>JAYRBT010000010.1:14361280-14390083 GCA_036023395.1 Myiotriccus ornatus | reverse complement strand
AGTAACTTGGCCGCCTCTCCCCGCGCGGCCGCCGGGCCGGCACTTGGCGGAGCCGCAGCCGCGGCGCGGCCGGCGAGCGCGGCCGGGGGCGGGGGGGGCCCGGCGCGGCCCGGGACGATGCTGCGGCTGGTGTCGCTGAAGTTGGGGCGGCTGTACCGCTACGTGAAGCTGGCGGTGCTGGGCAGCCTGGCGGCGGCGCTGGTGCTGAACACGCACTCGCTGCTGGCCTCGCTGCAGCGCAACGAACTGTCGGAGCGGCGCTTCCTGCAGCTCAATAAGTGCCCGGCCTGCTGGGGCACCAGCTGGTGCCGCAAGTTCCTGAACGGGCAGCTGCGGCTGGAGAGCTGGGGCCGCCTGCGCCTGCTGGACTTCTTCAACGTGAAGAACGTGTACTTCGCGCGGTACGGGGAGCCCCGCGAGGGCTCCCGCCGCGTCGTGCTGAAGCGCCTGGGCTCGGCGCAGGAGCTCGCCGACATCGACACCAAGATCTGCCGCCGCGCCACCGGCAGGGGCCGCTGCGACCTGCTGCAGGCGCTGCCCGCCACCGAGTTCGCCAGCCTGAACGGCGACGTGCGGCTGCTCACCCCCGGCGCCGTGGAGGGCTGGTCCGACCTGGTGCACTGCCCCTCGCAGCGCCTGCTCGACCGCCTGGTGCGCCGCTACGCCGAGACCAAGGACTCGGGCAGCTTCCTGCTGCGCAACCTGAAGGACTCGGAGCGCATGCAGCTGCTCATCACCCTCGCCTTCAACCCCGAGCCGCTGGTGCTGCAGGTGAGCGCGGCGGGCAGGGCCGGGGGGCGCTCCCCGGGAGCTGCGGCCGCTCCTGTGTGCGGGCGAGGGGCCCGCGGAGGTACCCGCGGGGCGGGCTGAGCGGAGGGGCTGCGGTTCCACCCTCCGGCCAGGAGGCCTTTCCCTGGCTCACCCAGCCCCATCGGCTCTCTCCCTTCCTCCCTCGAAGACTCTGCGTGTTCTCCCGATGTGCCTTCCTCCTCAGGGCTGCGACTCCATCCCCATCCTTTGTGCCCGGCTGTGCCGCCGGGTACCAGTGGGCTGATGCTCTGCTGCACTTGTGCCTTTCGTACAGCTCGGTGTCAGCGTCTCCCACGATAAACGTATTCCTAGGCAGCTGTGGGTGTCCGTGATTAACTTCTTAGTTTGATAGATAGCGGGTAGAGTCTTCACTGCGATGCTGTGGTGGTTTGCTTGTCAGGAACTGACTCTTATGCTGTGTCGTGTTCTTAATAAGAACTTCATATAGTTACTGCCGGTAAAAATTAGAGATAGGTATTTGTAGCCTGAAAATAGGGCGACAAATAAATGAACTGTCTTCCCTTTTCAGCAATTACGTATTTTGTGCTCTTTAATTAGGAGAACTGGTTGTGTGCACAGACCTGAAATTTGTGTTTAAAGCAAAATTTGTAAGTAAAAAATTCATAGGGAACTTTTACTCTGTGGCACCACCGAGTTGCTGGTATGGCATATCTATTTAGATGGGGGGCTTTGCGTTTTGACTCGTAACGCTATCGATGGAACTCCAAGTGTGCCTTCAGTGTCTAGATTTGGACTCAGAATTGTTTTGACTAACTACTGAACTGTCCTTGCCTTAGTCCAATGCATGATTAAAAAAAATATTTGCAAATACGTTTGAAAACATGAGTTCATGATTACTGTTATTAACATCTGTTTCTCTAGTGAGAGGCCAAGAAATGCTTAAAAAGCAGTGCTGCAGGCTTTACCCTCCAGCAAGTTCACCTATAATTTCTAGAAGATGCATTTATGAACTTAAATAAAACCATGGGTTTGGGTGGTATGCCTTCTGCCCTTCAGTCTCTCCAGGTGCAGCTCTTCAGTCTTGTTTTCAGAGTAAGTTTGCAGTTTGCTTCTTGACAGACTTCAGGATACTGTGTGTCCCTTCTATTTTGCCGAGAAGTTGCTCCTGGGCACAGTTAGAAAAGAAGCTCCACTTAAGTAAGAAAATAAAAACTGCTTTGCTTTGCTGAGTGTATTTGGAAATTCTTTGCGCATTCATTTGTTTTGGTTGCATTTCATACGACTTAAATTTCTGGGTTTGAATGCTGGTTCTAACAAACTGAACCCAGACCTGCATGGCCAGAAAACAGCTCTGTGCTTCTTCATAATTTACAGGGGCAACTATTGTTTGCAGACAAAGGGTATGGCACACTTGCAGCATTTACTGTTTTGGGCTGGATCACAGGCAGTGGGCAGCACTGGTTGATTAAGAGCCTTGATTCTTGTCAGCTTCTTGATGAGCTGCAGGTGAGTCCTGAGACTGTCAAACGAATCTGTCGAAGAGAAGAAAGTCTTTGGTTGTGAACTTAACCAGCACTTGGCTTTGCCATTTAGCAAAGGTGCTGCTGAGAGCAGAGCAGGTCGAGTTGGTGGGAAGTGAGGCAGCCTTTACCGGTGCAGAGTGTGGTAGCGTTGTCTGTCACCTCTTAACAGACCAGAAGTGTTCTGCAGAGTCCTGTAAATTTTGATGAATAGGTGTATCTTGGAAAATATTTCTGGGGATCTTCAGGCCATCTTTGTGTGCTGAAACAGTCCTAGTGTATTCTCCAGAACAGTTGTAATTCACTTTGGCAATGGGTACTCGAGGTTGGAATACCTTCCCTGAGTTGGGAATGAAATATCTTAAATACATGAATCTGAATGAACTCGGGCTCATTCTCTCAGCCTCTACCTGAGAAACATGTAAGAAATGGGTAATACTGTGTTATGCATCTCTTGCAACAACAAGATGCAAGGTACTCCGAGAGGTGAGGTTACTTTCTAGATCTGATAGCTGATTACCAAGAAGGTTGTTTGTATTTATGCATAGCATATGTAAAATGCTTTATGGTGCCGTTTCTGCAATACTGATGAAGGCAGGTATTGCTGTGGGAATAAGGCTTGTAAGCTCATTCTAAAAATCAGCTGCTTCCAAGAAAGGAAACCTGCATGATGTCATATGAAGAATCAGATTTTAATTTAAAATAAATAAATTGATCAATAAATTGAGGCATTTAACTGATGCTGTCCTTTTGTCACCAGAAGGCACAAGGAAAAATATTGCTTGTTTTTGCCCTGAGCTTGTTATGGAACACTACAGTGACTGAACACTGTTGTTTGTAACAGTTTTGGTTTAGAAGTCAAAACTGTCCATGTTCAGTGCATTCACATTCTGTGTTGTTTAACTGTGCTATAGGAGCAGCCAGATGTAAATAGACACTGAATTTAAAGCTTGGTCTTTCATTTATAATAGAAAATTCAGTGTAGTCATTACTAAAGATAGTAATTTCTGGATTACAAAACTTTTCATCAGTGATTGGAATTTTAGTTGGAAGCCTGTTTAGAGTATGGATCGTTCCTAAACTGGTGCTGCTTATGAACTGTTGTCACAACTGACTTAGGGCTTCTGCTGTAGGAATTTTTCAGGTACTGGTTTAACCCATAGCATCATACTGCTGTTCAGGGATCCATATCAAAAGTATAAAACTGCACAGTAATCCTGACTCGGTATTTGTATTTTTTATAACTTTCTTGTTAACAGTCCTTGTCCACATCTGTTAAACGGTTGTGTAGGTGTACTCAGGGAAGAATTCAACCCCTTTTTCCATTTTACTTCATTAAGCAAATGGAAAGACAGCTGCAGTATTGCTTAGTACAGTTTATGTATTTTAGTTGGGGTATTAAAATATTAATTTTAGTTTTATAGAATCTTCTAAACTAGTGACTATTTAAATCCTCTCACATTTTTCATCTGAATTTGCATTTGAATGCAAGAACCTATATGTTTATGGTTTGATTTCTGATAGGTTTGAGTTTTTTCCTGTGTCTTTCCAATATTCTGCAATAAAGGTGAATAGTTTTTAGTAAAATAAGGTCAGATATGTAATCAAAATGTGCTACATCTAAACCAGTGTTTCATATAAACATGAACATCTTATTCGGACAAAAACAACAACAAAAGTTGTTGCTATTTCCTTCAAGTCACTCAGTGGAAACCAGTATTTTGAATAGGAAGCACCTGGAGGACGGGATCTGTGCATGGCATCTGATTTGGAACTGAGTATGGTGACTGTGTGTATCAAACGCTTGCAAAGATAGGTTGGCCAAGACGTAGCAAAATGTAAAAAATGGGTTGGGTTACAGACTGAGTGCAGGGTGACTGTTGCCTCTTCGCAGAATTCATAGAGCCAGTGTGGGTGTAAAGCGGATTTATCTTCGTCGTGTGATTTGTTATAAACCACCCAGCTCCTACTTTGTCTTGTCGAATAGCTGTAGTGGAGAAACTTTCTTTATTGTATAAAACAGTGATGTCTGTTTAAATAGTGGGTGTTATTCAGTTTTATGAAGTAACATCATTAATTTTTATCTTCGCGGACAAGTAGGAATATCAACTTTTTTCTCTAATAGAAAGAACCAAAATGTGTGCTGCCTGTTGCTAATTTCTGTAGAAGCTAAGATGGTTGTGCAGTCTTTGACTCTTACAGAAATTGTTCTCTAGACGTGCCTTTGTTTTTCACAGAGCTCGTGCCCTGGTCTCTGTCAGCCTCCAGGTGTCCTGTTCGGAGCCACCCTGGCTGTTTCTTACATTTCGGAGCTGCTGTCGCGGTGCCCCAGGAGCCGCCGTGCGGGGAGCCGTGGTGTGCAGCCACACATTGTCCAACGCATTTGGCCAGTGGCAGAGTTTTAAGCTTTGTACTTAAACACAAATAAACCAGCAATGCCCCAAATCCAGGGTAAAGCAGAGAATTCCTCCTTCTGGGAGTTGGGGAACTACAGTGTAACTCAAGACTGCTGAAGTAAGAAATTGTTTCTGTGTTTTTCCGTGCAGTGGCTGTAATTCTAAAAACTCGTGGTTAGCTGAAAAGAGAGGTTACGTCTGTCTTTGCAATACAGGAACATAGGTTCTGTAAATTGTTGTGGCAAAAGTGCACCTAGATCTGGTCTTGCAGCACTGAGTCTTGCCTGTGTGCTGGCCGTGCTGTTGGTGTGCAGGATTGCCGGGTGCCCTATGGAAGGGTCGGTGTGTTTGCTTTGCTTTCAGGGTGTTGTGGTTCAGCCCCATCCAGCAGCTCAGCCCTTCCCAGCCACTTGCTCCTTCCCCTCACAGTGGGATGGGGAGATTGGGAATTGGAAGATTACAAGTGAGAAAACTTGTGGGTTGAGGTGAAGACAGTTTAGTAAGTAAAGCAAAGGCTTGTGAGCGCAGGCAAAGCCAAACAGGGGATTCATTCACCACTTGCCATGAGCAGGCAGGTGCTCAGCCGTCCCTGGGCTCCATCACACTCAGTGGTGACTTGCTAAGACAAACACCATCACTCTGGATGTCCTCCCTTCCTCCTCCTTCCCCCAGCTTCATATGCTGGGCCTGTCACCATATGGAATGGAATATCCCTGGGGTCACTTGGTGTCCCCTGTCCTGGCTGTGCCCCCTCCCAGCCTCTCGTGCACCCCAGTGCCCTTCCCTGGTGGGGTGAGGACAGCAAAGGCCTTGGCTCTGTGTGGTCACTGCTCAGAGATAACCGAAACATCCCTGGATTACCAGTGTTGTTTCCAGCCCAAATCCTACACACAGCCCCATACCAGCTACTGTGGAAAAAGTTAACTTGATCTCTGTCAAAACCAGCACAAAAAGCAAACTGAAAGTTGGCACAAATACTTTGCTATTAAAATAAAATACTTACACGTACTGAAGATTTTTTCAGACTATAAAAGGTATCTGTCAATTAAATCAGAGTGCATTAAGGCAACTTTGTCTAGAGCTGTAGCTTTTAACAACCTGTTTAAATGGAGATTCTCTAAAGAATGATGGTGAACATTTGCACAAGTCTCAAGGACTTTTATTTTTTTGACTCTAAGAAAAATGCCAATACCTATGTGCCAAATAGCAGCATTTCTGCATTTTTTAATAGATTTTGTAAATCATGGCCCTTCCTTCAGATATGTTTTAGCTTTCTGAATGCTTAAGCTTAATGAGTTTATTCTTTTCATGACTTCTGATCATTCTTATTCATTGTAGGGGGAAAAAGCAAAGCAAAACAAAACAAATGAAGCCGAACAGCTGTATCTCTATTCCCAGTATAATTACTCTGCATGAACAGTCTGTTGCCACATAACCTAAAATTCTTCTGGTTTCTCTTCATGTCATCAGTGGGCTTTCTGTTTGGTTTTGTTACGGGAAGAACAATAATTGACATCTGGTAAACATATATTAAAACATTAACTGTGATCAGTGTGAAACAATTTCTTGCATTGAATTCACTCAAAGTAGCAATTTAGCCAAATGTTCCACAGAATCTTTTTGCTGATCCATACATAACTCGGTAAGAAGTAAATGGGCAAATGTTCTTGCTTGGGATTTCTGTTTTCTATTTTTTATCATACACACTGTTCTAGTCATAGGTTATTTTCTGCAGTTCTATTCCAAATACATTGGCACAACGTAGAATGTCGATTCAGTTTTAATACTTGGTACCTTTTAAACTTTCTTCTTTACTCAATTTGATGTTTCTGATCCATAATTCTGTTGCCAAATACCAAGGAGTGGATTAAAGGCAGTTATTTGCACTACCTGACATGTCCTTGAGAGGACTTGTATGAAAGTCCTGGCTCATACAGATATTGGTGTTTTGATATACTGAATTTCCATTGTGCACATTTTTAAAATAAACAGTTTTGTTTTTTTTTGGTTGAGTTACAGTTGAGTGGCCTTGTGTTACAAGAATATTCCACTCATTTGGTTGTATTGAAAACTGAGGATCATTTTTTACAGTGACATGACTCAGAATTGGCTCCTACTTGTCATGTTTACTATGTTGTATTTAATTATGTTCCTTAAGTTGTCAAAACTATTTTTGTCTGTCTTTCTGGTGAAACTTTCCTAGAGTGAAGACATGTAAGTAAAGTATAAGAGTTATCTAAGATAGTCTGGATGTATTATGATGAATGGCCATCTGAATTTAGAGGCTTCTGGGAAATCACTATACAGACTTAAATAAAAATTCTCCTGAGAAACTGTAACTTTTGCAGTTTTCAGTAGCACAAAGAAAGATTTTTACCCCCTTTTTGAAATCCGGTAATACCAGTGTTGTTCTGGTGTGTCTGATGTATTGGGGGACCTCTGTTTTACTTCCCTGGATTAAGTAATTGAAGCTTTGGTTTAGTCTCTAATTTTGCAAAGGAACTTTCCAAAATAAGAGTAGGCCATCTCTGCTGGGACTCCTTTATAGTGATCTATTCCAGTCTCATAAGTGAGAAATAAACACACAGTGATCATTTTCATCTGTTGCAAATTTAATCTGAACAAAGTTTTATGGACTACAAACTAATTTGAACAGGTAAAAAACATTAATGACATTAAATTTGCTTTACTATGGTTCTCAAGGTTAATCATTACCTATTAATTTGTTTGGAAAAATGGCGCACTTCTGCTGACACTGTGAATTGTAACTACAGTTCAAGTGCTCAACTTAATAATTGAGCGATTTCTGAGTATTTAGAGTTTGTTGCATATTTTTTCCTATAGCACCTCAGTTAAGTGTGGTATGTACCTTTTGGTGGCATGAATTGTATGTAGTAACTGGTTGAAACGTAATCCAAGTGAAAGAAGCAACATTTCAGGGGGAACACTGATATTTGGAGTACTCAGTGAAATCACCTCTTCACTCTGTGTGTGGGGGCTACATATGTGTAACTTCTGTGGGAGTTCTGGGTAAATGTCAAATGGTTTGGCATATAGTTGAGGGCTGAATGGTTTTAATTATACTCACTAGCATTCAGAAATACGTTTGAATATGCATCTTCCAGAAAGTGGATCATCTGACAAAAGGAGGCATCTTCGTTTAGACTGTACTTTTTAACCTCCTTTGATCTGAAAAGCATCACTGTAAAATCTGCTCTCCAGCTCTTCGTGGTTCTAGAGCTTTACCTGTTTGTCTTGATGACTAATACAGGTGCTCCTTTTGTTTACACTGCAGAATCAACAGTATTCGGAGAGAAAACTAACTTTCCCTTTGAAGGAAGAGCATGTTTTTTAAATTCTGCTTGGCTTGCCAGTTTGTGCCTGTGCAAACACAGTTTGGTAGCATGGTTTTAGTGAAGGCATCGTGTAGAGTATAATTTTGCCATGAAGTTCTTCAGGATCATAAGGAGAGAAGTCTCCACTCTGTTTTGTGTGTGTTTTTTAATTTTCGTTATGTGTGAGGTGTAGCTCTTTGTTTGGGTGGGTATTGTGTGGTTGGTTTTATTTTTTTCCTTCTGAGCTGGAACTTTATGCAGACATTGGAAGTGGCACGTGGCATCCTCTGGAATAGCTTCAAAAATAAAAGAATGTTTTTTAATGGTATAGTGGAACAATAGCTCAAAGATGTCAGTTGTTGCTTAAACTGGTTTGGCGTTTTTTGGTCTCGATTATTGGGATGAATGTTATGCTTGATTATGATAAACTAATATTCTTTTAAGTGTTTAATTCAAGGGGGATTTGTGTTATTGCAGATTACAAGAAGCCTTATCAGCTTCAAGCTGGTGAGTCTTCACTGCCTGATCTAACTCACAGCTCTGAACAAAAACCACTGGCAGATTTGTGTATCTTCTCAGCTTTAGACAGATGGAAGTGAGGAAGACAAATGCACTGACAGTGTGTTTTATGCTTCAGTGAAGTGATAAATTCGCTCTATTAATTCTTAGTATTTATTCTGAGACTACAGTGTATTTGTTTTAAAGGCATAAATGCAGCAGTACTCTTTCAGGAACAACATGCCCTTTGTCCCTTTGACAGGGTTTATTTAGGATTTTAAGTCTAGCTTAGAGAGATATCTTGAGGGTACACTAATTAGGGCAACTAAAATGTTTTGTGGATGTGGCACTAGGAATGGAGGTAACAGAATTGTTTTGTCATCTTTGATGTTTTCCATCTTTCTCTTGGATTATACGTATTTCTCTGAAGAGAGAAAGATAATTTTAATGAGGGGAAACTTACTAAGCTACCTGTTTGTAGTTTTTAATATGCACTATTTTATTTTAAAAGACTTTAAAAAGTTTGTCTGCCATTTTCATGGCATTTGTGTGCGTGTTCACAGATAAGATGCGAGTGGGTGCGTCAGAATCAGATTCTTTTGTCAGACAGCTGTTTCTGCTTTTGAACAAGAGCTTAGTTTTTATCTTCATTATCGAATGCACATTTTTAGGTCTTCCAATAGCATAGTCAAGTACAAAATGATCTAATTAATAATTTATACTAATAATTTGAGAATTAAAATCTAAAATAATGTTACGCATTGCTCCACAGAAATCACATTTTTGGCAGTGCTTAACTAAGCTTTTTTTATCTATATGCAGATTGTTCATGGAAAACATGTTTATTAACCATAAAAATTTGTGTTTATATCTTACTGGCCTTCAAAGTTTTGATACATGAAGACAAAAAACCTTCACGTTAGCTGCAGTTTGCTCTTAAAAAGCTGCTTTCAAAATAGAATAGTACACAAAGTTACAAATCGCTGCTTGCAAAGACAAGAGACCTGCATTTCAATTAATATTCTTGTCAAATTCACCAAGTGAATATAAAAACTGCTGAATGAGGCACTTGCACATATTTTTATCCCCTTCTTCGGCTACTGACTCGGGTAATGAAGTGTAGATGTGGCTGTTACGTGCCAGTTGGAAGGGGGCCAAAGCAGAGATGTTGTTTGTACATGTGCAGATGTTGGCAGGATTCCCTGCACTCCTGTTGTCAAAGGATCTTTTTATTGCCACAGTGTTATAAATATATCTGTGTTACAGCATGGCATGCAGATACTGTGCTGGTAGTATGAAGGGTGTTCCCTTCTGAATAAACCCAACTGCTCCTGGACTTTCTTGTGTGCAGTGAAATTCAGTGTACACGGAGCAGGGAGCATAATAGATGTGTTTGAAGAGCAGTGACTAACACTGTACCTGGAAAATCAGTTTAAGCTGTTCCATAAATCCCTGCTGCTGCTGGAGAGGAGAACTCCCCTTATCTCCTTCCCTCTTGTGCCTCTGTCTCTTCAGGCCTCTTCCCATCCTTTTACTACTACAGTCCTAGCATGATGTGGTGGTGTGGGGAGATGGATCAGGCTCCTGATCCAAGGGAACACCAGCCCAGCAAGCACCAGCTGCCTTACTTCCCAAATGGTGTGAAGGAGGGGATGGGAGTGGGTGTGCTTGGTGGGCTGGGAGAGATGGACACCTCTGCTCCCAGTGGTAGCACATCCTTTGCCAGCTTCAAACGCTTGTGGCTGAATCTGTGGAAAGGGAGGCAAAGTCATAAGCAAGGCAGAACTGGAAAATAGAAAAGGAGAAGAGTGGAAAACAAAAGGAGTAGGGAGGTCCAAAGTCAAACAAAAATATTTAGGCATCATTGAATTGTATGCTGATAAAATGGAGCAACATGAAAATGTTATGCACAGTTGGCGAAATCAGCTAAACCTGTGTTTATCAGAAAGTGTAATCAGGTAAATTTTCTCCAGTATAAGATATAAATGTGAGCTTATATGATGTGGGTAAAGTAGTTGGAGTTTGTTCCTTTGTAAATAATTACTTTCATTTCATGGACAACAGCCATTTGCTTCTTGGTTTGTTTTGGTGCAGAACAGAATACAGCAGGGATATGTGTGCTTGAAATACCACTTTGGTAATGTTTAGTGGTGCCACAGCCATGTTGTTATTATATCAGTCTGTTTAGAATAAGTAAGGAATACTGAATTAGCACATATTTCAATTGTTGGAAGGTTATTTTGCTAAGCACAAAATAAGCAAAAAAACCCCAAACCAGAGCTCCCTCCATCAAAACCACCTTCATAAATTGCCCTGAAGCTTGCAGGTAAATAAGCTCGGAGATGAGATAATGTTCCCTGTTGCATAGAAGATTCAGTTGGTGGAGAGAGATTTAGTTCTGCTCAGTTATATGGGATCACAGCTTGAAAATGTCATATTGGTTTCAAACCTGTCAAATTAGTCCTGTATTATCCTCAGGATTTATCATGACCTGATTAGCTTACATGGGTAGATCAGGTGATAACAATAGAGTTGAAGTTCAGACATGTAGGGACCCCAAAATTTTTGAACCGATTCTGTTACTAATATGGGTCTGATGTCCTTCTGACCAATGAGGAAAGGTTCTTCTTTGCAATGGTAAACACGGTTACTGACCCAGAAACTGTCTTCTACGGTTTTCCACCTGAGAGCACTTAAGTGAGAAGATCCCGAAAGGAATGCAGTCAGCTGGGAAAGATGGAAGGGGCGATGTTGGAGGGCAGGAGGTGCCACTTCGTAAATTTCCTTTAGGTTATTAAAAGAATTAGTTTAAATTAAAAATATCAGATGCAAAGTTACCTTGGTGGGAAGCATACTTTGGTTACTACAACAGGTGTGTAATACCAGGAGACAAAGATAGCTGGTGGAATTGTGTATGTGAATACATGTGTGTGTGTAGATAGTGTATGGAAAGCTGGATATGGATTGTATATCACTGCAGGTCCCCCAGCTCTTTCCCTTTAGTAGTCCAGCAAGGCCTCTTCGTCACATAAATACCTTTTGTTTTTTATTCTTTCCTTTCAAACCTTAGAAATATATGGAAATGGTTTGATGGGTATTGATGTGTTTCTCTTCTAAATTTTATTGAAAAGCCATTTAAAATCTAAGCTGTTTTGTACTAATTGAATCTTTTAAATATTTTTTACATACAGAGTTTTCCGTCTGATGAGGGCTGGCCATTCGCAAAGTACTTGGGAGCATGTGGAAGAATGGTGGCTGTCAATTATGTTGGAGAAGAGCTGTGGAGTTACTTTAATGCACCGTGGGAGAAACGAGTGGATCTGGCCTGGCAATTGATGGAAATAGCTGAGCAGCTGACAAATAATGACTTTGAATTTGCACTCTACCTCCTCGATGTCAGCTTTGACAACTTTGCAGTTGGACCAAGAGATGGCAAAGTTATCATTGTGGATGCAGAAAACGTTCTGGTAGCAGACAAAAGGTTAATCAGGCAAAGTAAGTGTCTTCTCTCACTGCCCTCACCCCCAGTGTCTCCGTTTTGTCTCTGCAAGCACAATATTTAATGTATGCCTAGGTGCTAAATGCCTATTTTGTTGGCTTTACAACTGCACTACTAATTAACAGATTAATTAGCTTTCTTCTGGAAAGCTATTTTTTCTTCTTCTTTTTCTTCTTTCTTTTTCCATTAGACTACTAATTAACTTGACCACTGTGTCACTTTGATGAGGTGTTGAGCATACCCGGACACGATTTACATATACTTTTAAGCTCTGTAAACCTGCAGAAAAGAAGAGGTGGGGGTGGGAGGAGAGAGTTGTGGGCACTGGATGTGTTTGTGCAGATGGATGGGACAGATAGACAGGTAAGCTGCCTGACTGTCTTGTCTACCTCAGTTAAAAGATAGAGGTTCCTTTTGTCTTTTCCAGACATCTGTGTAAGGATGGAAGTCCTGGCATTCTGTTTTCCGTGCATGACAGGGCAGTGTTAGTGCCTCAGTTCCACAGCCTGCCTTGGGTTCTGCTGTTCCAGTTGGTGCTCTGTAAGAATGGAACTGAAGGAATGGGTCATTTCAGTGCTGTTTCCAACTGGGAATAGAGAAAATTCATTCATCTTTCTGTCAACTGTGAAAGCTCAAAGCAGTGGCAGCGGGGGAGATGTTTGACAAAGTGGCATTACGTAGGTTTATACTCCTTTTGAGCTTGTAAAGAACATGTGACAGACATGAGGGCTGGAGACACTGAACATGAAACCCTGGGTTCTGCAGAGGTTCATGGCAACAGACCAAGTGATTCCAGTCTGCCTTGGGTGAATTGATTATTTATTTATTATTTTTTTTAGCTTTGCATATAGCCTTTATATGTTGTGCTGCAGAATTAACTTTAAGACTGGTTTTCTATGCACATGCATTTCTACAAGGAAGTATGTTTTGAGGTGGTCTGGTTGTTTTTTTAATTGGATTTATTATATCTTCTCAAGGACCTTAGACTAAAACTATCTGAGCCTACCGAGAAAACCTTTTAATGTATTGGATATTCAGTACATTTACTTCAGAAATTCCTTTTTTTTTTTTTCCTCCCCTCTTAAAATAGTATTACTGACGACTTTGATTTTTGAAGCGAGTCGGAATTGCTTAGTCACAAAGATGACCAGATGAACTCTGAAGAAGTTGATGAGCACGTGGAGTAGGAGCAAGTAGCTTCTTGCAGAAGCTGAATGCTGGAAGTGTCACACTTACATCTGTTGTCTGTAGTCTCAGACTAATTTGGCTCTAACTAGGATTTTACTGCTTGATTTGTGATCTAACAATCAAGAACACAGAAAAGAAATGAGGACATGAGAAAGATCTTAGTCTTTGTAAAAACTTGACATTTAATACTGATTTCATGAATCTTTGGGAAAGATTCATGAAACAGTCTCTGTGCAGAGTGAGTAATATGCCTGTTTAGATATTTGAATATGTGCATTCTGTCCAGTTGCACTGTACAGTCAATACTTAATATACTCTCTCTGGGATATCATATTTGAGTTTGATAAAGTCCTTTTTCCCCTTTTCCTTTGCTGGCTTTTTTTTCCACTTGGAATTTTCAGTTCATTTTACAAATTTTACATCATATTTTATAGCTTTATTAGTCCTCTTTCAGTCTGTTGGGTTATTTTTTGGCTCTAGTATGCCATGAGCGAGAAGAGACTGCCAAGCACAGATTAACTTTTCTTTGTATCTCACACTTTTAAGAGCAATCTGCAAAACTATGATACTCCATGATAAGGAACTCTTCTCAAAGCTGGCAGGAGTCTAGAAACTTGAGATGAAATTCTCTAACAAAACGTAGTGAGAGCTCAGGAGATCTCACACTTAGTAACCTTTTTATGTATAGTTGCTGTATAAGGTACTGTGTGTAAATCAGGTTTTAAGTTAAAACTGAGACAGGGACACCAGATTTTGCTAACTTCTTAATGTTTATTAAAGAAGGGCTTATGCTTGTACATAAATGCCATTTGCTTTGCTGATTTTTTATTCTTCAAAGATTCTAATAATGCATCTACTTTTTTTATATGTACTTCCTGCTTACTACCATGTCTAAAGTAAATAGAAAAATAAGTTTCAGAGGTTGATGGCAATACTTTGCAATGTTTTTTTTCAGTCTTTGGTAGTCCACTTACCAGCATTAGTTTCCAGGGCAACTGGAGAAACCAAACCTATGTTGCTAAAATAAATCATGTTGCTTGTTTGTTTTTCTCTCAACTTTGGTTGTGGATTGCTCTCTTGTACTTGCTGATGCTACGTTTTTTTCCTCTGGGTATGTGTGAATGTAGATTTCATGTGTTTTGCTGTGCTGCCTTTTTTTGCTTCCCTCTCTTTGCTATCTATTTTACCCTCTTTCTTTCTTCCCCTGATTTTTTGTATTGCCAGGACCATTTCAGCAGGAGGGTGTATCGAACTGTCAGATGCAATTTTAGACTGGAGCATTTAAGAGTTTGTCTAAACAAAGTTAGTTTATAGTTTACATATTACCAGTGAGCTTTTGACTGTATTCAGACACACATACGCTCTTTCCTCCTCTCACTTTTTTTTACTGTCTGCTTATATTTCACAGATAAACCTGAAAACTGGGACGTGTGGTATGAAAGCAAGTTTGATGACTGTGATAAAGAAGCTTGCCTGTCCTTCTCAAAAGAGATTCTTTGTGCTCGTGTCACTGTGGACCACAACTACTATGCTATTTGCCAGAACCTTTTATCCAGACATGCCACGTGGCGTGGCACTTCGGGGGGGCTCCTGCACGACCCCCCGGCTGACATTGCCAAAGAGGGGCGGCTGGAGGCCCTGCTGGACGAGTGTGCCAACCCAAAGAAGCGCTACGGCCGATTCCAGGCCGCCAAGGAGCTGCGGGAGCTCCTCGCACAGCTCACCAACAACCTGAGGTAGTCCACGGGGAAACGTCTGTTCCACACTGGCTAAAAACACTATCGCAGAGACACGTAGCAAATGAAGTTTTGGACTTGCGTATTAAAAAGAGAATTAAAAAAACCCAACCCTAGTTTATCAGTTTTCTAAATACCGTAAAAATAGAATTTTATGGTGTTGTAACGTTCCTTTGCAAACAGACAAGGTACTCACCGAACTAAAACTTGAGCTACTATTGACTGTCCTCCCTCACTGTTCAAAAGGGAGTAGGTCACAAAAGACTGTGATAGCTTAACTGACAGCTTGTGTGTCAAAGGGTACTTTACATAAAACTGCATTAGTGTCACAGTTTTGTGAAGCTGATGTTCTTACTTGGAAAGTCAAGTTAGACTGGTGGCCTGTTTTAAAGGCCTTTTTCCTGAAATCATTGTCTCATTTTTGTGTTTATACAAACACCCTGAAGTGGCATTTACATCCAGGTAAATCTAGCTGTCTGCATTGTTTCAAATTGAACAGGCTTTCATGTTAATGCCGTGCAGAACATTCCTACTGTGAGTGCAGGATTCCCAAGGTTACTGTCTAATTTTAGGGGGCTTCACTCTGTATTTTACTATACTTAGACATTGTGGTTTATTTATTTAAGATCATTATAAACTCAAATGTCTCTTGAATTAATATTCATTTAATGTCTTCTGTAGTTCTGCCATTGGAAGTATCACTTAATGTAACTGTTGTACAAAACTTTCCCTTCATGCCAGGATATACACAGCTGTTTAGCAGGAAATCATGGTATGAGCAAACTCTTATTTTTAACAGATATAATTTGAGAGTGGGAGAAACACTACAATAAAAAGATCTGTATTAATTTAAATTGGGGATAGAAGCTTGACTAAAAATAAAAATTCGCTAGTCTGGTATAGTTAAGCATAAACCAAAGAAAATGGTTTTGTTTATTAGTTTCTAAACAAATAGTGAAGAAAAAAATGCTATATTGCAGTGAAGTTAATAATTTTTCAAAATTCAAATTGTGGAGGTCCTTGGTTACTCTCTGAAGAACTTCTGAAACTGTGCACTTATGTTAGAAGAAAACTCTAATTTTAATAATAAGAAGAAAGCAGTTTGTTTTACTCATTCACTGTTCTGTTGAATACAGGGGTAATGGAGTTTACTGAGTATTCTTCTTTTGGTTTACCAATAAGCTGTACTCACTCTAGGTACCTTTTCTTGAGCTAAGTTGGACTATTCTCAGTGCAGTTAAAATTGACTTGTTGCGGTTTGTGTAAATACGGAGTTGTTCTCACAAATTACAGTTTTTATAAAAACCTCAGTTATTGCTACAAGAACTCACTTCAAAGCTTGCTCCTCAGTTTTTGGGTTTGCCTTTTTTTTTTTAACTACTATGCTTCATTTTCCTGAAGTCTTATTCACACAAAGATAGTCCTAGGAAATGTAGGCATATTGCTTCTTGGAACAGTAATGAAGGAAACCTGTATTTCTTAAATGCGTGTATCAAACCGTATTTCAGACAAGCTAAACGGAATTCTGAGCAAGGAAGTGTGTGCTACTTTCAAGAGCAGTTAGGATGCCTCCTGTCCTGCACCAAAAGACTGATGGAACCTGTTGCTGCAAGTACAAGGTGAGGAGAATAGCAGACTCACTGACTGGCCCTTCTTCCTCAAAGCTCAGAGTGGAGCCATTGAGAGATGCAGAGTGCTTTTTGATTCCTTGGGCCTCTGTGTTTTCAGGCCATGGTTTAATGGTGCACGTGGTGGTGGTGCTGCATTGATGGTTGGACTTGATGATCTTAAAGGTCTTTTCCAACTTTAACGATTCTGTGATTAAGGATATTTTAGAATTGGAGATTCTCACTCTTAAGTCATCATTGCCTCTGTAGTCCTGATTTGCTCCCAGTCTGTTGTCTTGTTTTCTGAAGATGGAATTTCCAGTGCAGCTCTTGGTCTTAATTTCTCCCCTCATTTGACCAGTGTTGTGTGCTTGTTTGGGCACAAGCTGTCAGAGCAGGTTCATGTTACTTCTCATCATAAAATCCACTTAATTGAGGAAGACAGACTAACCCTCAGACTAGGTACTACTACCCTGCCATAGAAGCCTTGACTTACCACTACCACTAAAGTTGATTTTTAAGCATCTACCATGTTTCCCAAGGAGCGAGTGGAGTATGATTGTTAAAGTCGTGAAAGGAGCAAACACTGCCAGTTGTGGTCACTACTTGAGACAGTTATGTAAGCATGTTCTGTTACATTTTGTTTGGGGTTTAGCTCCTCCAGAGATACGTTACTGAAGCTGATTATAAAAGGAATTTGGAACCTCAAGAAACCAAACCAAAACAAGAAACAAAGAAAAATACCCCAACAAAAAAACCCACTACAACAAAAACACTACAGGGAAAACAGTGTGGAGAGCAATAAATCTTGTTCCATTTGCACCTGTCAGATATTTATTGTACAATAACAGTTTATATTTTTAATCATTGCCCATTATTATCGATGAACATGGTGAAATATTTTTGAATGAGATGTTTGGGGTTTGTATGTGCATTAAAATTGTCCTTTTGTACTGTAAGTTACTGTTTGTTTGGAATATTTTATCAAAGCTGTCTCCCTGTGCCTTTATATTACAAGAAAGTTGTTTCTGCAACTTCTAATGATATTAATAAAGAATACTTTAAGAACCTCATCTCAGAGATTTATTTTCAGATCAGTGAGTCCTTTAGGGTTCACTTAAGCCCAGGATGCATTTTAAAATATACATGGAACTGGTTTTTGTAGTGCTCCAGAATTGCACCATTGTCAGAAGTGATAGATAGCAACTTTTTTTCCCCTCCTCTTTTCTAGCAGATTTTTTTGATCCAAAGTGTGAATGATCTGTCAGGAATCACTGTACTGCACTGGTGAGCTTTTGCTGGGTGCAGAGGGGCCCTGTGGCTGCTGCACGTCTTTGAGGAGTGGGCAAGTGATGTCAGGGCAGTGAAGGGCCCGTTGTTTCTGCAGCAGAGGAGTCTGTTGTTGCCGTGCTGGAGGTGGGAGAAAGTACCTGTTGTGTGTGCTTGGAAATCCAGACACATTTTAGGAGCATTAGTAATGACCATTGGTGGAGAACAGGGACGTGCATGTTCAGGTCAGAGCAAGAAAGTTCTGACTTTGAAAGGAAAAACGTCTAAGGCTGTTTTTTAAATTTGGTGAGTTAACTCCAGTCTCTTGAGAGCAGCACTGGGAAGGCAGGAACAGGCTGTTGAATACACAGCTTCTGTTCAGGGAGGAAGAGCTGTCTTTTGGGGGCAAGTAGAAGTCAAAAAGTTTAATACATATCTTCCTATTCTGAATGTGATAATTTTGTATTTGCTTAAGTTTTACTACATAGTCTATCTTTTGATATTATCAGTGGAGGCTTAGTGTGTGCATTTAATGTGTCCTTGGTGTAATGCCCTGTATCTCTTTAAAGAAATGGCATATTTTGAAAATATACTGCATTTTTATTTTGTGTTGTTTTTTTCCTCTAAAAGTAGTTCTGAAACCCCTCAAAATAGCTGAGCAGCTGATTTCATTGCTGGCAACCATTAATGCAGTTTAATTTTGACTTGAAAGTTCTCAGGTTCTTTGGTTTTCAGGCCAGGGTAGGAACATCTGGTTTTCTGTAAAATATAGTTCTCAGTGTGCAGTTATGTCACCTGGACCTCAATAGGTTGTTTTTTTTTCTGACAAGAAAACAAACTTAGTTTTCTTGTATTGTGGGGATTTTTGGCAGTTTCACATATTAAATTTGCTTACTGTGACAAATTAACTTGCATTTTCCCTGTGGGAAGAAGGGCCTATGGAAAAATAATGATCCAAATTCTGAGGAAAAAAAAATTGGGGGAATATTGCTAGGGACAGGAATGTGGGGAATGAAGGGAAACTTTCTGACTTCAGTGTCTCACAGTAGAACATTACCAATAACAGGCTTAATTTCAGTTCTTGTATAATTCAGGAGCAGTCCTAATTGTGGATTTAGATCCACTTATTTAAGATACTGTATGTTGAGATGATTGAGCTTAGCATACTCGTGCTTGCTCTCCTAAGGGTAAATTTAGAGCTCTGGCACAAAGCAGATGTAGTTGTCAACAACTTTCGAGAGTTGCTCTGTTACTGACAGCCAGCACACACTTGGTGAGTGAGTGGAGGATCACTGTGCAGTGAGTGCACTAAGTTACAGGAATATGGCAAAGCGTACTTTGGCTCTTAGTTTCTTGAAACTAATTTCCTGCTTATGTGGTTCTATTATGAGTCAATGTACTTTAAAAAAGTCTCATTTAATTTGCTCACTGTTTTATAAAAGCAGCACACGTGAACACCTGGCAGCTGTCAATTTGCTTTACAGGAAGGTGGGACTTGACAAAGGATGTGAAAACATGTTCCTTTCTCAGAACACCTCCTTTCATTCTTTGCCTTAGATGCCCTTGATTGTGTTTATTTTTGTTGTTGGTGATGTTTTGTTTAAAAACTTCCTAGTTTACAAAGGAGCAGAACTTGACAGGGAGGATAAAACCAGTTTAACAGCTGTCCCTTCAGCTGCTTGCCTTCCCGTCCTCCTCAGCTGTGCACATTGATACAGTTCTCTTTCGCAGATACTGTCAGCTACAAGATTTTCCTAATTCTTTTCTAATTACTCGGAATACTGTACATTTTTTCCCCAAAAATGTATCAATTACCAGTTCAAATTTGTGTGTATCCGGTAGGGCTTGAAGGACACTTGGTGTGCAACGTGGGTAAGACCTTCTGGCTTAATTTTCTCTTCAAAGAAACTGGTTCATGTACATCAACACTGCTCTTCAACCAAATCAACTCCTGGAAGTGGGAATAGGTTTGAGAGATTAATTTCAAATCTACTTTACTCCTCCCAAACATGGTTGATGTAAACCCAGACTCTGATAGCTAAAGCTGTTCTTCACTGGGCAGAATGAGGATCCTGCATTTACTGAGATTCCTCTAAGCTTATAAATCATTTATCTATTAGTTTTTCCTGATGTCATACTCAAATTTTATCTATGTATGTGTTCTATCAAATGTATATGCATGTATATACCTTATGTCTGTATTTGGCATAAGCTGCTGTTGCAGAATTTGGATTGGATTTCAGGTTCTCAGCTGCTGATGTTTTACTCAGTGGAAGTGTTTTACTTGTGAAAAGTCTGACAGCCTCATTTCCCTGCCTTGTCTTTACCTGTGTGACTTCGTTCATCGGATCTGATGTCTAAGAACCTAAAAACTGATCTTATAGTGGCGTTAATCTGTAACCTGGTCTATTATTTAGAACAAATAATGATCCTCCTATTCTTACTTTAAGCCATTCTTAAGTTTTTTGGTTTGCAGTGTGGTCACTGAGCTTACATGCCACTGTTGTATTTATATTTTGGTGCCTTACTGACCGAGGAACTGTGGTTTCTGATTGTTCTGGTAGCTATGAAGGTGTTTATTTGTCTTGATTTGGAATACTGGTCTCAGAGACTTTTAGATGCTTGGTCAGTAATGTGAGAGAAGGATTGGAGCTCTGGCTTTTTGATGTCCAGTGATGCTCAACAGAGCCCATTGTAGGAATTCTGAAAGACTCCCACGAGGACCACATCTCTTGTCATTCACTACATGCAGAATTGAGGCAGCCTGTTTCTTCTGATGCCTGGATTTTTGAGGCACTAGAAACTGCAACCCATCTCCCTTAATGCAAAAGCATTGTGAAAAGGAGAAAATATATTCTTATAGGTGATTTATATTATATCTTTTTATTTGTTCTGCGTTATTCCATACTTGTCTGGAATTTATCTGACTGCATTTTGTGAGATGTATCTAATTATACTGCCATTATAATGTTAAAATCTCGCAGAAGTGACTTTTTAGCAATTTGTATTAGTGCCTTTTAAGTCGAATTTCAAATTTTAATGCGATGTATTTCCATAAAGAAGCAGTAATTGCAAGCATTTTTGCCAAGTGTAACCACACTTTTATATCATGATTGTTCCTAGATGCTTTTTTTCTGTACTTGGACTAACAGCTGAAACACTGTACACTGGACTTTAGCTGCCCACCACAACCATCACTAGTATCACACTTGGATTTGCACTGGAGGCACTAGTTTTTCTGTCTGTTATCACCAGAATTGATGTGTGGTTTGGATACAAGTGCAGTTACACTTGGACTATTGTTCTTGGTCTCTAGCACTGGTCTTTAGTAGTAGATTAGCAGAACTTCTCTGTTATACAAACAAATAAGCCAACAAAGTGCTCCACTGCTTAGGTACCAGGACATTAGCCACAGGATGAGGTATATTTGGGAACTGGAAGTCCTGGGAGTGCCAGCAGTATCTGCATTAGAAATTTCCATAGACACATGGCCACCAGTCTCCTTTTTAGCAAATCTTAACATACCAGACATTCGTGTGCTGGCTCACTCGGGGTGGTGTCAGTTCGCGAGCTGACACTGCAACCCAGCAGAACCACAGGACTTAGGAACAGCGGTGTGAGGAGCAAAACAAAGGATGTAGCACTGCATGGAGGGATCAAGCACAGCTTGGGTAAGTACAGGATCATAAATTATGTTGAAATTTACCCAGGACACATTTTTTTTCCCACTGAAAGAGAGAAATGCCGTGCTTGGGATTTGTGTGTCTCAGCAGAAAAGGGGGATTGCAGGGGATCAGGCACTGACCCCCCCCTGCTGCTCCTGGATTTGTTATCGTCCTGTGAGATGCCAGAACTCCAACCTGCTGGAGATGGGATCTAAGCACTGAGCCATTCTGCTGATTAATCTGCTGTTGCTGCTCAGCAAATCCCTTGGGTGTGTTTCATCTGTGACGGGTGGGTTGCTGTCGCTCGGTGCTCGCACAGCTCACTGTCACACAGCCCGGCCGCTGCCGTGTCCCGTCACACTGGCCTGGTGATCACGACAAGCATCAGAGGAAGGAAAGAAAATAAATATATGCACCGTACAAATGGAAATATTTTTTTTCCACTTGTGATTGAGAAAACAGAGCAGATCTTTTAAAAGTTATGCAGGATGAAATAATTTTTAAAAATTGCAGCTGCTAAGAGGGACATGGTTTGCATCCTAGAGATTTCTGCAGAACGCGTAAAAATTAATTACAAATTCTTGAAACTGTATTTTTTCTGATTAAGCCTAAATTAGACACAGAATCACGGTCAGTGAATTGCAGGTAACAAAGTTCTCGTAGCTCAGACACATTGATCCAGACTGGTTCTTTTAGTACTGCTTGAATTATGTGTATTGTTGTGTACTGCTGTACACTGCAGGGAATGTACTGCCTTAGAATTTTTCGACAGTATTTGTGTAAAAACCCTGAAACCAACTAACCAAACACCAAAAGGGCTGTTGGTTAGGATCCCTTTTAGCCTAGACTTGAGCACCTGAGCAATAATGTGTGTGCAAGCACCTGAGAAAGTCACCGAGGTAAAGCACAGCAGTTCCTTAGCGATTCCACACCTCCAGATGTGAAAATGTGATCTACAGGCCAAGATGTCAATCTCGATTAAAAAGATACCTGAATTCTAAGTTGCATCTTCAACTAAATAAGCTACTACAGGTGTACAAGTGCCCTTCAGATTCAGTGGTCTGTGACCTGAACTGTTTGGATAACAGATCAGCCACAGAGTGGGCAGGAAGACTTGGGCTGCATAAAAACTGCAATTAAATCAATTACCTATGACAATGTCTTCATCATCTTATTCAGGCATATTCCTAATTCATAGTCTTTGGGGTAGAGAGTTTTTGTCCATTATGTAAATGTTAAAAATATTAAAATTTAATGTTCTTTGGCTAGTTCTGACTTGTAGAATGAAATGTCAAGGCATGTGGGAAATTGTGCTGTGTAGGCCAAGTGCCTGAAAGATGTGTGGAAAGGTAGGACTTGACTGTCTGCTGAAGATATCTGTGAGACTGACAAATCTACAAAAGAGCTCTTAATAACTTGTAATCACCATGCTATGGTCGTATTAAGAGTCTTTTGATGTAACACAGAAATGTGTTACAGTAAGTGTTTATTACAAAGTAATTTTTAATGCAGTTTTAAGTTAGTATTGAAAATATTTCTCAAGTAACTTCTTTTACAGCCTTGTCGTGGATTCCCTACAGATGGTGTATATGGGGAAGAAGGTGCTGCCCAGTCCAAACATGGTACCTTCTTAAATCCATCTATTTCTGTGATGTGTTCTGTCTCTATAAAAATGCTTGGGATAAATTCCACTTGGAAGTGGCATTAGTAGTGTGGTATCTGGGTGATAAATGGTTTTGAAGTGCATACAGTGATTTAGGAGGTATTGCAGTAAGCTGAATGTAGCTGGTTAGGTTAGAGAAAGCGGGTTAATTAACAGTATAGTAAAACAGTGGGTTTTAAGTTAAACTCTTACTTCACATGCATTGCAGGAAGAGCAAACCATGTTTAAAATAACCCACACATTGGAAAGTCATCCAGAGAGGAGAGCTTTTGTTCCCATGAGCTGCATGTGGTAATTGGCGTGTGGTGTACAATGATATCGACATACTGAATTGCAGGAAGAGCAGGTACTGGGGGGGTCAGGATCTGTTTTCAAGATTTATTTGTCCTTAATATGTAGCAAAAAGAAAAGGCGTAAAATTAAAAGACCATGAACCAGGATAAGAGTTTTTTCTTCCAAAGAAGAGACAATGAGGGGAGGATGTTTGCTGAAATAGCACCTCAGTCCAGGCACCTGACAGATGTCCACAGAAGGAAATCTGTTCAGCAGCCCGTAATCGTCCTGTTTTCCACATGAAATTCTTTTGTTCTACTGATTTCCTCTTGGTAACTGTTTTCTGCTTTGCATTCAAGTGCCAGAATAAATGTGCCTTATGCTTTTCTATACCTAGACAAAGGAGCCTGATGTCAAGTGTAGGTGGGCACTGGTGGCTCTTGGTACAGCAGCCTGAAGTGTAGGGGCAGGGTGTTTCACCTCCACAGCCTTCCAGAGTGCAGAGGGTATAGTTGTTTCCTTGTTCAGATTGATGCAAAGCAATATCTTGCCAAAGGAACTCTGTGGGGCAGCGAATAGCCAGTGTGCCTCGTCAGGGACCAGCTAAAAAGAAAACTGCTCCAGCTGAACATTGGTTATGGCCATTGATCCTTGAAAATTCCTGGAGAGGTCTCTCAGAGTAAGTATTGAATTCACTCACTTGCTGACCTGCTGTTCCGCACTGTCCTTCCTCCAGAAGTCCTTGGAAGACAATGCTATGTTTGAAGACAGATAGTCCATAAAAGCAGGGGAAGGGTTCTGTGACTCCTCTACCAAAAATGTAGTTCCTGTCTCCTTTCCCTTGGGCAGCACTTTCCTTTGGTGCTAACACAAACCACGGGTGCAGTGCAGGTCACTGTGCCTTACCCAGGTCTGTCACACGGTTATCCCGGCTGAAAACACGTGCACATCGGGGTTTTCCATGGACTGGTGTTTGAATGCTAAAACACTGGGAAGGCATACAGTGTGTCAAGGTTTGTATAAAATTCAGCCTTTTATAACCCAGAGGCTGAATTTCCCTCGCTGTTCTGCTGCCAGTGGGTACAGTGTGTTCCCAGAGACTTGACCAGTTTATGAGGACTGGTGTGCACAGAGGGCTGTTTCAGAGAGGGGAATGTTGATTGACCCTCCACAGAGATCATACATGGGGTATGTGTGTAATGTTTAAGAGCTAAAGTTGTATTTTTTTATTGTTACTGAGGAAGAGGCTTGCATACATCAAAGCAAAGCCTGGACTTGTTTATGGTGCTGTTAGAATTCTTTTTCTGCATGACATACATAGTGACATTAATAATTATATTATTAGTAGAAGAAGTTTGTTTTGTAGAAATGTCTGGGCACTGCAGGGACCAAACCTCTCCATGAAAGATCTCTGTACAACAGCAAGGAGACAACCTCGACTCAGAGCATAACAGTTTAGGCACAGTCCACCTGTGGATGGATCAGCAAATGGTTTGGGAGGAGGTGCCAGTAAAACAAACCCGTTCAGCGCTGGAAGCTGCTGTTGTAGTTCACCAGCCTGAACTGTTGCCGTGTTGTCTTGTCCATAGGCATCGTGGCAGCAGGGAACTAGGGAATCTTTCACCTCTTTACAATTCAGCAAGGAAAGAGTGAGGTTCCAGCAGTGAAGGACACAAAAGAAATCACTCCAGTTGTTGTATAACATGGGGATTTTAAGTAGACTGTTCTAGGCCAAATCTCTCCCTGAAGCGAACTCTTGGGAGCTGCTGACACTGTTTTAGCCTGCTAAGCAATCCTTTTGGATAAGTAAAGTGCTACATTTGGAGCTTTAAATTGTGGCTCAACGGTGAAAACCTCTCTCACAGTGGAGTGAATGTTCAAGGTACAACATCTATATGATTTTTTATTTGTGAAGAATGAAGCAGGAAGCGTTTTCGAGCCTGGTAGGAGAGGCATAATAATCTTCCAGCTTTGTACATGCTGGGTTTCAGAGGAGGAAAGTACAGGTGTATGGGCTCAGAGGAGTCCAGGAGTCCTCTGAAAAGAGGGCTTGCAAATACCTTGAGCTTTGTTGCAGCAAGTAAGCTGAAGTGCAGAAGAGGGGCTGAGAGGTGACAAAGAACTGGTTAATCCTGACATGTAAAGTACATGAAAAATCTGGGCTACAGTTCTGGTTTTCAGATAATACATAATGCTGGGTCAAGTTCTCTAGGATACATAGAAAAGTTTTACTCCTTCCCCACCACCTTTCTCCCAGGTTATGTGTACAAATTTTTCTTCAGTTTTTTCTTCAGTTTTTAGATCCAGATATTTAACATGTGAGGTGAATGCATTTACATGCTGTGCCATAATATGATAATATTTGCCTTTACAGAGTTTCAAAATTCAAACCTCTGTGGAAAAAGGTGACTCAAGATTTCCAAGAGTAATTTTTTCTTGTTCTATTTTAGAAAAAAGGTAAGCATTTGTGCTCTCGATTCTATTTACTCCAGTGCTTTCCTGTCAGCTTGGAAGAATCAGAACAGGTCTGCCTTACTAGAACTAGTTTTGAAAGATTAACATTTAAACACTGTAATCTTCCCTCTACCACAGTGCTGAATGGATTCAGCAAAGCACTTAAACACACACTTTAAACTGAAGTTAAAATGAAGCTGCACAGAATCCAGTTTACATTTGTTAGTTTAAAATGCATTTGAGGACCATTTGCACATGTATCCTTGCAGGAAACCTTTATTAGACACCAGGGAAATGGATTATGTCTACCTTTCATGTAACCTCAGCATGCAACGGGATTGCTGTCCATTAGATTTTGGTTTTAATGATCACAATAGAAAATCAAAAACAAGTGAAATATTTAGGAGGCTATTATTTTGACTACCTCAAGCTAATTATGCAAGTAAAAGGCATTAATAACAATGAAAAGAATATGCTCTGTATATTTTGGATGTTCCATTTTCAGCTGTTGGGTATCTGGTGTGGGAGCTGGTAGTACCATTCAGTTTTGCCTCTCTGCTAGCTGATGTCTGTAATCAAACGAGCATCGCAAGGAAGATGGAACGGTTACGGTCGGAGTGACATTTGATCGAAGGGGGCAGTGAATTGAGTAGACTGATTCAATAAAATGCATCATCCTTTTCATGTATTTCTAGCACCTTCTCAGTTAGAAAGAGCTTATGTATGTATGAAGTATGCCTGCAGAAGCAGGGAGCATCTCCTCAGTAGGCAGTGCTGTTTTTCCTCGGCTTACGGAAGGGACACGGTGTTATTGATTCAGTTTTTTGAAACTGTCTTTTGAGCAGCTATTTCAAAATGTTAATCTTAGTGAAACTAAAAGTTTTTTTTAACTTGGCATGATAACAGGGTTTTTTTAAAAGTACTGGCTTCATTGGGAAGGAGTCTGAATATCACCTCTCGAGTGTCTAAGTTCTTATAAAGTGGTCCTTCCATAATAATGACAGGCTTTTTCAGGCAGTGATTTAAAACCTACTTCTAGAAATACAAGTTTTACAATATTATTAAAAAAATTAAAAATGAAAATAGAATCTTTAGGAAATTAAGATCAAGAAACTGACAAAGCAAAATGCTGATGCACGGATAGCAAATTTATTGGCATGGATTGTCTGACAAAGGAGGCATAGATGAATGTGGGACTGTCATTTAGTATTTCCCAAATGAGACTGAAAAGGTAAAAGTTAAGTGATTGTTCTAGTAGTGTGTGCGTAGAAGAGCTGGTTAAAATTGAAAAAGGTTCTTCTTCAGTATTTTGAATTTCGAAGATGAATGTTTTCTGAAATGTCACACTTCCATTACATATGGCTCATAACCTTTAAATGTGGTTACAGTAAAACAAAATGTATTTCAGATTCAACACATTAATCCTCGATGAGAGATGTGCAGAGCTGTCATTTTCTTCAAGCATTCATATATGGTCTCTGGGGTTTCCACAGGTCTCTTCCACAGAGACACTTTGCCTTTTAGCAGATAAACACAGATTTAATTTTTTTTTTCCCCTAAGGAAACTGAGAAAAATCTGTCCTCAAAGAAAAGCAGCTCCATACAATCTGCAGTGCTACCCTCCTATTTCTGTTAAACTTTCAAGAGCTAAGAAACCCATTTTCACCATGCTGCCATAACACTTGCCTTTATTTGCTTTCTTTCTTGAAAAAAACTTCTTCAGTAAACATTATCAGTGAAGCTGCATGTTATCACCCCCAGTATATTCTGGTTTGCTTTGCAAATTCCTGCATAATATGTGCCAGCCTGTGTACCCCCACCCATATTCACTATTTTGGAAGAGTGACATTTCTGATTAGTTTATTTTTTGTTTGCCAAACACTCTCTGTGCATATATGGGTCATTGCATAACATGGCACTGAAGCTGTATTGAAAATATGAAGGGATGATATTTAATTTCAAATTTTTATTTCAACAGCTTGTGTAAATTGTTTGTCTCTTGGATTTGGGGGTAATGTTGACCTGTTAGGAAGGCTGATCTCAGATGCTGGGTGGTTTATTGGACATGACCCAATTATAACGAGGGGAATGGGAAATATTTTCTGACAGGCTGAGAAAAGCTCTGTGGGAAAGAGCTCTGCAAGGTTGTCTTAGCTTGGCAGGAGGGGCTGAATGGGAAGTTAACTCTTGAGAGACTGGCCCAGGCACTGGGGTAAGTGGATGATAAGTGCTACCCTGGAGCCCAGATAGGTTAGTTCAGGTGTGTTTGAAGCCACTGAAAGGACCAAGTCCACTTCAGAGCAGCAGCATCGTTTTGAATACGGTTTCTTTGGAGTCCCCTGCAGTGAGTGGGTTTGTCTTTCAAAGACAGGAGATAAATTAGTGCCCACAGAAGTTTTCTCAACTGGATTTGGGTTTGTAGCAGTTGAAATTCTCCCCAGAGAAATTAACAAGTACCCATTACCTCAGCAACCCCCCAGGACTGCCCTGGTCTTTTGAACACGAGGCTCCATGGGCTGCACAGTTCAGTATTTATTTCAACTACCCTGAAACGTCCCAGTGATCGGGGGTGGAGAACTTAATCCTTCCCTTTGAGTCCCGCAGGCGATACACATTTCCTGCCAGTGGCACGATGCTAAAAATGGTGGCAGATGGCCCAGAGCCCTGGAGGCTGGACCGAGGCGAGAGCGAGGGGCAGTGGCCGTGCTGGGGCTGCCAGGTGTGGGGGCTGCCCGGTGTGGGGGCTGCCCGGTGTGGGGGCTGCCCGGTGTGGGGGCTGCCCGGTGTGGGGGCTGCCAAGTGTGACGCTGCCAGGTGTGCCGCTGCCAGGTGTGGGGGCTGCCAGGTGTGACGCTGCCAGGTGTGGGGGCTGCCAGGTGTGGGGGCTGCCAGGTGTGGGGGCTGCCAGGTGTGGGGGCTGCCAGGTGTG
>JAYRBT010000010.1:14346941-14361180 GCA_036023395.1 Myiotriccus ornatus | reverse complement strand
GCTGCCAGGTGTGGGGGCTGCCAGGTGTGGGGGCTGCCAGGTGTGGGGGCTGCCAGGTGTGGGGGCTGCCAGGTGTGACACAGCCCAGGAGCTGCAGCAACGGGGCGTGAGGGCTTCTCGTGTAAGTGCTGCTTGGTTTCTTCTGCCTGCTGTTGTTTATCAGCTCAAGCTGAAAAACCCGTAATCGCCCAAAGGAATTACGGTCTTAGTTTTAAGCTCTCAAGATCTCTCAGTTTAGAAGCTTTTCAACTGGTTTCAAGGGTGTTACTGGAAAAAAATAATATGATGCATAAGGGACAGCATCATTTTGAAGTCATTTGGAGGAGACAATACAGAGAAATGAGTTGCAAAGGCCCTTTATTTTTTTTAGAACGCAGAGTTCATAACACCTTGACTTTTAACCTGTAGAATTGCTGTTACTGTAAACATCACTAACGTGGCAAACAAAGACAGTTTTTATTTTTTGTTCTGATTTTATAATAATGGTATAGCTATAACAAAAAAGCAATTACACAGAATAACTGCATATTCTACAAAGAGTTTTCATTAGTGTTAATATTTTGAAAAGCAAAAGCTGAAACTGATGGACAGCTGCATTGAAAATTCTCACAAAAGGGTGTTCACTGTATCAATCATGGACATTTTAAAGCACCTATAGACCTGTATAAGAATGCACTTCTAGAAGCTATTGTATTATCATTATTATAATTTTATTGTGATGGTTTGATTTCTGTGTCATGAGACTTTGGTTTCAATTGTTGAACGTATAAGGCCATATTAAATGGTGATTTAAAAATCGATTCTGATAGTTTTAAATATGCATTCAGGAAAAGCAGGGCTGGAAGAAGTGCAAAACACAGAATTTCAAAAGCATTCTTATTATGGATCACAATATTTTATTTTCTAAATTTGTTCTTTATAGTCACAGACTGGAAAATGTATTTTCTTTAGCTAAGAGAAACAAGTTGTTTCTTAAGGTCTTAAGTGAATTAAACCTGTTTGTTCTGGACATTTTTGTTCCCTCAGCTCCCAGAAGCAGTAGTTGGCTTCCCTTATTCCACCACAGGACAAGAATGGCAATGCTGGGGTTTGGAGATAAGAGTGCTGACCCTTAACTGGCTGCTGACATGGAAAAATCTTTAGTTTATGAATTCTGCTAATCTTCCCTTTTGAGCTTCGTTAATTTGGGTCTCTCCTCTACAAACCCAAGCTGACAAGAAACCTTAAGAAGTACAATTAAGTTTGAAGCCACGACTCCTTTACAAAATAAGAATCACTATTCTCCCACTAAGTGTGGATAGGATGGCTCAGTACTGTATTTGGTTGGCAGTTTACATTTTGCTTGAGCTTCAGGTGTTTTACATCATCTAGGGAACCAAATGTGATTTAAAATATATCCTTTTAGCCTCATGAGGAGATTAAAGCTCAGTGTGTTTTATAAACTGGACGTTAGTTCTATTCAAACAATATGAAAACTTTAATATTTTAGTTAGCATTTAAAGCAATATTTTTGTCTTATCTTGCTTTACTTTGACTTTTTTTCTCACCGTAGATCTGTAAATATTTTTTTTCTCTGAACAGGAGAGTAGTTTCTGGCAATATATTGGAATAGATTTGCCTCCCCTAGTGTCTAAAATGAGTTCTTCGTGATCCTGTATTAGAAGTGTTACACCCTCTTCTCTGCAAAAAGCATATTCTGTAAGAAGTTAATAACAGTAGGAAATTAAGCTAAGAAGCAGGTGCCAAATAACCCAACTGTACTTTTCACAGTTATGAGTAATCTGTGCTTCTCTTTCCGAATGCCTTGCCTAAAAAGGCTTATTTAGTGTGTGTTCTTCACACTGTAATATAGTGCTTCATTTCCCTCATAATTTCGGGATCTGGGAGCTAAAGTAATGGTTTTCTGGGCCTCAGCACATTGCTTCATCTTGCAAAGTCTATTTCATGGTCTGCTAGATCCTAATGGAGATGGTTGGTAATGAGATAACATTTATTTATATAAAAGTAAATTTACTGCCAACTGCCTAAAACTTACAAGCAATTGAAGTAATGGGTTGTTTTAAGTTTTTAGTTTATTTTATCAGTATGTAGGAAAATATAGAGAGGTCACATTTTCAACTCCCTAAAGAAACCCCAAATACTGTGTGTTTATATGCCATGGTACCAAGCCATAGTGTCTTTGCAAACCTTTAAGTGAGGCCATATATTAATGGTTCTGTTGGAGATGCATTTGTGTCTGGAGCTTCTGCTTCCCGAGCCATTAAATAATTTGGCAGTAAATGTTACACCTCGTTTGGTAAAATCAGGTCTTATGTGCATCTGTTTTTGTGACCCATCTTAGAGCTCAAGCATTGCACAAAGATGGGGAACTGGTATGGACGCTCGGGACAGGCTTTGAGGATGACCTTGACATCAGCTGTGCTCCTGGCATTTCTAGCAGAGACTCTGCAGCAGCTTTGTGCCCAGAGCCCACTGGCACGTCTGGCTGCCTTGCAGATTGCACAGTTGTTCAAGGGAAGTGGGGGGAAATTGCTGTTCCAAATTCCCAGGTGGATCCGCAGTACGTGGGTGAAGGGCAGACTGTAAGTGTGGTGTGGCAGTGCAGATGCTGTGCAAACCAAAGAGAGTCAGAGGATTGTTTTTCCCCCAAAGAGCTCATGTGCAGTGCACACCATCTCGGCTTCAGCTCATGGGGTGTGTCCTTCTGGTGTACACAGCGAGCTTTATTTTCAAATGGCGGTGATGTGGATGCCAGATTCTGATGTTTTGAGGAGGTTTTGTTTAGTTGTTGCCCATTTTTGGGTGGTTAGTGGTTTCTAATCGGAGAGATTTCCGATTCTGGAATCATCAAAGTCACGTTCCTTTTGCAAACATGAAACAAGTTATAAGCAACTAAACATCCAAAAATCTTTCTATCAGCCCATGTATGCATTTACAGTAGGGGGAGAAAGAATATTGAGAAAGATCTCCCTCTTGCTCAGAAGGTTAGCAACTGGATTATATGTCGATTTTAAGTTCAGTTCTGTGTCTGTAGAGCACAGTAATAAGGTAATGAGTTCAGGGGTTTCGTGAGTTCAAGTTTGAAATAGTGAAGCCATGTCTTAATTTTGTAGGTCATGTCAAATCTGTGCCAGTAATTCTTTAGGTGATGGCACATTATGTGTGCACCTCTTACTTTTAAAGGGTAGAGACTCTTAAAAATGTCTATTAGCTCTGTTTTAATAAAACCTTCATATCCAAAGGGTTGCAGACACTGATAATTAAGATTTCGAGTGTAGTGGCCTCAGGCATTGTACCTAACTTTCAGAAACCTTTCCAAGTTATCTAAAATAATAACTTTTCTTTTTAAAGATTCAGGATCTTAGTGCTTTCTGAGGCTATGAAGTTGGCAGACTTTACAGCACGGGAAGGTTTATTGAGTGATTTAAGTTTTACAATCCAAGTTTATTAGACGGTTTAAAATATGTGTTTTATTTATTAAAAATGAGTTTATATAATGCAAAAGCAACGGGGAAAATATTTTTTAGAAGGTTGCAAAAGAAAGTTTGTAACAGTAAGATGATGGAGCAAGACATGACAAGCTTTGCCGGTGTTGTGGGACGGGAGATTTTAGGTTTTGCAATGGTATACTTCATCTTGTTCTTTGTAAATGGTGTTAGGTTGAAGCTGTACAGTTTTGTTTTATCTGTTTGTTTGTTTGTTTGTTTTTTCCTGGAGAGAGCATTTGTTTGGGTGGTTTTGGGTTTTTTTCTCTGCTTGTTTAGCTAAGAGAGAGAGAAATTGCACTTTCATTTACACTGATGTGAATCTGGAATAACTAAACTGCATTCATATGCTGTTATCCAGAACTAGATGGGCCAGAAAAACAGAACCTAGCTACAGTATTCATTGATGAGCAGGATAGAGAGGAGACACTGAGGATGGGATTTTACCCTGCATCAGGAAAAGCACAATTAAAACTGCACATCAGCTAAGCAGTTCACTTTTTTTGAATGTAGCTTAATGCCAGAGCCAATTTATTTTGTGTTATCTTGTGTTTTTCTTCGGGATTTATAAAAGTACCAGAACTACCTGTTCTCTGGGCACATCAATCAACCGAATTAAAGCACAGATAACTGGTGAATAAACGTTATAATCAGTGTAGGAAGAAAACAACCAGCAGTCACCCAACAGTTCATTCAGTAACTGTGCAGAGCCAATGATTAACAGCAATGCCCTGTCCCTGTGGCATGGTTGCCCTTCGGCACTTTTAAAGCACAATACCCAAATCCCTCACAGGGGTCAAACAGCGGGTTATTTGAAGTCAATAAGGCAGAGGCACAGTAAGCAGCTGCTGGTTTTCACAGTGTAGGGCTGGCCTTGGGGCATTAGCTGCTTACAGCTGCACTTGGGGGCCAGGGGCCCGTCTCTCAGCAAGGCAGGTGGCAGATCTGACAGGGCTTAGGTCCAAAATTGCACCTTGGAAAGCTGCAGGTCGCTCCTGTGTGCTGTGGAACACCCACTGAGTATGTTCATGGTCACTTGCTCTACTCAGACTTTACATAAATTCCCATGAGTTGCTGTCTTGTCCTGTTTCATTCTGAAGATGAAAGGATATTCAGGAATGGTTTGAAATGCAAAGATCAGTGGTACACTTTGGTTTAAAAGTAACTTGCTCTTTCTGAGCACAAGGAGCAGTGGAGTTGAGAGTAGTGTTTACATAAGATCTCAGTTTACCTTTGAAAATTGTATTGCTGCAGCTGGCTGGAGAAAGGCTCGCTTTGTGTGTCCATGTGTTTTTAAATGATAGACAGGAAAACTATTTGGACTGTTCACTTTTAAGCCATTGTGAAATACTGATGCTTATGACAGGCAGTAATTTCTACAGGTACTGTGTTTTCCTCAGTACTAATGGATTTATGTAAACCTTGCACCTTGAAGAGCTGCCCTTGCTCTAGTTGCCCCTGTCAGGCTTTCTCCCCTGGTCCTCCTGAGCTGGGGAGCCTCGCTGCAGTACTGGGGCTTCTGTTCTTCTGTTTCAAGGAGGAATGGGAATGTCCTCCAGAAATATGACTAAGTGGGACTCCCTTGCAGAAAAGACAAGAGCCCTGGTAACATCCATTTTGTTTGGAGGGAGAAGTAGTCCGGGAAAACAAAGTAAGCCTTCCTAAAGTGAGATCTTGGAAAACAAGACGCAGCAAGTTGTCAGTCCTCATGTTTGGCTATGGTAACGTAAGAGAACCCTGCAGGGCAGAGCAAGTTCAGATGCTGCTGCCTTTGGCTCTTTCTAATTGCTGAATTCCCTTATGTTCTTCAGGATTCACTGCTGGTGAGAGCCTGCCAGTCTTGACAGCAACACCCAGGAAGCTGAAGGGAAGGGGGAGAAGACTGGAAGTCGCATTTGTTGTGGTGACTAATGAAATCAGAACCAAGGCTGAGTGACATCCATGCCTCTGTGATAAACACTAGTGGGGCAAAATCTGAGCACTACTCTACCCTGGGAAAATGCAGTTGTATTTAGGAGAAAGAAGGAAAAAAAAGCTTGAAACTTCCCTGTCAAGTCACATTTCTCTTACTTACGTTTACTCTTTCACTGATGTCTCTTCAGCTTTTCCTTTTCTATGCCTTTCCTTCTAAGCCTTGACAAGATGGGCAATATTGTTACACTGACACAATACAGTGGAGTAAGAAATATAGGGAAGTATTATGTGAAAATGGTTGTCAACACAACTTTTCTGGTGTTCTTCTATACTTTCAGTTAAAATATTAGGTACTGTAAGCTCCTTTCTCTCTCTTACCTCCTAATTTAATCTACCAGTTTACCCTCTGGGCCACAGCACCAGTATTCTGTAGCTGTGCCCTTTCTCATTTCCTGACTTCTCCTTCTCACTTGGACTCTTTTATGAAAGAAAAATCAGGAGTTCTCCTCCACCTTTTGGGGGTTGTCCTGGGTTGTCCTTGCACGTGTCTGGTTTTGATGATTTCTCAGTCTTTTGGTGGTGGTGATACCTATTTTTTCCTCAGTCTGGTTCTAAATAATACTTAGATAAAATTATTGGAAATAAAGACCAAAATGCTGATGCAAGAGGGGATACAATATGGGGCTGCCAAGTGAATAAGTGGGTTTTATACAAGTTATTTCTTCACGCCACTGCCTGCTCATGTGCCCAGCTTAGTTTTAGGAAAAGCCATCTATTCACAGTGGCATTCAAACACATATTTCAGTGCTTTACTGAGTCAGAGTTTTGGTGATCTGTTTTCTTAAATTAAACCAAATTATATAAATTACTCACACATGGCTTTGGAACATAAGTCACCTTTTTGAGATGTTAGCCTTGAAAAATAAACAAGACTAAATCCCAGAAGGAAGAAAACCAACATTCCTTTTCTGTATTTTAAGCACAGGATTCTACTGCAGCCAAACCTTCCTCTTCCAATAAAAAATCCTGTGGTGAGTTCAAGTATATATGTATTTCATTTTTCTCTAGCATCATCTTGGTGATTTGGAAAGCTTGGAATTGGCACTCCTCATCTCACTGGAAAACTTTTAAAGCTATTACTTGTGGTGGAATGGCACAGGGCTGCAGGCCAGGGGACCTCAACACATCTCTTCTGCCTCTTGTAGGCCAAAGAAATGTGCTTTCACGTCAAGCTTTTTGTCCAGGATGGAAGTGGAGTTGAAGTTCAAGTGCCATTCTTGGAATGTCTTCCCTTGAGGCAGGATCCAGGGGCTGTCTGCCCCTCTGGCAGTGAACCCTGAGCTGCTCCTCGTCGAGAGCACGACCCTTGGTGTGGCACTGCCGAGGTTTGGGGTTAAACACACACCTAAAACTGAGCGGGGCTCAGGCCCTTTGCAGCGTTGCCAGTCAAGGATCATCCCATCCCAATACTTGCCTTTTATGCTAAAAAGTCACTACAAAACGGTTCTACTTCTCTCACTCTGGCTTCTCCTTGTTAACCAAAATTAATACTTCAAAATCCTTATCAATATAATGAATCTCACTCTCATATAAAGCAGGCTTTTATTAGAAAACTGTAGTCATATGTCTTTTCTTACTCAAGGCTGATGGTTCTGCAAGTACAGACAAGATGAATGTGCTTCATTCTCCCTGGGATTCTGTGTGTTCCTTATTTCTCACAGCTCTTTCACTTTTAGGACGGACATTGGTTTAATCAGAGCAGTCCTGCCAGTCGTGCTTAGTGTTTCTTGGAACATAAGCTTGGCTAGTAACTAATTATGCTCTGAATTTATTACAGAACTCTGGTTTAGGACATATTAATTATATTCTTATGTTGTATCACAGACTGTACCTGTACCTTAGTCAAACATACGTGATTGTCTTTAATAGACTGATGTTCATGGCAGGCTTGAAAAGATGTCAGAATTCTTTGAAGCCTTAAATCAGGATCCCTATCATCTCCTGGACTAGTGGCAAATTACCTGAGAGAACTTCTCTGCAGCTTAAAACATCGACATGCTTTTAATCGACAAATCCCCACGTAGATATTTGTCTCCTCATTTTTCGGGAGAGCAAATTGAGGAGCAGCAGCAATGTCATCTGCAAAAGAGTAGCACTTTCCTGGCTGTCTCAAGCCAGGAAGTCCCACTTCAGTCCTTTTATTTGCTGGAGGAATTCCCTGTGTGAAACTGGTGCGTTGCTGCCAAAGAAGCAGCACTCAGACTGGCCCACCATCTAGTCAGGCACTTACCAGTCTGGCAGGAGCTGTTTTCCTTCTAGCTGCAAGCACACTGGAACCTTCACAGGGGGGTTAATGCCTTTTTATTCTTCTGTGGGAGTTTATCTCAGTTGCCAACCTATGAATATAAACATTAGTTGGGAAAATGGAAGATTTTTTTTATTGATAAGCCATGACATTAAATTCTCCTTTGATCTTTGCTGGAAAAGCCATCATATACATAGGTTTCTCTGTTCAGGGAAAATAGAGGGTTAGTTGCATTAAACATCTAGAAAATGAAACAAAAGCCATGATCATTTTTCTAGGAAATAATGGTGTTACATTCTACTTTATCAGTATAATTTAGCTATGCATTGTGTAGAAAATAAATCCTTTTAAAGGCTATTGTGAGGAATAATTAAATAGATGAAAAGTAGTATTATTAAAAGCAATCAGCAGAGTTTTTTGTCAGATTCAGAACCTTTTCAAGTCAGTGAAAGGCCTTACACTGGTTTAAAACTGGCTTTCACATCACCCCTAGCATCACAAGTTTGCTGTGTTGTTTCCCTCTACCGTGTCATATAGTAGGGAAAATATTTGGAAGTCCATGAAAGAACCAAAGAAGCTTATAAACCAAATCTCATTCTCACTTATGACTTAAAGCCAGATTTTAAATGTATTTAGATGCCTGAAGATCAGCTAAAGAATCCACTGGGGTTATCTCAATCATGCAAATGCTGCCCGGCATGATCCAGTGGACTGCAGGTCTGTGTGTTGAGCACTGGCTGGACCTTCAAAACTGGGCTCCTGGGGAAGTGCCAACGTGATTTTATAAAGGCTGCTCAGTCCTTAAAGTCACTAAGATCCCGTTGCAGATGCTACCCAGGAAAACAACTTCTAATTCTAGAATACCTTTTAGATTGTCAGAAATGCAATATGGAAATTTCAGTCAAACTAGAACGCTGTCTCAGCTGTGAGTGGTCAGCAATGATTCTGGAATATATGACTATAAACTAATATGATTTATAAATCATCCTAATCAGAAATTGTCTTCTATTTTGTTAAATTCAATTATTATACTGAATGACTTATGCTTTAAGAAAAAGATAAAATATTTTTAAAGGTTTTGGAAAAAGACTGCAAAAACATATTAACAAGAGAGATGCTAGTGCTGTGAAATAGTAGAAAACTTGCTCCTTGATAGTTGAAGCAGAAAAAATTGTATTTCTTCACAGTAGTTTTGAGTCATGATACTGATTACAATGGAAATATATTTGCAAAGCCAAGTAAATTCAAATTTTAACTTGTCTTGGAAAATGTCCTGGGAAAAAACCTGAATCAACTTAAAGAAGCAGGCAAAAAAGATAACATTTCCTGTACATCTGGGGTGGCATTTGGAGGTTTTGAGAAGTGCTTTTTTGGCTGAGAGCTGAAAATCTGGAATTTGTAAAGCCAGAGTGTGTAATACAATGCTTCTATTTGTGGGAACTCTGTTTCTATGTTATCAGATATTCTCAGAGGTCTTCTGGGTATAAAGTTTAAAGTCAAATAGTGAGTCAATGTAAAAGCAATTTAATGTTTAAAACTGTGGAATGAAGAACAAAAGCTGTCAAATGGCCAAGGCAGACACAGCTTCCTTTTTGTAGCCATTTTCAGGCATATTCCAAGACTTTTGGATGCTGCCTTCAACCCATAATTTATGAGATGCAGTCTCATTGTCTTTATCTTTCCTTGTGGACCTATGCAAGTAGATCTTTGCTTCCAGGCAGTGTGTGGAATTCACTAGTCAAATGAATGACTCAGGGAACATTAAAGACTCTGTAGCATTAAAATGCTTTGTATATCAAGAACATTCTATTATTAATAAGCAAGGGTTGTGTTTAAGCTTTCTGAAATTACTTAATTCTCAAGAGGAACTGTTTGTTTTACAGTGGAAGCCTCATTTTCCAGTAACTGGACATACCTGTGTGTACTCAGTAAGTGTGGCATGGTGAATGCAACGTGGTTTACCACGATGCAGTAACACAGCACTAGGCATGTGGTGAAGGGATGAAGTTGTACACTCATTTCATTGTTCTCAGACGTTGCTGGAAGTACATTCCTTCTCTGAAAAAGTTGACCAGTGGAGCAGTGGCTCTCCTGCCACCATCTCAAATATATAATCTTAAAAATCAGCAAGCAGTAGGAACAGCACTGCAACCCCCAGCTACCCATGAGTGGCAGCTTGTCTGCTTGAAGGGCTAGTTAAAAGGGTAGAGTTCTGTACAGAGTCCTAATGTTACCTCTTAGCATTCATCAGCAATAACTGTGTCTAAACACAGCACAGTGACTGGGAAAGTGAGTACAAATCACCTCAGCTAGAGCAGACTACTCTTTGGAGCTCGGAGGGAAGGAATGCAACAACTTTCATGCTGATTTCTCTTTTATCTTTTTTCTTTCCTTTGAGGAAGGGAAAATGAAAGAAGACCACGAGCAGCAAATGTGGAACTAAATAAGCAGTGACTGCTTAGCTGTGAAAAAAAGCAACCAGCCCTAATCCCATGCTGTGTACACTGTGTACAGGAATTTTTTCTGTTGTCAGTATAAATAAATACCTGGTCAAGTTCATTAAAAATAGGTTTAAAACCTCACATACACGTTCTGTTCCTCCCATGCAGGATCTTAAAATAATTTTAAAGGGTCCTGCTGAAATCTTTACCATTTTTTTCTTAGCAGCTGAACAGCCATTGATGGCTGCTGGGAGTTCTGTGATGAACATTAAATGGCTTGGATTAAGAACTGGCCAAAAAATTACACGGTATGAGGAAACATAAACACACAAGGCTTTATTAACATCAGAGGAAACAGTGCAGAGTGCCCAGAGATAGCTGTGGAGGTTGCCAGAGCCTCAAATAGGTACCAGTAACCTCTGGGAGCTTTTCTGCTTGAGGGAGGGCAAAGTGCTGAAAAGTTACCTGCAATTTGAGAGTATTTTGGCTGTGAAAATTGAAAGGTTTTACTCATGCAGAATCTAAGCACCGAATCTGTAATTTAACCTGGCATGCATCTGATTTACATCCGCAGTAGAAGTGCATGTGTCTTTTGTCTTTCCTGTATCCATTACCCATGAGGACACTGAGGAGGGCCAATCTGACAGAATATTATCTTGCAAACTGTGGAGACACACTTGTAATTAAAGCACAGTAATCTCCACAGTCTCCTATTCAGCCCAGGCCAAAGGATACAGCTCCTCCAATGCTCTGCTTTCCTATCTAGGGCACAGGAACAAACACACTATTTTTGTTTAGCAGCAGCACTGCAGTTATTAGACTTTGCAACAGAAATGACCCACCTAACATCCCAGACATCCTTTCCTCAAGGGTAGGGTAGACCTGGATGTCTCTGAAATAAAAAAAGCACGTGTATTATCTAATTCTGCAGCCAGCTAAGGGAGTAAATTTGTACTTTCCAAAATGTTCTTCTCTATGTAGACTGAACTGTGTTGACAGGAACCACTAAAATCTACAACGTGATGCAGTTATTGCTTAGCTGGTGAAGTAACATCATAAATTGCTTTAGAACAGCAAGTGAAATACTTAGTTAAGAATTTACAAGAAATGCTTACTTCAAATATAATGTACTTAGAGACTTAGCTAAACTTTGCTTTTTCGTTGTAAAAAATGCTCTAAAATCTTTAATAACTTCAAAGGTTGAGGGCTTCAGTTTTACAGTAGCAAAGTGCTGACTGAGTCTTTCCTCAGAACAAGTTCAAAAGCAAGAGCACAACTTGCTTTGATCAGAGACATCTCCTTAATTATATTATGGTTCTAGTGAAGTCTGCATTGCCTTGATAACTGCAACTGGCAAGTTTTGCCCTTCCTTTCCTCCATCATACTACACAAAATAATCCCTTTCCACATATAACTCATGAGTTAATGAATTATCTCCTACATTGCATGGCCTTGCCTCTGATTTCTGATTAACAGATCAAGGTTTTCAGTACACTGTCAGAAAGCCTTCCCTCCCTACACATTGCAGCAGAGAACTGGAAAGGAAAACAGCCCTGCTCAGGTGGTGTGTACCTGGGTCAACCACTTCAAATATCTGAAAACTGTAAATTATAGAAGATGTTGTTTCATTTAATAAATAACAACTCTGCTCAAGTCTAGCAGGTCATGGCCATATTCACCAACAGAGGAAGAATTACTTTGACACAAGAAGGGAGAAACTGAACCCTGCTGTGAAAAAGAGACCAGAAGACTTCTATTATGTCATTTAATGCCCCTTACTGAGACTAAACACCTGTCAAGGGGCTGCCTGCTTCTATAATCCTTAACACATCCCCAAAATACCCCTTTTATGATTGTGGTTAGGCAAAAGGAGATGCTGATGAGCTGTAGGTCTCTACCTTACTGCAGGTCTTCTCCAGGTGACACTGAACACAGCGAAAGGCTTCAGACAAACCTGACTGGACCCAAATCCTGCCGGCTGTGCCAGAGGAGAAAGGACCAAAAGCATCACAGATCCTCACAGAAATGATAAAGGTCCAATCATTTGCACATGTTAGCACTTGTCTGGGATGTCATCTGTTCTGAGACAACTCCTGAACTGTCCACAGGGACCTTGTCACCACCTTCCCTGACCTGTGCTGTCACTGCCTTTCTACCTATCCTGTCTTCACACTGTTCCCCACTTGTTTTCATTCCTTCCCTTCTAAATTGTGTTCCTATTGTTTTTCTATTTTCTTCAGTCTTTTGTTACTAAACATTTTTTTCTTTTATCTTTTGTTACTAAACATTTTTTTCTTCTCTCTGTCGAGTCTTTCTAACTTGCCATCTTTCCCAAATTGTCTCAGCTCTTTTCTGCTGAATTCCACAGCTTGCTCTTGTCTTCAGTGCCAAAGCTACAAAAACATAGGAGGAGTTTCTCTTTTCTTGTTTCTCAAGCATGGTGTTAAATTACTCATGGCAATTGTGCAATTACAGAAAAAAAAATTCCTTTAACTCAGGCTGCAAATTGCATATTCAAAGCGTTTTACTGTCAGGCTGTACCAAAAGTCTCAGCTGTTCACGTGGGAACCGAAATTTTGGAAGCTTGAATTTTAAACAAATGGGGAAGCATTTTCACACCATGACGCTGCAGTGATATTTTTCCTCTGCCAAATTTCAATTTCTTACTCTCTAGTTTGAAGGTGTTAAAAGTTTTAAACGAAATGTTCTTTCCCTTTTTTTTTTTTTTTTTCCATTTTTGAATGGTAAATCATTATTCACTTGCACCTTTCTGGAAATTGGCTCGTTGGTTTAAGCTGACGCTTTCCAGAATCTTTCAGCTTGAGGCAAGCGCCCAGCAGCACAGGAAATTCCTCAGGATGGTCAGCACTGGCGAAGTTATAAACATCTAAAAATAGGTCTTATCGTGGAAGGCTTTGAATATGCTGACTGTAAGAGGTACTGTCAGCTCCACATGCAAGAGCCAGAACAGAGAGCTTGGCTTTCTTTACAGGTACCTTGGCAAAGACCTGCTCATCTCCCGAGGCAGTTCACAGGCACTGTTTCCAGGCACGTTTCCAAACAGAAAGTGGAGTAAATGCTACTCCACAAGCCAGAACAGGATTGAAATCTTGCTCCGTAGCCCCTGCACTCTCAGAGCAGTAAGCAAAAATGTGAGGGTGAGACTGTGGTTTGTATCCTCCCAGAGATTACCGTCTCCTGCTGCTCATCACCACCTCTTCTGGAATTCATAATCTCTGTTGATTTGCCAGTGGCAGGTACAAGTGCTTGGTTAGATCAGGGGGTTCACTGATTCCCTGAAATATCAAATATGAAGGCATCCAAGAGCTGGAGAAAGTTTGTTTGCTTGTTTTATTTTCTGGAAGGACAGTGGCATAGTTACTATACTGTGGTGCAAAGGCCAATTTACTAATAGTTTGCTTTAAAGAATTTGTTCTTAAAGAAAGTATTAATGTTAGTTCATCTTCAAGTGCTGATAGATTACGCTGAGGTGTTCTTAACCTCAGCTCTCCAGCACGAGATCAATATAAGATAATGGTTTTCTGATTAGCTCTTTATTGATTTACCTTAATCTAAGTGTCATGTTTCTCCCTAGTAACCAATCCCTCAGGAATGCTATGCTTTGCTTGATGACAGATGACATTATAATCTTCATTACTTTCTTTTAGTTTTTCTTTTTGTGGCATGGCTGCACTTCACAAGTAGTGTATGAGCTGTTTTTCCATGGAGAACATGCCTTATCCTTATTGCTTCACTTTGAACTTAGTGGCATCATCATTAAGATTAGTTAATTAACTTGTAAAACCTTTTATGTTGATACCTGTAATTTTTACTTTTTGGCATGAACTTTTTTTTTTTTTAATGATGGTGATCTCAATAAATGTAGTTTCTGGAAAGAGAGTGTGCTATGCCATAATGGACAGGGGATGATTGCATTAGAGTGTACTTATGCCTTCTAGAAGTAGTTCCCTTGAGAAAAAAAATCTCTCAAGCCTAACTGAAACTTGGTTATGCTCTGTCTGTAAGGGTGCTGATGAATCTAGAAGACTTTTTGTTTTGCCATGGAGTTTTATCAGCTGTGCTCTGCTTGTGTA
>JAYRBT010000010.1:14331023-14346841 GCA_036023395.1 Myiotriccus ornatus | reverse complement strand
CATCATCATTAAGATTAGTTAATTAACTTGTAAAACCTTTTATGTTGATACCTGTAATTTTTACTTTTTGGCATGAATTTTTTTTTTTTAATGATGGTGATCTCAATAAATGTAGTTTCTAGAAAGAGAGTGTGCTATGCCATAATGGACAGGGGATGACTGCATAAGAGTGTACTTATGCCTTCTAGAAGTAGTTCCCTTGAGAAAAAAAATCTCTCAAGCCTAACTGAACCTTGGTTATGCTCGGTCTGTAAGGGTGCTGATGAATCTAGAAGACTTTTTGTTTTGCCATGGAGTTTTATCAGCTGTGCTCTGCTTGTGTATAAAAGACATTCCCTGATGCCTGTTAGCTCTGTAAACATCACCTAAGATCCCAAAGCCAGAGTTTATACTTCCCAGCACTCTTGCTGTTAGCAAGAGCACCACAGGCTAAATGATGCTATCATTTAAATTTGTATTGTCCCATTTATTTCTTTCTGAAAAGACAACTTTGAATGAACTTGTCCAAATCCATTAGCTTTCAGCAGGCTTTGCAGAGGTGTAAGTGAGGACAGCCGGGCCCGCAGCAGTTTATCCTCCCCAGGTGACAGCACATGACAACATGCAGAACCAGCACACGGCCTGATCATCTCTGTCCTTACCCTTCCCTTCCAGTAGCACATAAGCTTGTTACTGTTTCGTTACAATTGCACTGGTTTAATACTCGTTGAATAAATAATAATTCACTGTAACCAGAAAGATTCTCTTCCTGTTCTAGAACCATTCCCCGACAGTAGAAAATTTCTATGTTACCAACTTTGGTGTTTTGGCTAGTGCAGTTTGAAATTCTCCAAGCAACATTGTTCCTATTTAAAGACTATTTCATTTTAATAATTTCTACTTAGGGGAAATTCACAGTTTCCTTATTTTTTAACTTTACATTAGAAAAACCTGTTCTTGTCATGGGGAGCATGTTCAAATTATGCTTAAAGCAAAGCAGTTTGGTGTCCCTGGGTGCTTAAAGGAGTCAAACAAGAAGAATGGAACACCCACAAACTGTGTTTGGCTTTGTTTTATTCCCTTTAATCCCATTTACTGTATTCACTTAAAGTACATCTTGCTGACAAACTGACTTTTGATCCAAGACTGGCTTAGCAACTTTTGGGACTGCCTAATCAGACAGCCTGGGACGTGTTGGGAGCCACCCCAGGTGATGTCATTGAGCTATAGGTGCCTGAATTCATTCCTGGGAAATAATGGCTCTTTCAAATACAGTTAGTATTCAGGGGCTGCAGACTTTGCTGGGAGGAGGAGATGGTGGTAATTTGTGCTTGCAGAATCAGCTGTGCTAGAGGAGGGGTTCACACCTTTGTGACTGTGGCAGCTGTGTAGCTGATTTCTGTGAGTGGGCTTGTGGGTGTTTTTGTGGGCAAGGAGATTTGAATTCTGCCTGCCTGGTTAAGAAGCTCTTCTAGGTGGTTTCCTGGAAGGAGTGCATTTCTGCCTTTTCCTAGCTCTGCTTCTTTTCAGTTGTCTAAGAATAATCCATTAAGTAAATCAGAATACAGAGCTGCTGCAGGTAAGAGTGACAATGGTTTTGTCCTTTTCTATTGTGAGAGGCGATACGTACACGTGCATATTTAATGTTTTGGGGTGAAATCCCTGGAGGTATTACCAGCTGGCACAGAGCACTGGCAGCATGCTGGCTTGGCTTCCCCAGCTCCCTGGGGCTCACCAGCTGGGCCCCTCTTCCACCCAGCTGAGTTTCAGCTGAGGGTAGGACGGTATGTTGGTCACTGCGTCCTCTCCTGAGTTCTTCCTAGCTGAGCAGTCCGGATAGCAACCTGGACATGTTGCCTAAGGCTTGCCGAAGATAGCTGGTGGGTTTCCCTAAGTGACTAATTGGTTTTGTCTGGGCTGTGTGTGCCTTTTTGCTTTTACTGGCCCTGGCGTGGGGAAGTGCTGTGGGTGCGTTCTGCTGCTGCGGCTTTCGTGGTCTGTCTGCAGGGAGGGTGAGATGGAGCTTAACCCTGGTGCTGAGGTGAATCTTATTAGTGAGGTCTACATTAATCTCCCTGACAAGTGTGCTGTACACCTCAGTGCATTTCTGCTGGAGCCAAATGAATTATTTTTCTTATGGACAGTAAGCTGCTTTAAATACAGCAAGTACCTACCCAGCACATGAAGAGACAAGCAGGAACTTATGCCAGCGTGCTTCAGCTATGTATTAGTAGGATAGTTCTTACAAAACAAGCTAGCTCAGCAAATAGGAAAGAAATGATGTTTTGTCAATCCTGTACTGGATCTGTCTACCCTTATTATATGTGTAAGATTGCATAAATAATAAATCAGGAGCAAGTAAATTGTATGGAGACAGAAAGCCGGTCAATCATTCCTGATCATCACATTATGCTTGACAATATCTTTAGAAACTGTTACGAGGGGGTGAAGGGAAGCTTTCTTGCACAGTAGCTGTGCTTTTAGAGGTCTAATAAGATGATACTAGTTTGAAAGATAAACATATGATCTTTGTTTGCTTATTTATTTATTTATTTATAAATCTGACAAACCTGGTAGTTGGTTTAAGAGTGATTTGGGAACAAAGCATGTGGTAGAAACCATTTGTTAGGGTTCACAGAAGCAGAAAATCAATTTGCCTCCTCCAAGGGTGGTGGTTATCTCTGGTGTGCATACTTACTGTCCATGTCAGCCCATCATTTCTGGGGCCTCTTGGTTAAAGATACTATCTTCTTTAATGAAATTTAGTTAATTTTCCCAAATGATTTCCAAGTCAATTACTATTTAAAATACGCACTAAATGTTTTATGTTAAAGGAGATTGATTTCATTTCACCAGTGTGAAGGGTCTACCAGTGAGCATATTTTATGGATTGTATAGAAAAACACAGATCAGTAAATCCAAAAGGGATATGTTCTGTTCGCCTTTCTTTTCTCCTTCTCCCATCTGCTGCTCTCTTGCAGTGACCCTCCCCTTTGGAATGATTTTTAACATAGGCCAGGTCTCTTCTTTCTACATCAAAAAATTCCTGCCAGAACTGCAAATGTTTCCAGTCTTAAGAGCAATGCACCACTTCTAAAATAACTTTTTCACTGTGCTTCTGGTTCTTTGCCTAAGGTTAGTTATGTAATTTTACCTTTAGTAAAACATTGTAAAAATTTTTCTTTTTTTACACTGTGAAAAAGATAATTTCTCTTTCCACTGAAATAAAGTGGCTACAAGGAATAGACTGTGACTATTTGAGCAGTACTAAAAATCTGTAATTAAACTGAAAAAGAGGCTTACATTGATACAGTAAAATTTCAGAGGCTTATATTTCACTAGTAAATAGGTGAATGTTCCTCTCAAGAGAAATACCGCCGAATAGTAACCAAAAATGTCTAAATAAAAGAGTTGGAATTCGAGTGTCTTTGAGGCCAGCTGTTCTGAATGGCTTTGCTGTGGGCAGGGTCTCACCCAGCCCTTACAGCACTGAGCTCAGGGGGTGAGGGATGGGGGAGAGGAGCTCCAGACGGGCTCGTTTAGAGCTACAGGAATGAAATAGTGTGTTCAGCTGCAGGACTGAAGCCCTTATGACTCAAATTCTCCAGCAGTGAGTGTCTATATGGTTTTCCTTCCCAAGATCTGATATCTGCTGGCTGCTGTTCTACCTGTGCTGTTTGTGTGTTGGTTGTTCGACTGATGGAGACATTGGGTATTCCTTATAAAATCTAAAGAAAATTTGCCCTATGTAAAGAGCTTTTTTTCCACTGGTATTGCAGGTATTTCATACTGTTATATGAGACTGCCATATGAATATAGAATTTTTAATATCAAAAGAGAATTTAACTGAAATATTTCTCATTAATAACTTGGAGAAAGAGATAACTACCTTGTACCTTGCCTATTGATCTTACTGAAATGAGCTGGACATTTTCCTGTTAATCCAGTGTCTCTTCAAAAATGTGCCTAATGAAGCTTGCAGGAATCCCATGGGATGCTTTACTGGAGAACACAACTTGTTTTGTTTCATGTTTCAGGGTTTTTTTATATAAGATACCAAGTTTCTGGTTTATTTTAGGTAGCACAGAATTGAAGCAGGAAATAAGGAAATGGCACTCCTGCATATCAAACTAACTTGAAGTACAACGGAGTAAATATGTGTTTAAATACTTTGGTGATTGACCCTCTATATAATCTGTGACAGCTTAATCTCACAAGCTGATTGTGCAATGACTTTCCTGGTTTCTAGACTGGCAAATTACCCTGAAAACATATCACTTAAAATTTGCAAAAAGAGCTGAGTCAGCAGCTGCCTAGCCTGAAAGGCAGAGTGAACAGTTCAGCCTATTTTTATCAACATAAACTCCGAAGAAACATTATGATCTTCTCAGAGTTATTCATTTGTCCAAGTCAATTAGCCCTTTTTGCCCTGTTCTTTCGTCTGTCACCCCTCTTAGCGTGGATGAGCAGCTGTGGAGACGGGCACTGTGTGCCAGCTCAGTGTCTGTGCTGCACTGGCGTGGCTCTGTACCAGAGGGGGATGCTCCTTGACATCATTCCAATTAAAAATAAAAAAGAAAAAGTACTGGCAGTTATATAAACAGTCATGTATACCTGTAGTGTTTCTAGTCTGGGTTTTGTTTGCAACCTTGTCTCTATTTTTTTTTTTTGATATCAGAACATATAGTATGTTGAATTAGATTACATATGGAATTACTGTTTGTATCAAGTCAAAAAGGGCATTTTGTTTGTTTGGATGTAACTACATGACCTAAAAATTATGACTACTAATTAAGAACAGGCAGGTAAAATATAAGATAATTAATTATTTTCTGCCTGAATGATGTTGCTGGGATCACCAGAGGATAATGAATTTTATTACTTTGTGTTAACTTCAGCCACCTCATTGTCCTTCTATTTTGATTTTTATTGCTGGTTTGCAAACAAGATACCTTTTGTACTTCATATCCTGGGCACACCTTGTTAGTAATCTATCTAGACTCTAGTCTTATATTTTTGTCTCTTTTTCCTTAAGGCAATCTCAGACAGAATTTGTCCAAAGAATATTGATGAAGGCAAAAAAAATTCTCTGTCCTTCTGTTGAAAAATGTCACAGAGTTCTGAGCAGCCAAAACACACATGGTCGTCTTCTCCTTGGAAATCTGTAAAGCAACACTGCCATAATTAAACTCTCTGTATTAGTGCAGGCTGACAAGCTTGTCTGTGCATTTTAAGAGGAATCTTACTGCCTGACCTTATATATCATGTAGGAATATTTCAAAGATAGCTCCAGCACCATGCCCACTAGCTAAAATGATTGCTGATCTTTAATCTTCAGTTTTTGATCTGAAGACATGGTGAGTGTTGGAAGCCTGCCACGAGTCTTGATAGGCTGTTAGGAAGGTTAATCACACATTATTTTAGTTTCTTGAAAATCTTTTTCATTTTCTGGTCTGAAATTTCCAGCTGCTGTGGCAAGGGGGCATGTTCCTGTGCAAGATGTGTTTCAGTGGGAACATTTACAAGGCCGAAGTTGAATATATTAATGCCTTTCCTCTGGGGTCAAGTCAGGCAGGAAATGTGCAAAAGACTTGCCGTAGGTAATGTGAGTCTGACAAAGGCCACAAGAAGCTGAGAGACAAAGACTGGAGGTGGGGAGAGAGAGTAAGAGCCTAGATTCAGGATGAGCCCTTTTCAGGATATTTCTCCATTTTAGTTTGATTTGAATTTCTACAATGTGCTGCTGCAGAAACCCATTTCATCAAGGACCTTCAGCAACAGTCTAAGACTGGAGCTCTGTGAACTCAGCAATCTTCTGCAGTGTGATAGGACACAACCTCCTCTGCCAAATGACATGCCATGTTATCCTGTCCACCAATAGACTGGAAAAGGAGGTTCTAGTGAACAGAAATGAGAAACTGGAGTTGGAAAAGCAAATCTATAGTGTTCAGTCCAGTAACTTGGCAGTTACTCTGAAAATGCAACCCTCATCTGAGATGGTGACAGGTATAGTATGGGGGGTCACCTTGGAAGGTCAGCACGAAGTGTCTGTCGTTCCTGCTATGGTTGGTCTGCCCAGAGCCTTTGCTGCTCACTGTGCAGGGCAGCCTCAGCCTGTCCAGGAGCAGCTCCTCAGCTGAGCAGCCAGAGCTTGGCTTGTGCTGAACAGGAGCCTGCAGTTCCAGCCTGCTCATGTTGTCTGAAGAAATGTTGCTTTTAACTCTGTGGCCAGTGTTAAAAAGGTTCCCTCCTTCGCACTCCCCATGCTCTGAGAATGCAGCTGCTGTGTGTACAAGTGCTTCCATCTTTCTTCTGTGTTTTTGAGTAGGTCAGATAGCACAGTGGTGTATCAGTCCAACTCTGACAATGACATGACTCTTCCGGTGAGAAAATTCTAAACTAACATTGTTGCTGACTTTCAAACTTTCAGATGTACACCAGATCTAAACATTGTACTTATAAAGGGTAGCAGGTTTAAAGGTGCTGCTCAGATTCATTCAAAATTACTTCTAAAATATCTTTTGGGGTTTTTTGCACTTCGATTGTTTTATTGTTTTCAACAATGGAATATGGATGCAGTGCAAAAGAAAGCATGGGTTTGGGAAAATGTTCATTTGCTTTATGTAGTGTTTGGTTTGAAGCTTAACTAGGAATGTAATCGAGAGTGTGAAGCTCTTCTGTGGAGACTGCTGAAGTTTCCCCATGTTTGATGGGCACCCTGAAATTATTTACTCAATAGCTAGAAAACTTCATTGTTTTGGAAAATATTTGAATGTAAGCAAATAATGCTGCTGCTTGGAGCATGTACCATCTCATTACTGCCCTACACCCTGTGATCAGGTATCTTCTGCTCTGCTTGTCTTAACATAAAACAGGTCCCCCTGTACAGTGGTGTTACCTTACACTGGTTAAAAACACTGTGTGCGATGCAGGGCAGTGATTAAGGCCATGTGCACCCAAATTTAGAACACTTTTTGACAGTGGATTTCAAAGTCTACCATTATTTTTTGCTTTAAAAACAAATCTCTAAATCCAGTGAAAACAGCCTGCCAAGGCATGGAAAAATTGAGACCAGCTTTAAAATAGAAAGGAAAATGCCTTCTGGTGTTTCACTGTATAATAGCTCCTATTCAGTTTGTAAGCAACTGCAACTCTTGTTGACTCCAAGAGGAGTTGGATTTGTTTATATGGCAGAACTTAGTTCAATAATTTCAAAGGTATCAAAGTGTATGAAACAACTGTATGCATTTTGAACTTATGTGGGGTTTGAAAACTTATTTTCTTCATGCTGCATTCGCATCCAGAAGAGTTAAAGTTTTTAAAAAATTAAATGTACAGTCTAGAAATAAGCTTCTGTTTTCCTATCTGTTTAAATGAATCTTACTGTTCATTTGATTGTGAATGCATGGCTTGGGTTTCTATAAAGGAAATATATCGAACCTCACCGTGTGTGGCTACTGAGGTTGATGGTATTTTGAAACTTAAGTTTGAACTAAGTGCAAGCACAAAGCCCTGGCAATGAACTTTGGCCATTGCATTTCTTGATGTGAAAGATTTCTGAATCTTAAGGTCATGCACTGAAATTTTCCCGTGTTCCAATGGAAAACCCACTTCTGCTGCACATCCTAGAACAGTTTGGGTTGGAAGGGACCTTAAAGGCCATCTAGTTCAACCCCCCTGCAATGAGCAGGGGCATTTTCAACTAGGTCATGTTGCTCAGAACCCCATCCAACCTGACCTGGAATACTTGCAGGGATGGAACATCTACCCCTGCTCTGTGCCTGTGCCACCCTTGCCATAAAAACTCAATTCCTTATGATCTAGTCTGAGTCTGCACCCTTTTAGTTTATAACCATCACCCTTGTCCTGTCACAACAAGCCAGTACTAAATCATTTCTTCTGCACAGCTTGGAGATATGGGGCCAGACATTTGTTTGTGAAGGCAGTGTTGTAGTCTAAAATTCAGTAGAGCTCTTTGGATTTTAATCCAGAAAGGAATTGGCTCTTAGTTTCTGGGGCTTTTTCTCATTTAATTTTCAAATCTTTAGGCAAACAATAATAAATCCCAAACCTGGAAGACTGACTTTCTCCAGCTTTTCAGAATACAAGTGAAATGACAGAATTTTCTTCCAAGTGCTGAAGCTGAAAGAAAAGGTTGTGTGCCTCACTTTGAGTGGCCTTGAAATCATGTGCTTATCAAATGTAGACTATCACTGGGCAAGTGACTCTTTTGTGGAAACTAGTGTGGAGATGGATGTGATCCATCTTCAAGGTGAAGTACAGAGTGTAAACGTCGGCTACTTTGGAAACATCTGTTGTTCAGATACCGAACCAGTGCTGGTCTCCTTCATTTCAAAGACTAACAGAGAGTAATTGTTGTAAAGAGTGCAGTAGTGCAATGTGCTTCAACCTGTGATCTCTAATCTGACTGGACTGCAAGTGAGGTGTCAAAACATTCTCTCTGAAATGTTTGCCAAAAACCGAAGTGCTGACGGGCTTAGCTGGAATCTGGCTCCTGGTGATTGTTAGCACTTGCTGGCAACAACAGCTACAAATGGTATAAAATTGCCAGCAAGCAATTTTAACGCTAAAATGACCGTTCTGGGAACCAGCCATTCGCTGTGTAGCCCAGTGGTGAGCACTGCGGTGTTCGTGTTTGCAGTGATGAATGAGGACTGCAACTCTTCTAAGCCAAGTCAGAGCTACTAGACTTGACCCTCCCTCCTCTCCTCTCTCCTGTTCCCTACCATAATTTTGGGGTTTCAGGATAAGTGTATCAAATAGAAAACTCTTCACTTGCCCATGCTTTTAATGGTGGCCTTAGTTTCCCATTTGTTTTGGAATTGTGTTGATACAGGAATGGGCAATGGCAATTTTAGGTGTACTCAGGTGTTTTAATTGAAAGATCATGCTGTAACTATACCACCTTTTTGAACTAACAGAAAACCAGCAGTGAATGAGGGAGGAAAAAACAGGAATATGTATCACAAGAACTATCTTAGGTAATTATGTGTAGCTTCAGAAACTCCATTCCATTTCAGGAAATAAATAGTCCCTTTCTGGTCAGAATCAGATATAAAGGTTACACAGAATGCAATGTTTTCTGAGGGAATCTTATTATTCACATATGACAATGGATTTTTCTCTTTAAATAGCTCCTTAGATATTGCAGCTACCTCAGCTCTTAAAGCAGTCCTTGGCTTTGCTGTGTTCCTCCTTCACTCCTAACTCTTCTTGAATCGTGGTTTCACAGACAGTTCTATTTTCAGTGTATTCTAGCTGCTGTAAGGCAAAATGAATTCATTCTTGTTCAGTACCATTGTAACATGCAGGATACATTTTTGTCTGTGCACAGTTCCTTGGTGTCTTCACTGCATTGTGTCTGATTTTCAAGGATGTTGTGAAAATACAGAACGTGCAGCTGTTTCCATAAGTAGATTTGTGTATATCCACATTGTTCTTCCCTATTGCACTGCTGGCTACTCATCCCCTGTCATGATCTTCTTTCCCAACTGCTTCCCCTGTTTCTTTTATCCCCCCCCAGATTCCTGTTGTAGTAGCAGTGCCTCTGGCAATATTTCTCCTGTTGTTTTGCTTCAGTAACATCACAACTGCCCCGGAGTGTGGTCCTGCAGTGCTGATTTGTGACCAGCTCAGTGGATCAAGGTCACTGAGCCACCCTGCCCACACCCTGTGCTCCCTGGGGAGGTGCAGCTTTGTCAAGGGCTGGAAATCTGCCGCTCTGATGGTCATTCCTGACCCAAACAGACGTGCTTTTGGATCAGCACGTTCTCTGCGTCTCCCACGCTGATGGCTTTTGCAGGCATTGTTTAGGGCTGGCTCCCAAAATCCTGTAGTACTCTCAGAAGGGAAACAGACCTTACTGCAGTGCTGAATAGTTTAGTAACTGGAATTGTCCTTCACTTCAGAAGTTCTTCACAGGTCATGAGAACCATCAATAATAGAAATTTGATTCATTTACGCACTGTTTTATCAGTGATTTTAGGCACAGTGGACTGCTTTTGTAACAGGATTAAGAGTTCTAATTCTTTTAGGAAGGAATTTCTGGAGAGGAGACTGAAATTCTGTTACATAATGCCACCTCGTTTTTTCGAATGAGTGTTAAATAGACAAAGACATATAATGTAAAATTATAAGTGTGTTTACGTGTGTGAAAGATTGCTACACTGTATGCTGTTATGTTTTCACCCAGGAACCCGTGCTGTAGCTTGATCCAAGAGGCATTTAAACAATGCCTCAGGTTAAAAATGCACATAGCTAGTTGAGATCAGCAGGGACTACCTCCAGTTGAAATGTTTTTTTGGATTTGGTCCTCCTAAGAGGTAAAAATGCCTCAGTTGCCCTGCTGCAATTACATCCCCCGTCCCTGCCTTTTCCAGGCCTTGTCATCTGTAAGTGTGGGATAAGGCATTGTAAGGGGAGCAGCATGCTCCTTGCAGTCCTCTAACTCTCACGGACAGAAGGAGAGTTTTAAAGTTGCTGAAGGGTTTTCCTTGCAGATCTTCCCTTGGAAGCCAGTTACCCAGAACTGCAGATACTGTTAGGAAGTTGACAAAATCATTTGGCCGCACTGATGATTAATTTATCAAGGGCTTAAAGGCATTAAACCAGTGACCTGGTAAAAATCATTGGTGTCAGATAAAGGGATGCCTGCATTAACAGAGCTGAAGCCTTTTAACAGCTTTTAGAGGAAAAGTATGTGTTAAAAACATGCTAAAAATGACAGTGTTCAGAGAATAGGGCAGCCAAAGTAATTTGCAAAGAGAAATAGTGTAAGATTTTGCATGCAGATTTTGATTGCTGCAAATACTAATCCAGGCCCACAGAAGCAATGAGAGGTGAAAGGCAGAGAAAAACAAATTCTCAACCTCTTATAGGAAAAAAATTTCACTTTCCTTTATTATTAAATGCTTGGGTAATAGGAAACTCATCTCATCTTGCAGTTTTGGATCCTTTCATTCATCTGGAGTCTCATTTAAGCTATTCCCAGCAAAAGTGTCTGTCTGAGAACTGTGCCTTTTAGTAAAGGGGCCTCGTTCTGGAATCTGTGCATATCCCATAAAACATTCTGGTGCTCTGATGTTGCTGGTTATCCTATGGATCATATGTAATCATAACATTTAGGTAAAGGATTTCTATCAACTTCCCCACTCAGCCTCGATAGTGGCATAAATACTTAAATCCTTTTGATTTTCAAGTAGGCTTTTGTGTGTTAAATTCTGCAATTCCAAAGACATTTTGGAAGGTAAATTTGTGGTGCTTTTTTGGAAGTGTAAGCTAACCTCTTTTGCCAAGCAGTTCAAGAAACTCATATTCTCAATATATTAGCCTTACTTCTCAAATACTTTGGGAAGCAGTATTTTGTAGGAAAGAAGGTCGTCAACTTGCATTTATTTACAGACTGACTGTGTCACTGGCAGTGTGGGATGGGGTCTGTCAGGGTTATTTGCTCACAGGCAGCACTGTCTCAGTGTGATGCTGGGGTTAGTATTATCTGCTTTGCAGACCTGTGCACTGCAGGAAGACCCATCCCCAGTTCCTCATCACTGCCTGCTCAGGAGGATTTTGCTCTTCTCCAGTGGTCGTATTTTGTAGCTTTCTGTCTTTTAAGATTGTGACTGTCATAACGCTACCTCTTCCTTTGCATTTAAAATAACCTGGGATAATGTAAGTTTTAAACAGTAATTACCACTGTATTAGACATCTTGTCTGCTTCAAGGAAAGATCACACCAATTAGATTTTAATGATTATATGGAAAATTAAAGCCACTAGTCTCCATCTCGGAAATGCCGACTGAGATCAGTCTATTATTGCAAGCAGGGAAGAAACAGCAATTCATATTTGTGGTGGTTAAATGACCACATTGTTTGCCTGAACCTGTGTCCAATTTCTATTATTCAACAATGTTGTAATAAAATATCAAGTCTTGGGCAACTCATGCCATAAAAAGAGGCAATTATCACAGTGCTGCAGTTAATGAATGACCTTGCTGACAGAAACAATCGTTGCAATTAAACATAGTCAGGTGCTTCTGTTTGTTTTTTTAAACCGTTCCCTCTTTAAAAGAAAAGTGCCTTTGGTTTTAGGAAGGAAATAATAATCAGATTGCAACTGAACTGGAAATGAAATAGCACATCTCCATTGCCTTCAAACATCACTGCTGGTTTATGTTTATTAGCAGACAATATTCATTTGCTGGAGTCTTCTCTAAAGTATTTTTAGCCAGTACTAAGCCAGCTAATCTAGAGTTTATTTCAGAACAGTGTTTCTGGGAGCACTGACAGTGAAGATCCATATCCAGGAATATTTCTCAGTTGTGGTATAGACTTAGTTCTCTTCTCTGTTGTGTCTTCTCAGTTCCCATTTTTTGAGCAATCAGCTTTGTGACGAGAGTGAAGAACACATTTCAGCTAAAAACAGCCACTTATTTCCTTGCTAGGAGAAAGGTTGTGCTAGTCAAAAAGGCTTTGTAATGAAAGGATACTTTTGCTTAAACATGCATGAATTGCAGTGGATAATTCTGCACTGAGAGTCAGTGTGTCCAGTGACATTGTCTAAACTGAAACACAAGGTAGACTGAGCTCCTTTTTTATTTGTTCACATAATTAAACCACCTAATCCCCGAAAGATTGTAGAAGTGAGGAACAGTACTCTAAGGTAATATTAATATTTTGAGTACAGGAAAATAATTAAAGAATTATTTCAAACATCAGTATTGCAGTGTTATGTTCACTGGATCCAAGTTAAATAGAAGAGTAGCAGAATTAGGAGGTTTTGAGGAAAATATCTGGTTTTTATTGTGCTTTACTGAAAGTGCCGTTTCTAAAATTTTCTTTATATACTCTTGTACATAGTGTAAGTTTATTTGGAAATATAAAGTTTATATTGAATAGGGATACTGTATTTGCCACAGATAAGATGGTTTTTGAGACAGTTTTTGCCCATGAAACATTGAAACTGACTTTCTGTCCTCATTCAAAATTACTTTTGCCGTTGAGGCTGAGCAAAGTAAAAGTGTATCTAGATGCATTAATTAATGAAAAGAGGAAAAATATTTTTAAATTTTACCTTTATTATGAAGGTAAAAGCTGTTGACTCTTTCAAATACATTAGTCCTTTAATATAAAATCCCCACTGGGTAGGTTTTCTCCTATACTATCTTGGTGAAAAATTGTACTGCTTCGTATGGGACCGGCTCTCTCATGAGACAATAACCTGCCCTCTGTGTGTTGCCTCTACCTGAGGTTTTGTACAGTATGTCCTTTCAGAGAACATTGCAACTGGGGCTTGGGTTGCAGTTTACCGTGGTAATCCTTCAGAGGAACCTACTGTCAAGAGGATATGTGGTTTACATTCCTTTAAAAAACCTGAATATTTTGAAGTGTTTGTTTTTCACTGGTGTGCTGAGCAAGCACTATTCTAGGCTTAGTTTTGGAGCCAAACATTGTCATGCTATGTTCGCTCTGCACCACTGTCCGAACTCAGCAGTTACTTGAAATAGCACTTGGTTGCAATCCCTTCCTGGTTTTTGTTTCTTTCTCGGCTTTTATTTGTTTAATTTTTATTGTAACAGTAAAAGCATATTCGGGTAGTCGGCTATGGAGAGCTGTGAATCTGCGAAAAACCCTTGCAATTTACGACAGCCACCTGCTCCCTTGGTCATAGATTAATAACACCTGACCAAGCAGGAGCACGTGCTGAGTCCATCTGGCTCTGCCCGTGCAGGGGGCATCGCAGCATTGTCTGATTAACTCCCCAGCACAGCAGCCCGTCCAGAGCCGTGCTAGCGGTGCTGTGCAACCAGCTCGCTTGAGCATAAAAAAAAAAAGGGGTCCCATTGAAATAAGTACCTGGAAGGCACAAAAATGATCAGCAAATTCAACTTTTATTGTTATTTCAAAATAAATTTTAAAAAAAAGAGGTGGGAAGAAAAAAAATTTCTTGGAGCTCAAAATCCACTGAGATACCTGTAACAAGCACAAGGTGTGAACAAGTGGTGGATTATATCTGCATGGAAGATATTGCTTGAAATATCTTGAAATACTAATGATAATTAGTACCTTCAGATGCCATCAGCCTGTAGTGTACTTAAATAACACCCAGCTGCATAATTAGGTGATCTTGTTTCCAGCTTGATCCTTTCTTTGCTCCGTAATTATCTGTTCAGATCGTGCACTTCAGTCTGTGAAGCCTGACACTTGTGTCTGTGGTGCAGTTAACCCAGGCTTTAAGCCTTTATCCTCTTTATCCCCAGGTAGATGGACATGTGCAGAACAGCTTACAGCTTTAGTCCAAAAGTCTAAGCTGCTTGGCCAAAGGCCCCTTCCAGAGCACCTTGTTGTTTGCAGCCTGGCTGTGATCTCGTGTGCTGCAACAATGCTGATGGCAGACACAAGCTCTGTATTCCGTAACACTATCCCAAATCCCGGGGGAAGACAAGCAAACAAATAAATTGCTTCGTGTGAGCTCTTATAAATAATGAAAGATGTAAGTAAAATCAGATTCTAAGGACGTTAAAGCTGAATGATAATGTTGAAAGAAGACACACAGGAATTTGAAATGAGGGAAATGCCTACCCTTTTTCAGGTGTCTGTAGCCCCCCAGCCTGCCCTGTTCTTTCTCCTCATGTTAACACTGAGATTCCTTTTTGATGAAGAGAAATACATAACTTCTTTAAAATGAAACCAGAAATTACAAAAACTTGGTGGGGGCTAGGAAGATGTCTGCTGATGTTTCCTTATCTGTCCAGTGTAGTTTGTAGGTATTAGAGGGACCATGAAGAGCTTTATCTTCCCCACTGTGCACCTCAGCTCTTCAAATCTTTGCTGTTTGCAACTTTTAATGTTCAAACTTGTGAACAAATGAACATCTGGCCACAATCGCTGTGTGTGGTTGTATCGTGTGTTGACTACTCATACCCAAACATTTTGATGTTCTTTAAGTGCTATGAAAAAAGTTATTTTGGGGGGAGAAAACAAAATACTTTGCTTGACACAGAACAATTGCTTAATTTTTTTGGTTGATTGGTTGGTTTTATGTGTGGAAGCAAAATTTGAAAACACGCACAGTCTTATGTGACCAACCTCTTGTTTGGTGTCACCTCTGATCAGAAAACGTATCATAGTGGTTTTGTTAAGGATAGACTCCAAATTAATGTTATGATAGTAGCCTAACTGAAGTGTCTGTAGAGCAGGAAAAGTTAGTAAAGAAGTGTTGGTGGCAAATTCATACGTCTGCTGTTATTTACATTTGCTGTAAATACAGGCAGTGGAGAAAGAATCACTTACAGAGAGCTTCACTGGGGAACAGAATGTGGTTGAAAGAAAAGTGCAGTTAAAAGTAGTATGAATTTCAACCCATTGTAGACAAGTGCTATTGTTCCATTGAGAATGCAATATAAAAAAATTTTCACCTCACATCCTGAGCAAACCTTTTGTACTGAAAATTAGCAAATTAGCATTCTTTTTATAATTAATTTAATTTTATAAGGTTTATATTATGCAGTGTATTTTATTACTTTTATAAAGACTTTTGTGATATTTAGTGTGTTTTAAATCGCTGTTTACTGAAATCAAGGCTTTTAAATTAGAAAACCATACTTGATGAAAGCAGTTATGCCGAGGAACCCATGAAAATGTCAAGTGTTCTCTGCTTGGGGGCTTGTATTTCATAAATGGGCTCTGGTGTGTTGACATTTCAGTGTAGGATCCCTCTGGCTGCCCTTGGGTGAGCCCACAGGCGTGTGCAGGCTTTCAGCACATCCCCCAGCTGCATCATCTGTCAGATCCATCACACTTCACTTGTTGGTTGGTCTTCT
>JAYRBT010000010.1:14306693-14330923 GCA_036023395.1 Myiotriccus ornatus | reverse complement strand
GTGTGCAGGCTTTCAGCACATCCCCCAGCTGCATCATCTGTCAGATCCATCACACTTCACTTGTTGGTTGGTCTTCTCGGCCCGCATGGTTTTTTATCAGTGCAAACTTGGTACAGATCTTCAGCCTCTAGTCCATTTACTGCTTTGCAGTCTTTTCCCTCTGTACACGAGCAATTTGCAATTAGGTGAAGACCTTGTATTCTTCTACTTTCAAATTCATGCTCTTCCAGTCTAATTTCCTGAGCTGTGTTGTTGCAGAACAAGCACAAGCTGCAGTCAGCTGTAGTTGTAGCACAGTTCCCTGTACAGTTTTTGATGGCAAGGTTTCTCTACACAGAAAGAAGCTTCTCTGCTTTGTTTTGCCTCAGTATTTTACACAGGCACCTGTGGAAAACTGTGTTGTGTTGTATAATACATGCAATCTGGTTTTTGTTTTGCTCTCACTACCTGTGGCCTTGTCAAGAATGTTCTTATTTGTATAACCAGAACTTCACCATAAATTTGGTATTGTTTACCTTTTGTGCTCCTACATGCAATGTGGTAAGGTGACAAAAATAGATGTGCATAATAAGTAGGGGATTGAATATCTAGGGTTTGAAAAGAACACTTTAACTGCTACAGTTGGCGTAGAATTACTGTAAAAATTAAAGGTTTGATAGAATGAAAGATATATGCTTACTTGTTTTAGGGAAATCTGTCTATCTTGCAGTTTATAGATGGATGAGAAGGCCAGCAAAGCACTCAGTAGGCTATCTGCCATTTTCTGAATGGTTGCCAATAATTATGTGTCTCTTTTGAAATGATCTGCAAGTAATTCAAACTGATGAGAATGTGAGATGTGCCAAATGATTTGGCAAAATATCCGGTATCTCTGAACACGGCGGTTCCTGCCGACCTGCTGTATAAAATGACATGATGTGGTGTGACTGACACTGCACAGCATTAAGCAGCGTGTAGGAAATTGGAAAATGCAGTGTTTTCAAGGCTAAGGTAGTGAGGAAAAATGCATTTTTGATGGATGTCTACTTAAAAAAAGTCTTGCTGTTTGCAAAATGTCGTTTTGGTCTATTGCAATATTGGAGGGCAGAGAATGGATTTTATGTCTGGATGTTAGCCTTGGCTCTGATCAGCTAAAAGATGCTGCTGAAGATACTGAGAAAGGTGGTAAATTATTGGGTAAATAGTTGGACCTATATAAGATCTGTTTTGTTAATAAGGAAGGATAAGGAAGTGAAATTTCTCTTAACAGACTGAATCAAAAGCTCGAAGAAAAAGATAAAAACATTAGCCATTTTTCAAGACTGGGATTCTCTCCTGGATTCAAAATTTTGTGCTTTAAATTTAAACAATAAGCTGTAGGCAGTGAGATTTAAGTATCCTCTACTACTTCTTAGTGCCTCGCCCCACGCACTGATCTCCCTGCCACGAGCCACGCTGCTCTCAGAGCACGGGGACGAAGGGTGACAGTCTGGTTTACAGGGAGATGCACCTGCTGGCTCTGAAGTGAAGAGCATTTGCCAGTTAGTCGTAAGCAAAGGCTGAGCTGTGAATAAAGGCTGATAGAGGTGATTTACCAGCTTGCCAAAATGTCCTAAGAAATGGTTAATTGTCTCCGTAAAATTAATGCTGAATCTTTTTCATGTTTTCGTTCTTCTTGTGGCTAAAGAAAAGGGACAAGGAGAAGCTTCAAAGCTAATAGGATCTTACAGAGTTGGGTTCAGACTAAGAGGTTGTGGAAACATGGAAATTTTGGACCTAAAGCCTATGAAGTCAGCTTATAAAACTAACAGCCTTGTCATACAAGGAGCTGAAGTGATTGACTGTAGTGTTCATATACTACAGTTAATTTAATTTGTGTTTCTAATAACTTTGATTTTTCAGTAGTGCAAAGAAACACATTTTACTGTGGTGGAGGTTTTTTATAATTTTTGGTTTTGTTGGAGCAAAACACTGAGCAAGTTCCAAGTACTTCAGGAGGACTTCAGGAATCATTAAATCAGAAACAGTCACAAGCATCTTTTCTACACTTGTTTAGGGCTGTAGTGATGTACATGCCAGTGATATTTCACTTTGACTTCCATGCTGATTCAGCTGCCTTTCTTGAGAAGCAAGACTGGAGCCAAGCCTCTCTCCAGTGCTCACCTCGCTCTTTCAGTACTTTCACAGAAATCCTGCTGGATTTTGTGTTACAACCTGAGGCCTGTGCACAGCATCAAAGGAAAGGGAAATTTTCCCTTGTTCTTATTCCCTGGGAAGGGAGTATAGTCTATATTTCAGCTCAGCTCAGTGAGATTAGACTATTGCTCAAGAGATTCCTGAGGGGAATGGGAGCAGTTGAAAGAGTGTGAATGAGATGGGAAGGGATACTGTCATCTACATCAAAAAAAAAAATAAAAAAAGAAAAGCCCTACATTGCCAGCTGGAACAGAAGTGAACTGTGTGATACGAGTCCACTGGTGCTGTTCACCTGCTGTTTCTCTGGTTGGATGCCTGAGCTGGGGACACTGCAGTGACCGTGGTGCTGTCTGGGCCGTGCCACTCAGCTGAGAACGTTCAGGGCTTTAGATAAAGGCAGTTGATGAGTTGCTGTACTTTTCATATGACAGCAAAGATTTCTAGTGTCCTTGCCAGCGTCTTCTGTGACTGCCTTGATCCCTTGATGGGGCAACTGCTCTTGTAGTAGCACCTTTGTTTCTATAGACTTCAAACTTTCCAGCAGCTCTACAGAAATCTGATGCTGTCAAATATGGTAAGAGGAAAGTCACACTCAGCCTTCTTTCTGTGAGCTGTTTTGATGCTCAGCAGGATGTGTGTAGTGGGGAAAATGAAGCCAGATAAACGGGGAAGAAGAATCATGTATCTTATGAGCGTTCTTCAGAAATGGAATACTAATATTTGATGGAAGCCAATCAGTATTGCTGGGAGGTTTTACATGTTTGCTCTCCACCATGTCTTGCACTTTTTGCAACACTGTTTTAATCTGAAATTTGGTTTTAAACCTGCAGATTTACACCTCATTTCCCATCTTTCATCACTGGCCCAAATTTAACCAAGAAGTTGCTCATAATTCTGCTGTTTTGCCAGCATGTCATTTTTACTGAATTATGATTCTCTATTTTCTGACCACATTTTCCTCCTGCTGGTTCCAGAACTATGTTTCTGTGTAGACATTGTAACTTCCAGAACTGTGAATTTAGATAGTGGGTTTTTCTCCTGTGACTTTTTTGGTGCAATCTGTATGCCCCTAAGCCAAAGTTTTTTAATGTGTGCTTGTAGAATCTCCTCAGGTTTATGTAAAGTGCATATAGGTGGAACATGATATGTAAAGTTAACTCTGCATGTATTGAAGTCAGTGGGGATAACTCTTGGATGCAGAATTATTCCTCCACTTCATTTTTTTCAAGATTAAAATCTAAGAATACAGCAATTATTTTAAGCTTTTGTTTTTGTGTCAGTTAATATTGAGTGGGCTGAAGTTATTTATTTTTCAGAATGAGTAAGCAGTTAGCTTCTAACGGCTGGAATGGAGGTGGGAAAGGATAATTTTGTAACCCAGATAACATAAATGGTCTAGGTTTCTACAGGTTTTTTTACGAGAAATTGAGAACTTCACTTAATACATCTTTATTTTTCTTGTGGCTTAGATTTTTTCACGTGTCTGGGGTGCAGTTTTCTGTTTGATTGTAAAGAGGTAACTGTGTTTGGAAGTTGTTTGCCAGACTCCACCAGGGAACTCGCTCATCAGGTTTTCAGTCCAGTCAGCAGGGTTTCAAGCGTCACAAGTGCCAGAAAGCCTGTCAGCTCAGTCTTATTTCTAAGAAGTACAAGGTGCTATGAAGCCTTTTATTTTCTGGCATGAGTAAGTGCAAAAGTTCAATTTAGTGCGTAGTGCATAGCTTTATTGAGTCATTAAGTGGGAGGGCAGCAGCTCTGAGCTGCACAGTTCCAGGTGGGGCATGCAGCTGGTGAAAAGCTGCCTCTGATGTCTCACTTGGGGAACTTGCCTGGGGCTGGGGGTGAGAGCTGCCTCACTGGGGGGGTCTGTTGGTGCTGCTCTTCACTGCCCTGGAGGAAGAGCCACAATAACCATTGCCTTGCATCAGTATTGCCGTGGGGCAGGGTCATTAACGTGGAAGCCCTTGGTTTAGCCTTACCGTGGACCTTTCCCACAGAGAGTGGCTTTAGTGGTCGCTTGGCATCCGGCCAAGGGCAACCCACCACACCTACTCGTTCCTTGGGCAACCTGCTGAGGATCTGTACAGGCTGTGTGCGTCCTAGCAGGGCACTGGAAATACTAATGCAGATGAAGTATGAAATGTCCAAAGTATGGTCATGTTAGCTTGCAAAAATTAAGCCATAATCTATGGTAATCATAGGTGTAAACAAAAGTAATTTATTTCTTAATTTGGGCAACGCAGAATTTACTACTTCTTATTGTCCAGGTTGGAACAACACAAGGGGTGATTTTCTTTCTTTTCAGTTCTCATTAGCCCATAGTAATGATGGACTCCTGCCAAACAATAAACAGTGCCGTTCCCAATTGCTTTTGGGTTTTTTTTCTTACACTGACATAAACAGTGAAGGTAATTTTAGTTTTAATTTTTGTTCACGCTTAGTGATCTTGGCCAGCCAAAGCCTTACGTCCCATTTAATTCCAAGTCAAGGACTGGGCTCAGTCATGCCTGTGAAGACTTGTCAGTTTTCCAGCCATTCATGTTCACAGCCAAAGGAATAGGAAAAATGTCTGCAGCTGAATGCTGCTCCTCCTCTGGATTGCTTTTGTCTCTTGTTTCAGAGAACTCTCCTTGTGCAAGATGCTTTGGCTGTGACGTCGTGTGAACTCCAGTGAGGCTTTCTTAGTTCCAAGTCATTATTGCCTATTATATTCTTCCTGCCTCAAGAGCTGTTCTAATTATATAAAGAGAACGGGCTTTTCATAAAAATAGACCTACAAATCACAGCATGCATAAACTTTCATAAGGAAAAAAAACAAGCTTCTGTCACTTGGTATTAATTTCCACTGAATGCTTTCTGCATAAAAGGGATTCATGGGTTTGATTTCATACAGCTAGATTGTTTTAATAGTTATGGCTCTGTTTTTCCCATTCATAGGAATGAATATGAAAGAATCATGCTCAAATGCCAAAACAGTCATTGCTGGTTTATAGTTGTTGCAGGATTTGTTCTTTGACAGATATATTTTAGTTTCCTTAAGAGTTCAAAGAGTACTTTACGTAGCAGTCTTTTAATAAAGAGAAGGAATAAATGGGAAATTTAAGTTGCCATTAAATATCTGTGGAAGAACAGGCATCTCTGAACAACATGTTATTTTAGCTGCGATGTGGAAGGGCATTCTTTCCAGCTGGGAAGAATGTTAATGATGCCAATTACCCACTGTATGATAATGAATGAGTAAGGCTGGAATGCAGGATTCTTTTTCTGAGGATGGTATGACTGCATGAATGATGTTCAAATAACATTCAGCAAGATCCATATTACAGTGCTGATTTTCAAACAGTGCAATTCATTCCCCTTTATCTTTGAAATCAAAGTGTTAGCAGATAGTGTATCCATTGTTAGGGGGAGGGAGGAATCCCTAAATGAGGGTATTCACTTAAGTAAATATGACAAGTGGCATGAGGCAATGCTGCCAGGAAGGATATTCTGAGGAGGAATTGCTTTGTGGTATTGGCAATGATGTTCTCTGGGGCAGGACTGTGCCAGATGTTCCCCGCAATGGGGAGGTGCTCGTTCTACCCCAGGTGACTAAGAGGCTCTAGACTGGGTGAATTGTTGTGGCACGAACTCCTCAAGGGCTGCAGTGTTGGTATTGCTGATGGAGCCTCTAAAGAGAGTAACTTATCTCCCTGCAACTGTCCTTTGGTGAGGTCAGAAAACCAAACACTAAATAATTAGGAGACTGCAATGTCATTCCAAGAACAAATGAACAGACCTTGAGACTTCTTAAATGTAGAAAAGCTCTGCTGAACGGCACGAAAGGTTTGTATTTGGGAACTGGTGAAGCTCCGTTGCATTAAAATATGCTGACTTAGAACTTAAAACATAACCCGTGTCCCACGTGAGGTTGTAGACCTGCTTGTAGTGTCCCGTCTGCTGAGAGGGAAGTACAAACCCCCGACTGCAGGAAGTGTCAGAGGGTTGGGGAGAGTCATCACAGTAGGAACTGGTTTTCAGTGTGGGATGAGGAGCTGGAGAGAAGCTTGAACACGAAATGCAGAGGAAGGAAGCAGTGTGTGTCTCCCTGCTATCACGGTGGCTGTGCACACAACACTGCATTTCGATTTAGAGAGAGTATGTCAGCGTGGGCTGCCCTCATCAAATTAGAAACAGGAACCATAGAAATGCACTGTAGAACTTCTGCTTGATTAAACATTGTCTCTTATTCCCCAGCCTGCTTTACTGGCAGGACAGCGTGATACAGATTGAGAGCCTGAAAGCTCCCATGCATTGTTCCCCTGCTGAAAACCTCCCTGACGAATTCTTCCTCTGAGTGAGAGTTCACCAGCAGATTCCAGCAATGCTCTGCGTAGCTGTGTGTCGTGTTAACTTGTCTCTTAACCCCTGAACTCTGCTGTTTCTAATTTCAGCTGAACATGTGTGACAGGCCGGGGCTGTGGCTTATGGAACCAGCTGTTCTGTGCTAACCCTGCAGCTGTGCTGGCCCACCAGGCACTGCCTCTCACTCCTGTTGTAAAGAAAATGTTTATTCGTGTACTCTAGTCTGGAAACGACAGGATTCATAGTGGAGACATGGCACGGTGTGTGTAAGCTTTCTTGCATTTCTGTGTTTGTTAAGAACGTATGGTACAATTTAATGAAATGATTCAGCAACAATACAGTGATTACTTCAAAGCCAGTCTTCCTCTGGTTCCAGTTTCTATCTAGCTACAGCTGATACTCAGCTCTTAAAAAGTGTGGCTTTTCTGTCTAAATCTGCTCAAATTACTCCAGTTTCACAATATTTTTTTTACAAATACGTGGTTTATTATTGACATAGCTTTGCTGATGGAGACACTTATCTGACCTTTTTGCTTAAAGTCCACCAGAATTCCATGCTTATTATTTAGATTTAATAACTAGTGGTATTAATTTATATTTGGGCATCATAACACAATTAAGTTCTACAATTGTTTAGATTTCCTTTTATTCTTGGTAAGTTATCCATAGCTTTGTTCCTTTTTATGCAAAGAAAAGAGAGAAGAATTTAATTTTGTGCATTTTTTAATTAATTTCTCCTGGCTCCTGGTGAATTGAGTTTAATAAGTAGCTATATTCTTCTGCAGATCAGCTTCTTTCTTATTCTAGCTCGTGACTCAGCTGTATTTCCAAACACTGCATCTGGTGTGCCTGCTCCCCCCACCTCCTGGAAGTGAAGAATATTTAGAAGGAGACATCACTTCTCCAAATGCATTTTTAGTTCAGTAGCTTTGAATTCTGAGCTTTAATTGGCGTGGCCAAAATCAAGTTCACAGCACCCAGGCATGCAGAAGTGACTCACTCTGCATTGCACATCCCAAATATGGCATGTCTAGAGGCTATTTAATAAGCCAATTATTAAGATACTATATGCCACCTACTGCTACTATAACAGCCATACTGCCCTCCCTCTTTAAATATGCTGCTGCTTATTTATTTTTATTAGTGAGGGACGTCCACCTGTTTTTTACCCTGAGCTTAAGTATTTTTTTGCATGGAGACAGGTGGTAAGGTGGTCCCTTCCCCCTGCTGGGAATCTAGAAATGCTCAAAGGACATTTTGGTGGGGTTTAAAATTTTGTTTGTTTGCTTTGTTTCATTTTGTGGATTTGTGGTTTTGGTTTTTTTGTTTGTTTGTTTATGGGTTTCTTGGGTTTTGTTTTTTTAAGTTTACTTTTATGCAACGTCAGGTGGTTTTGTCTCTCATTTTTTCAATTGCCAGTCTTGGAGATAAAAACTTACAGGCTTAGGAATGAGATTGCCATTGGTTTCTAGCTCTAATTTCTCTCAGGCTTTCATTTTTATAGTACACACTATCTGCAGAAGAATTAAGAAACCCCAGACAAACAAAAATCATACAACAAAACAGCCCTGTAGAAATCAAGTACCTGCTGGTGCAAATGTTGTTTGTAGTCTGATTTGTGTGCTGCATGTTTTTCTGGGTCTTCAGATGCCTGTTAAGGACAAATGTAGTAGAGAGAGTGAAAAAAGAGAGGAAGGAAAAGGCTGTACAGAAACTATTCCACATTTCCTTGTGTAAGGGAATGAAGGAACAAACTGGACAGCAGGGCCCAGTGTTGGAATCAGAAAATAATGCAGAAAGGATTTCACTGTTTGGATAAAAGAGAAACACACCAAGATGAAGCTGTTGTGCTGCTGAGTAACAGAGGCCAGGACTGACGTGCAAGAAAGGTGTGAGGATCTAAGGCCCTCAGTCGACTCACATTCAGGAGACAGGAGTTCAGTGATAGTGTGGTTTCTCTCCCCACTGCTTGCAAATTGGCTCCTTCCACTTCATACATGGGGTTTTGTTTGTTTGTCTCTTTGTTTTGTTATTGGTTTTTTTTTTTTGTAAGCAAATTCTGTGTTCTGGTTCTCTTGCCTTCAGCCTCTGCCCCAGGGGGCGGATGTTTTTCTGTAGAAATGCTTAAAGCTGCATTGCTTATTTAAAATATGTAGCATGAATCTATGATTGCTTTAAAATACCAGCATCCCTTGAAAGTTTTCATGAGTGTAGAGTGCATTGGAAACCTTGTACCAGATCAATTACCTCTTTCTTTGTCCATTTAATGGTAACTTTCTTTAAATAATATGCTGTGACATCTTTATTATCCTTTAGTGATGAGGACAGTGAGCACAATAATAATTTTAAGCTTCAGTAGGTTAATGGAGTTAGGCTTGTCACCATACATTATAAAAGCAATCAAAAGTGTTTTTAATGAGCTTCAGTTGAGTATGAATCCCAGCTTTACACAGCTCAAACTAGAGTGACCCTTAAAATAGAGCATGTCTTACTGCTTTGGAAACCCACTAGAGGAGGAGATTTCACATTCTGTCACCAAACAGGCAGCTGGACTGTGCAGTGAGTACTGCTTGTGTAGAGGAAATAGAAGCTGAATGAGGTAGAGTAATATTTGCAGACATATTTTACTTGGCCACCTTCTTTCATCTCTCTGTATTTGTCATGACTGAAAACTAGGGCTGAAAGGAAATAGAGTAACTCAAGGATTGTTTTGTTTTGCAAAGGGTCAGATTCTTTGCAGTCAACTCAGACCAAAGGGAATCTATAAATGCTATTAAATAGTAGTGACAATAGACCCTTTCCTACAACAGTCATAATACTGTAAGACAAGCCCTGCTTTTTTAAGTTGTGACAATCTCCTGTATGAGCTCCTGGTAATTTTGGCTGCTTATCTCAAGTCCCATTTTTCTCTCCTAGGCTCATTATAGGTGTTCATGTGTGTCTCAGTATTTAATGTGTTATGTCTGCATTGCAGCTGCCACGGTGCAGATGCATAACTTACTGCTGAGTGGGTGGGAGGAATACACCCAGGAGTGCCTGGCTATCTACAGATTCTGAAGTTTTAATCTGGTGACTTCCTGAGGTAATGGATTTGGACCCATCTATAACCAAATCTAGGCTCATGCCCAAACACACCAGATGCTTTTTCCTACTTCAGGATGAGGCATCTTTCTGTTTTCCTAAACAGAAACTGGACTTGATAATGCCTATACCTTGCCAGTTTGCTTTGCTCTGTGAAGTCTAATAATGATCCGACTTCTTTTTTGTCTAATCTCTCTAGCCTAAAATATAAATTTATTCCATCTGTAGAGAGGGAGGAGGGGAAGAGCTTACTGAAATAACATGCCTTATCTAGTGGGAAACAATGAAACACAGGAGAACATCATCGAGTAGATAGGCTTTGATGCTTCTTGTCTCTGCTCTTAAGGCATTAATTGTGCCTATTTGTGCTGTGTATGCTGTCTCTCAAAAATTTTCTGACCAGTTTTGTGTGGTGTGATTCTAGATTTGTAATTATAGCATTGCAGTTGCATACAGATGTGGAGATGGTTAAACTGTTATTCTACTGTAATTGGGGTGATAAAGTCACTTTCTTTCAAAGTAATTTTCTGAGATGGTTATAATTTTATGAATAACTTATTTGTCCTGAAAACCTGTATTACTTGGGTTTCACAAAATGAGATTATAAAATTAAATTCTATCAAAGTCTTTATGCTTTTTGTGACTTGGAAAACTTGTGAATTGAGAAAATTATTCAGATACTCTCTTTATACTTCCCTAAGATCATCACCCTTATAACAGTTAAAATTTTCACGTACATAGCAGATTTATTTTTACATCAGATCTCATGTGACTGGTGCAGAAGATGATGTATGGGTTTAAAGGTCAGGTTTGGACCATGAGCTTGGGAGCTCAGCAGATTTGAAATGACTTCAAGTCAGAAGTTAGAAGAGATGTCTTTTCTGCATATTTAATTTCTAATTCAGTTTGGGTGAACATATTTGCTTGTCAATCATGTCCCTGGAAATTTTTCAGATCTTATTGTTTGCAGTGTTTTTCTCTGTTCTGCAGATGCTGATGATCTTTTATCCACATTCCTGCTAACAGCCTTCTCTGCTCCACTTTTTTTTTTTTTTCCTTTCTCAAATGCCAACTACTCTTTCTCTCAAATTTTCCAGTTAATTAACTTAATTAGGTTAAATCATGGTCTTGGAGACAGTGATACTGAGGAACCTTTTCTTGGCAGTTCTTTTTCTCTTGAGCGGTTCCTGTACTTGTTCTTTGCTTGTTCTTCCTGCTTCCCACCACTTGTTTTCACTGATGCAGCACATTGTAACCAGATTCCTGTAAGTCAAAAGAAACTCTCCTGTCTTTTTTGAAACCCCAAGCAATTCACTGTTCAGCTTCACAGAGCGGCCCCACAGCTCGTTACTTTGGCACAAGGAGAAGGTGACAGCAAGAGGGTGAGTGGACAGAACTCAAGGCTGGCAGCAGGGAGAGGGGAAAGGAAAAACCTGGGCTACCACTGCTGCTGAAAAAGAGAAGTCCTGATGTATTTGAGATGTGCTGCTGTTTTCTCAGAACTTCTGAAGGGAGGCATCCCAAAGCTTTTTCACGTGTTTTCAGAGGGGTTGATGCTAAACACTCTGCCCCTAATCAACCAACCCACAAATGAACAGACAAACCAACCCTCCCCTGCCCCAACCAAACCAAAAGAACCAGCTCTTGCTCTACAAAGCTTGTGGAACTTTATTCACTGTCTTCAGCTCCGTGTCCTTGTCTGAACGGAACTGCTTTAAACATGACCACAGAATTGCACCTTGACTTGTTCACTGTTCTGCCATACACTTGTAAAAGCTTCCATCAGTGCCCCTGCTGATTTCAGCACTGCCCTTCTCTGTGCTGATGGCACTGGGAATCATCATGGCCTGTGGTGGTGCCTCATTCACGTGCTTGCACGGTGAACATGTGCAGGTTCATCTCTTAAATGCATGGCACTGCCACTGGAGGAGGTGCTCACAGAACTGCACCTGTGGGTGTTTCTTGCTGGGGGCACTTCGGCCTCCCCAGTAATTCTGTTTTTCAGTTCTGTTAAATGAAAAGCTCCATACAATTCTTAACTTTAAAATAATCCATCACTTCTGACTAGTGAAGTTTGGAAGTTTGACTCTACGTTTGGGGCCGACCTCTCTTTGAGAGAGTCTTTGTTTACTTTTTCTGTGGCCTTCATATCTATGATTTTGTCTGAAATAATGTCTTTGCCACATAACTACATATTAAAAACAAGGCAAAATATAGAAGAGTTATTGGGGAATTCTCTTTGTAATACCTGTCCTCCTTTCCATATGGTTAATACCTTTTTATGCACAACTGTGGCCTTGGCACAATTAAAAGATTCTGATGTCCTTGCCCTTGCATCTGTTCTCACCAAGGCTGAATTCAACTTTGTGTTCTGTGATTTGGTTGTTCTTTGGGGAAAAAAAAGAAAGGACTTGAACCAGTGAACTCCAGTAGATTTAGGGAGGGGAAGTTAAGACATTGTTCCCTCCATCTGCTTGTGGCTCCACCTTGTCTCGTGGGGTCACAGCCAGAACAGAGCTGGCCACACGTGCTGGGGCCAAAACTCCTGGCAGGGAACCTGCAGACAGTGGCACAGGTACTGCCTCAGTATCACTGGGGCTTATCTTTGGAAATTCCAGCTCTCTTTTCTCTGATGGTGCCTCTTTCAGTCTGCCCCTGAAAACAGGATGCAGCAAAGTGTCTTAACAGAAAGAACAATCTCTGATCTTCACATTTTTTACATGAAAAAATAGTGCTCAGTATTTCTAGTTAATTCTTTTAGTAATAATTCTAGTGTGCCACAATTGCTCTTTAAGTGAAGAATTTAGTGTAAATTTCATTGCATATGTTTTTTTCTTTATCAGTAACAGTGATTAACAGAGATTTTGTTTTGTCTTTATAAAAAACCCAAAACATTATTTTCCTGTTTATGTAAAGCTTTAAGTTTTTTATCCACATCTTACTGTGGATGTCATACTCCATTTTCACGGGATGTATTTTGAAAGGTTTTTCAGTTTTCCCAATAATCTCCTGAGTCTCCTGTTCTTGGAGCATTATTCTTTCTCATCTATGTTTTTGCTTTATATGCACAGACATCCTAATCCTGCCAGATCAGAGATTTGGAATTTTTTTTCTTGCAAAGCATTTAAGTACTAATGGCTTCACAGTGGTGGAACTAAAGCACTGGCACCTTTTAGCACAGACCTTCAGGTCTTCTGACCTGTTCCTGTTAAGGGATATGCAGCAATAGTGCTGGTTTATAATTCTGGTGACCAGCAGTGGGTTGGTCCTTAAAAGTCTGATGGTTTGCCATGTTGTGCAGTACCATGCTTACACTGTCAGATGTTCCCAGCAAACCCCAGGCTGCTCACCCCAGGTGAACATTTGTTTCCCCTCCTTTCCCGTCTCCCTCGGCTCGGGAGCGGCTCCAGCGCTGGAGGCTCTGTGTGTGCTCCCCGTGGGCAGGGCGAGGGGGGGAATTTGGGTGTAAATACTTCACTTGTGTGAGTTCTGCCACACTTCAGTCATTCCAGCCCTATCCATATTCAATGAACTTTGAGGTTTTGGTACAGGATTGTCCAGCCTTGATCTAGCAGTGTAACTGAACTTGGTATTACCAGTGTTTCTTGAGATAGTTCTAGAAACCATCTTGCTCTCTTTTAGTCTTTCTCTTTTTTTTTTCTATTTATTCTCTTTATATGCATCCTGCACACCTGCTTGTGTGAGCAGAAACTGATATCACTGATTGCTGGATAAGATGGTGATGCATCTTGTAGATTAACATATTTCCACTAGATGCTTTAAGAACTTCATTGAATCGATTTGAAAAGACAATGGCTTATATGTATAACTAATAGAGGGCAGTCTTGAAGTTTATTTTTATTACAAATTTTCACATCTTGTTTAAAAGAAATAATATACTAAACATGGATAGGTCATTCCAAATCATCACAGACAGATGTGTGTGTGAATAATATTTGGTATATCATTGTTTCTTTTGTTCATGGCCTCTGAGATGAGAATTACAAATGTTTCTTCGTATGGCTAATCTCCTGAATCCGCAGCATCTAATTTGTGTGGCTGAGTATGAATTCAGCAGTCTAGTTTTAAGCATCTGCTTTTGGCTGTGCTGACCTTTAGCATTCTTTTCTCATTTTAATGAGAAATTTAACCTTTTAGTTGCTACTTCTTTTCAGTTGGGCTCATTTCAAAAAGAAATGTTTGCACACTGTTTCATGCTAACAATTCTTTTTCTTCATATTCTCACCGAGACCAAACTAATATTGCCTTGTGAATGTGTGGCTCTTTTTTTCTCACAGCACCAGGTAAAAAGTAGTTAAAATCTGTGTTAATATTATTTTTGTTCAGCTTTAAGTAGTTTTCCACTCTCCTTTTCAGTCAGCAGAATAAACCAGACCCATTTGACCCAGAGCCAAGAGTAACAGTAATGCCTCTTCTGTCTTCTCCCTTCTCTTCCTTCTCTCACAGAAAGAAAAAACATTTTTCTTTATTATCTGGTACACTAAAGCAAGTTCAGGCCCTGCATCAAATATTTTTTGAATCTTTTGGCATTTCTGAAGTATGATAAAATATTTAGTGTTGATAATGTGGCAAATAGTTTACTTATGTTATGCTTGTAAAAGTTTCCGTGGCCTGTACTGGTGGTTAGAAAGGCTGCCAGCATTCATGAGTAACAGCCAGAACAGCTATTGCTCAGCAGATGAAGTCAATATTTGCTTGTGCTTCAGGCTGTGGTTATATTTGTGTGGGAGCTTAAAACAGTGAAACCTCCTTTCTCTGGAACACAATAGTAACTAAGGGGATGTTAGAGGTACTGTGTTACAATGGTACACAAGAAATGTGCTCTTACTCTCTTTTAAAACATGACACTGAACTGTGAATTCACATGATTTTCACTGTATTAGTTAGTGGAGTTTCAAGGGTTTGAAGATAAAAAAATCTCAAATGTGCCAATGTGTTAATGCAAAAACTAAAACTTACTATTCTAGCTTACTAAATCTGGCCAGAAAAATCTTTCAGATTTTTTTTTTTTTTGCTTTCTCTTTATTTTTGCATTAGAAGCACAATTAGGAAACTTGCTGAGGTGCAACAAAGGAAAAGCTCTTGAGGCACATTTGAATTCTAGCTTGTGGTCCTGTAGTTTTCACTTCTGGAGGGCACGTGAGGGATGAGGTGAGACTGGGTCATCTGTTCAGTGCTCATTCCTGAGGCTGGCAAGAGGAAAAAAGGACCTTTTGATATTTTAATTGTACATTGAAGTAAGAAGGTGGAGGGGAGGAAGGAGGGAATGGACTCTGGTATATATTGCAACACCAATTTGCATACGTATGAGATCTCTGGTGTATGAACAGCAGCTTTCACAGCCATCTGTTCCTTTGTTGGGTCTGCAGCAACTAGCATCAGTTTCAAATATTCACTGATGTGGGCTAAACATGTTTAATAAGCCCCTACTGAAAGCAGAGGTTTCAGGAAGCAAATCCTGTGTTGTTCCTAGACAAACCTGGCTGATTATCGTGGTGTACATCCAGTCAGCCAGCTTTTGTCCGTGCTTTTCTATGGGCAAGACTGTGGTTGTTTTTGACATGTTTATCTGCTTACATTGCCATATTCATAGATCAGAGAGCCTTACTGCAGCAAGAGAAAGAGTTCTGCTGTAGCTGGGGTCGAGAGCCCTGCCCTTTTAAGTGGGCAAAAATTGAGAGAGACAGGAGATAACAGCGTGGTGTGGTATTTCTTTAAAAGGGAAAAATGGATTTGAGAAGGATGTAATCAAAAGAACTCTCAGACTGATTCTCTGAAACTCTGGTGGTGTTCAATAGCTTGGACCCTCCAGCCTTTAAGAGTCTGTACTTGTCTCATCTAACTGCTGGTCAGCCCTGTGGCAAGAGGGGTTACGATGCAAACATCTGGATCTGGGACACTCTCATGCATCTGCATCCCTTCAGATAAAATCAATCCCTTTTGTTGCTCCTATAAATTAATATTTGGAAAGGATTTAGCTCAGATCCTCTCCTATTGAATTTTCTAAGTCCCTCAAGCAAAACATCCAAACCAAACAGGGTTGTTGGAGTGCTTGAGGATAACTGTGCTGGCTATTGATCATTCTGAGGTATGGGAAAGGATGGGCTCTTTGGCTTCATTACAATTATGTCTGTTTTGTTTTGTGTGTCTATGTTGTGGTGTCACCACCCCCCATCTCCCCTTCAGATTCCTGTAACATTTCTTGTTCTTGACATATGAAATATTCATGCAGAAAATCCGTGTTGAATATTGCTTTCTGGGAGAATACTGACTTTAACATATTTTCTCTTCAGATCTTTCCTCAGGAATGGGAAATAAGATAATTTTATATCTAGTTATTATCTCGTTATTATCTTTTTCCTAATTTCTGATTTTTCAGTAGTTACCTCGGAGATTTCAGAGTATCTGTCTCTAACTGTGAATGTGTCAGAAGTTGCTAACAAGCGCTTACAAGTGTGAAAACTAAAGCATCAATATTTTTAATCAAACTCATTCCTAAATTATCGTAGTTGGTGAATATATAGGCATCTAGTTTGCCATTACAAGGGGCAGCAATGAGTATGATCACCCTGTGATCATTCAATCATCCATAATCAAGCTCTGTGTAGTTGCTGAAACCACGTACATGGCAAAACCCAAACTATTCTGACTATTTGTGCTTGTCAGGATTCGGTCACCATATCAAAATTAATACTGTGGCAATCCAGTTAAAAATAATTTTTCCCACTCCTGGAGTTACGAAAATAATTGTTTGATATAGTTTGGAGGAAGGTGTAGAGGATGGCTGCTTTCTAGGAGAGTGGCTTTATCTCTGTGTCCTTTTTTCCAAGGATCCATCAGAGTAGAAGGCAATTTCTGGACTTAGGTGTAGAAGTTCACATGTTTGAAGTTGCTTAATTAATTCAAACTGTCAAACCAGTTCATAATATTAATTCAAACTATCAACTAGGCTCAACTGAGTTATCCAGTAGCTGAACAGGGAGTTCTCTTTCCTGTGTAATTCCTTAGAAAATCAAACAAAAACTAAATAAATTGAGTTGTTGCATTGGCAGCTCATTCCACTTAAAGAGGAAAGATGGTGCTCTGGAACACCTGGCTGAAGCTGTTGGAACAAACTGGCAAATCCAGAGATGTTTGACTTGTCTTTGAATGGAATTTGGAAGAGTAAGTCTTTGCAAAAGTATTTTCCGTTTTAACATAGATAGCATCTGGTTACATAGAAAAACTGCATGTGTGTGGATGATTTGCAGTTAATCACAAAGCAAGCCAAAGTCACACTGATGAACAAGCAGTCGTACATGCCCAGTTTAAGCCTGTAGGTCACAAGAGCTGGAGATTTTAGGCTTTGGGATTAATCTGATTTTATGTTCTAATTTGCATATTAATGAATATGCACCATAATTTGCATATATGACATGATCCCTAGCATCAGGTCTTAGCCTAACAACATATTTCCTCAGCAAGAAGCCAAATGACTGTGATTTAATCTTACAAACGCTGGAAGCCAACACACTGGAATTAGATAAAACCTCTGTACTGTGAGTAACTGGAATAAAGTGACTCTGCCACCTTTTAGCCTGAAAAAGCTGTTTGTAATTTCTTGGAATGACTCCCTTCCCACAGAGATAATATTTGGAGACAATATTAAAGGTTAGCACTCCCACATATCTTAGGTCAGTGATCTTTTGCAGCTGGACATCCTTCTGGGTTCTCTGGGGTTCAAATCCCGGAGCAAATCGGAGCAGGAACTTGGTTCAGCAGTTTAGATAGGCTCGTGTTTAACTCCCTCCAGGGAGAGGATGAGTCACTCCCGAGAACCATCATGTTATGGAGGGCCCTTCAGAGGGGTGACAGATCCCCCTTTGCATCCCCTCCCACCCGAGCTCTCTGGTTTCAGAGGCCTGAGTGCAGCCCCCGTGCCTGGCACTGACAGGACTGAGCGCAGGAACGAGGGCTGCTTTGGGATGAGGGATGACCTGCAGTGCCAGCTGAGTGCTGTGAGGAGCACGGGATTCGTGGTTTGGGAATACTGAACAAGGGGCTGTACCTCCCTTTATTTTTCCATTATGTCTCTTTCCCAAAACACTGTCCTTGTTTTTATCTGCCATCTAGAATTTCCTCACTTTTCACGATGTATTATGACTCAAAAATTTCAATCCTGCTTCAGTCCAGCCTCCATATGTGCTCGTTTCCCTGGGCTCTTACTGCTTGTTCTTCCCAGTTTTTCCTGTTGGTGTTTGACTGCAGTGATTTGTCTGTTTGCCTTGAAAAAGTGAAGCCCAGCTTCTGCTCTGGCAGGTTTTAAGAGATGCTGGATGGGGGATGAACATAATTTTCTTGGACTCAGAAAAAGAGTATGTGCAGAGTTAAAAATGGTCAGTAGAATAGAATTATTGTGACCAACTCTGGACTTTTATTTTATTTTTATGCTGTTTCAATTTGCCTGAGATAAAAGGCCAGGGTGTGACTGCTACCCTGCTTCTAGAAAAGCAAGCAGGAGGAGGAAATGGAAAGGAAAAGCACATTCAAGTTTAGTTTAAATGATGAAAAGTTTGAATGGAAATAAAGAATGTTTCTTGGTGCTTTATCTGAAACAGGAAGAAATGTGAGACTGAAAAGATTGATATGCAAAATGTGACTGATATAAATGCTTATATTGTTTGGCTACTTGCACTGCAAAAGGGGCTTTAATTTTTTTTTTGTTTATCTATTTGTTTTCTTTTTGTTCATTGTGTCGAGGAACTCTGGAATTCTACTGTTTTCTATGAGATAACCAACAGCTGCTTAAGGCTCATTTTCTTGGCTTTTCCAAGGAGAGTATTGTTTTGTTAGATCTTTCAGTCCTTGTAGAGTTGACGAGAGGTGAAGTTTCATTGTTACAGTTTTTCCAGGGGCTCTACACGTGACCTAGGCTTCTACTTAGGCACAATGACAATGGAACAAAAGCACAGTTGTCCCTTCCCCTCCTGCTCACCTCCAGATGTTCTGCATGTGAGCAGTGCCTTCCCCTCCCCACCCTGAAACAGGAACTCTGCTCTGTAGTTCTAGTACTTTCTGGTTAGGATTGATTGTTACAGCTCTTTTCTGCCCAGGAAAGTTCATGCACTATCCTGGCATGACTCTTGGTAATGGAAGTTGCTCTTTCTGCCTTGGGTATTATTCAGCTGATTTAGTTAAGTACTTAACTAATGGAGTGTCCAACACATCAAACCCAAGTATTAAGGTCTGGCTTTGGTTTTTTTGCTGTTTGGTTTTTTTTTTTACCCCCACCCCCTTCATTCCCTCTGTGGCAAAGTGCTGTCCAGCTCCTGGTTTCACTCAGCCACTGCCAGCACTGGAGAGATGAAGCCTTTTCAGAGCCAACAGAATGATGGATAGTGGTTAAATGCTGCTTACTGCACATTATATATATCTATTGGGACCCAAATTTATTTGGGTCCACTTCAGATCTGGCTTTTATTTGTTGGCAACCTAATCCCAATCACCAGATCAAAAGAAATTCTCCATATTCTGGAGGGCCAGGCCTGAACTTGATATAATTTGACCAGAAGATTGTTATTTTTGAAGTTGCTCAAGTTTTAGGATTCTGGTGCATCCCAATCTCTCATGATCTTTTTAGTACTTTAATGAACACCAACAATATAAACCTCCCTCAATTAGTGGCTAACAATAGGAAATAAATCTCTCTTCTTGTCAGATATGTTCCAAGAGAAAAACAAATATTCTTCACAATCTCTTGAGACATTTGATAATAAAATGTTTCCTAAGTATGTCTCTTTGCATTAGTCCTTATTTAACTGTCTGATTGAGCTGCTCAGGATCCAGCCATATAATGGGAAAACAGAAATGCATCTCTCTTAGAGTATTTTATATTCTTCATTATCTAAGGTGCTGAACTGTCGTCTTTCAGTAGAATTTGTAATAATGTTCCATCAGTTTTGCCTTTTCGTGGCAACTATTGAAAGGTTGTGAGTGGGCTCAGGCCTTTTTCCTGTGGTAGCAAATTATGTTAAAATTAATGGTCACATTATACTTCAGGAAGAAGCTTGATAGAATTTTTTAAGGCAGAATATTCTGATTAGACCCACATGGTGTCACTTGTAATTTAAGCAATGGGACTTGTTAAAGACCTTTTGTACTGAAAGATGGCAGAAAATGGCAGCAAATGCCGTTGCCTTTTACAAGCAGCATATGAAATAACATAGGCATCACTGAATAAGGCAATTTTCTAGAATGCTTGAAAATTGGACTAAATTCACTGTCTGTATGAAGGACAGATACCAAGTCTCATTGCAATGGGCTATGTCAGAAATAGGCTAAGTGATGGGTCCTGAAGTGACAGATGTACTGAAAGATATAATATACTTATTGTTTAATCATGTGGATAGAGCAGGAGATGGAAACACTGAGAATAAGAAGATTACAGTAAGAGCTACTGCTTAATCTGAGCAATAGCCTCTGAGGCTTCTTAATCTACTAGGGGAATTGTATAGATGCAGTAAGGCTGATAAGACAAACACAAGATTCTTTACTCCTTTAAGTCTGTGAAATTCTAGATTTTAATTTCTGTTATTCTACAGGGGATTGAGGAAAGGGAAATAGAAAGAGGAAGGCAAAAAAATGTGCCCTACATTACTCCATGATTTTGGAAACAGATGATTAAATCTGAGATGTGCCTTTTTGCTTTTGGAAGCATATTAGTTGCAGGCTTGGAATCCCCAGCCTTGGCTGAGGAGTCAGGAGGGCTGTGCTGATGACTGATGCAGATTGTGGTCAAATATTGCCATGCTGTCAAAAAGCCTCAGCCAGGTCTGAGGAAAAAAGGTGGTAAATTACTGTCCCTGTCCCATAGGGCTTGTGGATCGAAACTTTGCAAGGAGTTAAAGGATGTGGTGATGTGCCTGAGGGGTGTGTGGCTGCTGCTGTAGCCGTGGGTGTTGGGGGGCAGGACTGAAGCAACTCAGTTTTCAGGGATGGGAACGGTGGGGGTGGGTGGGAGCAGAACGAGGAGAAAAAGCAGTAGGTCTTAACAAGCCCATCTTAATAACTTTGAAATGTAAACACACTTACAAAGCCGCGTTTCTCGACGGGCAGACTCGTGTGAGAGCACATCAGGGTTACCCTTGGGGCTGCAGATGCCAGGGGAATGCAAACAAATGCCAGTGATCTACTGGCAGGTAGAGGGACCAGAGAGAAAGCTTCCCCTTATGTCCTGCACGAATATACCAGTTATTGCATCATATGCTTGGAAAAACGTAAATTAACATCATTTTTCCAAGCTAGAGAATCACAAGGGATATTAATTATTACTAATAGAAGTTATTATTGTTGGAATGTGTGTAAACAGACTGCTTTCCCCGACTCATCTGTTGTTCAACTTGAACAATTCCAGCAACTTTTAAATGTTCTAGGAAACATCTAAATTACATCAGTAGGAAAGGTATTTTAGGAAATTTATTAGATACCAAAGCATGCAGTTACTTGCGATTTCATTGTTCAAAAAGGAGGGATTGCTAAACATTTAATAACTTTATTTTTTTTCATCAACTTTTGCTTAATGCACACTGGTTCCATGAATGTTAAGCAGTGCAATTTTTAGCAGAAATGTAAAGGAACACTGTAAGAGACAGTTAAAACTATAAACGCTTGAAAATCTTTTAAAGTCTTTAGTAGTTATACGATTCAATAAGTTAAATTCCTTTATGTGTTACTATGATGATCTTGGAAAGATTTCTGTCCCATTCAAGTCCAGAAAGTCTTGTGCCTTAAAAATATTGCCATAAATAAGTCCCTGAAAACCACTGGTTGGAGTAAGATGAATTAAGATTTACATCACAGTTAAGTCTCAGTAAGTTTCATTATGTTTTTCTATATTCTTACTGGAGATTTATAAGAGCCATTACTTTACATCTTGCAATTCTATGAGGATGCATCCTTCTGAAAAGAAAAAGGGTTCTTTTTTGGGTCAGCTTAGTGCCAGTTTACATACTGCACATACCCAAGGCTTTTGTAATTCTTTGTGTTCTAGTCATGTCCCTTGTTGTATTCCTTACCGTACAGTTAAGCTGATAAAATTGTTCTTAAGATGTTTTTAGCTAAGATACTTTTAGCAGATTAAAATGTATAAGCAGGATGAACATCTGTTGAAGTGCATAAAGCACATTGTGTTCAGCAGGCATCTCCTGCAGCCACCTTGGAAGATTTCTGCTCAGGGAATTTTAACAACTCTAGTTACACGGGATACTCGTTAGCATCATTGTATTCCTGAGGTTGTTATCCGTAGGAGTGCTCCTAGGTCTGGATGTGTCAGAGTAAAAGGAAGAGCACATATGTGGCCTTGTACTCTAATTGCTCCTTATCAGGAAAGGAAACATGAATATTCAGAGAAATGTCCCAGAATGAAGAGGAATCTAGGAGATGAAACTTTGGTAGTTGATGTAGGATCATCTACGCCAATGGCTGGAACCAAGGCGTGTCTCAAAACCACACTCGGGCAAGATTTTTCCCTTGAAGGCACACAAAAGTTTTCCAGAATGCCTTAAGAACAGAGGGATTTGTGCATTTCAGGACTGACTCAAGGAAGATTTACTTAACTGCTTTTTTTGTCTGTTTGTGTGAAGCAAATGTTCGGTGTTTTTTTGTTTGGGGATGTGATAACTGCATTTCAGAGTATTCAGAAGTTACAGAACGTGGTTTTTTCTCTAAGAAAGCACACAGGGTGAATCAAATAGTTGATGGGCTGTCTTGTAGAAGAGGGCCTGTTGCTTCCCACTTCCTTCCCTAACCACTGCATAGGTCTAAGGTTTTATTTTTTAGCATGTAATAATCGACTTAAGGGGTATTTTGTTTGTTTCACATAATTCCTCATGTGTTACCTGTGTTTGAGAAATGGGAATACTTCAAAGAAATGGAGATCTTCTTTTTCCAGAAGTGACTAGGAATCATTTGAATGCTGGTGTGCAGCAGTGTCCTGTGCATCTTATTTCTGAAGTATCCCAGTTGGAAAAGTTGGTCAAATGTGTCTCATTCATTATTATCACAGGAAATACAAAATCTGTTTGGAAAGATCTCGGGAAGAAAAGCTTCTGTGATGCCATCTTAATTTCCTCTGAAAATTACACTATTGGTATCTGTTTATGTAGGACTGAAGATCAGAAAGCTTGACAGCTAAAACTGATCACTGCAGTAAGATTTCACTTAGAAACTGAAGCTGAAAATTGGCTTCGGGGAGTGGCTCCTCAGAACTGAAACAGCTGAAATAACAAGTTTTGGTTTGTTATTTATGACTTTCACCTCAGAGCAGACATGAATAGGTCAGGATGCCCTTAGTGCTGAGTAAAGGATACTTTTGAGTGTAAAGCTGTACAAGAGTTGTGAACTTCAGAGTATTGACTGTTTATATTTGAGGAAGAAATGTTTGAAGAGAAGAATGATAGAAAAAAGTGTCCTTCTGGACTGCTTCCACGTCTTTTTCCAGCTGATCAGTCTCAGAAACTTTGGGTTCTTTCTTTGAGGTCATTTCAAGCACGAGTAAGGGGTCTATTAGTGTCTGGGCTGAGCAGAAGCACACTGCTGCAGCAGCAATCCCTGCAGGCTGCACTGGCACATCTGAAGCAGCTGAGGAACAGTCCAGAGGTCGGTGGAAGCCGATGGTGGGGCTGGGCAGGGGTTCTGTGCTGAAGCCCAGCCCAGCTTGCATCACTGCCCTCACTGGGAACTGCCCAGGTCAAAAGGGTCTTGGTAGAGTCAGTCTGCACTTTCCCGAGGTCAGGAAGCTGCACCAAAAAGACTGAGGAGCAAAGAAATGACAAACCCTTAATTTTAGAAATGCTGTGTGGGAAACAATCTCTGTGCTTCTGTTGATGCTGCTTAGTTCTGGGAGGGGAGCAGGCACCTGTGGACAGTGTTAGATTCACTGTGTTAACCTCTTTCCCTGAAGGCATGGCACGTGCTTCTCTGAGCAGGCTGCAGAAGAGAAGGGAGTGCTTTCCGTTCTTTTGCACGCATTAAAATGCACACAACCACTTTTAAATCTGCACTTCTGCAGCCTTTTAGTTAGTGGCATAATAATCCCTGGCTGATTTGCAGCTGCTTGGAGAAGGTATGGGTCTCATTCAAACCACCATGAAGCACTTGCAGCAATTATTTGTTTTATCTGATTCTGTGATGCTCTCTGGTCAGGATGGAGGAGTGAGAGCAAGGAAATTGATGGTAGGGGAGCAGGGAATTTTAATGCACTCAAGTTAAGCAGATGAATAGCTGTCGCTGGGGAAGCTGGCCCATGCCCAGAACATTATGCAGTATAAAAAGAAGGTCATCCCACTCAGCAGGTTTTCCAGTTACTTAGAGAAGACCTCCCTGCTCCATGCTAGTGAAAACTAACACAACCCCTTTCACTCTCTTGAGGCCAATCAGTTGGTCTCCAATCACTCAGTTGCCTCTTGAAACTACTTTCAGAAATTGCTCGAAGGGAGAGGACACTCTAAGAGCAGCAACAGGAAAAGTATATTTTTTTTAATATAAGATTAATTTCAGAATGTAAATGAAAAAAATGTTTTGGAGAAGTCCATTAAAACTGACTTTCTGAGCAAAAATGAGACTTTAATTTT
>JAYRBT010000010.1:14286157-14302490 GCA_036023395.1 Myiotriccus ornatus | reverse complement strand
CGCACTTGGAAATTACTGTTAAGGCCGGTTTGGGAAGGAGAGAGGACTGGCAATCCAGCTCTTGTCTCCTTATGCACAGGTTGAGAGCTGTTTAAGATCTTTCTCTCTCTTTGAAAATAAGTTGTATGTCTCTATCCTCTGCTAGTCTATTTTTTTTTCCATAAAATGAAAAGCTTCTGCTCTGCAAATCATCATTAAGTTGTATCTCCTTTGTTTAGTAACCAGCATATTCCCTCCTGTGTGAATGGCTCCGATAGTGGCCACAGATCTACAGAACATAAGAAATATTCATTGTCCATGTGCCTTCATAAGTTCTCTGTTTCCTCCTTGCGTTCAGCTTTCATGGACACTGCGTGTAACTCACTCCAGGCAGGCTCAGTATCAGAGTGCATTAGTTAAATGAATCTCACCTCTTGTTTTAGCAGCTCCTGGGGTCAAAAATCCGGCGTTTTCTGTCAAAGTGTGACACACCCGTGTCTGTGTTCTGGTTAAAGTTATCCTGCCTTGCACAGCCCGGAGTAGAACATGCTAATGTTTACATTTATAAAATGCAGCTGTAGCTGCAATAAGTGGTAGGGAATGGCAATTTCCCTGATAGACTATGCTCTCAGCCTAGATTAATGGCTGGCTAAATATACTGCTTACCCTTCTCTTATCCACAATTTCTGACTCAGACTGAGAGCATATATTCTGCTGAAGCATTCCACGCTCATCACTTTTGGAGGTAGGTGTGGTATAGCAGCCTCTGGGTTAAGAGCATCTTAATTTGGATAGCAAATAGTTTGGGGAAGGAGGGTGTGCTGCAGAATTTTCTTTCCGTTTTTTAAGGATACTTTGTATATTCAAAGCAAGAGAACTCAAAAATTTGAAACAAACTTGAGGGACTACTAGGACGGGAAAAAAATAGGAGTTAAGCATAAAAATATTGGCAAGAATTAGAATAATTTCCAGAATTGTCACTCTAGGATCAGATTTCAGAGCTCTTCTCCAGAGTAATTCTTACTACTTTTTTTTACTGTGATTAGAATGAAATAACTGAAATTCTGTAGTGTGAAATTAAATTTATTCCTGTTCATAAGTAATTAAGGTTTACATCCCTAACACCTGACATGTTGGAACCGTGTTGAGATCAAAATAACAGGGCAAACCCCCAAAAATCTAATGACTAAAATCCTACTGTTTGGATAGAGACAGACATAGTATATGAATTTATGAAAGCCTATGATTAAACTGAGGCTTGTACCTCTTTAATCTGCTGCTGTGGCTGTCCCTGCTGTACTGCTCTCCAGACACTCAATCCTCGTCTTGTGTTTGTTCTGATCTTGTCTGCTCCTGCTCTTAAGCTTTTTTAATTCTTTCCACCCTTTGGGATCAGTGGCGTTCGTGCTGCGAGGGGACTGAAAACATGACTGTTGTGCAGAGCACAGGCTGGGTGAAACGATGGCTTTTGCCTGTCCTGACGTTCAGTAGGACGTGCATCATGGACACTGCCGTGTTCTGCTGCTTCAAGGCTCAGGTTCCTGCAATCTTGACACATCACCTACGACCTCCGAAGTGCCGGGGCTGAGTTTTAGCAGCCTGAGCTGTTCTGTCACTGAAAACAATTTTCGCTCCTGATTCCAAAAAGGTTGTTAGAGAAGGGATATTAGAGAGGAAAAAAAAAAATCAACTTTTTAGTGTTTGGTACTTGTTTAGTGCAGATTTCTTTTTTGTGTAGCTCAGGGATCCCAGAAAAATCTGACCATTCTTAAAGGTGTCAGTGATACCGAATCTCTTTTACTAATAAATACACTTTCCAGTCATCAGAAATTTTACTGTAGTGTCATCGTCATCATCTACAATGTCTGTGTCTTTTTTGTATTTGAAAAAAATACATTGGGGAAGTTCCTCTTTGTATGACTTCAAAAAAAGAGGATCCAGCATTGTGCTTAAAGGGTGATTGCTTAGGAAAGGATTTTTCTGTTTTGTCATTGGTTTTTTTCTGTCTGTACTTCCATCCCACTCTCTAGTCTCCTAATTTTTATTTGCTGCTTAATGAAAACTTCGGTCAAGGTGTCAGGAAGACATAAGCTTAGACTGAAGAAAAGGAATTGAATATTTATGTAATTCTGCTTTCATTTGTTACAGGTAGGAAATAGTACTTTAAACTTGGCCCCCGGAACCACTGCATTGACTCAAAAATAGAATGTATGTATTGAAATGAAGTCTATAGCCTGAAATTTGTCTTCCAAGGAAAAACAAAATCATCCCACTTAGGGCAATATTTTTGAATTGGCTTAGTATCAAGGGTCAAGCCCAGAAGATTCCATAACTGTCCTGAAAGGACAAATATTAATAATGACTTATGACTTGTTGCTTTTATAACATTTACACCAGAGATTCAACAGCTTTAACACAGTCTTGCTGTGATGTATTTGCTGTCTTACTGTGAAGTCACTGAAAAGTTACCACATTTAATGCTAAGTGAGGTAGAAATAATAGTCTGAAGAACTGCAGTGAGCCACTGGAAGAAGCTGAAATCACAGCTCTTGTGAATGGCAATTAAAGATTTTTAAGTACTCTGTCTAGAGGGCTGAGGTTTTATTACTTGGAGCTGCTCTACTTTTCGCAGCGATATTATCATGTGGTTAGTTTTCCCTCAACTGGATCAAGGGAATTTAAAGCTGATCTGGTTTGTATGTGTCTGTCTCACTTCAAAGCCCAGGTTTTTCTGCCTTTCTACTTTCTACTTGCTGAGATTTTAAAGAAACAGCATTTGGATTTCAAAGCCTTTTTCTCCTTTCTGAGAATCTTGCTGCTCAGGAGGCTGCTGTTGGCACAGAGGAGCCTGCAGAACACAAGCAGTTCTATCAGTAAGAAGACTGTTTACGTATTGCTGTGTTTCTTCCAGTATTTCCTTGTCAAGTGACATAAAACTATGTTTGAGAAGTTATGGCAGGTGCACTACAAGTCTTCTATTTAGTTTAGTTTCCCAGTTCAATGAGTTTAAAAGCACAAGCAATTTATCATTCACTTGCAGAGAGCTGAGTACGTATCTGTGTATTCTGTGCTCTGACACACAGGATTTCTGTGTGTCAGAAAGCACACATTTTCCCCTAAAAATGAGTTAGCGTGTCTAAATAAGGTGTCTATCTGCTTGCACACTGTTTACTGTATCAGGGTCAGGAACATAATGTTTAGAGTTGCCATCTGGCAGGATTATTTTGTACTGCTCTTGGTTCAGGCAACTTCTGGTTCAGCTTAGCTCCATGTTTGTGTTAGTCATAGAAGCATCAGCTTTTGCAAACAAGAACAAGTCTGTAGTGATGGACTTTTGCAAACAGTATTTCCTGTACAATATATATAATTTTTTAGAAAAATGATGTAAAGACAGCTACACTTAAGTCCCTAGAGATGTATCAGAAAACTGAATTCTGACATGAGCTCTGAATTATTTAGGGTCATGCTCTTTCTCTTTTTCGTTAATGCCAATGAAACCTGATACTTTCTCTTTTCCTTTCTTGGCTACAGGAAGATGATATTTGCTATTTATTTGAACTTTTTTTTTTTTCAATTAAAAGACAAAGGTAATTTGATGTTAAAACTTTAGGATGTTGCAAATTTAGATTTCAAATAAAGGCTTTCTGTTCTATAGCTTCTTTTTGTGACTCTAGACTTTAGACTTATGTTGTACCAGGAAATACATATTTATGTCTATATATAATGAGTTCAGACAGATGAGAGGACAGATGTTTTCTTCAGCCAGTGTCTCATTATGTATGTTCTTGCTATTGCAAAGGATTCTTTAAGTTTTTATCAGAATTTGAATCTTTAGCTTCACTTCAACTCTTTGGGTTTGATTCCAGCTCTTTTTATATTGCAGGAGTGTGATGTTACTCTTCTTAAGGGAATGAGGATTGCTTACCTCTGTTTGTATTTCCATTTATAAAATCCTAATAATCAAGTATAGGAACAAAAAACTAATTAATATTTTATTTAATAACTACTTAACCAGAAGCTGTACATTTTCTGTGGTTCATGCAGTAGTGGACCATCAACTTTTTGTTCAGCATTCATGTGCAGTTTTCTGCAGCGTCTTTGTGCTAAGGAAGGGTGTTGTTCATCCTTTATTGAAGAGCCTCAAGTGCTCACAGTCTGACACTTGAGACAGTCTCCCCAGGCTGGTGGCAATGGTTCGTTTGGAATTCTTTCTTTAATGTGTGATGTGAGTAGCTGCTTCTCCCAGCAGACAGGCCTTGTGGCAGAACACCCTGCACACAGCTGTGTTTGTAAGTGGTTCTGCAGTGGGGGCTCAGGCTCTGCAGTGGCACAGTGCAGGCTGTGCCCGGTGTGGAGAGCTCTGAGCACACACCAGGACTGCTGCCTTGTGCTGGGGGAACACAGGGGAGATAACGTAGCTGGGAAGCACGAAATATTCCCCCCAGTGTTTGGTGATGCAGTGTTCCTCGCTAAAATCAGGATCTGACCCAGTATCCTGCTTTCTTTTTGAGCACTGCTCACTTGTGATGTGTCACAGAAATCACGTAACAAAATAGCACAGACCCTCTGGGTAATGCTTGATCTAGGCCTGCTTTCACTCAGTGGGTTGGTTTTTTGGCTGGTGGGGGGTTTATCTTTTTTCTTTTTTCTTTTTTTTTTTTGACTTAGCTGCCAGACTTTTGTTAAACTGCATGGTTATCAATTTTTCTTTTTCTTTGCTGTCTTTCAAGTGCAGCATTTCTCCAGCCTTCTTAAGATCTGCACAGAATGCTCTATAAATGGGAACATCCAAATGATTAACAGCCCAATTTTAACACGTTTTATACAGGAACATTCAGTTCTGTTGTTGCTGTAAAATTTCTTGCAGAAGTATTCAGTACAACAAATAGTGATTTTTTTTCTTATGTTGCTAGCACTGGTAACTGCTTTCAATTTGTCTTCACCTTTGGCTTCTTTAAATAGCTCTTTAAATGCTTTTCAAGAGATTTAGGGGTTTTCAATAACCCTTTCAATAAGGTGTTCCCTTTTTGTTACATGCTGCATCAGTAGTCCTCAGCTCGTGTTCCCCCAGCTGTCACCTGCCTTGCTAAGGTGTCAGACTGGACACAGGCTGTCAGAGCTCACACAGGGGAAACAACCAGCATTTCCCGTGCATCCAAGTGCATGGAGAAGAAATGCCACAGTCACTGTGAACACTCAGCAGTCAGGGGGGAGTGGGAAGCAGGTGTGTTACAAGGAGATAAAAAACCTCCCCTGGAAGTCACATTAGCTCTTTGCAGCTCTGTAGGCCATCAGGTAACCATTTTTTCATTAGCAGCAAATAAACAGCATTCTGCTCGAATAAATTAGGCGCTCTGATGCAAGGAGGAGATGAGAACAGGCTGTTTCCTGATTAATTTTGAGGTGTCTCAGATTTGCCTCCTCTCCTGGGTCTGTAAAGAAGTTGAGCAGTGGCCCATGAAGCAGGTAAAGAACCTTTGTCAGCTCTGCTCCCAAAGACAGTACCTTACTTAACTCTGGGGAATTATCTGTCTAGTGTCTGATCTTTCAGTGCAGCAGGTGGAATTTAGGGAGTGCTCCCAGTGGTCTGAAGATTTCAGCCTTGTCTGTCCATGCATGCTCTGTAAATTTTTTCATGCTTTAGACCTGTATGTTTCCTGTTTTCTCCACCGGGCCTTCATGTTTGTATAGTGGTTGTTTCTCTGATATGTTTGTTTATGCTTGTGTAGTCAAAGGAGTTTCAGTTTGTCAGTGTGATGCGACATGCAGCAAGGTGGCAGAAATCTGAGGATACTAACAGATAAAGAAACACGTTTTATGCATGTGCCTTGGTGGTGTGAAGAATGGGAAATGCTGATTACTTGTGACAGGGTAGGTCGAACAGCACCGCCCCTCTGCATCCCATTTTGCATTTGAAATGTTAATTGCAGGTTACCAGTTTACTGAAAATGTAAAGGGTGTGTGCACCTTAAATGTAGGTCACGGTGCTACACACGGGAACCTCTGCCCTTGCAGCTGCAGATGTGCCAGGCATTCTCTCCAGGGGCAGCAAAGACAGGGGACACTTGACCCGATCTACGCAGTTCACTGGATCCAACATCTGTGGTATGATACCAGAGTTCAGGTGCTTCATTTCTTCCTTCATTTTGGCACTTCGCTGCTGCCAAAAGAGGATGTCAGCTGAGTGTGAAATAAACCACTGTCTGCAGTTGCCAAAGAGAATTTTTTGCCATTGCATCTGTTAGGTGGTGGTGGGGTTTTTTTTAGAGTTTTTTTAATTGTTATTCAAGGGTCACTCAGCAGCTAAAAGGAAAATCTTTTTAAATATTTAATGTCTCTGAACCACTCTGAGACTGAAATAATCCTGTTTCTGCAGCTTTGGTTTAACATAATGGACTGTGAAAGGAGGCCAATGATTATATGACCACCTGAGAATCAAAATCAAACCTGAATCAAGTATGTCAGCAAACAATGAGTTTGGATAAAAATTATGCTGACAAAACAGAGCAGAAATATAATCTATACAGAAATAAAATATGGAGTGCGTGAGTTTCCATGTGCATAAAATAAAATGTAGCCTAATATTAAAGAAATATAAATAATGTATTATTAAGTCATAAATTTTTTGTATTATTCCTGGCCAGCAGGCTTAGCGCTGTATTTTGTGAATGTACCTGCTGAAACTGGGTAGACTAACATGAAATGCTGTTCAGTGTGACTGCAGCCCTGCCTGAGTGCTGCACTTCCCAACCCAGGATCAGCACATTCTGGAGAAGTGCAGAGCTTACTGAAGGTTTGCGAAGACCTCTGATGTTTTGGAAGATAGTTTGGATCACAAAGTGCCTTAAAGTCTTCTGCAAAGATTCTTTATTTGTAAGAAAACACCCCAACCACCAGGCAGTCTTTCCCAATTTTGTCTTGGATATTCACTGGTGGTGTGGATATTGTACTCAGATGACTCTTAACCCTGGGTTGCTGGTGTTGCAATACTAAATAAACCCCACATCTTCCCTTAACCTTTTCATTCACCATTTCGGCAGGGTCTAATTTTCCTCACCTTACTGTTGGACTTCATGAACTTTCATTACCTTTAACATGAGGAAAATGAGCCTGTGACATGGAAATTTTGATGTCTGGTTTTAACTCAGTTTTTTGATTGGTTCTGCTTGGATAATTCATTTTTTACAGTGACAGAAGATGCAGCTAAGCAGGACCAAAATAAATATTGTTCTGAGATTCCAGCAGTTAACTTGCCCCTGTAGTGGAAGTGACAGCAGAGTGTGTTATGAATCACCTCAGTTCCCCCAGACGCTGAAGGAGAACACTACAGCTGAACAATTGCCTGCAGATAATAAAGCCTCTGTTTCCTTTCAAGCACTTACATTTCCTTTTGATTAAATAATTCCGTGTTTGAATGGTGTTCCCAGGCAGGACAGGCTTATGTAAACTCCCTTGATTAGCGCAGCATCCTGAGGAATTTATCACTCCGTGATTTTTCGCTTCAGTATGCTGTGGCAGAGTAAGGACTGCTAAATACTAATCCAGCAGGCTCTTTCACACCGGCTTTAGCATAAACCTCTGGCTTTAGAGCAGTGCTCCAAGTTTGGAGGCTGCTAATTGTTCTGTGGTGCAGCTGTCTGGGTTCCATCATCCGCTGGGATTTACTGCCTGCCTTCTGATGGCACCTGGGAGCAGCAGCGGCCTCGGTGCTGCTCCCGGGGCAGCACTGGAGGGTCTGATGCTGCAGTTTTTAAAAATAAAAGAAGCAATAATATTTATTTTTTTTTTCCCCCCTGGATGTTATAGTCTCTTGAGGATGATATGTGTTTATACTGCATATTTATAAATTGTAATTACACACATAAAGGTAGATTGCAAAGTTTTCGTGTGGTCGTCATTCACGCAGGACATCCACAGAAATCTGTGAGAACCGTGTGTTTATTGGAAAGTGGAAGGTACACCTGTCTAAGGTGTCTGCATCAATTTCTTTATTTAATTTCATGTTTATATCATACTGAAACCCAAGAAATCCTTAACTAGGTTCAAATTCTAACTTGTAGGAAGCTGAGGAAATGCACAATACAAAGTACACTGGTAGCCTGGGCTCTTCTGTGCAGAGCAGTGTCACTCACTGCCCCTCCTGCCTCTCCTCCTGGGGTATAAGTGGAAAAACACCACGTCACTTCACAAAGCATTTTCCCCCTTTGTACTCAAAGGTAAATTATGGAACTTGCTGTTTCCTTTGGAGGAAATATATCCCTCTGTTGGTGGCACAACTGTTTTGAATGCAGACAGAGATCATGGAGTCAGGGTTATGGCTGCAATTGGTGTGCATGGTCTAAATTCACTAAATCCTCCTTGACACATAATTACAAAGCAATCTGAAGTTAATTTCACTTTTCAGTTTTGATACCTGATTTTGGCACGTGTCAAATGTTTGTAGATTGTCTATTAGATATATGCATGGACAGGAGGCACGTTTCAGTGTGCATTAACGGGATCTGCTGGGGCAACGTTCCAGGAATGGCTTTATATCCCCTTGAAATTGCAGTTTCTGTGTATGCTATAAAATGTTTTATACTTTTTTTTTTTCCTAAATAGTTTGAATTACAGAATTATGATGCAGTGTCTTGTGGAGACTCCAGTGACAAGGCTTAGTCCAATCTACACTAGTTAGAAAGAAGCAGAAACTGTTAGGCAGTGCTGTGCTGCTCCTGCTGGGAAGTGGCAGAGCTTCTTCTCCTCCATGTGCTTGTTCTCCTCCCTTATTATTTGCTGATAATAGGGACCTCCTTTGCAAAGGGGTATCTGCCTTACAAATTTAATAGAACAATAAATTACCTTATGTAGGTGACTGATTCATTTCTCAAGAGCACAGAAGGTTAATTTTCCAATAGTAAATAATAAAACAAAGTTTACTTGACAGGGACAGATGGGAAGCCATGCAAATAAGCCTATGCAGTCAATTCTACTTTGTTTTTGATGAGCATATGGACAATAGGCAAACAGACCAGGTCTGTGCCAGACAAATGAGTTGACTACATTAAGGAAAACATTTACAAAGAGTTCTAAACAGAATTAAGACCGTCAATGAACAAGATAAATTACATTAATGGCACCTCAAAAATGGCTGAAATTGTTTTGTCTTAAGCAAGACAAAAAGTTATTTGAGCAACACAGATATTTTGGGAATGTGGGAGACTGCTGTACAGGATGGGCTTGGATGTATTTGTTGGGGAAATGCAGAATGCTTTTGGTGGCCAGGAATGGTCCCAGATGCTGCTGAAGGCCTTTCCCTGTGTGTGGCACACACAGAGTCTGTCTCAGCCACAGCAGTGGGTGAAGCTGTCATTTAAACCAGACTGAATTTTGTTTTTCCTCTGCATTCCAGTCAGATGCCCCCCAGTGTGTGCTGGGGATACCATTGCAACTTGCTTTGGACATTTAAAGAGAATGAAGGAATGGTGAGAAACAGTAATGGATAGTTCAAAAGAACAACCAATACATTAATTTTCTAGGGCTAAAAGATTTCTTAGGTTAGCAATTTTTATTTATTTATTTATTTTACTTTTAGTCTATATTTTTATCTCATAACTGGAGAGCTCATTTCTTGTTGTATTAAGATCAGTTTAACATAAACTGTGGCCTCTCTCAAGCCCAAAATTTTGTTGACTTCAGTTTGAAACAACTATATCTTGTGCTAGGATTTTGCCTTTTTCGTGCCTTGTTAAATAATACCAGGTGTGGTGATTGCTTGACAAACTGCCTGTGTTTTATGGTTGCCATGCTCCACCTTTTACAAGATAAAATTTCCCTGTTATCTGTAGCAGGAAATGTTCTGTTTCCAGCCTGTGTATTGCTAAGTTTGCAAATAAAAATCAGTTTTTGTAATCACAAACTGAAATTTATTGTTTATGTGATGTATTTAGCTGCAGGAAGCTTTTGTTTAAAATAATCTACTCACTATAATGGCTAGAACTGCTTTTTTCATCTCCATTAAACTTCTGGTTTAGTTCATTAACATATTGTTAATTGTTGTGTGATTTAGTTTAGTTCCACATGAGTGGCACTTGTGAAGCAGAAATGATTTTTTATACTTATTGTTTGTTTGGAAAGAAAATCTTTTAAAGTGATTGGAAAAGGAGAGGACTGCAGAATAATTGCATGTTTGATAAGCACTAAACATAAATACAAAAAGCATAATAAAAATCCAAGTGGAATGACAAAAAATCAATCTGCAAGGTAAAGTTATGGGACTTTAAATTACAAAAATATCTTTTTTTGTAATAATAGAATGTGAAATTGAAAAATCAACGTTTCTATTTCAATGAAGTGATTATTTTTTAAGAGTTTCCATTTGAAACTATGCAGTCAGCTTTTCTTTCCCACTGCAGCGTTCCCTGAGCATGATGGGTTCCTCACATATTGTGCTCCATATTCCTTACAAGTCCATCTTAAGAAGGAATATTTGGACTCTTTTAGCACAGCTTAGGAAGCATTGTCACAAATACCTGGTGCTGTAGAATATATACATTTCCCTTTGAAGTCTGACTGCTTTGAAGACAAAATGAATGGTTTTTTGAGTTCTGATGACTTGATCAGTGGTGTACTGTGCTGACTTTGCTGCTTTGGCATCTCTGTGTCTGCCTCTATAGAAAAGGTGCTTTTGTGGCTGCTGCCAAGTCTGAGACGAGGAGCTTGGACACAGCTCTTCCACAGGCCTTAAAAGGGTTTGCTGTTGGTTTATGTTGGTTGTGGGGTTTTTTTTGGTTGGTTGATGCTTGTTGCCCTTCAAGTCAGAGTGTTCTGTCAGTGAGTGGTGTTATCTGCTGGGATGATGTTAATGCAGTCTGCTCCTCCAAAGTGTTGGCATTTATTTCATCTGGAGGATTTGTCAAAAAAATGAGCCACACAGTAAATATGAGCAACTTTCCAGGAAACCTGAGACCTGCAGTACTTTCTGGGGATGGTCACTGGGAATTTACCTACAAAGGAAACTGCTCTTCTTGGGATATATGGAGTTTTCATTTCAGTAGATAAGTGTTTACAGAAGAAGCCTGTTTAGGATAGCAAACTCCCTTTACATTTACATCTTTCTGGGAAGTCACTTCCTGGTGTAAACAGGTCCTCAGAACAGCCCTTCCAAGGGAGCATCAATCCCTTTGTACAAGGTACCCAAAGTTCTCTGATCAGTTGTTTATGAGATTATTTGGATTCAGAGCTATTTCAGCTGATCTTTAGCTCTGGCTCTAGTTACTGCAGGAAGGTATCCTAGAAGTAGATTTTTGCTGAACACATGTAACAGTATAAAGCATATCTAGACCAAGAATAAATGGGATAAATTAAATAGAAGTTATATGTGAAAATAAAAAAAAAAGGTGAGAACTAGTAAAAAAGTGAAATCAGAATTGCTTTTCCAGCTGGCAGCAACACTGTGGAGTGATGGCTGATGAAAGGATTTCAGTATCACATGGATGAGTTGGGTGTCTCCAGTGCAGAGGGTGCTGTGTGAAGTAGAAGACACAGGGACTGAGAAGTTACATTTCAACTCCTGAGTGTTAAATCTCAGAGAATGGAGGTCTGACTTAAACCTCCATGATTATCAAAGTTTTTGAAAGTACATTCACATTTCATACAATTAGTGTTATGTTTACAGATAGTTTATAGAGTTTTAACCACGTGCTCCAGCTACAAAGTTATCATTTTTTAACTACAGAGTTTTAACAGGTATCTGCTTGGGCCAGTGAGGTGCTTGTGTGCAGTTCTTTGTACACATAGGTCTGAAAATGCTTGCTAATGACACGCTGTTGGACACTGTGCTGACATCTGCAAAAGGTTTGTGATGCTTTCCTCTCAGCTTTGTGAACAGCATGGGAATGTTTGCAAAGCAAGGCTAAACTGCTGCATCACTGCTCCCAACTGAAGGAGTGCCAAAATCTGTGCCCTAGTCGGGGTTTTAGGAAGGCCTGAAGGCTGATACAGAAATTGTGTTACTGTGAAGAGGCAGGAGTGAAAGCAGTCACAGGAGTACTGGCAAATAGTGTAGGGATAGTATTGGAGAAGAAGAATCCCTGGGATACAGAGTGCTGGAGAGTCAGGAAATGCTGGAATGTGAATGCAGGGACTTTTGTACTGCTGAGGAGCCAGAGAGTGATGTAAGGCACAAATAAATTTAGCAAATGCAAGAACGTTTATTACCTTCACATGCAAATGAACCATCATTTATTTAACCAGTTTCTGATGCCTGTAGTGGTGTGTATGCTGTGTTTTATACGGTTCCTGTGTGGCCATAAATAAATTTTATTTGGAACATTGGAGGGAGCTGTTATTAACAGGGTTACTCGCAGCCAACATCAATTATCTCTGCTACTCTACAAATACTTATTTATGGTTACAATAAAATATTCCTGGGGAAGTGCAGTTCTGTGAAACTCCCTAGAATACCTAGCGTGGGGACTTCATCTTCTAGAATAAATCCACTGTTGAACATGACAAAAATATGGGGAATCAGCGAGTCCCTGAGTCACCCTCAAAGTATTCACTCTCATGAGTTAGCAGGTTCTGCCATTTGTCTTCCTTAGGGCATGGGCCTCTCATGCAATGCATATGAGCTCACAAGAATAATACCTTTGGAAGGAGAACAAGGTATAAGAATTTGGAATGTGATGCTATAGCTTTCCTTGTGAAAAACTGGATAGCTAAGGTTCTTCAGCAGGTTGATTATAGATATTTCTTGTATTTAGTCTGTTTTTTCTCCATTTTGTGATTTGTCATAGAGGTAATTTAAGTTTCTGGAGCAGAGAGTCTATTTTTTAAAATATTTTTATATAAATGTACCGAGGTTTTTACACTTTCAAGGCCTTAATGAGTTTTTCTGCACTTTGAGTTTGCCTTTAACATAAGGTTACATGTAGGAAATTTTATTTTTTTCCTTTATGGTACTAATCAGGAGGATTATAGCTACCAGAAAGCTCAGTTTTACAGCTTATTTGTCACTCTGTGTTGCAAAGGTCCGAATAAGAGACCCCCATGCACACAGACAAGTGTGTGCTTGTCATATAATGGAAAAATCATGGAGTTTTCCATTATATGACAATTCCAAGACTTAATTTTTGACAAAATGATTGGAAGATGATTAGAGGAAGAACTTTCCTTGTCATTTGAGAAGGCCTGATGTAGTCATCTGCACACAACGTGAGCTATCAGCTTGGATTAGACAAGAATAAGTGTCAGTGGTAGCTGGTAGTTTGTAAATCACCAGGCTCCCTGAATTAGCAAAGATGTTAATGTGAAATATTAGTGAGTCTTAGCTCATAGTTAGGTGGTTTTTTTCTTTTAAAGCATGAAGGAGTATAGGTATTGATATGATTTCTAATGAGCGTGTGTTTTATTAGTCATTTAACTATCACATAATTCCACTCTCACTGGATTTTTATGAAGTGTCCTGATTTCTCTCTTTACACTTTCTAGAAGTGCTGACAGGTTATGTGTAGGACTGTGCTACTAGAGAGAGAGCCCTTCTAATATGTTTATCCCAGATTCTTGAAGGTCTGGTGGATGATGGAGTAAAATCGAATCCATGTTTGTCAAATCACGTGCAATTTCACTGACACTGGAACTGGAATCCTGAGAACCTGAAATATGTTCCTCTTCTGTTCTATGAAATATAGGAAAGTAAGAGAGGCAGAATAGCAGCAACCCACAAAAAAGGTCTGTATCATCAATCTTAAATGCCAAATTTCAGTCTGATCATAAGTGAAAAGCCATCAAAGAATTTGAGGTCATCCATATAATCATGTGGAGCTTGCACAGTTCTTCCCCTAGGAGTCAAGGAAATTACTTTATCATTGATTTTTTTTTTGTTTTTAAAAATATATTAGCAGTAAGAGCAAAATACGATGTTTTCATCACACTCTGCCCTGTTTTAAAAATGTAGTTCTCCAAGCAGAAAAGCATTTCCATGTTGCTGGAGTATAGAAGTAGGTTATGGATGAAGTCCACATGGAAATGAATCTACACTGCCATGTAAAACACAGCTGACTGGTCACAGTATGACAACCAAATTGCACTGAACTGTACTATGTGCTTTGTAAAATTTTTATTTCCTTTGTCAAATAGTTCCTGTTGTTATTGGTTAGACAGCAATATATTTATCGTGGGTGTTTCTGGGTGAGCCGGAGGTTAAACTACTTGAAAGACACAGAAGTTATTTAGCAGATATATTAACATAATTTTTTTAACGCCCCTACAAAAACAACCAAACAAAAAAATCCACCCAAAATGAAAACACCAAAAAACCAATCCAAAAGATGTAATTAATCTGCCAAAATATATAGGACTTAATGCTGACTATGGTTAGCAATTAGTAAGAAAAGGCTGATGTTTCTCCACACCGAAATACTTCAAAGTTCTGACATTACTGGAAACCAAAGCAAGTTGAGGAGTTAATTTTTTCATGCCTGTGATACTATTTCAACTGCACCTTTTACAGGGAATTTCACTGTTAAGTGATTTAACAGTTACTTCAGCAAACAGACCACAATTTACTACATTTCCCTGTCCTGCAGTTAAAACCTTCCAAAGCAGGAGATGCTCAGTTAGTTTGTTCTGCCTCGTTCACCCCAGGAGAAAACAACCTTCCCTCTGCTCACAGAGCAGCTGAGGCAGGGGGTGAGACTTCCCACAGCACAGCTTTCTGCTGCTTACCCTTCTAGGGACAACGTTCTCCAGCTGCTCCTTTTATCCATAACTTTGGAAAACTGGCTGGGCCCGTAAGAAATACATTCTTTTGTGACAATTTTTGAACTGTGAAAACTCCTTCTCTGGAAAAAATGAAATAACAAACTAAAACTTCAAAAAGGAGAATGAATGCCATAAAAATAGTTGGAAACTTCATCTTTCAGTGTTTTTAGTTCAGATTCGTTGTTTGTGTGGGTTTTTTTGTTTGTTTGTTTAATAAAGTTTTATTTATGCTCTTTGTTTTTACTTAACATATAAAACAGATTGGGGAGGGATTTTATTCTGCGTCAGGTTTATTCCTTCAATATTCTGTTTATTATGGTCAGAAGGTTTAAGGGCAATTCTGTTCCACTCTTACTATCATTAAGTGGAGCACACTGGCATGGCAGTGTAAAAGCTCTTCCATTGGATGGACTTGAGTTTTCAGCAAGTAAAAGGCTTGGATTTTAATTGGTTCATTTTTATGTATTATGCTGTGTTAGCCAGACACAGGACATAATGAAAGTTCATATGGGTCCTCAGGGTATTTGAAATTTAACTGAGTTGCACACATTCTTTTTGTCCTTATGGCTTGCTTATTTGCCTTTGATAGCAGATTTTATTGGGAGCTCATTAAATCCTTCACATGAATAGAAACATGTACAATTACAGGTCTTCCCAGCTGAGAAGAAAGCAGTAAAACACAGATGATGCTCCAACTTGGCTTGTGTTAAGCAAAATAGCAAATGAGATGCAGAAATACACTGTAAGAGGGATAAAGGAAAGTTTCCCATCAGAAACCATGGTGAATGAAGGCTTTTTCTCCGGCCTGGGAAATCAGAGAGCACTTGTCAGTGGGTTTTGCCACTTGCACAATTCCAAGTCTCAGGCAGCTGCTGCAGTTGTTGCCAGGGAGAGGTTGGGTTAGTTGTGCACCAAAGGCCTTATTAGTCTTTTACCTGTCGGAGCTCATCCAGTTAGTAAGAAAGATTGAAGTGATTCTCTCTCCTCTCACCATTTCAAATAATTCCGTTTGCAGTGCTGGCTTAAAAGGGAAATTCTGTCTTTTTGAATTTAAATGATCCATTACTCACTAATTCCCTGGAGTTAGTAACTATTGAAAACATATGTAGCACATTCTGTGTTCTTTACTTGATGGGAAATGAAATTTCTGGGACTAGACCATTCTAGAGGGAGAAGAAGAACATTTTAACTTGAGTTTTATGTTTGTGTTCTGACTTGGTCAGAATGTTCCATACTAAGTGGTTTGACTCCTCTAGTTATTTGAGCATTTAATAATCTTGATTGCTGTACCCAAAAGAAGCCGATAGAAGCTGAGGTTGTAATTTGTTTGTCAGAATGCATTTCCTTGGCAGCAGCCCTGTAGCAATGGTGAAAATTAGTGCTTTGCCTTAGGTGTTTCCTCAAGTGTGGTCAATTTAAGATGCAAAATCAGAATGAATCCCATAATTCTTATAGTGTCTTAATGAAGTCAATGAAGTAGATTTTTTTCCTGTTTATTCAAAGAATTATCTGTGTTAAGAACTGACATTGGGCTGCTGGGTTCTTTTTATTTTTTTATAACCAGCACAGAAAATCTGTCACTTCTAGAAGGGATTTGAAGGTTATGGTAACA
>JAYRBT010000010.1:14270994-14286057 GCA_036023395.1 Myiotriccus ornatus | reverse complement strand
TGTTGTTTCTGGTGTTTACTGCATGGACAGGAAACCCCTGTGTTCTACATGTTGTGTTCTGCACTAGCCATTGCTTTACTCTTGTCTTTTCATTCCCATTTCATATCCAGGCAAACAGGTTTTCAATACTGGCACATTTTTGAATTTATACTTGGAAAAATTGTTCATTTTGTTTGCATGTTTTTTACTTTAAATGAACTTCAGCTGAGATTTTGAGTCATCAGTGCGTCCAGAATTCATGTGTTGAATGTGATGCAATTTAATCTCGGTAAATTCTCTTCTCTTGGTTAGAACTTGCTATAACTCCACTGTAGCCCGATATCAAATTGAGATCCAGGAATAGACATGAGTTTTGTGTTATAGTAGGCTTAGTCAAAAATTTTTTTCATCATTTGTAATGGGGTCAGGTCAAGTGGTGAGGATAATTAGGTAGTTTTGCAGTTAAAACTAAAAGATCATCATCAGAACATGACAGTTTCGTGTGTTTTGTTTTCTTAAAGGTAGATGAAGGATGCTTTGTTCAGAAATGATATTAGGAAAAAACCACCCCAACGTCAAAGATGAAAGAGCACCTCCCATCTCCCTGATGGGGTGGGACATTTCAGTCCTGCAGCCAGGAAATTACTCTTTCCTGTACAGAAAAAGACCGAGGACCCAATACTGTTCTCTTACCTGCGTTCTACCCATTACAATGAGGGAAAGCAAATTGTATCTCTAAAAAGTCTCATTAAATCAAACAGCACTCATTTCAGTACATAATAGTCTCATCAAAATCAGTAGGACTGTGGCTGCAATCTCTGTGTCCAGGGGGAATTGGGTGTGCTGGTGCCTTCCCTGCCTTGGAAGGTCTCAGGACCTTCCTGGTCAAGCCTGAAAAACAGAAGGAGCCTGTTGAAAAACCTGTTTGCTGTATGCTGAACTGCTTTGATTTCCCTTCCCTTCTGGAGTACTGTGAGACACTGCACCCCTGTCCTTGGGGTGCCTATTAATATCTCTTATAGTAGATATACTGTTCCGTTTCTTTTTCATGTCAGTTTAAAGATTTGCATCCTCTAAGAAATAATTACTGTGCATTTTCTTTAATGTTTTTCACTTAGGAAACCCCCCCCCTTTAGTAAGTGGCACATCTTGATGTAATTATTCAGAAATGTAGTTTAAATCTGACTTTTCCATTTTCTGTATCTTTTCCCAGTCTGATTACCATACACAATGAAAGTCGTTATCAGTGTGGCTGAAAGAACAAAGTGTAGCTGATTGCTACCAAATCTAATGAAAGTCATCTTGCTGGCTGTGGAGGTTGGTTTGAATTTTCCATTCTGCCTTGTTATCCTTGAGAGAATCCTCTCAGACTGATTATGACAGTTGAAAATGCAGGAGTAGATAGTCTGAAGGGAAAAAACCCCAGGTAATTAGAAATGCAAATTCTTTATATTACTATATAATTGCAGGGAGCTACAAGCTTACTGGAGTAAACATAACAATAACCTGTTTTCACAAAATCCTGCACTGCCTTTCAATTTAAGGAATCATTCACAAAGCAGGAACCAATGTTTATCTAGCTGATATTGGCAATGTATTAATTAATACAATCAAGCAGCAATAATGACACTTGAGGGCATCGTGCAAATCTTATATTTGAGTTATGCTTATAGTTGAATTAGGAATTACTCAAGGGACTTCACATTATTAACTTAGTCCTTTTTTGACTTCTAGCAGGAACCTTTACTTTCTTTCCTTTTTCTGTGGATAATAGGCTTGGTTTGTATTTTTTTAAAGTCTCTCTCTCTCTGACTGAACTTTTCACTATAGAATCATGTTCTTTGTTGTCGAAATGTTATAACCATTTTGTCAATACCTGAGAATCAGAAATTGCAACACTCATAAGAATAAAAGGAATAATTCTTTTTCTTCATTTTAGAAGTCTTGATTTCAGTCTTGTGAATAGGAATTGCCTGTGATGTCTCCCTTCCCTGTAAACAGTTTAACTGCATCAGCCTTTGTGGTGATCAACATCCTTTCACTTCAAAGTGTTTAAACCATCTCATCAAAAATACACTAAGAATAGAACTGATGAACAGCCAGTTTCTCATTTTTCTGGTGGTGTGTTTTCTTTTTTTTTTACTGTTTTCCTTTCAAGTTTTGAAATCTTTGGCCATGAGGATAATGAGCTGCTCTTGGGATGGTGTCTTTCCTCTGGCTATCAGCTTGCACAAGTGCTTTAAGATAATTTGCAAATTCAAAGCTGGTTTATGACTGAAAGAATAAATGCAGTCAAATAAGCAAATTTGCTGTCTATGACCTCTACCTTCTAAGAGCTTTTCTTCCAGGTGTATTAGATCTGTGTTCATCATCTTTTTCCCCTTCCCCTTTTGAAAAGGAGTTATTTTAATCATCAGACTCAGTGAAAGATCATTTATGGTCTTCACAGTACATGAAGCAACTGGGAATGAGAGAAGGAATTAAAAAAAAAACATAGGATGCTCGAGAGTGGAAGGAAGAAAATGGAGTATCCAGTCTAGAAGTAGCTCTCTGTACTGGCTTTGCTGCATTGTGGTACTAGTGATGGCTGGAACTATTGGAAAGTCACATCAAGAAAGCAGAGTGACTGTTGTCCCCTATGCATTAGAAAAACCTTCCCTTTCCTCTTTTTTTCTTGATATTTTTCATTTATTGGAAACTTTAGAATTTTTGTAAGAGGCAAATACTGATCGTGGGAAAGACTTCTTTTATTTTTTTCCCAGTTTGTCACACACAAAGATTACAACAAAAAAAAGAGGTGGGGCAAGATGCAGTTAAAGCACCCAAGTTAATGTGCTTAATTTGGTGTCTGAGTGAAGAGCCTGAGCTCTCTAAACTCAATAAACAGGCATATGATAGCAGTCTACAGAACCATGAGCAACATGCAGAGAATAGGTAGGGAGTAGTTGCTGATTTTTATCAGCAATAGTGACTGGAGGGCGTTGGATGAAGCCAGGATGGGTGGAGATGAAAACAAACAGTATGAGCAGAAGGATTAAGGGGTAGCAGGCCTGTGATCTCCTTGACAAGGAACACCGAGGGTGCCAAAAGTTCAAGTTGGTCCTAGGGCAAATTAGGGAAATTCATTTGAAGTTTTTGCATGAAAGGCTGTCTTATTAGTAAAATGATATTGTGATCTCTCTTAAAAAGAAACCCTAAGTGATTCTGTCTATTTTTACCAGTTCCCACGAAATAAAAAAACCCAACTTAGCGTTTTAGGAATTCCCACTCAGAGAGCGCTCAGAAAGATGGCAAGGTGTTAGCTTTATAAAAGACTCTGTCTTTTGAAGTTTGATTCAATTTTGGAAGGAGTTCCCCATGTACTGCTGACAAATGAAATTGTAAGAATCTGAATGCAGAATAATAACTATTAGGAATAATAGTGTATGTAGTTTTTGGTAGTGCCCCATTTGCACTGCACAGACAGGTTCTTTCACTAGACTTTAATAGAAATACTTTTAAAAGTAAGCATCTACTTTTCAGGAAGACCTATTTTTTTCTCCAAGCAGCCAGTGTATTTCTTCCATGTGACCATTAGATCAAACCCAATTGTAGAAAGCAAGCAATGATTAATGTCTTTCCACCGTGTTTTCAATGTGGGAAAGCTCTCCATAAATAAGATGCATTTGCTCCTTACCTAGTACTAAAGCATTACATTTAGCTACAAGCTCCATTTGCCTATTGCAAGATTTTGGGTTAATTTGGCATACAAAACTAACCTATCACTCCAGCTTCTTTAAACCTGCCAAAAATCCCTCATAAAGCAAGTAAATGGAGTTTTGCATACAATGTGTAGTGAATATGAGCTATTTTCCTCTTCATTTGCTTTCTTCTTTTTCAGTTGGTGAATGTTATGTTGGATGATTCAGGTTTGGTGGTTTCTCTTTATGCAAAGATACGATTATCCTCTTAAAGTGGATATGTTTTAAAATGAAACGTGCTATCAAATAGTTTTATAGATGAAAAGCCATCAGTGGATTTCTAAATTGTATAAATTTCTCATGTGTAGGGCTATTGGATCAAGTGAGTGCTAAGATCTCCATAAAAAAAAAATAGGAATGTGACAGTTTTTAGCTATGCATCACTACAAATTTAACATTCTTCTAGCCTTCAAAATACTTAAAGTTTATAATTTAAGACAATCTATTCCATTGCAACATTCCTTCATTTTTTTCTTGTATCTCCATTTGACTTACTGGGGAAAAAAGAAGGTATAAAAACGGGCTTGGTTTTAAGAGAATAGAGATAACTTTTGGTGTTTCCACTGCTTTAATATGTGATAACAAATATCCGAGTGTAAATGCTTTTCTCATTAACCTCAGTTATTCAGAATGGTGAGTTACTGCTTTACTGCCTGCTGGTTGTCTGAGGGGTGCAGATTAATGTCAGTCAGGGGGACTTTCGACATCCTCATCCCCTCAGCGTGCTGGGGTCTGCTGCTTCCACACTGTTTCAAAACCCCACAGTACTCAGCCCTGTTAGGGCCTCATATGCCACTGTGTGATCCGTGTGTGAATAGCAGATGACGAACCCAAGGAGCTTTGTGAGCGTTTGGGTTTGTCGCTCTGCCTGGACAGATACTGCACGTGCTGGGGTCAAATGTGTACGGTGTTTGTGGAGGAGAGCCTGGGACTAGAAAGTGAGCCCCTGAAACACCTCTAAACACCCCTCAGGAATAAAAAGTTTGGGAATAGCCTTCCCCTACACCAGAGCACAGTTTACAGCTTCTGGGGTTTATTATAAATTTAAATTGCATATAAACCCCCAAGTATATATCTTCCCTCCCACAGTAAGCTTCCTTTTTCTGGCAGCATTAATAAAATACCTATTTCATTAATCTGCTCAGGCACATGACTGCTAAGAACTCTCAGTGGAGAAGGAGCTGAAGTTTCCTGAGTGCTGCAGCATAGTTGACGTCGCAGCAATATCTGCTGAGTTATGGTCTGTATAATTTTTGAACTGTGTTCCACAGCACTCAGCAATATCTGTCATATGCTTCATATCTGTCACGGTTACTGCTGAGTTCAAAGAGTAATAATTAGGTTAGTTTCTTTGAGAAAATCAGGTGAAAAGCTCCAAAAGATTTGCACTGTAGCAAGGTTTTGTTTTCTACTCGTGAGTCATTATTTTTTATGAAACTTTAATGAACAACAGCAAGCAGATATAAATCATAGCTGAGTTCACAAAGAAGTACTGTAACGTCTTTTTCTTTGCTCATCTAAAATGTTTCTGACTTTCAAGGACAGGCTTTCTCTTAATTAAACTTTATGAAAAGATATTTAAAAATAATTTTAACTACATGCTAATGTCAACACAATTGCTTGTGAAAGCAACGATTTAGAACCAACAGGCTTTAAACAACATCATGTATAGTGTTCAATGACCAGTTAGCTTTAAAGTGAAGAAGTCGAAGGTTTTTTCAAATATTCAGAAATTGGAAGTCTATTTAGGCCACTCTGTGCTTTCTCTGTTCTTCCACTTTTGTAGCTTTGTTAGCTGGAAATGTTCTGTTCCTTGGGAGGTCTTTATCTTAAGTGGCCTTTACCTCTGTGTGCCAGCCTTCCCGTGCTTTTGAATGTACAGCATTTTTTGTCTGGGAGGTTGAAAACAGCAGAGAATATTCAGCTTTTACTCTTATCCTCCACCTCTGCCTACTCCCCTGCAGTAAAAGGCTCCTGATTTCTCTGCTGTACCACTACACTTATCTGCCAGTCTTTACAGCAAAGGAAAAAATGACAATGTAAGTCTACAGCATATTTTAAATTCATATTTTAAATTCCCCCATCATATGTATAATATCTGATGGACTTCTTTGGACCCATATATACATCTGTGCTCTTTTAGAAGTCCCAGGCAAAGATGAAATATTCCAGAAGCTGGATGTGAATACTGTCTTAAATGCTTGGATTAATTCATGTGTACAATATTCTTTGCTGAAGGTGAGGAGATTTAGGGAAAGATGCAGGGTCTAATTCTTGCTGATGTCAGACTACCTCTGAAGGGAACAGCAAATCCTTGCATTTCTAGATACCAGCACTTCGACCTTGGCAATGAGTTTACTTGGATTGGGTTGTGTCATCCTGATCTTCTCACCAGAGCTTTTCATACTAAGAATAACAAAAGCAGACAGTGTGACTGTGATGTTCCATCGCTGCTCGTGCTTTAGGTAACATATGGTGCTTATTGGCTGTTGTTGGGCTTGTGACAATGAGATTAATTAGTGCAACGCTGCTGTATTGAAGGAGCTGGAATCACTCGGGTTGTGGAAAGTAAATGCTATTTGTATGAGTACTGGGATTAGGAAGATGGTACCACAGTGACTAATAGGAAACTAGGACATGAAATTTTAGGCAAGACCCCTTTGACCAATTTAACAATTTAGTCCCTTTTGCTAATCACACAAACAGACACCCCACCCCCTGCTGAAACAGTGTGACACGTCTGGTACTTTGATAATAGCTTTGATATTTCTGCGTGTCTCACTGAACGTTTGAAGAAGTACCCTCTGAAGATGGAATGTCCCAAGCGTAAATGGTAGTCCAAAACAACTGAAAATGACTGGGGACGTGCCTCAGGCTCCCAGGCCTTGTTTTTAAATGAAAAATATAGAATGAGACTCCCAGATATCCTTTTCTTTCATGTTCCATGCTTAGGGCCATAGCAACTAAAAAGCCTTGCTGCACTGAGACTTGAGATAAGCTGAGGGAATATTAAATAAGCCAGTATGCAGAGATCACTGGGAGTAGGTAGGAGTTTGAAAGCTCCAGTTTATAAAAGTAACTAGGAAATTGTGCTGGTAGCTAAAAGATCAAACATTCAACTTATCAAAGGTTACGTTTGAAGTTTTTGGGAAACAAAATAAAGAAATTCCTTGTTCTATTTCAGTGACTTCTGTGGCATATTTTCTTTGGCCATTGCACTTCCCTTAATAACAGCTGACTTCTGTGGGGGTAATTTTAGCAGTGTTGCATCATACAAGATGATTCCACAGTAAAAGTTCTGCAAGCAGTGTGTTAAATTGATTTCTTGTCCCTACTTGAGGTTGATTAAATGTAAATTTCAGGTTCTTGATCTAGTAGTCGTTGGCTTTGTGCCCTGGCTCTGGATAGTGTGTTTCTTCTAAAACATACTTGAGCTAAAAGAACCCTCTTTCTTAGTCCTCTGTATTCATGTTACGAAAAATATTTTTCTTGCTGGAGCAAGGCAGCAACGTTATTGAATAGCTTTTCATTTGGTGTATGACACCTCACAGCTCTGTGCCTCAAGCCAGCTTTAACATTGTGCTCAGATCCAGAAAACAGGCTTCAAATGAGTTCACAGGCAGGAGTTGCAGCAGGATTAATGGAAATGAATTATATATGCTTCATTATTTTGGCAATTGTGATTGAATATTTCTTCCCATTTTGGAGAAGCATTAAAAACATGTTTATAGAGAATTAGACCTTTATGTGGTTTCTTGTGAAAATCACATTTGTTTGAGAAAGAATAGATGATTTTCTTTGAAGTAAAACCAAAACCACTGAAAAACAGGGCTATTTCTTCGAAACAAAATGCCAAACATTTCCCTTTTTGTTTATAGGTCAAGTCTGAAGGAGGAGTGGGATCCAGGGAACTTTCCTCTGGCCAGAGCCCTAATTTGTACAGTAGTTAAACTCTGCTTGCCTGTCTGCACTGTGAATAGTCTGATTTCAGTGGGATTATTTGTAACACATCAACTTGAATCATGAGTGAGCTTTGCAGGATTGGGGCCTTCAGAGTGAACTGCCAGATTTAAAATGCATTTTTCCAAAATGCGGGGATGAGTTCTCCATGTTACCTACACGGCCTTTGTTGCACCCAACTAATCTCCTAGTTATAACTAATCTCTTGAAGCTTGATTCTGTTCGTTGTCATTTCAGTAAGTGCAAAGTCAGTGCCTGAATCAAGTGTTTGGCTTTTTTATTCCTTCACCCTTAATTATTTCATAACCTTTAACACAGGGTTTACAGAGGTAGGTCCAGCGTATAAATTGGATTAGTCCTTCTGGAACCTGTGGACTTACAGCTGTTTACAGTTACTAAGAATCTGGCCCATAAACTTCACTGAAAGGCTTTCTCTAATCCCACAGTATAATTAGACTGAAAGAGTAATTTTCAAGAGCTGTTACTACCTGAAAATGATTACTCACTGGGGCATCGTTACTGTAAGAGCAAAGTCACTTCTCAGGGATGCTGGAAATCCAAACACTCAGCTCTGTTTGCATTGCTCAATAGGACAGTTAATATATTGGCTCCCGTGTGACTTGTGTAGTAAAACTGGTGTATTAACTCTAACAACATTGTATATGTTTCCCTAATCAAAAAATGAAACTGGTGTCTCTGGCAGTAGATAACTGTACTCCTAGCAAGACACATACTCATGCAGCTTTTCAGTGCTCAGCAAGGACTTTACAAAAACATATAAACAGCAAAACAATTTATACTTGTAGATAAAAAGAAACATCACTTACACTGAAGAAGCTAGAGAAAGCTGAGTGTATATATTTTAATACCCTTCATCAGCAGTACATAAAGGAGCAGACCCAAAGCCTTCTGGAAATGGAAAGAGGCTGACTTACTTCAACAGGCCCTTGATTTATCCTGTTACCTTCAAGGTGTGCAGGCTCTCAGGGGGGAAAGGAACCATCACACATGTAATATTCAGGCATACACAAAAAATCCCAGTGCCAGCTTTGTTGTCCCTGTGCAGTCCTACTCATACAATCAAATAACTGAGACTTAAAATAGGCTTCGGACAAGTGTTCCCTTCCCGGCGATGGCAGGACTGTTTGTGACACGCAGACAAAGCCCAGAACAGAAATGAGGCACTGACACACCAAGGAGTGCCATGGGGGGCACTGTGGGTGTGATGGGTGAAGTACCTGCAGCCATGTGGTGGTGACAGGTGTGACATACCCTTTGCCTACCTCGGTGGTGTGGTCACAGTCTCCAGGCACTGCTGGGTGCCCTTGCCCTGGCCAGCTGCAGCAGCAGCATTGAGAGCAGAGGAGCTGCCTCCTCCCGCCTCCATCCAGCTCCATCAAGCTCCTGGGGTAAGGACAAGGGTAGTCCCTGAGCTTCAGAGGTCTCCCTGAGGCTTTCACAGGCCTTAGGAGATGTGTGGGAACAAAGTCCTCTCCAAGGTGTTCCCTATTGCTGCAGAATTGCCTGGTAAGGCTTCACATCTCTCCTTGGCAAGGAATCAGATATTACTGGGAGGTTTGGCTGTCTAGCTACTTTCTTCCTAAAAGTCCTACTAAGACTTCATCATGTGTTGGAAAAGATAAGAAGGTGTTTTCTCATGATAGGTCATGTCAGTCCCTGCCACCAGACAGACAGAATCCCTGTCAGCTCTTGTGGTTATCAGATCCAGCAGAGAGCGTGGGGCTGTTGCAGCTCCAGGGAAGGACAAACCCTGCCTGCTCTCCTTCCATATCCCCATCTGTGTTACATCAGTTGTGCTTATGAATGCAAACACTGGTCTTTAAAGGTGATTTTTACTAATGTGCCTGCAGTTTCAGAATTCCCTGGCTTGATGTATCATCGGGGTGATACGTCCTATGCCAGCAGCACACCATGTTTCAAAGCAAATTATAATACGTTGCTGGTGTGAAACTCAAGATCTGCTTTGTTAAAATCCAGCTTTTATCTGAGAGAAAGGGTTTTCTCTCTAGCATAATCATCTGGTACATAATGTATAAATATATGTTTTCATGTTATCCATTTTTATCCTAATTTGAATTCTAAAATATAGCTGTTGAGGCGGTTAAACGATGGCTTGTTAGTATTTCTGCATTTGCTAAGCAAAATTTGGAACTTTGTTTAAAATTTGTCCTAATCTCCTAATGCAACCTATTTGTTTGTAATATTTTTAATCACAGATAAGTCATCCAAGAGTCACAAATAAGCAAATACCTAAGACGTGTATGATCTCTTTAAGTACAGAAAAGGCACAGTACTGAGATGAATGACAGGAGCAGAATTATTTTATGCGACAAAATAATCAAAGAGAAGTTTCTGGTAAAGTATCAGTTGATTAGAAATTTGTGCCGAGCTAAAAAAAAAAATTCTGTACTTTTGTAAAGTCTACAAAGAGCCACTTTTAAAAGTGAATTTATGTAGCACTGCCTGCCTCAGCTAAAATTGGAGAGAAAAAAATGAATATATCGGGATGTCAGGGCCATGAGAAGATGAAATGTTTTGTTCATTGTTGGATTATTAAAAAGAAACTTGGCAGTTATTCGACTGACTGGATGATAAGATATTATCATTAGATATAAGGATTGTACATTCAGTGGATACATAAATAGTTACTAACGCCAAAAAGACATGAAAACATGATTTCCTCTTCAAAATCCTGAGGGACCTTATTCTACGTGTTTATTTAGGAGATCTGGAATACTATCAAAGGTAGAGCGCTCTGACGTTATTAATACTACTAATTAAATCTTCCCGTCAGGAAGGTCCCCAGACCTGATTTGGAAGGAGCTCTGTGAGCTGCCAGCCCTGTGCCTGCTGGGTGGCTGTGCTGGGGTGGGCACTCATTAGTGCCAGAGTTTCCTTGCAGTCTTTCAGCAGGGCTGTGGGGTCCAACAGCAGCCCGAGGCTTCATTTTCCCACTTTCTACTCGGCCTGACCCGTACAAATTAAGAACCAGTATTTTGGTATCAAATATTACAAAGTACATTTTTTTTTATGACTTTGTTAATGAGAAAATGGAGGGAGGAGACCGATTTTGCAACTTCTAATAAGACTTCCTAGACATCTGTGTGCCTCAGTAAATTAGTCATCCTTTCAGCACCTCTTTTTGCATTACTTTGCTCAGCCAGCACCGAAGGTGGTTATTCTGATGAGGAAGTAAAATAAATGGGCTAATGTGAACTGGGAGAAAGCCTGTTATAGATCCTGTGTGAGTGGCCCTTGAGATGATCTGCAACGTTGCGGAGAGCTCACAAATCTTTAGTCCTCAGGCAGCTGCTCCAGAGCCTGGTGAGGAGCTGAGACCATCCCCATCGGCGCACACCAGCGTGGCTGCTGCCTGCCTTTGTCTTCTCCTGTTGCTGCAGTTACAGGTTGTGTGTGAGGGCCTCCTGTGGCACCTCAGCAGCTGCTCTGTCACCTCTTTTTTTCTGTGGCATAGTGATCCTTTCCACGAACATCAACAGCCTGATAGTCCTTTTCAAAGCCACAACAATCTGACAAACTAAAAGTGCCTAATTGGCAGTTTCCTGGTTTGGAACAGATTCCTGACTGCTTTCTGGTTTCTTAACTATACCATGGGGAAGGGCTTGCAGCTTGACATGACTATCATATTATAATAATATATTCTATTAAATCACTGTTTACTGCTTCTATTACCTTTTATTTTTTCAAGAGAGGTGATTAAAAATAAGTGTTTTCTTTTTCCCCAGTGTAAAACATCCCTGATTATATGATGGGATTTCTGGGCTTGTGCAAGATTTAACAAGAGTACTTAAGTACTCTTGACCCTCTAGTGAGGAACTGCAGAAAGAATAAGAGTCCAGATTTTCTGTGCAGTGGGTGTTTATGTTCTTAATAGTATTCAGCTTCATAAGCTGTAACAGAAACTTCTTTTGGTAGGTCTTTCATCTCTATAAACAGCTTACTGTAGCCATCAGAGTTAATTTGATTAGTGGCACTCAGACATGAACCCAGTGAAACAGCAGCTTAAGAGCACTTTTGCAACCAGTGACTATATTGGGAATTCTAATGGTTGTCAGAGCTGCACAGGAGGACAGCTACTTCTCTCACATTTCTGAACGTTTTAAAACTGTTTTGAACACTTATGTACTTCAGGGAATGACATATGAAGGGTGAGAAAGATTATCACCTGACAAAGCTTTCTGGAATCGGGTCACTCCAGGCTGTTGCATTTAACAGTTGTTCCTTTTCCTAAGTTCTTAAAATCAAGCTTTCCTTCTTCACTCTTGCATAAGATGGGGCAGAGTTTTTGATGTGTGAACACAGAGGATGAATGACCGTGGTGTTGGGGAAGGAAGGGATAACACCTTTCTCAGGTGTCCTAGGAAGGAAGGAAGGGTGGGATCGGCGTTTTGTGTAGCAGTCGGATTGTGCACGTGTCCCAGGACTGTGATGTGCAGCTCCCTTAAACTGCCTTCCCAAGGCTATCGATGCCCACTGTGCTTAACACGGCTCAGTTTCCTGTTTCTCACGTTGGACTCCTGGTGTATTTGCTGGGTGAAATGCCCACATTGTTTGGGTCCTGCCGATTTTCAAATGGAAAATATGAAACACAAATTATTATGGCAGAAAATAAATGCAGAGAAGATGCAGGCTTTGATAGCTCATTTGGGGAGTCCTTTGGTATACAGAGATGAGAGTAATCAGTTTCCAGGTTTGATATGCAGGTGGCAAAGGCAAATGTTTTGCCTGGGAAATGATATACTTCCCCTTTCTCCTCTGGAGGGGAAGTACAGATCATATATTCATTAAAAAGACTGCACTTGATCAGATCTTGATACTGGAAAGCTGAGCAGAATTAGCTCTTAATATATCTGCTTATGCAAAACAATAACGTTTTGGTAATCACTGGTTTAGGGTGGCTACCAAGATGAACAATAGTGAAACAATTAAAGGTATTTAGGCACTGCCACTTCATTCTACAGTTAACACCTGCTGAGAGAAATTCAGCTCCTAGCATTAGTGGCTCTCTAAAAAGAAAATTAAATAGAAGTTTGACTTCCATAAGTCATTGACTTGGCAAATTTTAGGAAAGAGAAAACTAAGCAGCAGTTTGTGTGACAGGATCATCATGTCTCCTCTATTAGATTTGAATTTCAGGTGTGACAGAGGCTCTTTGCCCACGCAGGTTTAATAAGTGCTGTGTCTTGCAGGATCCATGATATCTGAGAGAAGATACATGTTATGGCATTATAGATGGCTCTGTATCTGACCAATGGTTTTACTCTGCTAGGTGTCGGGTTTTATTTTTGTTTATATTTTTATTTATTTATTTGTGATTTTGTTTTGTTTGTTTGGTTTTCTTACGTGTCCTTTCCCTGAGTGCTTAGAACTGAATTGAAAAGTCTGCACTTGATTGCAGACGTATCACTACTTCTCTCACTGTCATCTGAGGGCAAACATACTACTCTATTTCAAATGTAACATTAACCAAACAAGTTAATACACTCAAAATTATGGCAAACTTTCTTCTGATGCTGTGAAAACATATGGTTGTGTCAAATGGTTGTTTGAGTCTTGCTTTCACTAGTGCTGTAGAGTAAGCCATGGCTGCCAGCAGAAAAAGGAATGCAGTGCTTGCCAGCTGGTTTTTCCCTACCAAACATTATTTGGATCAAGGTACTTTATCTAAATATATTCAGGCTGCATATGAAAGGCGTTTTGGATACATTCAGCTATTTATTTTAGATAAACAACAGCTTTGAAAATTCCAGCTGTTTCACCCGCAGTGTGCCAGCAGTCAGGTGACAGAATGTCTGCAGAACTGGCTGGTTTCTTTAGCAAACTGTTCGAACTCTCAGATCAGCTATGTCTTATCGTCTGTCTCACAGCCCATCAGCCATCCTACCTCTCCCTAGGAAAACATGGGAAAGCAGGAGTGTGTGGAAGGATGATGAATAGAGATCTGATGAACCAAGGTGGAACAGGCTTTCATAACTGGCCATGCCTTTTGAGGAGTGCCCTGTCCTATCGAAACGTGTGCATTTACACTGGTACACGGTACTGGAGTGAAACAAATTGTTCAGTCTCAGAAGCAATTTGCAGGGAAACAAAGACTGTTGTATCATATTGGCCAATGATGGCTACTGTATATTGTTTGGTTTCTGCTGTTCAGTTCAGTTTCAGGGGCCCGAACAAATGACAGGAAAATAATGTAAAATTGTATGGCTGGAAGGGCTGCTTAATAGGATACAGAGCCTCTTATCTCTAAGTAGTCTGTGTGGGTTTAGTAGGACCCAAATCTTGTCAGAAACGTTTAGGCAGACACCACAGCAGTGTCGTGAGTTGTTTTGAAGGGCTCCATACTGCAGGGCTGCTGACATCCATGCAAGTGTGAATGTCTCAGCTTATAAATGACTTGGTGTGCACAGAAAAAACTGATTTAGGTCACAGTTTTTTACTCTCAGTCTTACAGATCTCATGTAACTCAAGACAACAGTGTACATTTTAGCTCTGAACTTCATACAAGAATCCAAAGTTAGTACCAAAAAGATTCTTTTGTTTGAGAAATTGCCTTTTTCTAAACTACTGCACACTGTTGACACAAGTAACTGGTTCTGCTTCTTGGGAGAAGGAGAAAGTAGGCATTTAAAGGTATTTTTTGTACCACCCATATGAGTTGTTGTTTGGGATTTATAATGATATCACTAAATGCAAAATACTGGAATCCCAAAAAGGAAGGGTCAAAGAGTTTTCAAGTTGCATTGGATGTGTTTGTGGAGCGCTTAGGTCCTTTTGGAAATCCCACAGCTGTTTTTCCTTGGTGCTCATCATCTGCTGAGTAGAGAACTGGTTATGGCAAGGAAGGGACAGACCATGACTTCATATCCTTGCAGCCACTGATTGCCTCAGAGGAGAAATCACATTTTCTGTAGGGTCTGGCTTGGCTTTCTGCTGGTGCCAGAGATCCTTGGGGGCTGTGCTGTCACCAAATGCAGCATGGCCAATGTCTGCACTCACTCACCAGGAGAGAAGTTGTCTTTCCAGAACTCACAGGCTGAGTCCCTTCATGGGCACTGACTAACCACAAAAAAATTAAAGACTAAAAGGGAATTATATGTTTACCGTGAACAGTGTTAACAAGCCTAACTAAACACTGCTGTTACTGAGGAGAGATCCTGTCAGACACCAGTTTTTCACAACTTCAGAAGTTCTTTCACTGAGAAATGACTGTACTGAAATCTGTCTCTACTTACATAATCTATCCACCTATCATAATTATGTATTGTTGTGAAATTCAGGTTCAGCAGGTTCAGCATACAACAATATCCTGCTTGCAAGTAGATTGAGCTTCTTTAAAAAGTTA
>JAYRBT010000010.1:14249103-14270894 GCA_036023395.1 Myiotriccus ornatus | reverse complement strand
TTTAAGATGGCACAAGCCAGTAAATTCAGGCTGGACATCTAAGAAAGCAATTTTTTCTCGTCACAGGAAACCTGAAGCTAATCCAACAAGTATAAAAAGGCATTTCTTCCTTTGCATTTATACAGTGTAAAAACCCTGTTGTACCAAGCAGACAAAAAAATCTGACATCAACCTCTTGATCTCTGTCTTGGAAGCTGACAGTGGTACCCATTAATTACTGCACCCAGTATCTCTTTCTGCTGTGTTTCGTGGGAACTGTTCTCTGGTTGCAGTGCACTACAATCAAATTGTTTTTGAAAAGCACCTGATTCAACATATTGCTGCTTTATATTCAAACATAAAGCCCCTCAAAAGTCTCACACATGCACATTTATATATATATATGTACTGTCCATACACGAATCTGTGCAATACACACACAAATAATATCTGTCCCCTGTGCTGCACTCGTTCTCTGTTGACTTTTTGTTTATGAATGAGGAGAATTCTGAATGTGGTAGTGGCAAAAATATGAGATCTTTCATCCTGCAGAGCCATTTCTATGTATGGTCACTCACAGGCAGTTTTGAAATTGCTGGAATTTTGAAGGGCTGGAAATACCCATTTCTTGGAGGAGAAAATGTTACTTTTTACTTTCCCATCTTTCTGATATCTGTTTTTCATTCTTTCTCTGTCTTCTAGGAAGTATCTCTGTCCTATTTGGGATCTGTATTTCCTAAATCATTGCCCTTACCCACATCTACAGTCATACATCACCGCAGTGTCGGATTTGGAGGGGAAAAGCAGAGTGTGTGTGTGGGGCTGTTTGTGTAAGAGTAAGCCATTTCCATATGCTTACTGGTTCACTTTTGGACTATGGAAATTTAAGTTTAGTAAGTTTAAAGAATGGGTAGGAGTCCTTCCAGTGAAGGTCTGGCAGAACCCAGCACATCCTTGGAGGGCATTAGCTGACTGATGGTCTGAGGAGTGCCCTGTTTAACTGACCTGTTCAGTAGCAATAGTTAATGAAGAGTCAAGCCCAAATAAACCTATGAGGCAGTGCTGAGTTGCTTTTAGTGAAAGCTGAAACAATATCCACCTGTTGCAGAACACACCTGAGCACTCTGAGTTATTATTTCTGCTCCATTTAAGGGGATAATGTCATGACTGAGGGAATGTATTAATCATGCACACATCAGTACTGGAATTTGGTTAGAAACAGGTTAGTTCTTGTTCACAGCAGATGTTCTATGTTACAGCAGGGAGCTTTGGGAGGGGAAGTTGTAGTTAACAAAGCACTTTCCTCTGGTTGCAATTGTTCTGTTCCTTTTTTTTTTGTTTTTTTTGTCATTCTTCCAAGTGTACTAGTCAACTTGTATTATAGTCATGCAGAGTATGGCAGAACTAATGTAATTCTGAGATACTTTTAACTTCAGAAAGTTAGGAGTACAGAGCAGATGGCATTTATTGAGAGCTGTTCTCACATCTCTGTATGAAAGGCCTTTCTGTCTCAGAGACCACTTGTGCCACAGTGAAATCACGGTGAGGTGGCCTGTGTGAAGGTGCATTGCATAAAACTGAGCTCTCTGCTTTCTTGTTTCCTCTTTTTTTCCTCCTAACCGTAGAAATGAGTACAAATAAGAGTATTTGAAGCCATATTTTATGCACAAGCTGGATTTCCCATCAAACTCAATGAGTAGCTTCCCCCAGCTGCAGCTGGCCAGGAGAGCTGTTGTCACCCATTCATTTCCTCTGTAATGACCCTTTTCTCTCCAAAGTTGTGCTTGTTTTTATACCCAGATTCCACAGTAATTTTTATTGTTAATTCTGTGTACAGGGAACAGAGAAGTTTTTGTTTACATAGCATGAGACTTAGCAGCCACTGCTGTGTTTATCATCCATGACACTCATTTCACATCTCATCTGTTATAGGAGTGAAATGTGAAAATAATCGTGTTTTCCTAGCATATCAGGGATAAAATGACTTACAACCCCCAGGAATGGCTGGGGTTATTTTAGTCTTCTGTGCTAGTGTAATTTACCAGCCAAAGACTGGAACCACTTTCCTCTTCTCACAGGTTTATAGTATTAGTAAAGTGCCAAAACTACAGAACTGCCACAGGTCACAAACCTGTTGCTGAGTATTAAGATCCTAATTTCAATTCCAGGGTTGGTTTTGTGTAACCATTTTAATACAGCACCCCCAGGCAGATTTAGAATTTTTTGACTGCTGGCCTTGCAAATAATCCAGACTGGCCAAATTCTGTTGCTCAGGCAGAACGAGTAACATTTTGGCCGGTCTAATTGACATCGGTATCACTGCTTGATGTATTTTCCCGTCATCATGAACAACAGAACAGGTTGGAACCTGATGTCTAGAGGTACATATATTTGACTGGAGAGAAAATGTTTCCTTTATTTTGCACTGGAGAAGGCAAATAGTGGAAAGGAGGGGAAAAGACAAGCCTTTACTGTCCCCTATGGAGTGTAGCATCTAATTACAGTCAACAGGCTTTTTAAAGGTTCAGAAGATAAAATAATTCATTGTAGAGAAACTCATAGGAAAGTCACTGTCCTGTCAGAGCAGAGTATGGGATAAGAAGGGTGAAGTAAGGTAGTGAAAAAATAGCAAAGATTATTTGAGTTGTGCTTTGTAAGGAGACAGACCTAGGGGCTAAGGGGGGTTGGCTGATGGTTGGTTTGGTTGGGGTTTTTTTGTTTGGGAGGGGGTTTATATCTTCTTGAGAGCAAAATGGGTTTTGATTCTGATATGGCTTCAATTGTGAACACAGTCATTATAACTCACTTGATTATAACTGTGATTAGTTCCTCAAGGCAATGCTTTGATGAAGTTTAGCATGTAGTTTGAAAAGTCTGTAAGAAATTTCATGTTTTACTTTATACTCTTCAGATTACATGTCTAGTGCAAGTGTCATAACGAATATTAGGAGAACCAATTTGGTTGCATATCTAAATACAGTTAAACCAGAGAGCTCCAGGCTTGCCTTTATGACTTTAGGTATCTATTATACATCAAAGGGACGTGACAGTTGTGCTCTGTACCAAAAAAATTCACAATTACAGGAAAAGGAATTAACACACATGTACTCAGCAAAACCACAGTGCAACTCATTAGAAAGTAATTAAGATTCTCACTGCAAAATCCTTATAAAGACAAAACTCCCACTGGTCCAAATTCACTGCTAGTCTAGAAGAGCCAACCTTCACGAAAATTGAATTTATCTCAAGATTTAAATGTTGGAAAACAGTTGAAGTTTCCCATAAGCAAGGAATACAGAATAATGCACTAGACTCGAGCAGGACAGATTTGCACTAGACTTGAGTAGGACACATTTCTTCTCTCATTTTGAGAGGTAGTCCCTGGTGGTTTTCCTATCAAAGCTGAAGAAACAATAACCAGATTTTTCTTTTAGTATGGTAAAGTAGGATGCAAAAGTCATAATGTTAATAAGGACTTGGATTAATACAGTTCTCGTCATTACTTAGAGACAATTTAGGCCATTACCCCAAATTCATTAAAAAGAGAGAAATAGTTACTTTCAAGGTAGTGTGTGTTGTGGTTTTTTTGTTTTGTTTTGTTTTTTTAATGCCATTGCTGGAGAGAGAAAAATCCACGTGGGATCCGCCTTTCTATAGCTGTTTTACACAGGACAGTACAAACAATTTTACATCTTAATTTTTGCATTTGGCTGACTGATATTCAGAGACCTAAATAGGTCATGAGGTAGGTGCTGCAATGTATTTCCACTTCTGTCATTTAGTCCTTTAGAAATCAATGAAGTTAGAGATGGGTTGCATGGGTGTGACTGATGGCAGGATATGGCCTATAAACTGCATTAAAGAGGGGAATAATCTGAATACCTCTAATTAGTGTGGCTGCTGAAAGCAGAGATGGAGCTTGGGTGCTGCTGTGGAATATAAAAAACATTTTAAAATGGTTCTAAATCCATCTCTCGACAGAAAAACACGGGAGGAGAGCCAATTTTTCTCCTTGAAAGAAAAAAGCAACAACTATTATGATCAAACCTTAGTTCCCATTTGCAGAGAAACTGATGTTTCAGACCCAAGCAAATAAGTAAATAAATACATGTTTACTTAGAGATATTGTCAAATATTTAACTCTAAAAATAGGGACCTGTCAGGAGAAAACTCGCCTACTCTAAAGCCAAAATAATGCTTTTGAGGGCTGGGTAGGTAATATTCCCTGCCTAAGAGGTACTGTAGATTCCAAAGCAAAGCATGGAAAATAAACCATAATACAGCTGCAATGAAAGGACTTTTTCCCCCTTAGTTTTAATGTATCCTAAAGTCTAGAGCTGTCTTAGTGTTTTCAAAATAAGCCTTACAAAATTACTGTCCTGAAGAAGCATTCAGCAAAATAAATTTGCAATCCACAGGGTCTCTCTGGGTGCTTTTTTTGAATATCAATAAGGTATTTCTATTTCATTGCATAAATTTATCTTTAAAATTAGCAATAGAAGTACATATAGACTGGGAAATAAATGCATCCTGGAGTCTCCTAGTACAATGTTTTGACATGACCACATTCAATATTCAGAGCAACACTGCGAGGAGAGCATCTCAAGCATCTTTTAAGGTGAGCCACATTTTGAATTTCCATCCTGTTGCAACCTAAAAATGATTTCATTAAATAGGCAGCAACCTTCGTGTCTTTGGAGTTCTCATAACACCCAATAGATTTGAATAACCAAGTGTAACAGGAGCCCTGCAGATTACAGGGTGTTATTTTCAGACTCTTAAAACTGAATAGGAACTTCAGACTTCAGCACAGTAAGAGCTGGGAATCCTCAACTACTGTGACAGTAGGTAGAAGAGGAGGTGGAGATATCACTAAATTCTGGATTTAAAATCACTAATGTAAAGGGAATGAAGAGAAAAATCTATTTTGATCTTATTATGGCTTGACAAGACTTTGCATCATCGAAATATAAGATGGACCAATTGCATTAAAGCAATTACATTTGCTGTTTTTGGTTTTTTTTTTTAGTTTGCTGTAAAACTAATTATAAACCAGCTTTTAATGAAATATTCTGTGGAAAAGCCAATGCATTTTATATTGCTGTTACAAAATGAATAATCTCTTGTGCTGTAGTTTTGAATTCTTAATCACATTCCACATTTAGACTCCAGGAAAGAAATGATGATGTTCTATATAACTGCCTCTTTGACAGGGTTTTCTTTGTGAATAGTCCAGGGATGTGCTGAAATAGTTTCTTTAATGCAGCCTGGGTGATAATACAGAAGCTTTTTCTCAATAGAGAGGTCAGTTTAACTGTGATGTTACTAAACATGCTCTAAACTCTGAGCTGAGATCTTTTCCAATCCTCCACCGAGACTTATCCTTAATTTTGTTCATCCCTATTAAGTCTCCAAATTGACACATAAAGAAAGTCACCAGTTTTGAGGTTAAGCTGCAGTCTGAAAGATTCTTTAAAATAATCTCAGATAGACCAGTTTTCTGGTGACCAAACCAGAGAGGTAGAAAAGAGCTAAAACGTGCTACCAATTTCAGCTTCACCTTCTTAGCCTAAGACTTTAAAAAGTTATGTTGATTTAATTGCTCTAACTCCACAGCTTTAATAGGAGCTGTATACATAATATCCTTCACCACCCCTTGGAGATTAGTCGGAGGATTTAACGAAAAAAAGACAAGTAAAGGAAAAGGACTGTACCTATTTATGCAATTTAGGATTATTCCTCTCTCAGGTTAAGCTGAATGTAAGTAATTGTCAGAGTATCCAGTCAGAGATTTTGTAGGGCATCTAATATTCAGAAAACATTAAGCAGAAACTCTTTGAAAATATTTTGTGGTTGGTTCTTTTTTTTTTTCTTTCTTATTTTTTTTCCCCTCAGTGTCTTAGGCTTATGAAACCATTTGCATATTTGCCATGATTGGGCTTGCTCCTGTGCAATTCTAAATATAATCCAGGCCTGGAGGGCTTGCATAGCAGATTGTTTGGGCCAGAATGTTATGTGATGATGTGCCATCGCCAGCCCTGATGATAACGTGGCTTGGCAAGCGGTCTCACTAATTTCGGTGGAATAAGATGTTACTCCAAGTGAGCCAAATTGTTGGAATCTAGAGGAAACAACGTCCTGTAAGGGAGCTGTTTTGCTCGAGCATCTTATTTTGACTGATAATTCTCGAAGCCTGTCAGTGTCTTGAAATCAGCACACAGATGCCTCAGTTGCATTCATCAGCACGACTCATATCATATACCGCAAAAGTGGTATTTCTTGCATCACTATGACATTTGATTGCATATCAACCCGAAGGAGAATGCCCCCCAGGATTATTTATCTGTGCATGGCAAATGTAAGGGGGACAGCTGCGTGCAGAGACGGTCCGTGGGGCAGCCGCGCTGTGCGCGTGTGCTGGGCCACCTTCCGCAGGCTCCAGGCACAGGCAGTGTGAGCCAAGCCCGTCCTTCCAACACCCAGCTGAGAAATTCCCCCCCTAGCTCCGGAGGCACAGCGACTGCTCTCTGGTTGTGTTGGTTTAAAGCTTCTGAAGTGCCTGTGAGTGGCCACCTGATGTCTGACAAGCCGTGCTGATGCACCGAGTGCCAGACTCACTCAGGTCTGGTGGACCTGTCGTGCTCGCCCTGTCAGGGTCACACTGCTCCCCAGGCTTGGGCAAAGGCAGGAGTTTGTGGGAGTTAAACTCATGTATTAGCCTCAATGGCTTTCGTCTTTGATCCTCTCGATATTGCAGTTTGTCTAGAAACAAACTGTGGACAAATATATGGGAAAATAATTCAACATGTGGGGAAATCTAAAGGTGAAGCCATAAGGGAAGTAAGATATAGATGGATGATCTTATGGTGCCCTCTGACCTGAAGATCTATGAAATATTTTATGTGGAGGTGCAATGAGCAGCAGAAGGTGTATATAAAGGCTGTGTAACACAACCCACTTGCCAGAGGCAGAGGTCCTCTCCAGAAGAGGAGGAGAGGTTGGTGGTGTGTCTGACAGCCCCCAGGGGAAGGCCCATTTCGGGTCAGGTGTTGTATGTGAGGAGGACAAGGGGGGCAAGAACTGTGGCATGGGAGACCAGCAAAGCCTGCTGCACAAGCGAGGAGAGGACTGGTGAGAGCTCAGGATGGTGAGCACTGAGGCTGAGACACGGGGGACGTGGAGGAAAACGGGTTGTTTAGAGAAATAACACATAACAACATATAGTTAGGAAAGTGAACCTGAAAATTAGTCCCGAAAGAACGAAGATGACCGAGAAATAAAAGGTCAGTTGTTAAAAGCTGTAGTTGGCGTGTAACAGGACAAAGAGAAGGCACCCAGCAGATCATTAATGAAACTCAGAGCAGGTAACTCTGCAGTGTGGGTGGTAAATTGAGGAGGTGGCTGGGGAGCTCAGTGACAGCAGGGCTGTGTCTCTGCTTTGGTGGGGCAGGTGGTGCTGCAGGGCAGGCGCTTCAGGCAGGAGGTTGCCTGGGTTTGCTTTTCTCCTGGAAACCTCCTTGGTGGAATCGCCTGTTTTTCAGCTCCCAAAGATAGCTTGAGATTGTTGCTTGGTAAATGGGGAAACACACTGGCTGACAGTACAGTGTAACAAATGCTAAACTTGCTAAACACATCATTAGTATTAGTTACCCAGACCTGTATGTGCAACCAGTTAAACAGCAGTTGTGTGACTCAGCCCTTACTAGTAAATAGCTGAAGGCTTTTGCTTTGAAATATTTGCTTCATGCTTATTTCTTTCTGGCAAAGCATGATCATGAGAGTTTTGTATGAGCTACTGATTGCCTTATGGTTTTTAATGGTCTGGTTTCTGGTAGCTGTCAGTAGAAGCAAAACAGAAACCTTGTTCAGCTCTGGAATCTGCCTGGGCTATTGGCTATTCCCAGTGAGAGATGTCATTTACTGGAGTCAGTTATTCTGATTTTAACAAACCTCAGTAGATTAAGCTTTTACTCTTTCAAACTTACTTCCATCCAGAAAAAGTGGGCATTTGGGTACAAGCTAGCCACGTGTACGTATCTATCTGCAGCATCAGAGCAAAGTTGGGTTCCTGCAATCTAGTTCGAACAGAAGGGGGTTTGTGCTCACTGTAAAGCTGGGTTTGATCTACTGCAAGTAAATAGCGGATGTAGCTCAGCCTGTAGGTGATTTGCAAGTGTCAGGTTACACAGCAGGAATAACTGTGGAGAGCTACGGGCGAGACTGACTCCTGTTCTGACATCAGTCATCTCCACATCAGTCAGAGCTAATCAACACTTCAGGTTATGAATACTGAACACTTGTCACAATCTGCAGCCAAAAACTTATTCACTGAAATTATACAGTGAATTAATTGAAGTAGCACCTTGGAGAAAATTATAAGTGTTTTGCAGGCAATTTGTGAACAGGTAGAGTGAAATTAATTGAATGAATGATTTGTTATGAACTATTCTCCCAGAAGCAGGAAGGTTCTATTTCTGGTTTTTCTCATTTCACTAGGGAAAGTTTGAAATGTTCACCCATTTATCCTGCCACAGAAACATAACCCCAACCTTGGTCATTCTTTTCATCTTTATCACCTTGCCATGTTGTGAAGATCACTGACATCTTTAGTCATATTCCTGAAGCAACTTATAGCTGAAACTCTTTAAGAGTTAATTTAATGATTAACATGTATCAGAGATAGAAATTGTCCATTTTGTCACTTTCTTGCTCAGTTTCTTAGCTGTAAAACATTCACGTTGGTCTTCCATATAATGCTCAGAGGTAGGATTTTATCTATAAGCCACATTTTGAAGCTGTGATCTAATGCAGATCTCTGCTTGATATATGAAGTAATTCTACCTCCTAAAGATCATTAGCACCTGACAGCTTTAGAAAAGAGAAATGAAGCAGTCTCCATATTTTTTACTCTGTCTTTGGTGCTTGGCATAATTTTTTTAATTTCCACAATGTAACACGTGGTGGTTTTGCCTCAGAAAAAAACCGTTCACTCTTCATTAATGAAAACTTTTATTTAGACTTAATAAATTTGTCAGAACTGCAGTGCAATATGATGTGACTATATTGGAAGTGAATGCCATGCACCTCCCAGATATGCTCTGTTCTGTGGTCTTGGTTTTTACATAAAACCTTGTCCTATTTTCTTATACTTCTACAAGTTATCTGTTAAGATGTGACCTTAACAGGGGGGTCAGGTATAATTGTGACCCCTGCCAGCTTTTCCCTCTGCTCAAGAGTTCTTGCCTGTGTGCAGTGGACAGTGCTGGGTTCAAGTCTCCAGTCTGAGGAGATTTTGTTATATTTAATTACCTCCTACATTTGTGATGTTTTCATACACTGTAGGGGGTACAGGAAGCATTTTCAGAAGCAGTGGTTCATCGCTTCCCTCTGAAATCACTGAAAAGTCTGCTTTCCTCTCTGAGTCAGACTAAAGTGAATTCTTTTGAAAATCCCATTCTACTTGTCTCTACATGAAAAAAATGTTGGCCTATAAAGATAAAAGCTTTCTCAGAGAAACACTGGCATCTTCATATCATACTTGGGGAATTCTTATTAACACTTTATTATATGGCTTTGGAGGGTGAAACCAGGTTGCTTTACTGTCTCTGCCAAAACATCTGAGGAATACTTGAGCAGCACAGAATAAATATCCTTAGGGCTTTTAAAAAGATCAGAGTACTGTGACTGAGACTTGAGACTGCAGTTTCTGAGGACCTTGGCTCTTTAAGCTCAAATTGTCATTATTTAAAAAGCTTCCTCCTTCTGTGAGAACAGCTTTGGTTTGTTACAGTAAAGCTGTGGATCAGTTTACTGAGGAACAATGAAACATCCTCTTCCCCTGCCCCCTCCTCCCAGGCTCCATTCAGTTAGGGTTGTTGCAAGCAAGCTTGGGATCTTGGGTTCAACATGAACTAAGGTGAGGAAAACATTTTAACTAGGTTTCTAACCATACAGTCCAAAGTCTCTTCCTCAGAGTGTAAAATACTTACCTTTACTGACATAAGTGATGTGAAACAAAGAAAAATACTAGTATCTCTTTATTTTGTCTGCTGCTTCAAACTGAATTGACATTATTCATTGCAGTTATCACTTCCCTTAGAGCCCCCAAGGTAGGCAGGCTTAGACCAGGGGCCCTGCTGGCATCTGTATATCTTTTTTTTTTGTGAATGAATATATTCTACTATCTTGTGGTAAAATGTAGAGTCAGACAGTACTGAACTAGAAGTCAAATGAGTTTCTTTTCCTCCCTCACCTTGAATTTAATTTGGAAAAGGTGAGGGAGGAGCATGTTGTTCTCATGTACTTTTAAAGGAGACCACAAGTGATTTGGGTAGGTTAGGCAGGTAATCTAGGATGGCTGAAACAGTCTGGTGTCTGCTTTTCTGTGAGTGGTAGCTGATTATTCTATGGGAAGAAAGGTCTCATGCTGGGCTGTGCATGGACTGGATGCTTCCTGGTCACTTCATATCAGTGTTCCCAGATATGTAAAATTGAATTTAAACCAAGTCAGCTACAAGTCAGTCTTGAGCTTAGTTTCATATCAGTGAAGTTGATACAGCATTTGTAAACTATATGATGGACAACAGAGACCAACTTTAAATTACTAAATTAGTTAAGGGGACTTCAGAGGTACAAAGAAGAGCTGGAGTGAGATGAATGCAGCTTGTGTTTTACTGAGTTCAAAAATATTTTTGTGTTTCCTGTGTGCACGTCATTCCAAGTCCATTTTTTTTTCTCTTGAGTATCAAGACAACATTGCCATGGTAAGAGAATGGATCACCAGACAGTGTGTGAAAGCAGTGGGGGTTCATACTCATAAAACTATGGGTGTATCACTGAAATGCTGATCAATCCCTTGAAAGCAGTTCCACCAGCTGCAACCTTGGAACACACCGAATTGTTAATTGCCAAGACTTATTTTAAACTTCCACATTTGTAAATTCAAAGCAAAATATGCAATCATTTCAAGTCCAAATCTGCTATGGGATATGATTTAAGAATATTCTGAGGGCAGAAACTGCTTCTGCAATGTTTTCCACTGACTGAGGTGGAACAAAAGAGCAAAGGCTGGATTTGCCATTATACATTAGCTTCCAGCTTTGTTAAAAGCAGGATCCCATCTCCAGGATAGACCAACATCTTATTATTCCAGGGCCAGCTAATGCCACCACCCCCATCAAATTCCATGTTTTACTGTTAACGAGGTTAAAAACAAAATCAAGGCTTCAGCTCTGCAGTAACGTGAAATGTATTTTCTGTTCACAGAAAATGTACACAACAACAAAATTTATTTGTGATAGTTGAGGTATCTAATCCTTGTGGTGTCCTGTCTATTCCTATTAAATGGAAAGATTTCAGCATAGGTGCTGTGCACTTCAAGTGTTAGAAGACAGTATACAAAGAGATCTGCACTGTGCTTTTCCTGTTGGTGGTGTGTAAACAGCACTACAGTCTCTCTAGACACAACAAGTTTCCAAAATCTTCAGCTTTTCAGTTTAATTCTTCTTAGGCACAACTATGTAAAGACCTGGTAATTACATTTCCTACATGTGAAAAGCTTTGAGGTGGAAATATCGTGTCTTTCATAGGTACTGTCAACTGGCATTGAGAAAAGCCGATCTTTGGTTCTCAAGTTCAAACCTGACTTTTTAAAATGTATGTCAAGATTTTCCAAGAATTCTTCTTTAGTTTTTTTGTGAAGAAACAAAGCAGTATTTGTGAAAAATGACTGTCTCCTGATTGACTTCTACTGTTTTGCCATGTGGGTGCAGTCACAGTCAAATGCAAAATGATGGGATAATGCAATAATGATTAGCTGGAATACAGCCGTGAAAAGGTACAGATTCATTTTGCCGTGTGCGATGCTCGGAAAGGAAACAGTCAATAAACCTTTAAATGTCTTTGGAAGTGAAAATGAAAGGCTGAAGTGGATTAGTTAATTACTAGGAACAAATTAAGTTAATTATTAAGAACGAATTCCACACTTGGTCATGAACACCAAAGGAGGCATGGGAGCAGGGTGGCATGTGGAAATGCACGTTCTGTGTGCTGAGAGCAGATCCCATTGTTTCCCAGGAAACAATGACAGCCAGAAACATTCACAGGCATCAAGTCATCACTGTATTAAAGCTCACTGCTTTAGAGAGAGACTGTCTCTAGAGGTAGAAAAGATGAGAATGGGACACAGATGATTCTGTAGCTCCTAAAGAAGTGTTTATAAACCCTACTTGTCAAGACATTCTCTTGTACGTGAAGCAAACTCCAAATTAAATATGAGCAAATGTTAGTTGCTTTTTGTAGTCTGTGTGAGGCTTTCAAGTCGGGCCACCCAAGAAGATGCTTTTTGTGGAGGGGTTTTCCTAACATCCAAACAGGTGTTTGGATGCTGAAATCAGGCTGCTCTGTATTGGAATTCACTCCTGCCAAGAGAGTGCCATAATGATGTTAAAAAGAACATGACTTCTCTCAGTGAAATTCTTTGCACATACCTAAAAAAAATAGTTATCTATTGAAAAGAGCTATCTTGATAGATTTCATTAGATGTATTAAACATCATATATTGAATTGTCATGTAAAATTTACTGTTCAGTTGGACTTGCTTTCATGAAAACTTTACCTCGTTTACTAGATTCTTTCAATATTTTTAATTTTAGTGCTGCCTTCCACTCAGTCTAGGGCATTGAGGTCTCTGAATAGCTAAGCCCTGAGAATTACAAGGCAATTATTTGGTATTTGGTAACTTCAATTAGAGTGACTAAATGATGTACATAATTGCTTCATTATATGCAAATATCTATTTCTGAAGTAATTAGAGTATTACCATGCCAGGTAAACAGTGATGAGAGAAAGAATCCACATACATGAATTTGACTGCAGGCATAAAGGAATAACCCAGAGACAGAGAGCCAATTTTGAGTTGCTTTCTGTTACGTCTGGAGGGCAGAATGTCAGTTCATTTTGTGAATTATCCTTTTTCCAAAATTAGTCAACAAGATGGCTACAGGGAGATCACTGAGCCACTCTGATTTTCTCCTTCCTTGCTTCTAAAATACTTGTTCTCTTCCCCCTCCAAAAATTTCTGTAATTAGCTGGATAGAGTTAATCAAAAACCTGCGTTTTGGCAGCTAAAATGTCTGAAGAATGGAAGCTTTAACAATTAGTAGCAACAATTTAAAGTTTACACCTTTAGACCTTGTTTTTGATCCCTCTTTGCATTACGGAAATGAATTTGTTTTGCAATTACCTGTTCTCATGACAGGCTTTGTCATAAGAACAAGGGAACATGATGACAGCCAGACATTTGCCAGGAAGTGTTACTGTGTGTTCTGTAGTAGGAATCCTTGGCATCTTTGTTTTCTCTACCTGGAGTTTCAATTATAGGAAAAACATGTAATAATAACCTGGCATGCTGTGATGAAGAAGGGATTGTACAGAAGAGCGAAGGATTGAAGGTTGGTTTTTATGAGGTTTAATAATTTTTGTTATCTAGATGAATAAGAAACAAATATAAACCATGCTGGGGCCTGTGGTGAGATCTGTGTAATTCTGCCCAAACACACAGCACCTGGGAATTTTAAGAAAGGCTGTAGTAGTGACTATCACTTCACTGTCACTCCTAGTATGGGAATTCATTGTCCAAGGCACTGTGTTTGTGAGAGACAACGTGTGCTCTGCTTCTTTCCTCACCTCCCTTTAGGACTGCTGATGGGCCCAGACACATTTTAGAGCATCATGTCCTGCAGAAATATGGTGAGAGTTAAGAAACTTGTCATACAAATAGATAGTGGTAGGTTGGAGGCATTGACTCCTCCTTTTGCCCAAAAGCCCATTGGTGGACAATACTGCAAGTCACATCAGGCATTGCTCCCCAAAAACTTTCTAGGAGGAATCTCGAGAGACAAGATTTATATCATCCTCTGTGCTGCTTCTGGCAATACCTCTTGGAGGTGTTTTTATTTCCCACTATTAATTGTATTGTAGCCTACAAGTATCTATTTAAAGAACACTTTTTTTTTGCCAAGGATTCAAGGCAGCTGACCATGTTGGCCTGCTGTTCCATGGCAACGTTAGATGGTCAAAGATTGCAGGAATACTGGGGCAGCTTTTAATGGAGAGATTCTGAAGTCTTCTGTGTCTGTTCTAATACAGAAAAAAAATTATAACCAGAACACTTTTCAGAATTGGCACTGAGTTTCCTACTTGGAAAAGCACTTACATAGCAAAAGCAAATGATTACTACTTCAAACTGCAGACCCTTTTGAAATGTAAATTAGGAAAATGGAGGTCTTGATGCTGGGAAGAGCTCTGATGATTCATTTGTTGTGATGTGCCTCCCCACTGTGCTGTACCCAAAGTCATACAGTGGGGCTGCCTTGCATAGTTCAGCTGCATCAAATGAGGAGGTACCACACTTAAAAGATGAAGCTACAGGGATGTGTGTGCTGTGTGTGCTGCTGCAATTTATGGAAGTGCCACCTGCCATCTCTATCAGCTCCAGCAATTAGCTGTTTCTCCTGTCTCTGCTTTTAAGTTAAAAATTAATGAGCGTGTCAATGAACTCACCTTTTACAGCAAGAGAACTGAAAGTAGCGCAGTGTTTGATGACTGTAAATGCAGAAGTAAATGTGCAGAGAAACTTCCCAATGCTGTATCACAGAGGAGAGATAAAACAATGTGACTGTGAATGATATCAGCCTATTATCCTGACACTGCCATCTCTGTGACAACCATTACTAATGAGAGACACTGCTATTGTGAGATGCTGCTAAAAACATTATTTCTGTGGTTTTGGCCCATCAGAAAGCCGTGGGAATGACTGTTTTCCTGGAAAGCAGTGGTCCTTTTTTACTTTACTTCTATAGATGCCAGTCAGCTCACAATTTTAAGAAACAAAGTAACACCTTTTTGTGACACCCATTCTGTTCAGTGTGGCAGGACCGGGTGTGTCGTACCCAAACTGAAGAAAGCCTCTGCACTGAACGGGGAAGTGCAGCGTCGGTCTGCGAGGGTTGTGCCGAGGCTGCAGATGGTAGCAGGCGCTGTTCCACAGGGATCCATGTTCGAATGCATCTCTCCCTGTGTCTGAGGGGTGCTATTAGAAGGCACAGCGGGCTGTGAGAGCCGTGCTCAGGCAGGATAACCCTGCGCTCCTCCGGGCGCCTCGCTGGGGAGCACGCTGCACGAGTTTGTGCTCTTGCTGTTCTCCTGCTGGCTCAGGAGAAGTTTGTGCTGATTCGTGGAAATCTGTCTAATCTTGCATGACATGGCTCTGTGATACCAAGCATGTGGCAAAACACTGACTTCAAACATTTTGCCTCAGGAGGAGGTGATTTCCTCGCTGTCAGCGGGTGGAAGAGGCACTTTTAGGTTATGTCTCCATTAGCATTTAGATAATAGGAAGGCCTCGGTACGTTCTTCAGGAACTAATAGCTTAATAACAGCACTCACTGTTATCGAAGTATTTTTCTGTCACTCGCCTCAAACCAGTGTTATTCAGGGGTTCATCAGTGCATTAAATAATCTTCCAGACTGGACCAGGAAAATTAATGGATAGAGCTGTGGGAGTTAAGTGTGGATTGTTTCACACAAATTTGCCTCTTGTCTGCCTTGCTGGTATCTCATAGATGATCATGCAAAAATAACCGCTATATTGAGGATTGGCAAAACTTTTCTTTCACCTTTGGCCTTTTTTTGTATTCATCCAGCCTATGGGCTTTTTTAAAAAAAATTTGGAAATAGTCAAACCTTCATGCAAACATATGTAGAAAGTGATCAATAGCAGTGTGATCAGCATAAAGCTGTTCTCATGCATGGGTTTGAAAAGAGGCAGTTCTTCTCTTCATGGAGGAAATTATATTTAAGTGTTTTCAGTGAGAATCTCAAGCACTTTTAGTGGTTATGTAGACAAATGGGAAGCTCACCACCAGCACCGTGTCCAGTGTGTGGGAATTGGTCCTGAAGTGACAGTATTGTCATGTGGTAAGAATAGGACACAATATCAAATGAATTAACTAACTACTGCTGTGGGGTGAAGGTGCCCTGAACTAGCTGTAGATCATTTCTTTCATTTTGGGATGGTATGGCACTGGTGGTTGTGCTTCTGCCTCTGAAGAACGGGAGGTCAGAAAATAAAGCAACTTTGGAGGGGAACTTCTGAGACATAAAAATGGCAATCCTGCCACTTTGGTGTAAAACAGCTCCCAGTGCTTTAGTGGTGTTGGTGAATGCTCTCTTCCTCTGAGCACTTAGTTCAAACAGCAATTTCTCAGTCTCCTTCCTGGTGTGAACTGATCCAAGCCTACAAATCTGACACGAACTATTGCTCCTCCCGGAACTGGTTTAAACTCCTTTGCTCTTTGCAGCTACAAAAAGTACTTCTACAAGTAAAAGAAAAGTTTTAAACCTATGCTATGCCTCTAAAATTATATTCTTATCTATATATATGCCCTAGTCATATCTGCACGAAAGTCCCTCCTCATTCACCAAAATGTGTAAGGACACACACAAAGACAGTAAGAATCATGTGCACTCTTAATGCTAATCCTTGGCTTGGATTGCATCCTTGGACTGCTCTGCTTTCCTGAATCTCAGTCTGAAAACAGTTTCTCAGCCTTCTCCAAATAAATGGGTTTACCTTATCTGTACCCAATTCTCTGTTGCTGTTGGAGGCCACCTAGTTTTTTATTTCTACTGGTCCTGTATTCTGTCCTTCACAACTGCAAATTCTCCTTATTGACAGATATTTAATGATGGCTGACTCATCGAAGAGTGACACAGCAGAAGTTTATGTATGAACTTTCTTAGGATGGTGTGATGCCCTGGTTGTTTCATTGTACATTGTTTGCCACGTGACACCATCTGAAGAAATCTGTGAGCAGATTTTGGGAGGCTGCAGTTTGGTTTTTGAAGATCATTTATCAAAGATGCGTGAGCACAGAGGAGAAAGGAGCTTTCTTTTTACCCCTCAAGACCTGATGATACATTAGATCATTATAGAACAGGTGCTTTTAGTTTGGAGTGTGATATCACCAAAGCGCAGGATAGACAAGACTAATGGCTTTGAAATATCTATCACTATTCATTACACTCTGTGAAATGATTTTTGGAGGATTTACCATAAATCCATTAATTTTCAAGATCGCAAAGACCCTGAAGCAATGCTAAATCCACTAAAACCTTTTCAGATTCAGTGGGTTTTGGTTAATACTAAATGGCTTACTACCTCTGACTAGCCCTCTAAGCTCCCTGCTTTTGTTGCACGGTAGACAGCTCAGTTAGTTGTATTGGTATATTTTCACAGAATATATATTTCTTAAAAATTGTCCAAGTGAGTTGTTCTGTTTGCGTCATGTTCTTTTGTTCTTCGTTGTGGTTCATTAATTTTTTTAAAACTGGGTACAGTGGTTAATCATACAACTTTAAGCCACTGAGGGCAATGCCACTTGCCCCTGCAACAGAGAAAAAATTGCCAGTATTCCCCTACATAAAAAAAGGCATGGTGTTTTTTTTTTCCTGCACAGAAGAAATTGCAGCAGAACATTGCTCGTGAGCAGACATGCCTGAGACACAGTTATTCCTGACCAGAATCTGTTCTGACAATTAACACTCAGCTTGGCAGATACTGCCAGGGACAGAGCTAATGCACTGTGTCATGATTATTGTACTCCTCCGAGCATAAATTGAATGGGGAATGGTTAGTAATTAGCTCCAGCAAAATAGACTCTACACTTGTCTTCTTTTGTCATTAAGGTCCGGGCTGATAACAAAAGAAGCTCTGGTAATTAGCACAAACCCATGCAAGGGTCTGACTGTGCTTCGAGAACTCTTTCACACATGCCTTTTTGTTCTAATGAAAATTTGACTTGAGAAAACAATGGGCAATGCTAAGATAATTGTACATTAATAAGCAATAATGACTTTAGAGAGAATTTCAGTTTAAGCATCCTTTCTCTTATTGGCTAAGAATAATGAATAAAACAATTATATATAGGTCTCTGGATATAGATATGCAATGAAATACATGCACGCATGCAGCCCTCCCCCTTAACTCTCATGGGTAGAGCTAAACTTCTGAGTTTTGCTAACATTCCATGCTTCCAGCAATAAGATGTGCAGAACCTGCACTTTGTGCAGTGTTTTAGAGGAAAAGATACCCTTTGAATGTTGGGGATTTTTTACTTAATTTAATTTAAAGAGTGTAGAAAACACCTAAGGGGATCAGTACAAGTGAATATTTGAATTTTTTAATATATTTTTGTGTGAATATACGTATGTGTTCCTGTTATGCTTCCTCAATAGGTAGATATGAGGGTTGTGTTCATTGATTCATCATTTCAGGAGCTACACGTTACATGTTTCAAACCCTGAAAATTGCACAGTGCAGCTTTTAATGCATAACAATCATAATGGTGAGATCCAATTTCCCACGAGGATTAGAGAGACAGCTGTTGGAAGTGTGTAGGTGGCTTTCTGCAGGTGTAGATACCTGAGGTGGAGACCTCAGGCTTGCCACTGGTGCTGGACAGAGTTCTGCTCTTCAGTTTAGCCTAGTGTATTTTGGGGCTTAATGTACACATTGTGAAATGGTATTTAAATCAAGTGTTAACAAAAGGTAGTGATGTGGTGAGAGGGAAGGCTTTCAGGACCCCAGCATGCTCCAGAAGGTCTGCAAGCTCAGTAGCAAGTTAAATCATCCTTGTTGCTCCTTTATGCTAAGGAGAAGCAAAGAGGTATATGGCAAAAGTTTCAGCTACATTTTCTTCCTCTGTCTCTTCTCCCTAGCAGTTAAAACGTGGGGCAGAGCACATCTGCACGTGGAGCTGTACAGGTGAAGCCTGTTTTCATACCTTCACAAGTTGTGAATTGAGTCCTCCTAATCTAAAGGCAGAGGTGTTACCCCCCAAGTAGAACATCCAACTCCACTAGCCCTGGATGGGACAAAGGCTGTTGGCAGGGAAACTCAGTATATTTCTCCATAGTTATTTGTTTGTTGTTTGTTTATTTTTTTATTAATGAGCTAATTTAGTTTTAGAAAGGTGAGATATTCGTATGTTAACTTTTGGTGCATTAAAAATAAAGACAATACAGATGGTTTGCAGCTACAGAACTTTCCTTCAGTTTACAACTATCTTTACAAAGAAACACCCCTACTGTTTCCCGTGTTCTCCAGTGGATCTCCATCCCTGATCCTACCTGAGGAGATACACTCTCTGCTTTTCCAAGCATATCTCAGTGTCCAGAAGACTGAAGCATGTTCTTGAGGCTTGCTCCTAAATTGGTCAGGATTGGTGCTTAGTCCTCTTTGACCAAAATCCTGCCTTGCACCGAGAGCTCAGAGTGCCGAGGCCTCTTAGTGCCACCTTGGGTGCTGCACAACCTCATCAGGGACTTCCTGGACCTGGATCTGGGTCTTCACTGGGATTGGTTTCTACAGTAGGATATGATGCCAGCTGATATAGATTCTCTCTTGGCTCTGTGTACAGGGAAACTCAAAGAGAAGGAAACTTCTTTCATGTGAACAGTTGTGTTTTTTCCTGCCAGAAACTGGGGGAATGGAGCTGAATTGTAGCTCCAGTTGACAGGATTTTTGATGACATTAGTAACAGTTTAATAGTCACGTGTTTAGCTGATTTCTGTGTGATTCTGAATTGAGTCGTGGCTGGGGGTTGACTTTACCCAGCTATCTCTCTGCTTAAGTGTGTGCTTTTGGGTTTAGAATATAGCTCACATTTTCTACCTTTTTATTAAGTAGCTAGTAAGTTTTGGACTTCACCACAAATTAAACTGGAAAAAAATAAATGTATCAACCTTTAGAGCAACATAGAAAACTGCTATGAACTCCTTTGTATCTTTTGACCCCACAAAAATTTGTAGGAAAAAAGAGACACTGAAATTCCCCCGAGACTTCTAGATTCCAGCTTGTTCAAACAGTGAAAAGCCTGTGGTTTTCAACTGTAACAACTCTATTTTTTTTCAGAGAATAATTTAGTGGTTTTTAACTCATATAAGAAAAATCTAATAAGATCCTTTTTGAAATAATCTATCTGTGCTTCCTGGCACTGTAATGGAATTAAACGTCGCCCTCCTCGTGCATTATAACTACTGCATTCCAAACTAATGTGAAAGAACACGATGCAAATCTTGGGTGAAATATTTTTCTTGCTGTGCCTCAAGGCCATTCCAGCTTGCTTCTTCACTCTGATAGCAGTGCAGTACTCAAACACACCCAGTGTGGGTGTGCAGGGAATGCAATGCAGCAGTTACCTCTTTTGGCAGCTCTGCTATATTCCTCCTTTTTTTTTTTTATTTCTGAAAGTGCTACCTAAGCACATTTTCCCAGAGAGATCAATAGCTTCTTCATGTGTGTAAACTGATGTGTGTGGTTTACAAGAAAGATATGATAAAGAAAGACTCTGGAATTGCTGATATGGACAAATTCATTAAGATAACAGTCTGTTTATCTAATCTTATTGATGTGTTGTAGTTATAGATCATCTATTATTATAGCAATTCATTTCTGTTTCTATTCAGGTGATTTTTATCATTAGTTTTGTCCCTGCACAGATGGCTCTAAATCACATCTCTCAAGATTTAGAGATATTTCAGATTTAAAAGACAAAATGCTTCTGTCAGCTACAGTGATAAAGATGAAAATACATAACCACAGTCCATTGGCCAATAGTGTGAGGTCTTCAAGAAAAACACTAGAATAAATCAGCAGGATGGAAAAGACCTTGGGTGGTCCTGTTGAAGATTAAATTATGGACTTTGCAGCCTCAGAGCTGACTGGGATAATGGAGCTGTAATCTCCAGCCTGTTGGCTCATACTCGCTCCAACCCGGCAGAGGTGACAAATCACCGGGATCCAGGGGCCTTCCTGGGGCTCCTGTGGGATGTGCCTGGGATGGAAATCCCTTTGAGGGGAAGACAGAGCAGTCAAAGGTGTAATTACGTCAGTGCAAAACCTGGGTCTCCATCTGGCAAAGATGCAAATTGGATATGGAACTTCTGGCACAGCTTTTAAGCTGTGTTAAGTTGGTGTCACCTTGCACTGTTGTGCAATTCACACTCTTAGATGGAAAACCTTTTTTTTTGCTGCTTATGAAACTTTATGAGAAAGTCAGGGTCTTAGATTATGTGTTTCTTGAGTTCAATATTCTGTTTATACAGTAAGTGCAAAATACGAAGGATGGTTCCAGGGCTTTTATTGTGCAGTTAAAACCTACATTAAAAAAATCTGTTTCTACTACATCACAGTGTGTAGCTCTTCAGCATAACTGTTTCTATGGTTATCAAGTCACTTTCCAAAATTTTATATGTGTGAATAGCTGGCCAAGATACCTTCACACCAAATAGGAAAATATAATTGATGTTGTATTAAAACAAGTAATTTGTTTAAGCAGCCTGGATTATATTTTCATTGCTTAGATGATACATATTTGTCTTTAAACATGCACCAATGTTCAAACATTTTGAGTGGAAATAAATGAGAGCTGTTGGAATATCGTAGCATGGCAGAAAATATTTCTATGTTTAACACTTTGACAGTTGTGTTACCTAAAAGCAGAGACCACTTATTTATTTATTTATTTATTTACTTACTTATCTAAATTTTCTTAACTGTTTGTCTGTTTTAAGTTTTGGTAGGAGTCACTGGAAGCAGAAGTTCAATACTGTTGTTTGTTGTTTGGGTGATAGTTTTTTGCTTTTCTGAAATGTTTTGATTATAACCATTCATGAAATTATTTGAGCATCATGCACTTGGATGTAAGGATGGAAGTTGATACTCCAGATTGGCATCTCCTCAGAATTTT
>JAYRBT010000010.1:14225454-14249003 GCA_036023395.1 Myiotriccus ornatus | reverse complement strand
ATATTAAAGGAATGAGAACACTGTATTGTCAGTGAAAGCCAGAATAGTATCTGGGTAAGCAAGGGTTCTTATTTTTAGTGATACATTCAAAACCTGCTGGCTGGTTATGTTGAACATTTAGGCAGTAAAAATGATAACACAATAAAAAGTAATTGTTCAGGTTTTTGCTGCCTTCCTGGGTAGTTTAGGAGGAGCAGTTTGAACCTGCACAGAACAGCCAGAATAGCTGATATCTTCAGCTATTTGCTGCTTTGCAAAAAGAAGTGATGAAATCGTTCACGTTGAGCTGCACTTTTATAATGAACTCACTTTTCAGAGACATCTAAAATGCAGTCCCAGTCTGGGCTCTGTTCTTGGATTTAGCAGTAGCATTAATCTTGAAGTAATGTGTTTTGGCTTGTTTTTTTTTTTCTAATCAGGTAAGAATGCAATCCATAAGAAAGCAATGCTTTTAAATTCTTGTTTTCCCACATGATAGGAGCAGCTGGCACCCCTTGCTTGGGCAGTGCTGCCCTGGGGGTGGGAGCAGACCCAGCACAGGCAACCAGCTCGGTCACTTGGACATCAGAGGTGTTTTCATTCTATTGATTTTTTCAAGAAATGAGAGAGACTTGAAATGTGCTGTGAACTGAGGTGACAGCCCATGTTTTCTCCTTTATCACCCTCTCACGACTACTTTCCAGGGAGAGTAATTCAGGCGTGGTGCAGTGGGAGTTGTGGTGGTGGAGTCTGAGGCTGGCAGAGAATATAACACACATAACATAGGATATGTTGTGGCGTCTCACACGAATTCTTTGGGGAATGAGTTGAGTTGAAGCTTAAATTTTGATTTGACAGCATTGTATTTAAACAAATAAACGCTGGTGAAAAGTTTTGTATTCCTACACTGATTCATGATTCAAAACAGAGACAGTATCCCAGAGGATATTACACTAAAACTAGCAGAGAAAATAGGGCATCAAAACTGTTGGCTCCAGAGCAGCAGGAAGCTGATTGATTTCCCCTCATCCCTTTAGAAACCTGGATTAGAGTAGCTGTACAACAGACAAATCAACAAAAATAATGACACTTCTGACAGTATTGCAACCTTTCATTAGCTCCACCTGCACCACTTGACATTCACAACTCCTGGTAGAAAATGTGGGATAGCATTCAAAGCACAGTCTGCAGTAGACTCTGGTGTGCCATGCAATTATGGAAGTACTTCCCAAAGCAATTTTTAATCTTATGGAGCTTTTCCCCTGAGGATGGGAGAGACAGAGCTGAGATCTGAGTGACATTTCAGCCACAAGATGTCATAGGGATGAAATCTGAGTCTTCAAAAGAGCTCTAGGGCTCCAGCCCTTGAATCATCTTTGTGGCCTCCTCTGGACTCTCTCCAACAGGTGAACATTCTTCTCATGCTGGGGACCCCAGAGCTGGATGCAGCACGGCAGGAGGGGTCTCACAAGAGCGGAGCAGAGGGGCAAAATCCCCTCCCTCCTGCTGCCCACACTGCTTTGGGTGCAGCCCAGGACAGTGCTGGCTTTCTGGGCTGTGAGTGCACACTGATGGGCTTTGTTGAGCTTCTCCTCCACCAGCACCCCCAAGTCCTTCCCCTCGTGTCTGCTCAGTCCACTGACTGAGAACAGCGAGCTGTCCATCCAAATCTTCCCATATGTTGGATCAGAATGTTTAAATAAAATACCAGAATTAAGCTAGTGAACATATTAAGTCTGTAAGGGAAAGCAGAGAGGAGTCATCCACATTTTCCTTTTGGTGTTATAGAGTGCTGCAGCCGTTTCAATTTGCACTGAGCAAAAAATAACTCACTACAGGGGTTTCACAAACTCTTCTCAGTTTCTATCACTATCATACTAAGAGAAGAAGTAGGAAATAAAAATAATAGTAAGTTTAATGTGGAAAATAGAAGGGAGTAGTATTGAAATTGCTGGTTTATTACTCTTTTTGTCCTCATATAAGTAAGAGTAGACTTGGACTGATCTGATCCAATTTATGAATATATTAGCAGCAAAATTTCAGGATTGATTCTTCTATGAACTTCTGTATTAAAATTTTATGCCAACTTTTGTTTACACTTCGATCAGTGCAATATCAGCTGACATTGAGTTAGGAATAGCAAAAAAAAGAAATTAACTCCTCCCTTGGAAGAAAGTAAAACCCCGAAATTATACTCAAGCAACAGCTCCAAACCTAAATATAAGAAAGCTTTCTTTAAGATAGAATAAAAAATTATTTCCTTCATACCTACTAATCACAGAATTTTGTTCCTAAACTGATCAAATAGTTGAGAACAGAAGTAATAAACCTGCCAAAACTGAAAAAAAAAATTAAGAATGAATAGGAGAGCAGTCCATTCCATCACAGTGGGAACTGACTGAAGAGTTACCTGAGCTCCAGAGGCTCTCCTTTGTGTAAGTTCAAGTGTCTGAATGACAGGCACTGTGCAAAAATTGAAATGAATACCAAGCTGGAGTCTGTTCGGTTTAGCAGATGGGGTGTTCGGAGAATGCTGGTACTTTGGGAAGTGTGTGGTCCTTGGGAGATTTGTTCCTCAGCATAATTCTTCTGTGGAACAAAAAATCCAGTTTAAATAACTATAGACACATAATTTTAGTTTATAAACTACACTTTGAATTTCTGTAAAAGGATACCACCTAGCTTCCCATGACACCCTTTCACACTGAAAAGAGAATTGTTAATCTGGACAACCAAGTTTCTGGTCTTTGGAGAGAAGCTTCAAGAACAGTAGTTTGATCAAAACCCTCTCAGTTCTGTTTATGAATCTGGGAATATACATCAGCTGAGTTGTGTCTGTGCTTATAATATTAATGGAAACAACAATAAGAATCTGCATAGACACAGGGGGATCAGTGTCTGCAGATCTCTCAAAACATGAAATAAGGGCACAGGGTAGGAGCAGGAATTCAGAGCCATCCTTCTCTTCTGCTTTTGCCTTGTTCCTCATGCCAGCACCTTGGTTTGCACTGCTAGGGGCATTAGGGGGGGCATGCAGGAAAAAGCATGCCCAGTTTCTAGGGAGTAGTACACTTTCTGGGTTTAAATTAGTCAACTATTTATGAACAGCATGTTTGATAAAGCCCAATGAAATCTGACTAGAAATGCCATCAGTGTTTTCCTCAACTTTTGGACCAGCATAACCGAAGTGGAACTTTCAATAGGATTTTATTCTTCTAAACTGTGCATTAAATGAAAGATGTGATCTCAGAAAGCTGGCTCACTAATTAGAAAAATCTATCTTGTTCAGGTCAGCTATCAGCCATGATTTTGTTGAATAATTGATGTCAGACTTTTAAATCCTTCCTTTCTTTTTTTTTTTTTAAGTTTAGCAAGAAGCCAAAACAGTATTACTATGAAATGATCCTGCTTCTATTAACAGGATCAACAGATTGCTGAGAGCTAATGCAGTAACAGCACCAGAACTAAAAGAGGATGTATCTACTCAGTTGATTTTTTTGATTGCTGGCAGTACATGTGAAATGGACTATTCGCTTATTGCTGGCAAGCCACCAACAGACTGGTGCCAAGATAATACAACTAAACTGTCTGGATCAGCCAGCCATTCATTTTTTTCTGAAGTTTGGAAAGCCAACCCATGACCAGTATTGTTTATTAAAGCCTCTTCCTCCAAATGCTGCTCTGGATTCTTCCCTTTCAGCCTCACTTTGCCAGGCCATTCTCGCTGTTGGAGTGCTCAGCTCTCTCTGACAGGTGCAGGGTGTTCTGCCTCGGGGGGCTTTGAACCCAGCAGATCCAGTGTAGGTGGTTTTACAGCATGGGGCACCAACTACTTCTAAAGAGGTTTTTTTTCCCTTTCCATGTGATCCTGACTGGTGAGCGTGTTGCTCTCTAGAACCACCATTTCAGTCTCTCTACCCAGTCTGTGGTTCAAGCAATTAAAGCACTTTATTGCCCTTGTACCACATTCAAATACTCTGCGTAGCCAATAAGGGCTTAGTCAATTAAATTGATTAGAGTTTATAGTGGAGGATTTGTTGGCCCTTGTTACCAAATATATCTCATCTGAGTATGCAGACTGCCAGAAAAGGCATTTTGCTGGTTCACTGAGTATGAGAAATTTGCAATAGAAAATGCATTGTTGTAGCACTTTTTCTTTCCACGTGCAAGTCAAACATTTTTTTCACAGATTCAGAGCATGATTCAAATAGTATCTGAAAAAACTGCTAATGTAAAACTTAGGTTTTTTCTGAATCCCTGGAAAAACTTTCTAGTCTGTGTTAGCTAAAAAGGGAGCTGTCACCATTACATATAGATCCATGATCTAAGTAAGGTGTATACCAAAGAGCAACTGGGGGTCTGATACATGACAGACAGGAGTGTTGAGGTTTGTGGTGAGGGAGCTGAAAGTACTAATTCTGGGTTTTGTTAGTGAGAAACAGAGCAAATGATCTGTGGGCTCTGAGCTGTACCACCACCGATGACAGGACACGGGACTTGGTGACCAAGTGTGATTTGCCATATTATCTGTCCATGAAACTTTGTTCATCTCTCACAGAGCCTTTGTGGAGTAGCTTCAGTACAGTGGATAAGTGGGTTCCACCTTAAAGCTCATGGCTCAAAGTTAGTGCTGTATCCCAGGGAATTATTGCTTCCCTTCTCTCCTTCCTCCTTCGTTCAAGCAAGCACAGGGGGTCAAAGGGGAACAGCAGTGCTGTGACGGGGATGGGAGAGGCTGAAAGGAGCACTGAGATCTCATACCAGTCCCAGGGCAAGACTTATTTGCTTCCCTCTGCCTAAGCCCCTCCAGCAGTTAACTCATCCATCTGGAGTTTGGTCGTATAAGAAGATTGGGCTGTATATCTTCCATGCAAGTTGTAATCTGCTTATCTCTTGTTGTTTGACTTCCTAATTTAGTTTTCTTTTTCTTTGTGCTAAAAAAAAAGTTAATTGCTCTTTTACTGCGAGTTCTCTTGATTAATAAGGCAGAAAAATCATAACATAATGTCTGGAGTATTGCATTTTCCTCCCAGAGGCAACAGCAGTGTCACAAGCACAGGGCTGTACCCTTGCAGTGTAAGCAGGGAAAAGGGAAGCCAGCGAGCTGGGAATTTTTGCTTAAAAACAAATTGAATGAGTGAATAAAGAAAATCATTAAGGCTTCATCTATAAATACTCTCTAATTTAAATTCACATCGGCATGAAATTTTAAAGATTTATTTCCATAATTTGAAGTAAAAGGTATTTGTTTTAGGGGTGATTAATTCACACATTGCCTTATGGGTAAGGGAAAATTGCAGGATCAGGGTAGTATAAATTAAGGGCTGGAGAACGTGCACTAAAAGTGTGAGAAAAGATTTTAGTCAAGGTTTTTTTCCTAGTTCCTTTTTCTTGTTAGCACAGAAGTTGTAGAATTTCCTGATTCATTAGCAGTAAACAGGTACTGGTTTTATCGCAACAATAAATAAAATTATCATCTCAGTGGTTTAAAAAAATTACCCGTACCAGGAAAACAATGGAAAATAATAAAGAAACAGAATGAATTTATTATCTGTTTTAGAGTGGAAAGAGTTAGAACACCTTCTTCAAGAAAAAAATATTTTAAGGTAGGACCATGCTGAAACTTAGTAAATATTCTGTATAACAGCTAGAGCTCAGGCACCAGAGTCCTTTGCCCAGACGTGATCCTGTGAATCCATCCGAGCAGCTCCACTGCTCCTGCTGACCAGAAAATGGGGTTGTTTGGGTAAGTTATGAGGGGACAGCTGCTGATGGCAGATGTCTGTGCTGTGCAAGCTCAGGTTTCGTTTACGAGGCAATGACTTTGGAGCGTTTGGGAACGTGGGGGACAATTCCTGTCCTGCAGTTGTGACATGCTGGCCTGTGTCTGACTCTCTAATAACTTTTAGAAGGTTCAGCGTTCTTCATAGGTTTTTTAATAAATTAAATTTAAGGGTTTCTTTTAAAGATTTCTTTCTTTCCTTTGCTATTGACAAGCTGCCTGATTTCCAAGCAAGGCTGTTGAGGGATTAGAATGGAAGGCACATCAAAAGGCTTTCTTGTTTTTTTCCCTTAAAAAGATTGGTATTTATGAGCACTGTGATGTTTCAGGTTCTAAAGGCAGTTGCAGCACCTTGACTATCTTCTGTCCTTTGTCACTCTCTGGATCCAACCCAACCTCAAGGCCTTGTTTCCATGGAGGCAATGCTAGTTGTTAGAGATATTTCTTCTACAAACAGCCCTGTGAATCCTCATGCCTTTGGTTCAAGCTTTATAGTTTTCAGCCTTATCTGGAGCTTTTATGTTCCATTGTCTTTGATGTTTTGCCAGAAGGTTTTCTGTTGCAGACTAAGGTTATGATGTTTGCATGTTTTACTTCTCAGTTCCTCTCTGAACAGCAAACAAGAGATGAAAACCCTACATCAGAGTTCCTTTCTTCACTCAGCAGCATTACAAGTCCTTGATCGTGGACAAAGCATCTTTTTGTTTGATTACTCTTATTATTTGAGCATTTTTTTAAGCGTGAATATAAACTGGGAAATACCTTAGGCTCGTCCATTGCTCTCGCTCAAGGCAAACCAGAATTGTGGGAGGCTTGAGCCAGGAATACATTTCTCTGTGAACCATTTTCCCCACAAATTTTATTGATTTGTCCTTTTTTGTTTGTTTTTCTGTGAGGGTTTAACATTTTTGCAGTTTGGATAGAGGGCTGCAGTGTGAACTCTTAGGCCAGGACACCCTCTCTGATTAACAAGTCACCTGCTGTCATATTTATGACAGGTGTAGCAGAAAAGGTTTTTTTTTGGATCAAATGTCTCAGGGTTGTATGAATGCTTTGAATGGGGGGAAATTGTACAGGCCTCTCTTATATTTTGCTCTGCTGAATAATCAGTGCCACGATGCATTGACTTCTGAACCGGTTTTTTTTCAGAGCGAGCTTTACTGGTTAAACCTGAGTTCTCTCACATAACTGTGAGAAGCTTCCTTTAATTTCCAAAATTAGAGTGTTATTTGCCTGCCTCAAAGTATCTGTGTAGCAAACCGAGATCCTTTTAATACCTAAGCTATGATGTATCCAACCAGCATAATGGCAAAGGTGTGAAACTGTTCCTACAGAGGGTTCGGGGGCTGACTTTCTAAAACTGTTAAAGTGACACATGCAAGGAGTGTCATGTGTTTGCTTTGAAAATACTGCCTCAAGGTGATATAAGGATTACAAAAAATAGTGTCTGGAAAGTTCTTAGGATTCTTGAAGGTTTGGCTTTGCAGGTGAAAAGCAGATTTTAATTTTTTTTTTAATAAAAATTAGTATATAACTAGATAATTATTTACTCTCTACTGGTATAGAACTAGTGATAACCAGTCCTGTGTTTGAGGAAGTTACCAAGGTAAGTTCAAATGAGGATACTCAGCTTCAGACAGCCTCTTATAATCAGATTTTGGAATGTATTTATACACTTAAGACTGAAGAGAAGTCCATAGAAGGATTTCTAGAAGCCTCCAGGCACATTCTCTGAGTAGGATTAGGTGATTTTGGGTTTGACTCTAACCTCAGAAAATTGGGATATGCAGTTCAGTTGTTGACCATCTAAGTTGACCTTAGTTGCTTGACATTCATAGTTGTCTTTGTAAATGATATTTTACCTGTTGTGAGCTAAAATATGTCATATTAACCCTCAGTTTGAGTCTTAAACAAAAATATTTTGTCTAACAACTGGATGGGTTTGGAGCTTAGATATAGAGAGTTATAATGACTTGGCTGCTAAATGCTGTCTTGATGACATTCAGCTGAGCACCCTTGGAAAATGGGATGTACATGACCCCCACTACATTTATATTGATAACATATCCTGAGAAAATGGTCTCCAAATATTCTCTGATAACACTTGTTCAAATTTGTTGTTATTACTCCATGTCATTGGTATAGATTAAGATAAACCTATTTGCCAAGTGATCAAGGGAATTCACAGGTTTATTCTTCTACTAGAAATACGACTTTGTGATCTTGTAGGAATAGTCTTGACCCATGGCTTAAGGAAAGTATCTTTAAAGAAAGGAAAAAGATAATTCCGCTGAAACTGTGTTACCTCTGAAAACTTCAGCCTGAATATGGTACCTAGAATGTAACATATTTAACCAAACGTATGAGTTCTTGTGGTTTAGACCATTTTTCATAGTCAGAATTGGTTTGGCACCATCTTTTTTTTTTATTTTATTTTTTTCTTTTATTTTTTTCTTTTTTTTTTTCTTTTAATGTCTTTTTGTTGGTCCAAGTAGTCTGCTGCTCTAAAGTAAGCGAGTCTTCTTTCCTTCCTCATTTGCAAGATCTAAGATTCAGTGCTTTGTCTTTGTTCTTCAATAAACACTGCTGACTTGAAGATTCAGTGAAGAGCTTTTGAAAGATAATTTTCAAACAAGGATATAAATATCACTCCCTTTTGCTTTTCTGCTGTTCTTTGCCTGTGAGATGTTGCCCAGGCTGCTGTTCCTGTTGATCTTGATGGATAGATTGGTTCCCCTTGCAAGGATTAAGGATTTGGGCCTGTGAAAAGAGAGCAAATCATTTCAAGGTTAGCCCTTTCCCAACTTGCATTAAAGCTACTCAGTATTTAAAGAAATTCCATAGTAATTGATTGTCCTCCTAAGCACCAAAACATTTCATTCAATAAGTACGAGTCACATTTTTTAGACAGTTTGCTTGTTGCAAAAGGCCAAATAATTCAAATGTATCTCTCTGCTTCTATCTCTCTGCCTCTAAAAAAAAAAAAAAAAAGGCTTAATTTTTATTTTACTTTTTGTTTATGGCAGCACAAGTGCCCTATTCAGAGCGGAAAATGGACTGTTAGGTTCTGAGAGGTTGTCTGTGAGAGCCAATGTACACACACTGCATCAAAAAGGGGACAGAGTGAACAAATCCTGTGTAAAAATAATTGCTAAGCTTAGATTAAGATGTAAAGTTTTTAACTGTTTCTCACTGTACAATAATCCAGGCCATCTGCCCATATTTAAAGAAAATATTTCAGAGATGTAGAAACAGGGGTATAGGATTAAATTTATGTGGGACCTCCTTGAGGAAAATAATTTAAGATTTTCCTAAGATGTGAATATGGGATATAATTACCCTTTCTTGTGGTGTAATTTCACAAGTCAGGAAGCAATATATTCTGACCTAAGATTTCTCTATTCAAAATTTGCAGTATATTTAATTAAAGGAAAAGGGATGTATAACTGAATTTGCAGGTAGTAGTTTCTGTGAGATTTTTACTTTAATACTCTATAAAAGTAATCTCAAACAACAAAATTCAAACAGGCAAAACAGAGAACAAAAAGCATGAGGAACCCCTTCCACTCCCATTAGTAATTCAATACCTGTACTTAAATATAAATACTCTGATACTTTACAGGGAACTGAGTCCTGAGTGCCCTTAGCTGTCATCACTTCATGGATGTTCGAGTCATTTACAATATTGGTAGCCTCTTGTGGATCTCAAATTATTTCAACAAATAGCATTTGTGCAGCAAAACTTAATACAGAGTTAGAAAACCCCCACAAACCTCGAACAGGTTAGGATTATTATTAGTAGGGGCAACATTCTTCTTTGTTTTCAGTCTGATGGATGTTTTAAGATAATTCTGAATTTATGACATCAGTTACATTGACAACAGTCCTTTGAGCATCTCTAATAACACTGAAAAGCTCATACCTGTAGATTTATTGCCCTGATTGTTAGGGAAAATTATTCATTCAGATGTTCCATACACTCAGCAAGGTGGACAAAATGTTCTCATGTTCATACACGTGGAGTCCAGGGAAACCTTTTTCCTTTTTCAAAAAATCAAAACCAAAATGAAAAAGAATGAAACAAAACAAAGACATACAAACAAAAAAACCCACAATAAAACCAAACAAAACAGAAAATAAAGTAGGCTCGGGTTCAGCAGGCAGTCTGTTTATTTGTTAAACAAGAAGTAGTACTTGTTGGTAATAGGAGAAAATATTTCTGTCATGTAGAAAGAAGGAAACACAATTATTACCAAAAGTACAACTTGTATGACTTAGAAAATTGCTAGAAAATTGGTTCTAGATGTCCTCCTACAGAATAACTCAAGAGAAAAGAGGTGTGGGGATAGGGAAGGGTGGTGGTGACCTACAGTTTGGGAAGATTTTCATGAGATGAAGGTATTGAAAGGAGTGGGGTGGTTAGATTTGGAGAGAACTTCAGCAGCTCTTCAAAAGAAGCTCTTCAGAGCTAACAATCCAGCCCCACTGCTTGTGCAAAATGAGAAAGCTGTTCAGGCTTTTGTTAAGAACTAAAGAGCACTGGTGAAATGGAACGGTAATTCTTCGAGAAGCTACAGCAACCTTTTTAACGTCTAATTCTGGGCAGACTTGTAGAATGATTGTTGTTGTCATAATAGATCATCAAACCTTTCTTGTATGATTTCTACAGAAATAACAGACAATTAAAGTTTCAGTAAATGGTGCTTGTAGCCCAATAACATATTTCAATTTTTGAGCTTCTGTTAATTCTAAAAAATATTGTCTAGAATTAAGCTGAACTGATGATGAACTTTTACAGCCTTGAGTAAGTGGTCCAGTACCATCAGTTTTTTCTTTAGCTAAATATGTTCAGAACTAGAATTTCTTTTGTTCTTTTTTAAAAGTGTAGGCTGTTTTATGATGTAAAACAATTATTGTAGCACTTTTGCTAAGGTTTAGGAATTTCAGTATCTTTTTATACATGGACATCAGAGCTGAAAGCCACAGACCACCGACAGGCTCATTCACGTGCTGGTATGGAGGTAACTCTTTTCTGACCTCCAATCCGTATTTCTGTATCTCCTTTTTGAGCTCCATGGTAATTCAGGTGCTTATCTTGTGTAGTCTCACCTCTGCTGTGGTCCTGAAATCCTTTTAAATACCTCTGATTTCTATGAGAAGGTTTTTTTATAAAGAATCACCTCTGATCTTCGTTTCCACGTGTACAGTTCTTTATCTGATTACTTCACAGCTACTGTGAAGAAAAACAACTCTGCCAAAACCAGCACATAGGGTTTACTTGGTGCTGTTTCAGTTGTTTTGGGGTTTTTGTTGTTGTTGTTCTTTTGTTTTGCTTGGTTTCCTCTTAAAAGTTTCAGCTCCTGCCATTAGTTTTTATGGAAGTGTCAGAGCAGAGTGTTAAATTTTATATGATGTTTTCATATAAACATATGAAGAATACATATATATTCTGTGCTATATAGTACACAGAGAAGGCACCTCCTGGGAAAAAATGATTAGAAATCACTGATTATGTAACTAAAACACAATATGGGAAGGTTTTACATTTTTAAAATATAAATTATATATAGTTTTAATAATCTGCAGATATCCTTCAAAGTTCTGTCACGTCCCTGAACATGGAGGGGAGAGAAAATCTCAGTCATCAACACTGGAGATAGAAAAGACATCCTACCTGATCTCTTGTTCGTGCAAGAAACGTTTATGTTGCCTATTTTTGACAAGCTGCAAGCATGGGATATCAGCGACATGGTCCTGGTTCCTTCAAGGAGGAGCTGTTTCTCGAGAATTCTGTATTATTTACTTCCAGGGTGACAAGAAGCACATGTTTTGAAGCTGCACTGGAATGACAGGGAAATCTGCCAGATGCAGATCTCGGGAGAGAGCTTAGAATGGGTGTCTTGTGGAAAATGACTGGTTTGCAGATACTGTGTTCACCGTGTTGCCTCAGAATTGGGAGGCCAAAAAACTCCAGGCAATTTGAGTTAAGACCCAGAACAGCTCTTTAACGAAGGGCTTCTGGCACGAGGAGTGCAGAGAAGGTGCCCACCCCGTGTCCAGGGGTTCCACGATTTGTGGTCCGATCCGAGAGCTGCCCATCCCCAGATCTGCCCCCTGAAAACTGAGTCAAAGCTCCCTTTCTTCCTCATCTTCCTCTTCTTCACAGCACATAGTGCCTTTGGAGCTTCTCCAAGGTTCCAGGCTGGAAGGTTGCTTTGACTGTGATGGTATCTTGCTCTTCAGGCCTGGCGTGCGTATGTTCTTAAACAGAACGTGGTTACTCTAGTCCCGCCTCGAAAGAAGCCTGAACAAGCCTAAAGAATTCACAGAATTCGATATGAAATGCAGGAATAGGGTTTGGTGAATGTTAACCACTGTCCTGAAGTGTGGGAGGCTATACAGCTACGTTAAAATCTACAAAAAGCTAAAAATCCCAAAAGTCTTAAGGCATCACTGCTATGATCCATCCTTTGTATTCCAGTAAGGACACATTGTGTTTACTTGCTATTAAGAAAGGTGTGTGGATAGCTGTGAAGCTTTGAAATACAGACCACACTGTTGGAAGGATGAAAATTTCTGTCTTGGAATAAAACTAAATTGGGACTGTAGGAAGAGCCATTTCAACAGTAAGGACGTGGCTTAATTCAGTAAACATTAAAACTCTTGACCTCCTATGTCACTTGGGTGCTGTAAAGATGTTTCTAGGCTACTTCTGCTTTCTGTAAGATTAAAAAATATACTTCCCAATATACATTACATTCAAAAATTATCCCATTTACATTTTAATTGTTGTGTGAAAAGAAGTGCTTTTATGTCACAAAATACATATGAAAACAAATTTATCTTTTCCCCTAAAGGAACATATTTGACAAAGCATAGAAATAGTTTTGCTTTCAACAAAAATACGCATATGATGTGGTTTTAACTCATTCTAAAATAGAAATTCTGTTTCCATTGAGTCAGCTGTAAGATTCTTAGAGGTTTACGTCTACTTAGGAAATAGCAGTGAAATTTGAATATGCTTAGCTGGAAGAGAGAAACTCTTCCAGGCAGCTCAGGTTTCTGTGAGGCAGCTCACATTTCTGAGTGACTATTTGCAAGTTCAGTAGGTTGGATGCTCTTTTTGCCACGCCACGGAACTGGAATACTCAGAAACTACTCCAATGTCACCATTTCCTTCGACAACGCCACTTATACTAAAACACCTGCTCTGCCACGGCTTCTCTAGAGCCTCAAATTTATGGCATAAAATATCATTATTTTTAACAGAGCAGAAGGATTTCCTACGTTAGCCCTTCCTTAGATTTTTTTTTATGTCATATTGAACATTCATAGCTGAATGTGTACCTTCAAGCACTTCCATTTCATCCCCTCATTTTTCCCATTTGTAGTGCATGAGAGTCCAATTCAGCATCAGATTTCTCTTCCATGGGTTTAATAGCACTTAGTTTGGTACTTATGGAGATTTCAGAGGTAGAAGCCATCTCTGTCAGCTTCCCCAGGGTTGAAATTACAGGGCGTGGGAGAAAATATGGAGCTACTGAGGGAGAACTCCCTCGAGTGATCTCCCCATCTTCCTCTCAGAAGAATATTAACAGTCATTTCTGAAGCATCACAGCTATATTTGGAGGTTTTTTTTTTTTCCTGAAAAATAAAAGATAAGATCTAGTGCAAAGTCTCCTAAGCTAAAAGCTTTGCCCTCCAAAATCTCACCGTTCAGTGTCTCATCTGGGCTTGCAATTATGGAAAACTTCAGTGAAGTTAATATAATGCCACTGTGTCTGACAGTGTTCACAGGAGTGGAGTTCCAATTAGAAAATTACACTATTGAAGAAGAACAGCCCTTTTCCACAGCTGTGGAATTATTAACTCTCAGAAAATGGCAGAGTACTTTTTTTTATTATTTTCCAGCTTTTAAATTAATACCATCACTGTTGATTAAACTCAAGGTCACACGAATTCTACAGAAAATGGTCTCGGGTTCTTTGGTTGCTGGTTACTGTGGCAACATAATTCATATCAGAAAAGCTTAATTTTATTGTGAAAGTTGGTGATGCTTTTAGCACCATAACCCTTGACAGTTTGTTTTGAAATTAACTTTTATCCTTTTCCTACATTACAGTATGGTGCAAAATGTTTTCCTCTAAGGAAACATAAACGTTTGAGGGAAGTTATGAATAAAACGTTTGGGTTGATGGCTTATCACCTCTTGTAAAACATAGAATGTATGTTCATCAGCTGTCATTTCCTGCAACCTTGATGATACAGTGGGGGTAGTGTTCCCTGCTAGAGCTTTCCTTCTTCTGAAATGAGTTGGATGCTGTTCACAAGCACAAAACCCCAAACAAACAACCCCCTGCCCCAGTTATCATACATGCATATGCAGACAGACAGGCATATCCTTCAAGTACTAGGTGATATTTACATTTGTTTTATTTTGAAACTCTAAGGGTGAGATCTTAGCTAACAGTCACTGCCAGCATGGAACCTCTGCTCCTCGTGCACTTTCTCTAATTTCATGGGGCAGCTGCAGTAACAAGGAATGAACTCTGAGAAAAGGAAATGTTTCTATGCACTGTACTGAAGTTCTTCCCCTGTGGGTTTTGATGGCTTTTTCGAAAAGTGTCACTTGCTGACAGTAGTAAATGAAAGCAGGTTCATGCATATCGCTTTTCCTGAAAGTAAGGCTAAAACTCTGTAGAAGTTGCTATTTTCTCTGTACTTCAAAGCAAACTTGGCATGATATTGTATTGACACTTATGTTACACAACCATAAGTTTGTTCAGTCAGGACAATTCCTGTTTCTGCACTGTTATTTTTTGGGGTAGTTACTGCTCTTACTAGTAAATCTTTGATATCTTTGAAATCCTCCCACACCTCCCTGAACTACATCTCATGTACTGAGTTTCCAGTCTTGCTGAGCCATTCAGTTCTCCTAATGCTGCCTGTGTTGAGAAGGGCCATGATGGGAACACTGTAAATAACACTGTAAATAACACAAATGGTGTTTTTCTATTAACTTGTTTTCTCATAATGATGTGCAATGGGAAAGTGTGATCTGTGTTCCCAAGTGAGTGAGATTGGCAAGAAATACAAAGTAAAGGATTTATACTCCTCCCTCCAAGACAAGTATTGGGCACTGTGTCATTGGAGTTGTTCCTTTGAAGGACATGGCTAAGACTCTTCTGTTCCCACTGGAACTTTAGGTTAGTCTAAAGTCCTTTGTGGTTAAGATCCATACTGCAGATCACTGTTGCAATCAGTCAGAACTGTGATTCACTGGGTGTTTGATGGAAACTCTACAATCACCCTTATGCATAGCACAGTTGGAAGTCTGGACTAGTCGTCTGCCTCTTGTCGGGAGATGAAGTATGAGGAGGCAGCTGTCAGAAACTGATAATGAGATGCACTGATGGAGATGTGTGATTACTTTTAGCCACCTTTTGTCTGTAGAAAAGCACAGTGGAAGCTGAGTTACCATTATGCTAAATTAGAGAAGAATTTTTATATAATTGTTTATTCAGACCTGTCAAATGTAAGTTAAATGATAAGATACAGGCCCACAGATGTTTGCTCTTGGTGTGACCATCCAGTGGAAAGACAGTCTCTTGCCACAGTCACCCTTACCAAGGTTCATGATGCCTTCAAAGGTGGCCCACAGGAATGTGTTTTCCCCAATTGCATGAAGTCATTACACCAAGAGAGTGAGGTCAGTGATTTCTGACTCAAATTTGCCATTACTTTTGGTCTGCTTCACTAGGTCAGTGATGAAAAAGAGGTGGGTGTGCAAAATATTTACGGTGCTCTCTAATTTCAAGCACCTAATTTAAACTTAAACCTGGTTTAAATCTGACTTAAAATGACAGGATTGATGGACTTTTCATGTGCTCAAATACATAACGCAGCTTTAGAGTCTATGTAAATAAAGATTCTAATTATTGGTATACTAATATTCTTTGGAAAAATTTCTTAAAAACCTTCTGAACAATGTTCTAGAGAAGAAAGCAAGGCAGAAATATATATATGTGTATAACAATATTCTTGTATTCTGGAAAGCTGGTAGTACAGAAACACAAGCCCTGTTGATGTTTGCTATTGATCAGACTGTTTGTAGACAGCTCTTCTTATTTTTTCTCTCTATTTCTTCCTTACTCCAGTGAAATATTAATAGTGACCTCCTTTACTACATCAAAATACAGAAACAAAGTGTAAATTGTATGGTTACAAATTTTTTAACATGACATTACTGAAGAATCAGATTACTTTAAGGAACGCATAATTCATTGTCTGGGTCACATGTCTGGATACTGATAAAATTCGATTAATTTTTCTTTTCTAGCTAACTGGGGTTTCTATGCCCTTTTCATGAAGGACTATCCTATTCATAAATCTCCTACATCCAGGACTTATGTTGCATTGCTTTTATTATTATTGTATCACTGTTTCAGTAGTTCAGTTTTAGAGCTGCCGACATAACTGTCGAGGAGATTTACAGCCGACTGTTATGGCAGCATTTGATAGCTCACACTGTGCTACAGATCCTTTAGAGACCCAACAATTATCCTCTGACTTCAGTTTAAAAATACAGTTTCTGTCGGTACCAGGAAATACTGGAGTATGTGTTGCCCACAACACCTTTTTACTTATTTTGGATAGAATTCTGAGTTTCCAACACTAATGGTTTGCTGCTAAACTAGAGGTTAATCATTGAAATGCACTTCTCCCCCCCATGCCCATCTTCCCTGCCCACTGTGGCTCATAGCACTGCTGTCCCTTTCCATGTTCTACATTCCAGAACCTGAGAGTAGTAATTGAAAAGTTAAACAAGAAAACACATTATTTCCTTTCCCGCCTTTTTAAGGGTTTCTACAGAGAATACTGAACCCAAAACTCTGCTTTGTCAGGCGTCATCTATCACCATCTTCAATTTTTTACCAATAATTCACTTTCCTGAGATGTTTATTTCTCCAGCTTTCTTTATCTTCCCTTCCCTCCCCTCCCTTCCCCAAATTCACCCATAACCTTTTTCTCATCACTGTTACTAACCTCAAAAATCTGATATCCCTTTCACAAAGGAAATATCCATGTGGTTTATCTCTTGTACCTTGAAAAATATTTACTGCTAAGTGTTCTCCTTGATACACAGTTCACCTGCTGGTTTCCCTGATGCAGTCTTTGATAGATCTCTCGCTGGATAGGTTACCAGCTCAACATCTCATTAGTGGATACACGTGTGGGGGTGTGCATGTGCAGTCGAGTTCTGTAAGATCAAGGACAGTAAAAAAAGAGGTAAAATATTCACCTCTTACTGTTTCTGTAAATTACTATTTTTAGTACTCATTTGTGTGTATGGTAGATGCATATACACTTATTTTATAAGTGAGAATTGCAATTATAGTGCAAAAAGTAGTTGTTAAGAAAGAGAACACTTTGTGATGAGCAGGGGGATTAATGAGGGCTTCCTATGGATTTATGTCCTTTGTGTCCTCAGTCCTCTCTTCTGACTGCACTGCTCCCAGTTCCTTCCCAAGTCTCCTGTGATGATCACACTGCAGGAAACAGCCCATTCTGCAGTTCACCTGCAGCTGCTGAAGAGGAGTGTATGATGGCTGAGTCCTGTCTTTCCCTCTCTTGGAGCGCTAATTTGCTGCTTTCCTGTACAGCTGCTGATCCCCAGAATGTGTTTTAGTGCTTCAGACTTTTATCTATCCTTCAAATTTGTCCTCAGCTGGCCACTATTTACTGTAGGAAAGGCAATTTAGCAGACACGTAGCATTTTTAAATGTGTCTTGCTCCTTAAGTACCAAACGAAAAATGAGATCAAATTAAAATATACAGCTTGTGTAGAATAAAGTATTTTGGGAGCTTCAGTTATTATTCCAAAAGTCTTTTACTTAGTGCTGTATTTCTCACTGAACCTACTGAGTAAATATAGTACTTTTAATAAATAAAATTACTAAGCATCCTTAGTAAAAAGACATACAACTCTAAGAGTTTGAACTAGCATATACTGTTTTATTAACATTATGATGAAGGTCTTGAATTCAATAGAGGTACTGCTCTTCTGGCAAATCATGACTTCCCATATTTTCCATCACACCTAACATTTCTGCATTCCAGAAATGGTCATTTTCTTTCTCCATCTCAGAGGAAATAAGAATTTCATCACTCTCCCTAATCCCTCTGTCCTGGTGTTCATTTTTCTTCCTCTTCCCACCATCCCCAATATCTACACACAGTTGTCCCCACTACTACCAGACCTAATAAGCCAAGGTTTTCCATGTGGAAAACCTATGCACCTATGTGGGACTAATATTTTTCTTTAGTAAATGTTTGAAAAATCACAGCCTTGTATTGTTAAATACCCAGTCTCTAAATGGTACTGAATCATGCAATCAGGAGCTGCAAAATAATCCCTCCAAAGGATGTTCTCAGTGCCTGAATGGTTACCAAATGCCATCTCTCAGCTGAATCAGTAAACGTGATGGTTTGTGTGTGCCAAGTAGCTGGATGGCAGAATATAAATATTGTATGATAAAATATTACTCTCCAAGGAGCCCAGACAGACATAGTGTAGAAATGGAACTCTTAAGGAAGCATAAAGGTTCACTCACTGAGTGCTTGCCTCTATTTGCTATTTCAAATAAATAACATTAAAATATAAGCCCAGAATCCATATAAAAATAGCCTTGAAATGGTAAAAGGAGTTTGCAATATTAATGGATTACAAATAATTCATCACTCTAGCACATTTCTGAGTGCTATGTCAATTTATTTAAACTGTTTTGGTGCCTAAGGTTCTCTAAATCATTGTAACTATTGTAACTTATTTTGATGAGAGCTTTGATTAGCATTAAATAAGGGCAAGGGATTTCAAGGTGTTTACTAGATTATTCATAGTTAAACATAACTATAAATATAAAAATTGAAAGAGTGAAAGGGAGAGGAATAGGGTAAAACGCTCTGGAGAAAATCTTTAGAAGTATGCAGACAAATACATTTGAAGGCCTAGACCCTTGTGTTATTGAAGTTACAAGAATCCCTTTGAAGAAATGACCAGAAAGTTAATTTTTAGCACAATTGACTGAGTTGGAAAAAACTCAATTGCCATATGCTGAAAGTACCTTTATAGACCTGAATCAAAAGTCTGCATGTCTGCTCAGCAAAGCAGGTGAGAGCACAGAGATCATGGAAAAAGGACAGAAAGTTAGTGTGAGTCCAAAGGAAAGTATAATATTGTCTGCAAAGTTTTACCTGAGGTTTGGTTTTTATTTGTTTGTTTGTTTGATTTTTTTTAATTACCTCGCTGTATAAATTGCCCTTTTTATTTAGCTAATTTGAAGAACTGTACCAGTGCCACAGACTCACATGCTTTGCTGGGATCAGCCATAGCTTGCAGGAGGAAAGATGTGGCACAAGTTGTAGTTCTTTCACTGATTCTCAACAATGGAAGCAGAAGACACTTGTAAATACTTAAGCTAAAACACATTAGCAGGGTTATGCTTCCTCTGAAAAGGCCTTGTGGCAGGAGCAGTTTCAATGTCAGTCTTTTCTGAAGCCCTGAATTCAGACTTGTATTGCAAGCAGGAGACTGCTGTCAGATTCTGCTGCTTGGTAAGTACTTCCAGAGGCAGGCTCTTTTCCCAGCACCCTGCTGGATGAACAGTCAGAGGTTTGCTGTCCCACTAGTTATGTCCCTTCAGCAGCTGCTGGGCTGTTGGCAACACCTCTTCACAGGCATCTCTTTGCTATCTTCTTATCCCCACTGCAGAAGTAAGTTAATAATCTTGTCCATGAATACCTTGAAGAAGGAGAACTTTTGAGATATCCTCTGCATCAGGTCCTAAAGAGCAGAGGGAATTCAACAGAAGTGAAAGAAATGCCAAAACAGCAGGTGCAGCTTGATCCGGGGAGTTCTGATCACACAGGAGTGCTTACTGTGGTATCTCAGCCAGCTTCCTGCTCTCTCTGGTTCGTCTGTCCATCCCTGGTAGATGAAATAGGCTGCTGGAATTCCCAGGCAGGCTGCAGACAAGCTCCACTATGTATGGGATCACATGGCATATTTGTGTTTTTGGACAGAGGGTTATTATGGTATCCCGATATCTAATACTTCTGCCTTTGACTTCCACACTTCTGTGATGGGAATGATAATGTGCTCGCAGTTCCTTACCAAATCTGCAATATGAAGTTTATTTTTTAGGTATTTTCCAGCATTTGCTTTCAATTCTTGAGAGTCTCCTTTTATTTTGCAGCTTGGTAATATAGCCAGTCTTCTGCATAAGCCGAATCTCCATGACCCCAATTACATCATACTTCTTTTTAACCACTCGTGTTGTGTCTAAAAAAAACCCTGCTAATTTGTTCCTTCTGCTGCTTCTATTTTTGTAGAAAGAATTGACTTGCACAGGACTCATGTTTTCTCCTCTGCTCTCCTCGCCATTTCTCCAACTCACTTGCTCCCTACTGCCTGGGAGGGAGATTCTGCTTTTTAGTTCCTGTTTTAGTTTTATCCAGGATTGCTGTTGCCCAAGATTTAACACTTGACAGTCTACAAAGTTTTCCACAAGAAGAAAAAATCACCCCTGTTTTTGTCTGTTTGTTTTGGGGATATTGAGTTCAGTATCATCTCAGATTTATTTTACAGCTTACATTAAGTGAACAAAACAAATTAGACTGCACTTCAGAGACTTAAAGAATACTGCATTCCCAGAATAACAACCAAAGCAGTTTCATAAGAGTTACTGAGGTTGGATTCATGTCTTTCAGAATCGTGGAATATCTAATTTGAGGACAGACTGTATCAGGGATCAGAACACCCAAAATAACTAAAAGACTGCTGCAAAGTCTGGCTTAGAAGAAACAAGATTGTTTAAATTAGGAGAGCACAGAAGTTTTGGCAGGAAGGTGATATAATGACTCAGTGGACTTAGTTTGCAAAACAAAGAATCAGAATTGCCTGCTGTACTGGAGGAAAAAAAAAGACTGGAAAATACAGAGTGTGATTCTGAATAAAATAAAGAAATGCAAATAATGCAGAAGAATGGTCAGCACTAAACAGTGTCGTGCCTTTACACAGAGGTGCAATGCTTGCATCAAGCAAAAACATTTTGTGAAAGTCCACAGACAATGACAAATAAGTACACTTACAATGCACTCATACATATTCCTCACAGTGCAGGCTGAGGCAGAAGGTGACTGCAGAGCAAGGAGAACCAAAGGATAAGGAGATTTCTCTGCACAATTTGCTGAGGAAATCGTTGCACCTTTTGTTTGAAACGTTTGCTTGAGCATAAACAGTCTTTTCCTGCTCAGTTTGTAAGATGTTCTCCTCATGCAGACACCAAACGGGTCTCACACTTTCCTCTTCAAACTCCTTTTTTTGTGATGCTCAGCAGTGTAAATGCTGCTGTATTAGAAGTGCAACTTGCTGCATGCTCAGTTGTGCTCAGTGAAGCTCACACAGTTGTGAACTCAGACTTCTGGCTAGTGCAGGTAAACGTGAGCAGTGGCACTGTTGTGTAAGTAATGATCTTGTTTATCAGCAAAATCTAGTTAGTTTCTGGTCCTTCACAATGAAGGAAAATTAAAACTAACACTCAGGAAAAGACTGAAATTTGGCAAGTGAGTGAGAAAGGACTGTGTGTAAAGCTTTGTTTCTTTGGTTTAACACAATAAAAAGGGAGAGATGAGATAGGATATATTTGCTCTTTGTAAATAGGATTTAATTAAGTCACCTTGATTTAAAATTAATTAAACTGAGTTTAAGGGGATAAGAGTGAATTAGATGACCAAGAAGGGCAAAGAATCTGCTTAAGTGAAAAAACAACACCTGATGCAGACAAAACTCTATATAAATTACTGATGAATAAATATATCACTCATGGAGGAAATTATAGGAATCCATCAGTTCTGGATGAGTTCAGTAATGTAACAGTGTGGTTAAATCAACAAGTCTGGTCACAGGATAGACTACATAAATCGTGTTGGCTCTGAATTTGGACCTTAGGACGTTACCACCCTCAGGAGGTGGATTGGAAGGATCGGAACCGAAGCACTGTTCCAATTCTGCATTCTTGTGCCTCCAGATTTGCTGCTTAACCTGAAACATGAAGTCTGGATAGGTCAGGCCCCAAGGCAGGTGGGTTGTGTTGGCATTGCCCCTAAAAAGTGCCTTAGCTTCATTTGCCATTTGTTCTTTCTCTTTCCTGAACAGCTGTTTTATAGATCTTTCAGTGAACTGCTGTGTAAAAGGCTATTTTTGTGACTCTTGCTTTCTTTGAGGCTTTTTAAGCTGCAAGTTTTACTTTTTTTGAGGGGTTTGTTGTATAGGTAGAGCAGGAAAAATATTTGTATTCTTGGTAGCTGCCTTGTTTAGGGCTGAGGTTCTTCTGAAGGATCAGTCTCATGCTGGAGGGAGACAGAGTCTGCTTCAGTGTCTTTCCTTGCATTCAAAATGAGATTCTGACATCCCAGAAAATATTCTTCCATGCACACAGTTTCACGTGATTCATGGAAGTACCACTGAGGATTCATTTTGTATTATTTGGGAGATATTTTTCATTGCTTGCAAAGAGGTGAACATTTCTATGTATGTAAAATAGAAACCCAATATGCCTGTTGAAAACTAATCGTGAAAGATGTCAGAGGAAATTTTTTAAACTACAGCTTGTTTTTGCAATCAGGTAAAATAGCATGTATTTGGATCTGGATATTATTCTCTGTGGAGGATGGAAACAAGAATTTTTTTCTTTCTAGATCTGCCTTTTCATTATGCAATTGTACAGGCTGTAATACAAGAACATGAAGTGGTAATTCCTCATTGTTTGATAATAAGAATTAATATAAATCAAATTGTTAAATAATGTATGAAAACGCATAACAAAAATCCTTTGAATAATCCTTCACGACAGAGAAAGATTTTAACTTTTTTCATTAATCTGGGCACGTGCTATTGATTTATAACTCCTGAAGGAGAAACAATCAGCTTAACCAATATTGCATCATTGTCAAGCTATTTAATGGAACTTTCTTTTCAGCCCACACTATGACAGGTCTCATACTCCGAAGAAAAATCCCGTTATTATCAATTCATTATTATTTTTCATTGAAGGCATAGGGTCAGGTCACAACTCTTCTTTTTTCAAAGACCCTGTGACTATTGCTTTCACTTCCAGAGATAAATAAGGAAATGATGGATGAAACTTACTTACTGTGGTTAAATTATCCATAGAAAATTCATCAGCTGGTCCATCAGGGTAAAGAAATTTCATAAATTCAATAAACCACCAGCAGTATAACGTGTAGATGTGCATGCAAGTTGCAAAAATCCGGAGATCAACCAAGCTGATTAGAAAGACAGAAACACATTAAAATGCGTGACTGGTAAATTCTGGAGGAGGCTGTTTGATGTGGATAAGCTTCACCCTGTGCAACTCTGCTGGTAGCAAAAATAGCTGGGAATTTTATGAGGACAGCCTTGTAGATGGTGCAAGTGACTGGCATGGAAGGCAGGGGAGAGAAGCCAAATATTTCTCAGTTTGTTTCTACCAGGCTTTAGTGGTTTTCTTCTCTTCTACTAATAAGGAACAAGGATTTTTCCAAACTATGTTAAAGATTTCGGGAAAGAAATACCTTTATTAAACATGGGCTATTTCTCGGCCATTTTCTGATGCTTCTGAGCATGATGAGCAAGTAATTCCTTATTTGTCTATCAGTTCTGTTGATTTTATCAGAACTCTTCGCAGACACCCCAGTACAACAAATATTTAAGACTGTATTTGAAATC
>JAYRBT010000010.1:14207160-14225354 GCA_036023395.1 Myiotriccus ornatus | reverse complement strand
TATCAGTTCTGTTGATTTTATCAGAACTCTTCGCAGACACCCCAGTACAACAAATATTTAAGACTGTATTTGAAATCCAACAGCTGCTGAGTGCTGTGCAGAATGAGGGATTAGTCTGATGGCACACTGGCACTCAGTGCCACCTTGCAATGTTACCAACAACTCTGGCCTGTGGCAGGGAAAAGAAATTTTACGTGTTACTCTGAGTACAAAAATCAAGGAAGATTTGGTCTTTCTTAGGACTACTAGCTAAAGAGTACGACCTCAGTACATTTTGTCTGCTTCATTATTGATAATTTCCTGTACATTCACTATGACTAGTAACCATTCTTGAAAGTGCTAAATGCTTTTTGTATATGTACAGCTTTTTTTCCCTCTCACTGTCAACTAAAACATTTCTCCTTTCTGTCTCAAGTCACTATTTTAGCAACTCTGAAGGAGGCAAGAAGCCGATGATAGAAACAAAGAGCATTTTATAAAAAGAAGCAATTGGAGTTTTTCTGTGACATTTTTGGCTCAGGTGTTTGTCGTGTTGTTTCTCTCTGCTGCACTGATAATTGGTATTTTGTTGCTGTTCTGAAGTGGTGCTGAATCAGTGCTGCTTGTACAGGACTTTTTAGGCTTTCTGTGGATTTAATACAATAATACATTGCTCCTGCAAGTTGTCCTCATGGATGTTACCAAAGCAATGCCTCTAGATCCCATCACAAACTAAGAGCTGCTTGTGCAAACACTTCCATGTTTGTTCAGACATGCTGCTCATATGTGCTATAAGACCTACCTGTAAAGTATTGCTGATGGATGGTAGAACTAAGATAAATTGTATATAACAAGAAACAATTTATTCCTTGTTAAGGGAATGTCACCTCTTGGAAGAGTGTACCCACTGGTAAAACTTACAGCATAATTGCAAATTAAACATGGAATTTGCTGAAGTATTTAAATAAGCAAATTAGACTCTATGAATTTGCTATGAATTGGTACATTTTCCCATGCTGTTCGTGTTGTCATGTGCCACCATTAGCCACAGGCACCTAATGTTTTAAGGGAGGCTGAACTGGGTTGGTTTTCACAGTCCCATTTAGGATGAAACCCTTCACGCTCTGAGCCTGCCACAGTGGGGAGGGATCCAACAGCTCCAGCAATTCCCTGCTGGAGTCTGAGCTGTCCAGCACAGGAGGGACAAAAGCCAACTCCAGCTGTGCTCCTGAGGTGGTTGTTCACAGGAACTTGCTTTCCCTGCTCCACTCTGTTTTCTGCTGGGAGGACAAATGTGTTCCTGGGTTCATTAGAGGCTGAACGACAGGAGGACGTTCATGGACCTGCTTAGGTTCAACAGCTACCTAACATTAGATGGATTGGTTTGCCATGGGATGACACTTGGGAAGTGGCTGTCCCTTGGGAAGCCACAATCCCTCCTAGTCCAAAAGTGTCTGTGAACGGGACTGAACGAGGGAATCAGAAGATTCCGGCTTGTAAAGTAGCACATTTAATGATTAAAATAATTTCTTTTAAAAACAGCTAGTTAAGAATTATGCTTTCAGAAAGGTTTACATTGTTGAGCTAGATAAAAACAAGGAAATATTTGGGTGCAGACTGAAGGAGGAGCCTTACTGTGGGACAATTGCTTGCAATTCCATTTTGCCACCTGTGGAGGCTTGGAAGGGAGCCCAGCATTTGCTCAGTGCAGCTTATCTGGTACTTGAAGCACAAAACACTGTCTGTTTTGTTGCTTTCTGAACACACGAGTTTGGCTTGGGTCCAAAGAGGCATCTTGAGATTTGTGTCTGATGATCAGTAGACAAGGTATCACTCAGTGGCTGTCTCATACTATCTGGGCTTTAAAACAACAGCTCTGCAATGTAATGCAACAAACACTTGTACATGGGTTTTCTTTCTTTTTTTTTTCCTGCCAAAACACAGATATATTTTATTATGGAAATTCAGATTTCTGTTTTGTGCAGATGTATTGTTTAGCATAAAATAAAAACAAGGTATAAAATCACTGAAAATTTTTACCAACAAACTGTTTGACTCTGTTTGATTCACAAGATCAATAATGGGAGAGTAAATGGATTTTCAAAAGTAAATGTAAAAAAGCCTTTTGATAAGTGTAAAAAACCCAAAAAGAATAATATTGTAAAGAAAATAGGCAGGAAGGTTGGAAGAGGATTGGACGGTAGAGAAAGAGAAGAGGAAAAACAAAATCATCTTTGTTCCAGTGCTGCTGGCAATCTCCCTTTTCAACATTCTGCACTGATAGTTTCCACTATCAAATTTTTGCATGAAAAACTAGAGGACAGTGGATTCCCACACAGTGCTCAACAGCAAAGAACATGACATAGCTGCTTTGTGAACTTCAAACAACTGATGCTGTTGGAGCAGGCAGTTCAGAGAGCTCCTTTATGGCTTGACTGATGCAAGATCTTTTGATTTGCACAAATATGGGAAGAATTTTGTGTGTACAGAGCTTCAGACATGAGAGCTGCTGATGAAATGTTAGCAGCCAGTCTGAGGCCTCTTTGAAAATGTGATCCTGAGCAACTTTACACGTGGTGGAATAGGAAGATTATGAATATCATCCTAGAAATCAAAATTTTTCTTTGTTTAATTGAAAACAAATAGCGTGAATGAATTATTGTAGGTTAGAACATATGAGAACTCTAATCCTTTCCAATTAATATGAGAGACAGCAGTCTTGTAACAAAGCCTAAAGTCTTGTTAGTGGATCATTTTCCTGCTCTCTCTGTTCATGTGGTAACTGTCCAGAAAAGATGCCACTGAGAACCTTTGTTCCTTCTGTCATTCTCACACAAGAAAATACACATTTATTGCTCTTTGCATGAAATACCATTCACATAAAAGTCAACAGTTAAGATCCCATTTATTTGAGGAGATTAAGATTTCATTTTCTGAGTCATCTTTTGCATGTCAGGAATGACAGTATTTATAGGTTCTCCACTCACACTAGTTTTGTTTTATTACTGTTAATGGCAGTAAGATTGGTTCTATTTGTGATTTTAAAAAGTAAAATGTTTGTAACATGCAGCATTTAATGTCTGTTAGATCGCTTGTTCTTGTAAACCATACTGCCACAGAAAACGTGGCATCACTGAGGGTGTGGTACTCCACACTGGTGTTTAAGTTTCATCAAATGATTCCACATTTCTTACATCTATTAAGGGAGAAAATGGCTGTTTGACAGTTGTTCCAGTTTGTTGGTATCAGTTTGTTTTTTTCTTTTTACCAGGAATATAATTTACTGTCAAGAGTTTGTGGCAGAAATTTCCATTAATGCCTCTGCAGTAGAAGTCATCAGCTGGCTGCTGCTAAAATCTTCAAACCCTTTGTCTGCAGGAAGCATGATCCACAGTCATAGTGTGACTGCAGCTCCTGTGGACAGGGCACAGAACAATGAATGGTACTCCCCATCTTTTCCTTCCTGGGAGGTGAAGTTGCACGAAGTAATCTTCGGACTAGTAGGTTAAGACCACAGACTGTGATCTTGATGGTAGATTTAGTGACTGTTGGGGTATCTTAGGGACCTGGTATCTTAGGTTCGTGTTCTGCCATCCCTCTGCTTTTTGTAATTGGTGTAGAAACACTGTCCTTTTATTAGAGGCAGTTTATGGAGATCTTTCACAGCACAGAGTTTAGGTACAGAGACCAGGCATGGAATGATTTTTTTTTTGTTTGTTTGTTCTGCTATATTAAATTTGGGAACCTTTATTAGCCTTCTCTTCAAAATATAATAACAGCCTACTAATGGCAGACCTGTGTGTTCATCCTCAGTTTTGCAAAGCACGTTAAGGCTCTCCTTTAGCTGTGGTGTTTGCTGCCCCTTGAAGTCTCATCTATTGAGGATTTTGCATTTGAAAAGTAGCCACTACTATGAATATGCCTGAGATACTCTTGCTAGTGTTTTCACTGTTATAGGTAAATCCACAAAATTCTTATATGTCAGTGGGAGCATCTCTTAGTGTCACTTCCACTGAGATCAAACTTTGTTGGAAGAGGAAAAAATAACTGTGCCATTAGAGGTCACATTGCATCTGCAGGGCTTCAGGGAGGGGAGCACAGTGTCAGTGTAAAGCACCACAGACTTTCTTTAACATTGTAAATACCAAGGATTTTGCTTTTGAAAAGAAACTGCTTTTATGAATATATTTTAGTTATTGTTAATAGTGTTTTCATTGTGTCAAAAGTGTACTGAACTTCTTCCAACAAAGCTCTATCTCCTGAGACACAGTTTCAGTGGGAGCATCTCTTTCTGTCAGTTCCTTTGAGATCATGATTGCTTGGAAGGCAAAAATATAATAACTGTGTCCTTAAAGTCATACTGTACCTACAGGGCTTGGAAAGACTACAGCATCCATGAAAAATGTCACATGCACTCTTTCAGTCTTTGTCTTTCAGGGTTTTAAATGAGAAAAAATGCATTTAAAGGGTGAATATTTTTGATCCTTTTTAGTCCCTTCAGTTCTGCTCTCGGTGTCTAAGTCAACAGGAACTGTTGAGTGTTGGAGCACTGAGACCCATACACACATTCGGAAGAAAATATGTAAATTAAAGAGAACTAAATCTGCATTTGTCTTGTGTCAGTCACCAGCAAAGATAAGGGTATCACAAGGGGTCAGATGCAACCTTAAATCTTGGAAGTCAAGCCAGGAAGAAGCTGAGCCCATGAGAGTTGGTAGAAACTATTTCCTTGGATTTTGTGTGGGTCTCAGGAGCTGTAGCACAGGGTGTGTGTGATACTTGTGGCACAGAGAACTCTTCCAGTGACACATGTTTCTGTGAATGGTGGTAAGGGCTGTTTCTGCCACTGCCCAGGAGCTGAGAAAAGGCTGTGTTAGCCTCTGAGACCTATCAGAAGAAAGAAAAGATGTCTTGTTACCCAGCCACTCGGCTAATGGAGACAAAATGCCTCTTTGTACTGAGCCAGTGACTGCTCAGCCAAGGGCCTGATTCTGGAAAGTAATTGAGAAGCAGTTATTGTACTGAGATAAAAATATGCTTTTTTTTTAATACCTGATTTCTTCAGTTACAGGTACTTAGTCAAATCACAATCCTGTTGCTTTTTTGACATGTAGTTTTAAATTTTATGATGAACATGCTGTTTGTTACGTGAAGTGAGCTGAGAAAATCTGTAGTTTCACCCTTAACTTATATGGATCTACTTGTTATTGTATTCTTAAGAGCATATGAAATAGCACTACCAGCAGAGACTCTGACAATAACTTCAGCTGCATGCTTCCTCTCCCTTCTGCTCACATCTCATTAGTGATATTGTTCTAATAGAATAAAAATAATTAATTTGTACATCTTCAAAGATGAACCAAACAGCCCCAAGTGAAAACAAATTTCAATAATTTACACTTTCACACTTTCTGTGATTTAAATCTGAAGCATGGTGATCTCTGGCTAAGGCAATTTTAGATCTAGACAAGTAAAATAAGTTATTTGAATGGTTGGAATTAGCAAGGGGCGCATACTGTTGTCTTTTTTAATTTTCCACCTCATTACCATCTGCAAATGAGTCTGTAAGGTTGAGCCTACAGAATTCATACTCTTTTGTCATTAAATGTATATGCTGCTAGCAATAATTGGCTCTGCTAATGCTGTTTTGCAGATATATGTGTGTTTACCCCCAAAACACAGCAATATGGACAACTTAAAGTTGTGTAATCGAGACGTGTGTCCTGAATTTGTGGGACAGTTATAGCTAACCTTTCCAACTCAGTGCCATCTGTCTGTGCAGCTCCAAGATGTGAGCTGTTTCTACTAAACAAAGTTTAGTTAAAAAAAAAATAAAATCACTTAACCAAAGAATTTTCTTACTCCAGACTAGTAGTGATCAAACCTCCAGAGAAGAATATTCTTGGGCCAAGCATCTCTGTTAAGCTTTATGTCAGATATCTCACACACAGGTAGTTTTTCAGCAATGTTCTCCCAAATGATTTAGTTTGAAAGTAAATCTAAACCGGTGTCCTTTGTAGTTCCTGGCTCCAAAGAACTTGGTGAGTTTCGTTCATAGAGAAATAAAGGTGAGTCATCATCCTCTAATAAATCCAAGTACCGGCTCTATATAGTCTGTGTAATATTTCCCCACCATATATGGACTGTAATCACAGTACAGTCATCGAATGGATCACAGTCATTGTTATGGGACTGTAACTTAAACCTTGGTTTCCAAACACCATTAGGTATCATTTGATCTAATGCAAAGTTATGTTCCCCTGGAAGTGCAAAAGGGTCATTTCTCAAGGCAGGGATGTTGATAGACACTGTCTAAACTGAGTCCAGCCATTCTGTTAATGTGCCTGATGGGTCCCTATTGCCATACTCATCCTTGCTAACTGCTAGTAACATATGATGACAAATGTACTATTATATTAATCCCTAGTGGTTTTTATAATAGGACATTTTTGTTGTTCTATGGTCAATAAGTTTTGTTTCCTCCAAAAGCTTTTCAATGTCAGAACTGGTTTTCAGTTGTCTTAGAACTGCTGGCATCCACATCTCTCCCAGAATCTAAGTCCATTGGAAGAGGATTAAACAGCTTGACAAACCAGAAGGAACAACTTGACCTTTGCAGTTTTGACTGTTCTTTCTTAATGCCATCATAAAGCAAAAATAAACAATATCTGATGGTGTTCATGTATCAGGAAAGACTGGAAAATGGCATTGCTCAGACTTGACATTTTGAGTGGCAGATGGGATAACAAATAATTTTTTCCCATCTTTTCTTGTCAATATTTTAAAGCACTGAAGTTGGTAAATATAGTGCAGTTTAATTCTGCAGAACACAAATATCAATATGCTTCTCTGGCCTAATCGCTAATCTGTTGACAAGAACTGGATCATAATTTGACATGAAAACAGACTTCCCCCCCCATTTTGATATAGTGAGAAAGACATAGCACTGATAAAAAGAAGTATCTCATTGTCAAATATTCTCTGTGATGTTTTCACTGCATCTGTCTTTTTGAGGTATCTCTCACTGAAGAGTTGAGCACGCTGCAAACCTGCACCAAATATTTCCTGTTTCTAAGTTAATTGCTCTGACATATGAACCCCAAAGGTTTAAAATTTTTATTCAAACATTAATGAAGTCAGCACCAAGTCTGTACAGTATGTATCTGACCTGTGTAAATATAAAATAGTTAACTGTGGCTATATATAACTGTTCAATTTTAGTAGCTGCGTAGACCAATGTCATCACTTATTCCTGTTAATTAGGCTTGCTCTTCCCACCAGTTTCACCTGTTCCTGCTAATTAAGCTTGCTCTTTCTATCAGTCTATGGATTTTCTACAGGGCCTATCTCTGTACAATTAAATTCTACCACTGTCATCTCCCAGGTATCTTCCGGTAGGTTTTGGCAATGATTTACCCTGTGTTCTGGGTGTAAAGCCTTACCAAACACACTTGGCTGTTAGTTAAGCAGCATCTCTGAAGGGGTAAAGTGCGTGGATTTGGCTTGAACTAAATATCAGCTGAAGCTGGGGACATATTTAATCCTTAAAAGTATTTAGGTATCTAAAAATAAGTCATTTAGTAAATGTAAAAACCTTCTCACTGGGAGAATTTAAGCACAACTGAAAATACCCCAACTTCTGCACCCTGGAGTGCCACCAGGAAAACTGCACAACTTGGAAAATTGCACCAGTGAGAGGGTTTTATTCAGACAAATGATTATCTTGTATCAGTAGTACCTACAAGAACAGAATTATAACTGATGTATGATTTATCTAAAGCTTGCCTTCAGTCGTGCTTCACTAGGAGCTTTTTACTTTGGTCCGTATTTTCTATCAGTAATTTCATGGAATATAAATATATGAAACAACATGTATAGGGACTATGAGACTGTTAAGTTTGACACAGCTATAATTGAAACTGCTTGGAAACCTTCAGGGAAAGCTGAATGAAATCTTTAATATGTTTCCATATTGTTCTTTTTTTTTTTTTCTTCTTTTTCTCTTATCTCTACGGGTACAGACCAATTCAGGTTAAAGGGATCATAGATGTTATAGCAAGTTACTTAAAAAAACCCCATGAAATAAATTTGCTATTGTTGTTTGTGATAGACAGCAAAAAAAATTATGTAATTTTTTAATTATCAAGGTATTTCTTCTAAGCTGTATTGAACTACAATATTTGTCTCCCAGTTAGTATTTCAGTGTCATGTAGGATCATAAATGTGTGACTTGGGTAACTATCATATTCCACATTCATTTTTTTTTAGCCTATGAAGTGTTGCTCCTGCAATGCATTTCCTTTATTAAAACTGTGAAATCTTACTGTTGCTTTTAAAAATAGTTTTTAAAAGCATTTTTATTTTACAATCCACTTTCTCTTTTAGTAGTTATGTATCTAGCCTTTTCTACCCTAATGGATGAATAAAATACTTGTAGGAAGTTTTCATGAAATCTTCATAGAGGTTAGAAGTTTTAGAAGATAAAATCAGATATGTATTACCTAGACCCTCTATTACAGGACTAAATACAACACTTGCTAGTCCTTTTTTTTTTAACAAGCATTCCCAATGAACTCAGGCCTGCCACTGATGGAGGATAGTTCTGCCAGAATTTAATGCTGAATATGGATTCTTCTGATGTGAAATTGTACACTGAGTCACCCCCTCAACCAGCCTTGGGCTGGAGGAGAGGTACTGCTGTCCTTGAGCATTTTAGCTGGGTAATCCTGGAAAACTAAAAGAAGGGGAAAAAAGGAGTTAATAAATTGCTGCCTGAGCTTCAAATGCACAAAAATTCTGGAGAGGTTTCTGCTCAGGCCTAACTACTCTTTTGGATGCCACTGGACACCGTAAATTGAGCAAAGTTTTGAAATTTATTGTGGGTACAAAATAGCTGAAATTGAGCTTCCTGAGCTGAGGGCCACTTTTAAGCAGACAAAACTATATCATCCCTCTCCTTTCAGTTTTGTGGAATAAGTTTACAGAAAGATGAGGATAATGGTAAATTAGTGAAGAGTCATGAATAAACAGCCTCCCAGTTAAAGGTCCAATACTCAAACTGCCAAGGTAGAGTTTTATATGTCTTAAAAATATATATACAAACATCATAAAACATTTACAGGTGTCTTAAAAATACACAGATATCATAATCTCACTCATATAATGAAATGTGATTTCCCCACGTTATGAAAACAAGAAATTAGAGCTTCTTCACTTTCTGAACCAGACATGCTGTCTGTATCTGAAACAGCTTTTCTCCTTTGAGTGTACAAACGTATTAAACTGTAAAGGTCAAACGTGATGTGAGGTTGGGTGGGGACCTCAGACTGCAAATCCTATTTTCAGTTTGCCAGCAAGCACTTTATCCTGCTCAGTAACTTGCACCTTCTCAAGCAGAATAATTTAAGGCACTTCTCATGCAGTCATTAACTGGTTGTTTCTGCTGGGATCTCTTTACTGAGTGCTTGTTAATGTTCGTGATGTGGGTCACAACTCTGCATTGCCATTTTCTCTAATTACCATCCGTCGGTGTTTTCTCCCTGGGCTGGAACATTGTGTTCTCCCAGGCACAGTGTATGCAAAAGTGGAGATATCACAGAATGAGAGGAAAAAATAACCTAATTATCTTCATGGTCCAGGAAGGTCCAATTAGCAAATAGAGAAATGTGTTGAAATAAAAATTGTACATTGCTTCTTTTGACTCTGTTTCCTAAACTGTTAAGTTCACTGCTCAGATTTATCACGGGATTAACTAACTACTGATAAGAACACTTTTAACACCAGAGCTTTAATGTTTCTGAACACAGATGGTTTGAGGTGTTTGAAACTGCATGAATTACTGAACTATAGTGTCATTTCAGGGTTGTTAATTGTTCACTGAGCCTTGAAAGGAAATAAGCTTTAATACATGCTGCCCCATCACCGGGTGTGCAGTCACGGTAGATGGACATGCAGTTGCCATGCCAAGAGTGCTGGGAAGTGCCCTCCTGCACTGAGTGACCTGTGAGTGTGCAGGCTCTGCCCCTCCTGCTCCTGGCACTGGTGCACAGAGCTGATAACATGTTACAGAACCCACAGAAAGAATAAGACAGTGATACTGCTTTGTTCCAAGGGTAGGATACGCTGAATTAAAGACAGGAGGGATGGCTGGTGTGGAAGAGGAATGCTTTACTGCAGGATGGCTGACTGCAGTGATGACACATTTGCCCTGTGAACCTTCCTTTCCCCTCCTTCAGCATGAACTGCACCTGGATTACAGGGTACTCCAAAAAATGATTACAAACTAGGATTGCATTTGAAAGGAAAGCGAAAAAAGAGGATACTGTATCGGGTCCATAGTCAAATCCACAATTTATATGCCAGGGGTTGATGTGGCTAGGTAATACTCTTCATTTATCATTTATGCCATTATGTATCTACTTTGGACTGTGTCTACATCAGTCTTGGCAATCTCTCTCTAGGAAGTCCTAAGGGTAGTGTAGATTCCTACCAGCATGCAGCCTGAGCTTGGAAGTCTACCTGGTGAAATACTATTTCTTAAAACCTCTGAAGGGCAACTAGGAGGGATCAATGTAAGCTCACAAGTAACAAAGAATTTTAATGCTTCATATTCTGCGGATCACATTTAGTTTTTTCTTTTGTCCAGATGGATTCACACTTCTGGAACTGGAAGCTTTGAATTTGGAAGCTGACAGGATTTTGTAGATCTTTTTCAGAAAAGTTGAATTCTGTGGTGGTAGAATAGGCCGTAATGAAAATCATGATAAAACCTGTACACTGCATGATATGAGAGAAACAGAGGATAATACCAAAAATACCTCTTTGCCCTGGGGAGGGGAGAAGAAAAAGAAGAGAGCTCTGGTTGCTGTCACACATTGCATTACCTCGTCCATCTTGTCATTCAGATTTTTAGGCGTTTCTTTTTGCAGCTCTTTGTCTTGTGGCATGGACCGTATATAACCTCTTCTTATTTTCTTATTCTAGAAGATGCTTTCTAATTTTACACTTCATTCTCAATGTGTATATTCTCTAATGTCTCACTCTGAAGCCAGACCAGTTCTTGACCATGCTTTGCTGCTCAGGTGCACCAAGCAGATCCCACTGGAATAGTGACAGGCAAAGGCAAAGGGCACTCACTCTGCCTAAGGCCCAAGTGCTCGGAATCCAGGATTGCTGCATTCAGCATACAAATACAGGGATGCTTGCTAGGGTGTACAAGATGTAATGGCACTACTTGGAGATATTCGGAAAAATATTTTTAGTAGTTTTGCCTTGTCACAAAAGTCTAAAATACTGTATCCATCCGGATGCCCACTGGCTTTTGGGCTTCAGTCCCCTGTGCACAGAATGCTCTGCAACAAACTTCTTCAGGCTGGCTTAGAAGTGTCTCAGGGGAGGCCAGGCCACAGAGCTTCAGGGTACAGAGGGAATTGAGAAGCTCTGGGCTGGGAAAAGGTTTTTGTTTTTCCATTCACTGCACATCAAGCAGGAGCTGGTCCATGTGCAGAAGGTCAGATGGAAAGTAGAGAAAGAACAGGGATGTAGAAAACATGAGGTATGAGAGCGTGGGTTTATTTATTCTAGAAAGAGACAGCCACAACTCCTTTGTCCAGGGAAAGGAGCAGAAGGCCACTCTGGAAAGGAAGGGAATAACCTAAATAACCCAATAGAAAAGATAAAATTAGGGTGGCAAATCAGATTTCAGTTAGGTAGAATAAAAGATGACAGTTCAGAAAGTGAAACATAGCACAGATTGAATGTGGAAATATGGCATTTCTGCCACGGGTACTTTTAAAAAACAAGTGAAACAAGCATCTGGCAGCAATATCAAGGAGCAGTTAATCCTTCCTTGGGGCAGGGTAATGTTTTTGGCCATGTCTTAAAATCCTTTTCAGTACTAATTTTTCATTGACTGTGTTAAGATTTTACAGGGAGATTTTTCAGCCCAAAGAGCATGAACTAGGTAGTCATCAGTGGTTTGCTGAGAATTTTTAGATGCCTTTTCTCCAGGAGTAAGTGGAAAATGTCATGTGGGAGATGTTTGGTCAAATAATTGAATGTTGAGAACGACAGTGTTTTACAGTTGTGCAGTGAGCAAGTCTGAAAAGCAGATTCCTGTGGTTGCTGCAATCAATGTCAAAAATCCTGTTGGCTTAAGTGGTGGGAGACACAAACCTTAAGCTACTTAGAAGATACTGGTTAATCAATTTGAATAAAATTTCTTCTGCCATATGTGTTAAACCAAGCACTGGTTTTCTGTTCTCTTGAGTGGTGACAATTCGTCATGCCATTCCCCCCATCCCCACCGTTCTTTGGCATTCATTTTAATTAATATTAATTAAATTTGCCTTGAGCAAGTTATTTTGCTGTCCAGATTCCGTGAAGGATTTTTCTTTTTTGCTGCCTGCCTGCTTTATCACCTCGGTGTGTAAGATACAGCGTTTACAGAAGATGTAGCTGCAATATAAAATATTCCTTCGTCAGTTTGCTGAGGTTAAAACAGTCTTTCCCTCCCTTCCCCTGCGGTCATTTGGACGCTGTGCCGCTGCTGGGTGGCTCGGGTCGAGCTGCGCTCCTTCGCAGGGGCTGGCACAGGGCACTGCCCAGGGATGCCCAGGGATGCCCGGGGCTGGGCTGGGAGCCATCCTTGGGATCGCCCCGGGGCTGCAGAGGAGTCAGGAGTGGGGGCAGAGCCCAGCTGAGCCCTGCTGTGAGCTGCTGCTCCCCGGGCAGGGTTAGCACAGCCCTCGGGCTGGCTGCCCCCAGCTCTGCCCGGGGATGTCCCACCGGGCTGCCAGGAGGATTCCCAGGTAAAGGGGCTGTGGTCCCTTTGTGTGGGATGGACTTGTGGACCTTAATGTGGCCCAGCTGCCCCCTGGAAAGGAGCTCTGGCGTGGGAATGGTTCTGTGCGATGGGAGATGGGGAGAGGGCAGAGACACAAGGGGAGAATCGTGAAAGGTGACCGACTGTTCGTGGGCAGGGGCTGTGGGTTGGTGATGACCCCTCTGGGGCTTCTCTGGGTGCTGCCTGAGCCTCACTGCAGGTGCCCTGGGTGCACTGCTGTCCTCAGCCCTCCCCAGGTACAGCAACCTGTGGATTTGGAGAGAACCCTGTGTGTCCTGGGCTGTTTGGGTCAGACGAATCCCAATTTGTTCACTTAGCCTTTTAAGGGCTGGGATGGGGGAATGTGAGATCTCAGAACATGAAATGTTCTGGTGGTCTGGAAAAAGACAAGTCCTTTTGTGTTCCTAAATGAGCCTTAGTGACTGTGGTTGGCATTCTGTGTTGTGTGAAGGGGAAACACTTATTGTGAGGGAGAGGTTAAGGGAAGACAGAACTTTACTTCCTCCCTGGGTTTTTTTATGGTTAATCTGTACTTTAACTAAGAGCAAACTAACATTGTGTGAAGTTCTGAATCTTAGTGAGCAGACAGCCATAACCCTCTAGGGGTTTTTTTTGGGTGATGGTTTGTTATTTTGCTTTTTTTTTCCAGAGCACATATTGTTATATTTGGGGTATATCTCAAACTGTAGCATTCTGACTACTTTATCCTGCTATTCTCTGTACCAGAGAGTGGAATAATGCCTCTTGCAGTGCTGTAAAAAATTTATGTATCTCTGCTTCCCAAACCCAATTTCTTTCAAAAAATTGTATGTAATAACTCTGTCTCACTTCCATTTTTCTCGTGTCCTCTGCTGATCAAGAATTAAAACATACTAGAATCTAGTTGGATTAACAGCTGCCTGTGCTCTTAATCAGCAGAATAAGGAAAGTATCTCTTATATTGCTCATTTAGCATGCTGTTCTAGGTTACTGTGTTCATCTGAAACTTAAGCTTTTTATTTTTTTTCCCATTGGGTGCCCAGTTGAACATTGCTCAGTTTTACTGGATATACTAATTTGTAGCATAATCACCGTAATTATGAAAATTATAATTCCTAATTCCATTGTACTATGCATATATTGCTGCAGAGGAACACACTGTAAGAAACTCTAAATTAAAGTAGTTTCATTTGTGCTTGCAAAGCTCAGAAAGATTTACACTTTTTCTATGAATTAAGGATAAGTTTAGGCATTTAAAACTCTAGAAAAAAATACAGTCTTTAAAAAACTACTTAACTGACAATCTAAAATACAACATAATCTTTAACATGGAAGTGCTATGGTCTTTGAGGAAGTCCAAGGCTGATATTTTGGCAGCCAGCTTAATCTTTACTGTAGCAAAAATAAGACAACTGTAAAACTTACACCAATTACCGGTTGTAGAACAAGCTGTTTTTCCAGGCATGGGATTGTCTTGTTTTAAACGGACCCGTTTTGCTCAAAAAAATATTTTTTGTGAGTAGAAGCGTTCTTAAAATTAATCCTTTGAGCATCTAGTTTGCAAATCCCTGGATGAATCTAACTGCCTTGCGGATGGTGGGTGGTGTTGATTCGGGGGAAGGCAGGCTTTGTCCTTTCCCTCAGTAGGGAGGGCTGGAAGGGATCTTCCAAACCCTGAAGCAAAATCACCTGCCACTGTAAACAGCTGTTACATCTGGTGTTATTCAGAAGTTCATGTTACTTGCTCACATGCACATCTTCCCATTGCTTTGCTATTCCCTCCTCTGCTTCTCTGGTTATCGCTTTTCACTTCCAGATTAAACCTGACGGTCTGGAATCTATTTTTGGCTCCTCTCCCTTGTTGTTTTTCCCCTTTCCATAGATCTTCATGGACAGCAGTAATCATCGTGGTTCTGTCTTACTGGGTGAAACCATTTAGGAACAGGCAGTTAATACTGATTAGCCCCTCTTAATCAGCTGCTACGAACTCTCTTTCCCAAGCAGTGGGTGATGGAGTAGCAACTTCCCTGGCAGTGAACTGGGGATGCATGGGGAGAGAATGCAGCTGGCTGTATTATCCCAGGCTAAGGTTGCTTTCTTTGCCTGCATTTCTGTGGTTTTTCAGTCTCTCCACAGTGTAGCATCTCCAGCTTTCTGACTTTCCCCTCTGTAGCCACCTTCCTTTCCAGTGACCTGCTGCCTCCCCCAGCAGCTCTGCCCCAGGGCCTCGATTCTCCCTCTGCCTCCAGCCCCTCTTGGCTGTGGATGGTTCCTCGTGGAGTGTCCCACACGGTTGCCTGGTTTGTGGAGAGGCAGGAACAGGTGACTTAATGGCTGCTCTTTCTGTTGTTTATGTCTGAGGGAACAGGGCCAGCCGAACACTTTATTTTATCCAGAATGCAGCAGGCCAGCGAAGTGGCTTAGTGGAACACATCCAACAGAAGAGTTATACATCATGCAAGCCTGCTACAACTCATGGACTTTGTGCAATCTTTTGAATGTAGTTCATCCTCAGATTGCAAATTCCTCTCTCCTGAGATCTGCCTGACTAATGCCAGACAGGAGCTTGTTGTACGCCAATGGGGCTGGAACCCCAAGCATGGCTGTTCCAAAATCTCATGTACACACACTTTTAATTGGAAAACTTTTTGCTCAGTAGATCTGTTATCCCTTAAGCTATCCACATAAACTTTATGTGAGCAGTTTGAATAGGAGTAACCTTCTTGAAGTACTGTTATCTGTCATGGACACCAGCTCTCTTTGCATTGCGTGACTACGAGTACCTGTGTCTTAAACCTGTCCATGATCAGAAGTGTTGTATTCAGAAGTCTTATTGAGCAGTCAAAGCTATTTGTCCCACCCTTTCTTACTGAAGGTAACATTACTAAGGCTGGGAGCATCAGTAAATACTTGGTTACGCTGCAGCAAATGGTACGACCCTCTGAAAGCTCGTGCTTTGGTGCCACAACTTTGGAAAACTGTCACCTGCAGGTTGAAAAAGGGGCTACAGTGGAGAGATGGGAAGTGGGTTACAGCTGAAAGGTGATCATTTAAGAGAGGGGCTATTCTCAATGTTCTTGCAAGCACTGCATATAAAACAGATCTGCATTTTAGCTGATAATGTTTATTTTACTTTGGGGTAGTGGGGAGCATCCCAGTAAGGCATTTGGCAAAGTATATTTATATCAGTTGGACCGTTAAATAAAACCACAAATGAACAGGTTAAAACAGCTCAATGAAAACCTGAAGGAATCTGATAACTGTATTTTTCTCTGTGTGTGTGTATAAATACATATTGTGCTCCTTAGTTCCAAAGAGTGCAATAAAAGCTAAACAATAACTGGCAGTGTTATTGCCAAATGCTTCTGGAGAGAAAAAAAACAGTCTGAGGACAGCTGAGGCGCCTTTAGTGGGAAGAGTAAGAGAGGTACTTGATGACGTCAGAAATTTGCAGTAGGTCTTGAGATGAAAGCATATTTTGGATCTACGAGGGATTTCTAGCTGTAACAACATGACTGTTATTACTTGTTTAGTAATATTTATTACTAAAAATTTATGTTTATTGCCCAAGAAATTTAAAGGCAGTTTTTATACATCATTGCAACTGGAATGAAAACATCAACATTTCCAGGTCCTAGACTGGGTTTTTTTTAAGTATGTCTCCTTGTGATGTGAGTTATATATGTTGTTGTAGAGAAGTACAGTGGTGTACAGCCAGTTTAAAACAGATAAATCTGCCTAAGAACTGGCTATGTAGAAGAGTTCGAGTATAATCCTTGGCTCTGTGCAGGACCCCCCTCTGTGGAAGCAAACCCCTGCCTCCATCATCCTCCCCTGCACCTGCTGGTGATGCTGCGGCCGTGCCGTGCTCTGCCTCTCCTCACACTCCGCTCTTCCCTCTCTCTGCTGAGCTTGCCCAAATGTGTTGCACTCAGAGGTAATTCCAAGCCTTGGGGCTGCCCCTTAATCCTTTGTCAAGCCCCCAGGTTTGTTTGTCTTGTTGGTCTGTTGCCATGGCTTTGCCTTCATTTACCCTCTTCTGTGAACGATGCCCTGGCTCGTGTTGAAGCTTACAAACTACTTTTTCAGCTAAATGGTATTCTGCAGAATCTGCATTTATATTTTTGCTAAACTAATTTTCTTTTGGGTTCATTGATCTCTTTAATGAAAGTCTAAGCATTTTTATGAGCCAAAACCTCATTAGACTGTACAGAGGCTGTAATTTAAACCTATCTGTTCTGTTACTGTACATTTTAATAAAACTTTATTAGGTTACTCTTCTGATGAAAGACAGCAGGAAATATTTCATTCATTAAAAAACTTGAGGTGCTGGGAAACTTAATGTTGCATTCTTGTTTTCAGATTAATTATGGGTTTTGTCATACCTTGTTAGTGGGTATTCTATTAAAGGAGTTCAGTTTAAATTATCCCATAGAAGATAACTGCATTCATGTCAAGATTATCTTTACACATCCAATCATGTGGCTTCTCTTCAATTAATGATTTTTCCAGTCTTGAATTTATTAAGTTTTTCCTGTTGTAAATGGGTATGGTACACATTTTATATGAAGGTATTTTATCTAAATTCCACTTCCACCAGTGACAGCTCACTTTGCTACAGCAGCAGATGCAAATCTACTGCAAATGTAAATCTGCTGGAATGCATTTTCTTCCCCCTTTTAGTGAAAAGACTTCATTTTTTTTTAAAGTGGTTTCCTATGCAACATGGGGTACAGTAATCTGTACAGCTATTAGGTTGTCTGAATAGGATGAAATGAAATTCCATTTCCTAGGAATGAAAGCATTTTTATGTAACTTAATTTTGCACAATCCTGAGTAGCATCTGGAGGGAAGAGAATGATGGGGAATTATGAACTCAGGGGATTTGCTCAATATGTTGATTCACTCCAGTATCTTATTTTTCTTCTGTGACCACTGTACACTTAACAGAAAGCTAAAAGAAGGGGGGGGGGTGTAGATAGAAGCCACTTTTCCCTCTTTCTTATGTTACAGCCACACCTTATTAGTGTCCTGGCATAAGTAAGAGGATAAAAGTCACTTGCATTTTCTTTCACTTCTGCCAGCACTCTGAAAGGCTGTAATAAAGAAAGATTTTTTTTTTTTTCCATCCCATTTTATCTGTGCCTGAATTATTGCTATGTTCCTAACTGGTGTGGGGTTTTTGTGTGCATGTGTTTGTTAGTTTTGACAGTTTTTTTGTTGTTGTTTGGTTTTTTTTTTTTGTGTGTGTGTTTTTTTTTTTTTTTTTTTAACCAGGAAAATATATGAGAAAAAAAAAAAAGAGTGTTTGGTAGGAAAAGTTCCCAAGGCTTCTGAAGGCTCTCTATCTTGCAGACTACCTGGGCTCCATTCTGATTAGTTTTGGGTTTAG
>JAYRBT010000010.1:14193309-14207060 GCA_036023395.1 Myiotriccus ornatus | reverse complement strand
GAAAAGTTCCCAAGGCTTCTGAAGGCTCTCTATCTTGCAGACTACCTGGGCTCCATTCTGATTAGTTTTGGGTTTAGGATTTAATCTTTTAAAAGTCTTTGGTAGCCACCAGCTTGAAAATTAACAACTGTGTATGAAATACAAGCCAAAGCACTGATCTGTATAAGGTGGTGTTCAATTGTTTGAATTATGTACTTTTACAATAAATGTCCTTTGTGAGCAACCTACTTCTGATATACTTCATCTGATGTAAGGAGCACCTTCTTCCTTCCCAGTAAGCAGGTCACTTTGAGGTGTTCCAAATGAGAGGAGTAAATAGTCTGTGAATATAGAGCAGTTGGGCTTTGATCTGGTTCATATTCCAGGATAAACTCTTCCCATGCCTTCCAGGAAGTGATTTACCTTTCTCCTTCCCAAATTACATCAGGCTTTGGCTCCTGATAGGCATTCTGTCATGGGTAAGGACAAGACATTGATGCAGACACAACAGGTGTGGTGCTGAATCATAAACTAGCAATAATTTGTCATACAATGGCCATTCCCTTCTGAATTATCAGCGTTCTGATCCAAAGGATGTGATGTGGCATCCAAAGCTGGAGCTTGCACCCTGTGGCAGCGACAATCCTGTGGAGTCATGGCTTGTTTCTTTCTGTTGGGAAGCTGATGGGAGCAGGGTCCAAAAAAACCCACCTCTTTCGAAGGCTCCTGATGACTTCGGGCTCACTGGGTTCCTTATTGCGGTAGCAAAGCTTTTTCTCCTTCGGTGTCAAGAATCTCATGTCCTCTTGGTTCAGCTATGAATTGCAGTAGGAGAAACATGGAGCACAGACATGATATTCTTGTTCCCATACTAAGGCAGAAAGTAGTGCTTTTTTTGCAGTTGCTGTATTTGGAAATGATTTTATACAATTTTAGTTTAAACAAGTCCATTCACCTTTTGTTTTTTCTACCGCTTGACTCAGAGTTACATTTCCAAACACTGCAAATGCTTGCAGATTAGTGTCTAATAAGCAAAATCCAGGATCATCTGCAGGTTTTGATCTCTTCTAGACTTGTTCTGCTGCCCAGTCCAAATTATTGGAATGCCTGTGGTGAGATAATATTGCAGGGAGCATTCAAGGCATAGTCCTTGACCCTGTTCTCACTCGTCGATAGCTCTTAATACTGTTCAGTATTTTGGATGAATGAGAATGAGCTTGTGAAGTCTTGCTGGGTAGATGGGTTGGTGGATCAATACTGACCTTTGCCATTACCACTGCAATTAACACTGCCTATGAACTGACATAGGGGTAGCAGTTTCGGCACAGATGGAGATGGTGGAGAGGGTTTGCGGGAAGATGTCCTAATCTAACAGTATTTTATGGCACTTTTGTTGTCTCTGAAAATGCCACGGAATTGAGAGTAAAGATGTGTGGAGAATGGCTTGGTGATGTGTGTAGCTTAAAATCAAATCTCTTATGTGCGGTTTGTTTTGTGCTTTTTTTTTTCAACCTGTCAGTGCAAAACCACTTAGGAGTGAGTTTAAGCATCTTCATTAAAAACCAGCTCTGAATTCAGCTGGTATTTGTTTATACTCTTTTGATTTCTCTTACTGCCCTTGCTGTGCTTTGGACGAGCAAATATTTAGCTCAAGGAGATGTCTCTGGCAGTGGGCAGACTGTGTTAGCAGCACAGTGCTGTCTGTGGCCGTGGCAGGGTAGCCAGAAGGTGCCCACTCTTTCCAGCCTGCATCCTTCAGAAACAGGCTTCAGTGTGACAGCCTTCCAACCCCCCTTGGCTGTGCCTTCCCATCTTGTGTCACCACTGATGTCCAGTGTTACGAGTGGCCTGGCACTTCTGACTCGCAATGAAGGGATCTTTGTCCTCACCAGGTAGGAAATGGGCTTATTAAAATAGGACCTCTTGTGCAGCTGGAAAATAGAGGGTCCCAGCATCATCACAGGTTTCTGAGTTATTTGGTAGTGTTTACTGTCTGTTTTAAGCTTTTAAGGTCATGCCTATGCTATCTATTGTTTTGGTGGTCTTTTTCTTTGTGTTTTTTTTTTACTTTAGGAGTACTTATGGGAGGGGAAAAGGATCAGTTTCGTACACTTTGTGTTAATACAGCATGAAAATGAGAACCAAAACCGGAGAAAAAAGGGATGTGTAGGTGAAAGGGCTCGAGGACAGTCAATCCACCTTAGAATACTTTCTTCCTTTTCAAAAAATAAAATGAAAGGCTTTTCTGCTGTTATCCAAATCACAAACTCTGCATTCAGGTGGGATGGTGTGTTTGTGGGGGGCATTAACCCTAGTCCTTTTTACCTGCCTTTCTCATGACCATCTTGTATAATGAAACAGAGAAATGTGAGAGCATCTGCTTTAAGAAGAGGAGATGCCAAATAGTTGTAGTCTCCTGTAATTTTGGCCAGCTTTGTTTATAAACTCGAGAAGGTTATGATTACAACTGAAGAAATGGAAAAAGAAATACTTGTTAATTCCCACTCGTGTCCTGAAAAAGTATAAGTGGTAGAAAGGGTGAAGTGAAATGGGAAAATGAGAATTAAAAACTTTTAAAGGAAATTTAAAAGTAGCCAGGAGACATTAAGTGAATGGATTGAGAACAGCACAGATTCATCACTGAATGCTGCTGGATTTTCTGCCCTTACTGACTCAGTATTTTAACTTTGCAAAGTGTTAAAAGCCCTCTCAAAACTCTGTCCTACCTGTGATGGGAGAACAGCTAGCACTACAGTACTAGATTTCAGTTTATCCACAGGTATTTGTATGTGTGGAAATAAAGAAAACATGCTTTCCAAATTGAACTCCCTTCTCCAGGAAAAAATTCCTTTTTGGCCAGGGCTGGAAATGAGTGCAGTGCTGCAGATGTGTTGTCTCTGGCACTCCTGCCAGCTGGATGGCCAATATCCTGCTGCAGAGCAGTGAGGAGACAGTCAAAAGGGCCAGGGGGAAAATTGATCTTCTTGGAGGGGTTCGAGTGCAGGATGCTCCCAAACATGTCTGGGATAAACAAGTAGTATCGATCTGTTCTGTGGGAATGTTAAATTGGCACTGAACAGAAAAATCTCATTAAAACTCCCCAAGTTGCCCTTTGCTGCTATTGTTGTGTTTTTAAAAACATTTTTCTTTACAACAGTTTTCTTTAGATTAAATGGCCTCAAGTGTAGCAGGATCAATGCAGCTATCTGGAGACTGACTTTTGGTAAATAAAAATAACTGTAATACAGCAAATAAAACCTATTTGCCATGCTATCTAGCGAAAAGCAGGACAGAATCTTTAATTTGTTCTGAAGCACTGAAAATCTGCAATGCCAGCTTTTTGGGTGATTCTTCCCTCCCTCCTGTGCTGCAGCACGTTCCCAATGTGACAAATAATCCTGCCGATCAAAGATGCTGGAATTTATTTGTTTGGGGTTTTTTTGTTGTTGTTGTTCTCTGTTTTTGGTTTTGTAAGAAAAGTCCAGTTCATATGTTTGAAAGTAAATGCAGCTGAAATGGGACTGCAACTTCTATCACGCCACCCCATTTAAGGTAATCTGGATCAGACCCTTTCTTTTTTGTTCTCTTGAATTACTATAGAGGTTATTATATAAATAATGTATAGTTTATGATGTTTCTAGACTATTGCAAGTAAAATTTTAAAAAATTCAACAGTTTGTTTCCTTTCCATTTTGTACTCCATATATAGATGGTTATCTCTCTCTCAGTAGATTTCTAAGTGTCTAAGATATTGGTTAACGGTTTGGTCCTAAATTGTTTCTGAAAATGAAAGTTGAGGTTGAATTTGGTAATCTATCACTCAAGTAATAACTTGGGGTTGTGCTGCTTTTCATCTGAAGGGTTCAAAGTACGTCAGAAATGTGTTTTTTATTATGTACACATAGTATTTTGAGGGAGCTTTGTGGAACTCTCTACTTTTGCCCTGTAAAACCACTTATAGAGGCAAGGCCTGCCCATGGCAGAGTGGGCAGAAAGGAGACCCTCTCCACTCTTGTATTTAATTTGTGGGGATGAAGCTCCCTCTGAGCAGGAGCTGACTGACAGAGCTGGGAAAAGGGCAGTCTGATTTCAGAGCTAGTAAAAGAGCAGAGGACCTGGTCTCTCATGAATCATCACTTTGAAAAAAGAAGGACAGATCAAGGCTTACTTGTTTGATCTAGCTGCATTTTTCTGTGAATGTAGCAAGCAGTATAATCCCATGGACATCACTTCTACTTGACAGCAGCTAATTGCTCACATTTTTGTCAACTTTCTGACCTTTAAATGGTGCCACTTTTGACAGCACTTGAAAATGGTGACTGCTTTTAGAGGGAGCAAGAAGAAACAAGGCATGCATTTCCACATTAATTAGGGTTTGTAGTGCATTAATGACAATCATGTTGTCAGAAAACTTCACACACTTGTAAGGCTGTCATGATGGGCAGTTGTTATTCCTTGTCATCTTCCTTTCCCTTTCGTATCCATTAAAGTGATGAGTGTCCCCAAGGGTAAGGTGACTCGGTGCACAGTGTTTTCAATAGAATCCTGCTACTGACATGAGGGGAAAATCACTGTACAGGGTACTGCCAGACTGCATGTGCAGAGAAACCAGAGGGGAAAGGAGGCCCTGTGACAATCCCCGTGTTGTGTGGGGAGTGCCTGACTTGCTAGATAAGCTGGACAAGCAACTTCTGAAGCCTGAAGAGTGCCACATGCTTTGTGTTTTGGTACTACATTCTTTCTGAAAGACCTGAGTGCACACAGCAGGGCCAGCCCAGCATGACAGCTCATGGAACTGAGATGGGTGTTTTGCATTTTGCCCCATCCCAAGCAAGGAAGCAGGCTGGAGCTGATAGCTGCCAACAGAATGGTTTGCTTTTGGTGTTTCACAGACCTCCTCAAATGGTGGGGGTCCATTTCTGTTGGGTGACCACGTGGGTACTTGTCACATCTTGGCAGAAAAGCTGCAGGGGAAAAAGGTGATGAGGATGTAGCTGCCACTGGAATAATTCACTGAGCTTGTAGTTAACTCTGGAGTTGTCACCAGCAGAAATAGAGCCTCTGGGAACAGGGTGTGAAGCGTGTTAATCACTTGGTTTCCCCTTACTTAGTGGAATGCTTGTCTATACCTTCAGATTTAAATATATACAGACACCTTTCATGTCTGCCTTTTCTGGTTCATGGATTGAAGCCCCAGCAATTAGTAAACTGCTCTTACAGGCTTCTCTCTGCTGTGGTTGTACAGTGGGCTGTAGAAGTCTTCTGAGAACAGCCATCACTTCCTTGAAAGAAAATTTAAACAAGGTTAAGATCACTGAAGAAAAATTAAATACATAGAAAAGTATAAGTGCATATTTCAAGATACGGAAAGCTTAACTTTCCTATAAGACTTTTACAGCAACATATTAAAAAGTAGAATATAAAGAATATTTTAAATATAAAGAATGCCTGTATTTTTGGCTGGGGTTTTTTTGGGTTTTTTTTTGAAAGGTTTCCTTCTGACCCATTTCAGAATCAGTTTGTCCTATGTCTCATACTGCCTTTTAGTATTTGGTTGTGGTCATCTTATATGAAACAGACTCCTTGGTATTCCTAGGAGAGCTATTTACTCTCCTTATCCTACATATTTTTAGGTTATTAGTAGCTGAACTCTTTACTGTCAAAGGGGTGAATTGAGTCAGTGAGTTCTGGTATTATATTCATAAAACCTTTGTACTGGATGGATAACCTTGTCTCAGCAATAATGTGACATCTGAACTGCTCTAACAAGGAGATTTCTTGAGATTTCATTCACTCTATTTTCCCTGACTTAAGTATCTATATACTAATATTTGTAGACCTTTCAGTGGTCACTATAAAGTGATAAACTTACAGAGAAGCAGTGAAATGACACAGCCCAATGTCACAAACATTCAGCTTTCACAAAAGCAAAACCAAGACCCTTCTGGGAGACAGGGGTCAGACGCTGCTGCTTTAGGGTGCTCCTGGTACAAGTGATGTGGGTTCTTCTGGCCATGCTCAGAGTTTCTTTCATCTGGCTTTTATAGAAAGCAAAGGTCTGATCCTTCAGCTAGAGACAAATGTGTCCTTTCCACCTTTCAGCGTCATGGAAAAGACCTAAATGTGCCATAGTTGATCTTGAGTTTTACTGGGTTTCACTGTGGAAAGAGGAGCCCACGCTGCAACAGGTTTGCTGGTGGGACTGGTGATGCCATGGGGGACCCCCACTGGAGCATCTGTTCCTGCAGGAGTGCACCCTGTGGAAGGGGACCCACACTGGACCAGTCTGTTCCTGTAGGAGTGCACCCTGTGGAAGGGGACCCCCACTGGAGCATCTGTTCCTGCAGGAGTGCACCCTGTGGAAGGGGACCCACACTGGAGCATCTGTTCCTGTAGGAGTGCACCCTGTGGAAGGGGACCCACACTGGAGCATCTGTTCCTGCAGGGGTGCACCCTGTGGAAGGGGATCCCCCCTGGACCAGTCTGTTCCTGCAGGGGTGCACCCTGTGGAAGGGGATCCCCACTGGACCAATCTGTTCCTGTAGGAGTGCACCCTGTGGAAGGGCACCCACACTGGAGCATCTGTTCCTGTAGGAGTGCACCCTGTGGAAGGGGACCCACACTGGAGCATCTGTTCCTGTAGGAGTGCACCCTGTGGAAGGGCACCCACACTGGAGCAGTTCATGGAGAACTGCAGCCTATGCAGAGGATTCACTCTGTGTAAGTTCACGAGGGACTGTCTCCCGTGGGAGGCATCCCATGCTGGAGCACGCTTTGCCTGTGACAGTAACTGGTGTGTGATCTCTCCCTGTCCCTATTTCGATCCACAAGCCTTCTGTTTCATGTTCTCTTCTGTGCCCAGCTGAGGAGGGAAGTGATAGAGTGGCTTTGGCAGCAGCTGGAGTCCAGCCAGGGTCAGTCCACCACAGCCTGCAAGGGGGGCATGGAGAACTTAACCTCGAAGATACGACACTGAAATGTTATTTGTGTGTTCTAATAGGCCAGTCTAAGCACTTGTACAGTCTGAATAGGATGAGCTGGTTGTTTCATTTAGATAAACATTTATGGAAAAATGCATTGCCCCTTTCCCTGCTTTCAGCTCTGTCGGGATTTACTGCTCATTTTCCTCTGCTAGCTATGCATGTGGCCTTTAATGTGAACGAAAATAATGAGAACACTTATTATAAAAAATAGCCTGGTAAGTTTATATATAATTAAAAAGGCTAAACCCCCTCTTATTTAAAAAAACATGCTGAGATCTACGTGCAAAAAGCAATTCTTACTTTTCATGCAAAATTCTGTGTAAGGCTGTTAACAACATCAGATGTTTGTAGACAAATACTTTTTCTGTTTTTCATGGGAGACAGAAGAAATATTCAAAATGCTGAGAATGTGATGTATTTTTCAGGGAAAGTACGTTGACCTGTTGGTGTTGCTGTGGTCTGCACTGCTGAAAGTGTGACCTTGTTTTGGAGCTGCAAGCTATTTATTCTGGGCTCAATGTGCCTTTTGAGAGTGTGGCCAGCAGTTCTCTTTTGTCTGAAAGAAGCATGCCCGGCTAGAATTGCAGAGAAAATGGTTTGCTTTAAAAATGATAATGCCTGGAAATAAGCCCGAAGACTCCAGAAGTGGAAAACATTTTGCTGCCTCTGACAGTGTAGTTTATTGAGGTTTAGACACATTTTGAGTACTGTTGAATCAGGGTCTAAATTATTTTTTCAGGCTTGTAAAAGGCCTATTTATTTTTTTTAAGTAGGTTTCAGGAACATATTCTTGGTCAAAGAAGATGGTAATAGAGCACACCACGATACAACCAGACTCCAGCTCTGTTTTGGAGATGATTTCACCTGCTCAGTCTCTCTCTGCATGGGGCCAGTATCCTGCAGGGCAGATGTTTGACCAATCTGTTACTTGCATCTCTTTTTGAGATGCTGTTTTACGGGATACAGTCTCCAATTCGGAGTTCCTTTACCAAATGTCTGACCTTGTGTTTGTCTGTGAACAGCTTTGACTTGCCAGATAAGCTGGTTTGCTTTTAGGGCTATCCTACCCTCCTCAGTAGTTTGTACGACTCCAGTTGCTCAATCATCTGCACATTTTATCAGCAGTGTCTCTTCTGTTTATTTCCAGCTTATTCTTTAATGTTTCTTTGGGCTTCTTTGTTTGGGTTTTGTTTGTTTGTCTTGTTCATTTGTTTTTGTAACTCACCAAAACTGAACTGGAGAAAGAATTGCTTATAAAATTTGCAGATTATCTATCTTGTAGACACAATAACAATCGTTGAGGGTGGAGCACCTGTGCAGATTCACCTAGCTAGATGTGGGGTTTACATCAAGTAAAAATCTTATTTTCTGACTGTAGTAACTTCCCTGTCTGTGAGCTCTGCTTGCACTTGACAGTAGCAGAAAGGGATGAAACCCTCATTTATGTGCAAGAGAAATAATTTGATTTATCCCTGAGTATGTGATTCCTTATATTCTTCTGCTGTAGTCCAGGCAAAATCACAACATAGGATGGAAATATCCCCTGAATATTTGTCAAAGGTTCTCTGCATCTGGGTGACATTAGATGTGTGCTTGCTCATCTTAGAGGGTCAGGGACTTGATAGTTGCTTGTTCTGGGGTTTGCAGCTCAAGGGGGATGAGTTCCTGTAAATAATGAAAGGACTGAAAGGTTCTTAAAACATTAACTGCTTCAGAGTCTTAAGGATGTAAAGAATGTGCCCAATAAGTTACCCTACTGTGACCCCTTAGTTTCACTGGATTTTCTCTCTCTTTTCTGAAACGTTTCTTGCCTAATAAAACGTTTCTGCACACGAGGGATTACCCTGTAAAGGCATATGCTGTAGGCACTGAAATGCAGAATAATGGCTTTATTTTTCATTCTCTTCCACAAGGGAAGCAGGGAAAACATGATTTTTTTTTTCTTTTGAGAGTGATTCATCCTTTGCATTTTTCTCCCTCCTTCCTTTTTTTATTCTAGGAAAAAATCCCATAATTGTAAAGTCCTTGGTGGTTGTAATCAATACATCATCTTCATTTCACTAGGAGGTACTCAGAGTCATTAGGAATTCTGGGCTATAATTAAAGTTAGTGCACAGTTTTAATAGGTGTGAGACTTCTACCGTCTATCTTGTCTCAGGATAGTATGTTTTAATAACTGAATTGTGAGCTCTTCTCAGAGAGGCTGAGCACTCAGGGTTCTATGATTGCAGGAAGTGATTTACAGATCTACAGAACACTTGTACACAACTGAGTGCAGTTATGAAGATGGTTCATATCACTCTTAAGTCTGCTCATATTTTGGCATGTTTCTGCAGATGTTTGTGTGAGGAGTGGGTAAGCACAGCAAGGCTGTTATTTCATTGCACTCTGAAGCTTCTCGATCACCCTTCATTTAAAAGATTGCCCACTCTGCATTTCATGTCTGTGTATCTGCAAATGTTAATCAGCATTCTAGTCTGTGGATTTCAGAAACTTGACTTCAAATCTATAACTTTTTCTGCCTGGATGTCACAAATCCTTCTGTATGGTGTGGGTTTGGCTCAGAAAGCCAACACTTGATGGGCTGCATCAAAAGCAGCGTGGGCAGCAGGTCGAGGAAGGGGATTGTGCCCTTCTACTCTGCTCTCGTGAGACCCCACCCGGAGTGCTGCATCCAGCTCTGGGGTCCCTAACGCTCTGAGCAGGGAAAGAGCAAATTCTGTTCTTCTGTTTGATATGATTCCATCATGTTAACGACTGGCAACAACTCTCGTGGGTCAGGGTCCCATTGCTCTGCTGCTGTGCTAGTGCAGAGCAGAAAGAAGCAGAAGGTGTGTAGAAGAGGAAGCTCCTCCATAAAAAAGCATATAATAGGCTGAGCCCAAAACTGGGTCACCACTATTGTCTCAAATAACAGAGTATATTTTCATTCTTTCAGAACAGTCACTGAATTCCTGTAGTTCAAACCTATCAGGGAGATACTGGCTTTGCCATTTGTTGTCATGAGCCAGTGGGATGGAGCACCAGTCCCCAGAAGGTACTCAGGCACACCAAACTCGTGTTGCAGTAGACATGTGGCCATGGCTCTTTAACTGAGTGGTAGGAACAAATGACATAAAGGAATGTTACCTGTCTTCTAGTACCTTGACATGGAGTAAATTAGAATGCAGATGATGAAATTAGAGGGTTAATCTGTTAAACTGTAATTTAGGTTCCCGTGCTGTCCCTGACAGTAGATGCCCAATTGCAAAAAAATGACTTTTCTGTCTTTGTAGCAGAGAGCCCAGTGTGTTTTCATGAAGTGAATTGTGATTGCTTTTAGTGGTGTTAAGGAATTTAATCTCAGACAGTGGAAAGATTTTTGTCTTCTAGAAGACAAATGAACTGACATGGCAGGATGGCTTCATCTGAGCACCTTGTTCATAAGATGAATGACAAAACCAAACAGAAGTCTTGTGATCTGGGCAGAATTGATCTCCATTTCAGAAGAAAACTGTTTTATGAACACAAGACGAAGTACAGGGCATGGTTAGGCAGTCGTGTTGGCTGAAATAATACTTTAGTTCCATGGGAATCTCAAGCAGTCTCTGCCTTTCCCTCTTTAAAGGCCTACAGAAACTGTGGTGTGACTGACAGTGAGTGTTAGTGATGCTGCATCATTTGGTAGCAAGAAAATATGATCTAGATACATACCTAGGTTGAAAAATCAGTGCTATGGAAAGAGCTAGAAAATAATTAAGTCCTAATTAGCAAAGTTAATGGCAGAGGATGAGAAATATACAGAGGTAACTGGAAGTAAGCTTAGATTTCCAGGCCTCAGTAAGGAAGAGAGAACATAAATTGAGGTATTGGAGACCAGTCAGAAAAGGCAAGTTTGACAGGAGGGTTAAAGACGAGTGAACAGGGCAGAAGAAATTTTTTTTGTGGAAGAGGGTGAGTTTTTTGAGGCTTTATTAAACAACCACACATTTCTTGTTCCTCCTGAATCTCCTCTTGTTTATTTGTTTTTGTTTGGGGTTTTGGTAGTTGGTGGTGTTGGTTTACCTTCACAAAGCGACTGCATTTGGTTCCATATCAGAAATTCAATCTAAGCTTTATTAGAGGTACCCAAAATATTTTGGTGCATAACTATCCCAGCTGAAGCATATTATGAGATTGTTGGTCTCTATAATTCTGTGACCAAATATAGATAAAAATACTTCTGGCTTTTTTAACAGCTGATGCCAATGGTGTAACTTTTTTGTTTGTTTTACTTACCTCTGTTCTTGTGTAATTATTTTCTAGAACATGAAGGAAATGCAAAATACAAAGTAGTTCTGACTTTTTTTTTTTTTTTAATGAGCTAGATCTAATTACATCTAACCGTGTTCAGATCTGGAAACTTTAAAGTTTATCTCTAATTTACTGCATATTTCCCAGTGGCAGAGAGTTGTACCAGTGCTGTACAAATTGTGTTGTTATAATTAGCAGTGGAGTGCACCAGTGTGTTTAAACACAGTGGAAGGACCACTTTACAGAAGATACCCCAATTAGCACTCTTCTTAAAAGTGAATGTTAAGTGCACCAAGACAATAAATCAGCAAGTGAACTCCAGAGCAGGAATGACACTTGTAGTTTTCAGCTGGATGGAATATGAACCAGCAGCCTGCAGGCAAATCTCTCTAGGTAAGCCCACCACCAATCACCTCAGCTAAGCAGGTTGCCAATACCCACTTGGCACAAATATGTTTTTCAAGCAAAGGGTCTATTGCTTTTTTCCTTATTCATACAGCTCCCATTAGTGTCAAAGGGAACTATGTGTTTGTGAAAAGAAAATGGATCCCCCGAGGGTGTCAAGTATTCTAAGGTAATGTTCTTCTGTTACATTTTATGCACTGCTTATTTTTATGAGTTGTTGTAATTGTTTAGTGTGTATGATGGCTTTAGGGCCTGCTGTCAGGTGTGGAATCACTGCATGAAAAGGGCTTGTGAATGAAATACCGAGAATTTGGAAAAGCCACTTCATCCTTTTCATGTCTGCAAAACAAATACATAATATTTGGAATAGCAACTTAAATAAGGAGTAGTAGAAACAGAACAGCTTCAGAAATGTGCAAATGCATGGTCCTAACTGACCAATTAGTGCCTACAGTTATTGACATTTCAGTAATTCATTTAGGTCTGCATCAGTTCTGAGACAACTGTTTCAAAACCAACAGGTCTGCTGGGAGGAGAGCTTGTAAAGGCAGAACTGATTAAATATACTGAACCTGAGAGACCAGATTAGTGGTCATATTTCTAATTTGTAAATTGAATATGTTTACAAGGTAAACTACTTCTTTATCCTCGTTTTTGAGGAAACCTTTTGACATTATTTTGGAAGTGCTGTGTTATCTGAGCTAACAGAATTGTCCCAAAGCAATTGTGAAAGCTTTTTCTTGGTTTGTACCATCAGTCAGTGAAAATCAGGTATTTCTTAACAATGACCAGGTTGACCATTTCTTGACAGAAGCAGTTGGTGTTACTCCTGCTGTCACTCTTTGAAAACTGATTTCTTTGACACTGTTGGCAGGGTCCTCTGCTTCCTGCAAATTCAGTGCTTTTCTACAGTTCTGTTCACCACCAAGAGAGAAATTCATTACCAGGACTGAAATCATATTCCAATAGTATGTTCCATGGAATAATAGCAAGGGCTGTAGTTGTTCTCTGCATGAGGATTTTTGTTAAGGCGAAGAAGACTATTACCTTGACTCCTGTGCTGCTACTTGGTGCCAATTATCTTTGTTGCAAGCCTGCTTCTTTGGAGTTTAGTCCACCCAAGTGAGTGGTTCTGCTGGGTAAATAATGAAAGTAATTCTTTTTTTTTATTCTCTACCCAGTCCTTGACCATGAGAGTTAACGGAGCATCACCATGTCTGATTTGAGCTCAAGTGAGGAATGATGAATTAAATCTGTACACAGGTTCAGTCTTTGGGTCAGATTTGCACTGGGAAGCCATTCCCCCTTGTCCTGTCACTCCAGACCCTTGTTAAATCTCTCCTTTTTTAGTTTTGAGCAGTACTTCGTAGCCAACCGTGAGTTAAGGAGTTTACAGTGTGAGTTCACAGAGCTCATAAAGTGTTTGCAATTCCCCCACTGTCCCTGGAGTTAACACCGGGAGTCTGAACCTCGGGCCGGGTTTTAAAAGCTTGTGTGTATGTGCAAAAAATAGTGCTTGCCTTTGGTCATCATATCTGGTGGCTGAATTGTTTTTTCCAGTGGAAAGGAAGTGTCGTTTTTATAGCCAGATGTAGCAGATGTGAGCTCTGACTATAGGCAGGGCAGCCTCGTGCTACCAGAAGTTTTATTTCTGTGTTGTAAGTCACGAGGAATTATGGAGGCCAGTGGGTTTTAAGCCTGCCCAGTGTAGAAGCAGAATGCCTGGGGACAAGAATATTGACAAATTGTAGTGATCTACTGTCCCAAATAAAACTGGTGCTTCCTCTCCTCATGCCCAGGGATTTTATTGCAAGTTGCTCTGATCTTCCTGCAAGACTCTGCTATGATTTGCTTCTTGATTTCTTGCTGTGACATTCCCAGCTCTTGGAAGGTGTCAGAAGTAAATTCACTATCACAGAATCACAGGCTGGGTTGGGTTGGAAGAGTCTTTAAAGACTCTTCAGTTCCATCCCCTGCCATGGGCAGAGACACTTTCCACTAGACCAGGTTGCCCCAACTTGCACAGGTTGCCCAGAGAAGTTGTGGCTGCCCCTGGATCCCTGGAAGTGTCCCAGGCCAGGTTGGATGGGGCTTGGAGCAACCTGGGCTAGT
>JAYRBT010000010.1:14136003-14193209 GCA_036023395.1 Myiotriccus ornatus | reverse complement strand
TCTTAAGGAAAAGAGACTTTTGAGTATCATGTTAAACTGGCATGGACAGGTTGCCCAGAGAAGCTGTGGCTGCCCCATCCCTGGAAGTGTCCCAGGCCAGGTTGGATGGGGCTTGGAGCAGCCTGGGCTGGTGGAAGGTGTCCCTGCCCATGGCAGGGAGTGGAATCAGATGGTCTTTTATGTCCCTCCCAACCCAAACCGTTCTGGGATTCTGTGAGCCTGGCAGTCCTGGTTATTGCAGAAACCTTATCTCTGTTTTTCTGGAGTTTTGTTTGGAATGCTGGTCTTTACGCCGGGTTTCTGCCCACGTAGATGTCCATTCAACTTCATGGGAAGCTGAGATTCCACGTGTGCTGTAATGTTTCCTCGAGGGCCAGGAGATTTGTCCAGCTGGAGCTGAGTTGAACAGATTTGAATCTTGGCACCTGGAAGACAAGGCAGTGTGTCCAGGGGGTTCTTCAGGGGAAAGGTGGATGAATGGAGGTGGTGGAGCTGATATGGAGAACTGGGAGGAAGAAGTGAATGCCTGTGTGTGCAACTCCTGGTCCTGCCGCTGCCTTCACCAGTGCCCCTCGCTTGGCTGAGGGGCTGCAGCTCCTGCCCACATTTTGGGTTGCCCTGGGCAACCTCACCCCGGTTTACTTGCTGTGCACGAGGAGTGCAGCTTCAGCGAGTTAATTTAGGTACAGTTCTAGTAGATGTTGCACCCTCTTGCATGGTTTTCCTGTGTGTTTAGCACAAACACTAAACAGGCTACACCTGTTCAGCAGCACTCTCTAAAATACTCAATTTAAAGTAGAGAAAGGTGTCACATCTTAATTGAACATCTGTCCTAGAGGAGCTGGAGCAGCAGTTGTCTGCTGGTCTTGTGTCCTACACCTCAGCCCATCACACGGGTGCTGTGAGGGGTCCCTGCTCCGTGCATGCCCCCAGGATCAGTTTGTACCAGCTTTGGTGCTGCAGGACCCGAATCTCGAGCACATCCCTCCAGTGTGAGGTCCCTGAGATACCTCCACAGCATCTCCTCTCCTCCCTTGCTGCCAAGGACTCATCCCTCTCTGCTCACTGGCTCCCTGTGGGACTAAACCAAGCCTCTGCCTCCTGGGTATCCCTTTTCCAAGCATAAATCCCTCTTCCTTCCTGCTGTGCCAGCAAGCATCAGCAGCAGGGCCCTCTGTGCTGCTGCCCGGGGGGTCCCCTCTGCCTTTCTGCTCCAGCAGCTTCGAACAAAAAGGGCTTGGTTTTGGCTCTGCTCATGTCTTTGAAGTTCTTGCAAGCAACGGATACTTTGCTTCTCCTTGCACAGCTGAAGACTAGAATTGCATTAATCTACTTACCCTTAACTTTCTGCTATAGAAATTGATTCTATCAGAGGCCATTTTTCTTCTGTTTCCTTTCATACCAAACTGCTTTCTTATTTCTCCCCAGTAGAACAGGAAAGGCTTGAATTGCAGTGATCTTGTGAATTAATTTCAAACCAGTTTATTACTTCAGTGACCACTTGGCTTCTTCACAATGGTATTTTCCAGTGTTCAAAATAGAATTCTGTAAAAATCAAATTATGTTCAAGACTAGCTTTGGAGGAAAGGAATAGGAAATTAAAAAGGGGTATGTGAGAGTAATTTTTTCAGTAGAAACTTCAGACAAATTTCCAGCTTAGGAGAAATGCATTTTAAATATTTTAAACTCATTGGCTTGTGGTTTTTTTTTTCGTTTTCAGTTTGACTATTCCATATTCATGTATTTTCCATGTTATCTTGTATTGCCACTGAGCTGGCCTTTAGCCATGAGGTGATCTTTCTAATTATGACTAATTGCTGATGTAATGCAATCACTTGAGGATTAAGTTTAGCAGCACAGCTGTTACCTATACAGGAGAAAGGAGGGTCACTGTACTGCCAGGTTGTTTTGGCAGTCTCAGGATGACCTCTGGCCCTGGAACTCCGGGAAAAGCAGCATCTCCTTGCAGGCTGAGCGTGGGATGCGCTGCCCGGGCTGGGAGGATCCCGGTCACCCTGTCCAAGGGCACTGGCTGCGCTCAGCCTGGCTTTGCAAAGTCCTCCAGGGCTGATGATGAGGCACAAACACAGCAGGAGGTGGGTTAAGATGGAAAAAAGAGCCTGATTACCAAACTATATTTCAGTGAGCCAGCTTGCCTTGTGGCACTCAGTTTGACATTGTGATCTCGAAAGCCCAAGACTGGAAAGTTTGGGCCTGTGTCTTCTTCATGGCCACAGAATGTTTTTTACTAACTGGTAAGAAAATCTGAGCTAGCTTGGTTTGAAGGAGTTTTGAAACTTGTACTCAACAGTAATGATAAGAAAGAGGTTTCTGTCATTTTGGGATATGGTTTAACTTATTTTTGGCTTTTGAGGAAAATAATTAATTGGTCTTTTTAGTATGCTTGCTGGGACATCTTACAGTTGTATGTTGTTAACCAAAAGAATCAATATAACCTATTCCAGCAGATTGTTAGGAAATGTGCTTTTGTCTTGAAATGCAAGAACTTTGATTTATTCTTTTTTTTAATGTCTTTAGTATGGTGTGTACTTACAGTAGTTAACACATTCTAAAACTGTAGGGGTAAAATGTTTACAAGATACAAGTTTCTCTTCTGGGCTGGCAAACTGGGATTTTCCAGTTACTTTTCAGCTCCAACCCTCAGCTGATCAGGGGAAGAAATATCTGAGGGCTGTCTTTGAGCACTAGGGGTTTGTGTATTGAAGAAAGATGGGTATGATGGAGCAGGGAATAATTTTAAGTAACATAGCCAAGCTAGTATATACACAGGAAAGCACAGGCAGCCTGACTCTGACCAATGAAGTTCATAAGCAGTGCTTGTGGTTGGTGTACAGCAGGTGGGCCCTAGAAGGACTCACCTAAGCCTGGCTCTTAAAGTTCAGTCTGCTGGCTCTAGGGTAGAGCACCACCTCATTTCCCACCTGTTCTATGAAGTAAATCAAGTCATCTCCCATTTATATCTTTCCTAGCTTGTGTTAAACATGTCCCAAACTGAGATGTGGGGTTTTTTCGTTTTGTTGGTTGGGTGATACTTATTTTTTCCTTCCGTGAGGAGGGACCAAAGAGGACTGATGTAATATATGCTTCTTGAAACAAGGAGTGATGTGTTAGTATCTGGTATGTTTGCCAGTGACATAATTTTTATGATGGTGTGATTGTACTAAGTTCAAAGGGAACAGAATGCAAGTCAGCAGCGTTACAAGACCGTAAAACCACTGTTGGGGTAAGACAATCAAAACGGAGTGCTTGCCTTTCTGGGTGGATTTATCCCTTCTTTCTGTGTCGTCAGGAGAGGGGAGGATGTGACTGTTATTAATTAGTCTCTTTACAGGCTTAATAAATGCGACGAAGAGGGGTAAAGTAAACTATTTCTGGTTGTAAGTACTTGTAAACCCTTTCTCTTGTTTGTGAATTTAGCATAGAACAGCTTGAAACCCTGAGGACCTGCATTTGTTCAGCAAGACAATTGTAGGTAGTGATCCCTGGAGGCCACTGTATTTCTAGGCAGACCAAGTCCTTGTAAAACCAAAAGCTTGCAATTATAACTCATGCATACAATTCTTGTATGCAAGCCTTTCACCAATCTTATGAAAAGCTCTTCAGATCATCTGCAGTTTTCAGGTGCCTTCACCGACAAGGTGTGTAGTACTTCAAATTCCAGGCTTTACTTTGGTGTTTATTTCAGTCTTGGAACTGAGTAGACCAGGTTCCAAGGCTGTAGTTTGCCTTTGTCACCTGCCTGCCTAGACCTCACTAAGATGACTAGTCTGGCAGAAAACTGTCCAGTGAGAAAATTGCTGTTTAATTAAGCAAAGTGGCTTGGCCAAAAGTTCAGCTTTACGGCGAGTGCAGCCTAGCTGGGTGGTAGGAAAAGGAGACCTGCTCAGCATCAGTGAGTGATGGGATTGCCTCAGCTGCCCTGCACAGCATCCTCCTTCCCGGAGAACAGCTGCAGTTGTCTCAAGCTGCCTGCTTGAAGCCTCACTGCCCAAGTGGGAACTACAGGATCACATACTCCTGTACCCTCAGTCTCTTCAGACCTGACCCTGGACCTTTTTTAGCAACTCAAAGTGATGACTTTGAAATTATTTACTGAAATGTCACAAACTTGAGCTGCTTTGGGGCTTGGGGAATGGAGTCTTAAATCCATCAGGTTCACCCCAAGCAGTATTTTATCTAGTAGTGTGTAAACAAAATGTAGTGGTTTCAGATGCTTGCCAGTGGGAGTTTATTAGGGGCTCTTACAGCATGCAGATTACTGTGATAATAGTACTAGAACTTGATTACCCTTTAAAAAAATGTCCTGCAGAACACTTCAGACCATGCTATGGAATATAGTAAATACTGAACTATACCTGTCAAATGAGCAAAGAACATATTGCAGTGCATATTACGCTTTCCTACTTGTATTTCCTCACTTTCTACCATATTTTCAATTTTTCTGAGAGTCAAACAATCATTAGTGCTAATTAAAACCTTGTAATGGTAGTTTTATGTAAATGACATTGTCATTTCATGTGGTGAATTTGACTTGCAACATATGTCTCTCTGTTTGGCTGTTCCCCTTTTGGGGGAAGGCATATAAAATGGGTGATATCTTCTGTTTCAAGGCTGATGGCTTTTAAGGACCTTTTGAATGTCCTGTTTTCCTTATACTGAACATAATTCACAGAATGCTAAGGAAGCCTGCATGACATTGTCTCCACCTAGAGATGGGTTATTAAAATTCTAGTCCAAACTGTGTTTCCGTGTTGAGCTGCATGACTTCAAAGTGAGGTTAAATCTTAACAGCTGCCTAGATTCCATTTCACTGTTACACAGCTGTTTAGAACTTACTTCTGCAACTTTTATGTAGAAAAAAAATATTTCTCTTTGCATTTCTGAATCACCAGAAATGTTGGCTGCCATCAGTGTGTAAATGGCTTTCTGTCTAATGTAGGTATTTTTGTACAGGAGGAAAATGCCATTGTTTTTAGACTGTATTTTAAATGCACCTTTTATGTAAAGAAATGGGAGGGAGGAACTGTGCAAAGGAATTTGTTAATCTGTTCTGATGCCTCTCTGCTTGAAAGCTACAGTACAGTTATAGGTGCATTAAAACATGCACATGGCATTCCCTCCCAAATATTCAACAAAAAAGAGGAAAACTGCTGTTCAGTGCTTGGAACTGTTCCTCTGGCTTGGGAGGTCTGTGAGCTCCAAACTGCTATTTTGGGAGATGGACAAACATGATCAAGTGATACTTCATGATGATTGCAAATCTGAAATATTTATTGCCATTTGTACAGAACTTTTGTCTTTCAAACAGGACGGATGGTACTGAAATTGTGGAGAATGTTGTTCTCTGGAACATTTCCAAGAGCTAAAGTTGTGTATTTCATTTCTAAAATGCAGTGTATGTGCATGAATCAATAGTTCAGGCTCATGTCAGACAAGTATAATTTAGGTCTACCATTCTTGACAATGTCACTTTAACAATAACTTGGACTCCATCTTTCTGTGAGATATTTGAAAATATAAACTTGGTGGAAATTGTAGCTGGTTTTTATCCGGTATCTGAAAGGAGTCACAAGTTTGAAAGCGTATTTTACTCTGCCTTTGCTGGTTGCTGTCATTGATTTCTGTGACCTGAGAAAAGGACAGTGAAACAAAATCTGAAGATACGGTTTCCTTTATGAACGAAAAATGAAGGTAGAATTGTTTCTTTAAACCTGTTTCTAGACCTGGGCACCACACTTTTTTGGAGAGCTGGCTGCACTGAACGTGCCAGCTGAGACATAACATATGGGCTTAGGATCATGATGATGGGTTTTTTGTTGTCCCTGATGTTCATGTCCATGGGGACTGGGACAACCTGAACGTAAAAAAAATTCAACAGCTCCTGCATTCAGATATTTAGAAACACGTATTCAAAAGCTGACTTTCATTTGTTGCTGGACTGCCTGGATTATTTAAGGATGCTACCTCTGTGGATTTCTGCATCCACCAATTTTTTATCTAAATCTCTGAAAGACATTGTTTTGTTTGTAGGCTGTGTCATAAACTATGCCTTTATTATTTTTGCCTCAACTCTCATTTTATAACACAATGATAACAGATAATTCCTCATTGTTTCTCTATTACGTGCTAAGAGAGCGAACAGCTGCTGCATTTATTATTAAGATATCTCTGTAAACACATTGTTTGACAAACATTTATGAGTTATAAGGATACCAGATATTTCAGTGCAAACTGTTACAAAGACTTATCTTGTGTTTCTTCCTGGGCTGAAGGGGTAGGGGGGAGTGGGAAGTCCCTACACTTGAGCAGTAGAACATCACTTTCCTGAGTGGTAGGTGCTCAGCTTTCTAAGTATTAATGGAATTTATGTAATCAAATGTGCCTTGCCTGCTCTGCTATTGGTCATATCCAAGGATGTAACACACTTGGCAAATGCTTATTTATGGATTTCTCTTTGCCAGTACAACAGGTGTTCTCCTTTTGGGTTGTTAGGCATCCAAGACCAGAGTCTCACTGGTATTCAGCAAATATCTTGTTTCATCAGAGTAAGCATGTATATGCATATAGTCTGGGAAATAAATATTCTGAGACTCTCTAATAGGAAAAACCTTTGATCAGCTATTATTTATTCAGAAATAGGCTGCTAGCTGAAAAATTTTGGTGGCTCTGGGCTGCTGCAGACATAAAAGGTAAGTGGTGAAATTGTTCTTAGAAAGAATATGGCCAAAATTGTGTTCTCTCTCTGAACATAGTGGAAGTTATTCCTTGGATATCCCTGAGTTTCACCTGTTCAGCAAGCTTTTTGTTGGAGGTTATTCTAAACAGATACTCATTTGGTATATCTCAAACTCAATCTCAAACTTAGGTAGCTACTGGTGGAAATTATTTGGTAGAAGTAAGCAATTAGAATAAATCTTTATATAAGTTACATTGGGCCTTAATACCTGTTTGGTTGCACTTTTCAAGGCAATTGAACAGTTACAATAAGGTATACAGTGCAGCAAATGAAAAATTTTTGTTGCCCAAATTAGACTTTTTAAAGTTGGTATCAAAGGCTGCATACAGAGCAGGGCAAAAATTGCTCTGCTGAATAGGAGCTCTAGCAAAAGTATTTAATACCTAGTTTTCTTCCTGCTACTAGTGAAGAATAGATGCAGTTGTGTAACTGTGAGAGTGCTGCAGTCCAGAACCTGAACACGTGTATGGTGAAATCCACTGCTGCTTCCCCCTCCCGTTCTCTCCACTGCTTCCCACATCCTCCCTCCTCCCCTGCGGTGCAGGGAGGGGACGCATCAGGAGGCTCTGCAGAGTCACTCATGCTGAGCAGTCAGAGCAATGGTTTGGGAACACTCTATTCAGGGGCACTCTTTTAGGGCTGGAGTGGAAGGTGTTACATTAATGCATTCTCACAGGGGGTTTTTGAATGTCCTTAAAAATACTCCATCTAATTATGCAAATACACGGGCTTGTGATATTTTATCACTTGCCAGCAATCATTTGACCAATATTAGTAAGGGGTTTTGTTATACTTTTGTGATAATAAAATAAACTATTAGGGCCTCCTGAAAAAACAGCCTTTTTTTCTGTTGGAATTCTGGTGGAAAATACTGTCGTGTTATAAAAGATAGCCACGAAGAAAAGCTGTGCATGTGTTATTGATAGATTGTATGTTTGCAGAGACAGCGACTTCCCTCTTATATTTTTTATAGTCTCTATGGTGTAAACACCTCTGTTAGAATATGAATCTACCCACTTAATACAGTTGCATGAGAGTACAGACTAATTTTTTCAGTCATTAAATTATAATTGAAATTGTCTTGTCATATTTCCTACTTGCATGAAGACAAGGCTTCTCCTATAAAGTGTGTGGAGCTTTTTGTAAAATACAAGAAAGCTCTTTTTAACTTCCTTGTTCCTCTATTTTGAGTTCTTTGGCTAGATTGTTCCTTCTGTAATTTTTGAGAGACTTCCAACAAGGTTGTCCTAATCCTTTAAAGTGTCTGAAAATAGCTCAGTTCTGGTGAAGAGGCAGCTGAAAACAGCTGGTTGATCCCCAAATAAACTAGTGCATAAAGCAGCTGATGGGTCAAGCCTGTTTTGGGAGTTTGCACTCCATCTGGATCTGGACTTCCTTGCTTTGCTTTATGTGCAGCATTTCACACTACTCTGCATGAGTCTAAAAATGTGTCAAATCCAGTCAAGAGATTATACAGCAAAGTTCAGTAGAAAAACTGAGAGTAATTATTCAACCACTCTCTGATTTTTCTGTTCAAAATAGCTTTTTTTTTTCTTACATACCAGCTCTACCATTTAAAGAAGCCTGATGAAACTTAGGTCTACCAAGAAAAAAAGTGTTATCAGACAGCCATTCTGTGTAACATTCTACAATATTTATTCATAGCTTTGTAAAACAAAAGGAAGGTTTGGCAGAAAATAGTGTTTTCCAAGAGTCTGGGAGCTATTATTTGGCTACATCTTCGAGTACCTCACAAAATACTAATTACAGCTGAAGATTACTCTGATTACTAGTACAAGTTTAATTGTTGAAGGAGAAATCTTCCATGTGAACATGACTTTAATAGTTTTTTTTAATTGTATTTCCTTTTCCAAACATGAATTTTTAATTCCATTTTGAAAATATTTAATTAATTTTGAAAATGTGTGATGTGTCAGAAGACTCTCTGCTCTCTTCACCATTAAATCTCCACAAGGGTTTGTAGAGAATCTTCATTAGGCTTGACATGGCAAGAAACAGTTCCAACCTATTTAATAATTTAGTTGAAGCTTTTTTCTTCACAGCATTCAAAAAATCCACCAAATCATCTGATACTTTAAAAGTGTAGTGTTCCAGGGGAAGGAAGCTTGACATTTGCCATGGAATGAAGTGTTCTCCCTGAAGTTATGCTAGAAATAGGTGAATACAAATGCAGATTTCCCAACGCCTTCTGAATCTATGGGGGGAAATATTCCTCTGGTTTCAATCAGCAGCAACACTTACAAAGCTGGATTGTGGTTCTCCAGTGGTACAGATCCAATCTTGTGAGCAATGAGATGGCAATTGCCAGCTTTTTTTACCTGGCTGTTCTTGCCATCCTGCTTTTCATTTCCTTAAGTCACCAGGTCCTTTCAGGGCAGGAATTGCAGTACTGAGTGTGAGGACTTGGATTGTTTTGTTGTTTGGGGTTTTTTTTGGTGCTTCTTCCCCTGTCCTGCTGTCCTGTGTAAGTCCTAGTGCTGTGAGGGTGTCCTGAAGAACATGGTTGGCCGTGGAGAACCTCACCTGAAAGTGTCGTGGGGCCAGGGCTGAGGCAGGGGCTGAACTGCCTGGGGGTCTCAAGGCTGGTGGCAGAAGGAGCCTCTGCCTGAGCGAGGTTTGAGGATCCGGTTTGGGAGATGGGGTGTGTTTCTGAACCTGGTTTTAGGGCTGCAGATGAGTAGTTGGGCTACAGTAATTCTTGTGTTCTTCTCTTGTTTTCTGACTTGTAATGAGCTAGATACCTCCTTACTGAAAAAATACCTTTTAGAAATCCAGAGGCAGAATTAGTATAAAAATTTGTATTCCTAATGCTCCCTAATTCACTGATATCTATCATACTTCTGTTTTTACTATTAGGAGTTGGCTTTCAGTGGCTATATAGTTCTATTCATTAATTGTAAGTAAGCTCGTTGAGTTGCCACACTTTCTAAATTGAATTTACACTTACACCAGCCTTCTAGAATGATTTCTAGATGCTTTTAAATGGCTGTGATCTGGGCTCATTAAACAGACTGTATTTTCTGTGTCTAAGAAACATTTGTGTAATTAGTTTTTGTAAAAACCTGCCGCTGCCACCGAGATGCATATCGCAATCTTACAGATACGTAATCAATAAACCAGGAATTCTGAGCCCTGTTCCAAGCTTTTCAGCAGTGTTTATTCAGTCATTAGCCGTGCCCATGCAGTTATTGATCTTCAGTCTACAGCTAATTTTATTTTTTTTGGGGGGTGTAATTTTTTTCAGTATAACTTGGCTACACAAATGGCTTTGGTAGTTTCAAACAAGCAATTCTTTTACCCTCTTTAAAAGAACGAGGGGACGTGGTAGACTTGCACTAAACACAAGCTTTTTCCTTTTTACGGCACTAGCGCTTCATCACGGTCGGTGAAGCACGTGCTGAGTTTCTGCCTGGTTATTGCATTGCTGCACTACAGGGGAGTCATGGACTGGGACCCCTGACTTGGTGCTGCTCAGAAGAAGAGACAGAATTCCTGCATTCCCACCTCGCTCTGCTTTCCCCCTTTATATTTCTGTTGCAGGGCCTGGGGGAGCAGGGTTTTTGTGGCCTGGAGAAGATGAGTCAGATAGAAAGTATCTTGAACTCTGAGGAGAAGAAGCTACACGATGTCTCTCTTAAGCTGCGGGCCAGTGACGCTGAATCTGGCAGTGGTGTTGGGAATTTGTTGTTGCTCAGTTCTGTACACTGCTTGGTGCTCCTGTGGTAAAGCAGGCACTGCCAAAGAATTCTGGTAGGAACATAGAGAAGGGGGCCTATCTGACAGGACAATTTGCTTCCTTAACAAACACTTCATGATTTCAAAGCATAGGTACTTACAGTAAGTTGCTGATGTTTCTCAGAAGATCTGATTTCTAACAAAAGCGGGGCCCCTTTATGTAATTTCGTGCTTGTGATGTGCCATGGCTTTCTCTGGGTTGCTGTCCAAGGCACTGGGAACTCCATCACCGCTCCAAGCAATGCAGGAAGTCTGCAGGTAACATGCAAATTACAGCAATTGAAAGGGTGTAGCATCATTTGGGAGGTTACATAAAAGCTTGTTATTCTGGGGCGTGGACATGAGCAAAGCAATGACCTCCTTCGGCCACATCTTGCTCTCAGCTGGGATGGCTCAAGCAAACCAGTCCAGGGCAGTGATACAGCACAGAGCAGCTCTGGTCAGTGTTTGTGGTGGAGGCTGGTACTGACTGATCATCTGCTCTTGCTCAAGCCGCTTCTTTTGGCTCCTGTGGTTGCTGCCCCAGACTAGCACATTAAAGAGCATCCTTTTTGGGAGTGTCATTGTGTTTAGGCAAAAGTAGGTCTCTGAAATCAACCCCTGTTCTCACCAGACCTAGAAAGAAATTTATTCGATGAAAGCATTTTAATCCAGATAAAATTTCTGCTCATTTGGTGACAGTGTTCTCCTTCTGAAGTAGCTTAATGTCTGGCAGAGGGCTCATTTCCCTGCCAGTTGTTCCTAGTTCTGAGAGCAGTGGTGGCCCTTCTCATCACTGGGTGCTCCTGGGTATTCGAGAGAGCTGAAGGGTTGAGAGTTGCTCACTCCCAAAGAGAGCTGGAGTATTGGGTCTGGCCTTGCACAGCAGGTTTTTCAGCTAGCATTGGGGTCTATATGAAGAGCTGAATAATTTTTCTAGCTTGAACATAGGAGCTTATTTCTGCCTTACACTCCTCTTGTACATGTGCAGGGGCCCTGCAATAAACCTTCTTACTATTTCATTAGGATTTCTAAGACCAGGTTTGACGTTTTGGCATTAAACTCTGAGGGTTTTGTCCCTTTCATGTACAAGTTCTACTTGTGCTGGCAGGGGTGAATAGAGACCTCACTCTACCTGTTGTGAGGTAATGTACTATATTTTGTGAGAGAATGAATATTTGGCTTAGTGATTTCTCCAAGTCAAATGAGGTAGAGTTCTTTGTGTTTGCAATATTGCTTTCATTAGCTCTTAAATAGCAGCTGTTTGTCCTGGATATGAATTACCACAGAAATGGCTGAGATGGTAATTTTCAGTGCTTTACACAACCTTTTGAAAAACCTATGATTTCACTCTTCAGTGCTGCAAAATTGGATCATTTTTAATGTTATTGGAATACAATGCAGTTTTTCATGGCAAAAATGGTTCTGAGAATTAAAAAGAAATGAGGACAAAATGATGCATGTGGGGATGAGTTAAATACACTGATGGAGATAGAATGGGGGCATGTGAATAGAAAGAATTTGTGAGATTTTGTAATGCTAACTTGTATACTCATCACAGGACAGGTACTTGAGAAATCTCATCTCTTTTGAACAAAGCTGACCTATGAAAAGAACTGTTATTTCTCCTTCCAGCTGTAATTTCTGTTATTCTGTTATTCCTCTGCCTTCTGGATACATCACACCCAGTGCTCTGTCTGCCTCCTGCTTTGAGCCTGGACAGGTTGCTAGGGAACTCATTAGGTAGGAAAAGAAGGTTGAGAGCTGATCAGACTGATCTGTCTTGGATTGCCTTTACTTTTGCAAAGTTTTATGGTTTCAGGTTTACACAAAACTGTGTGGTGGGATGTGGTGGGATGCAGCATATGCCAAGCAACAGGTCCCTTTCAGCTCAGCAGGCTGTGCCTATAAACCAGGAGATGCACTGGATGTTCGTCCTACCTGAACTGGCATCAGCTGTCTTTGTTCCACAACTGAGTCACAAAGTGCCATTCCAGGCATGAGCAGAACAGACTGGGAGTGCAGTAGAACCTGAGGGGATGGGAGCAGGAGGGTTTTTTTTTTGTTTGTTTCGAGGCTAAACACCTGAAAATGATGGTAGTTGTCAAACTGCAGAATTTTTCTTAAATGCTAATGTGAAATACAATTTATAAAATACGGTTTTCTGTAATCTCTGCATACTGTCTTCAACCTGCTGTGGGAGGGAGGGCTGGGTTTAATTATTTCAGAGTGCAATTTCCTTCCTAAATGTATCCAAATCTGGTTCCTGTTTGGAAGGCAGACCGTGGCAGAGGATTTTCTGATGCCAGTCCTGGATATTTTCCATTTTCACAGATTTAGCTGAATTTTGCATATGACTGTGCAGATATGTGGCCTTTGGAGTGGTTGGATTCTGAGCCTGGAATGATTAATCTAATACAAATACTTCTGTGGCCAAAGATCCTTCACAGGTCTGTGATTGTGTATTGAAAAAGGGGTTACTCTGAGTGTCTGCGTTTTATTTCTCTAAAACAAAAAGGACTTGTAAAAAAAGTCCACTTGTGGCTTATGTTGAGAAAACAACAGTTGGTTTCAGTCTTTGATATTATTACTAGAAGCTGAAAATACATTTAATATCTGTCCTTATACGTGCATTTTAACATTATTTAGACTTTTCTGGAAGCCTCTTCAATATTTTTAAGACCTCTGAGCTTAACAGTCATAGTGAGCAGGGATCTGGTTACTGGCTTGTCAGGGCAAAAAGTGATTCTCAGTTTATCTCTCTCTACATGTCATACTGGTAGTTCCTGCTTTGAACACTCTCACATCTACCTGCGACACACCTGGGGTTTTCTGAACCTTTTTGCAAGCACACATCTCGCTGTCTGTGTAGAGTCCTCATCGACACATTTCTCATTGTATCAATTCTCATCTGATTAAATAAGCAAGATGGCACTATAAAGAATCCAGGACGGACAGTTAGACTGTAAAATGTAGTCTCTAAGTATACTGGGAACAGATGAAATTCTAATTACAGTTTTGCTGTCAAACACAGTAAAACTGCTGATGGCAATATGGGCGATGGATAATGAGAATATAAACATTTCTGATCTGAAGGGGGCAAGAATGTAAAGGTATGTAAAGATACATTCTTAGCATATGGCAGTAACAAGGTTCATTCAGGTCAGGTGGATTACCGGGTCACGATGCTGGATTGCAGCTCATAAAGTTATGTTCTTTGCTATTAGCAGGTGCAGTTAACAGGTATTCAAGGGATTTAAAGAATCACCAAAGGAATCCTCTGGTTTGTGGTGGTGTTGCTGGTTTTTTTGGTTTGATGGATTTTTTTTATAATGTTTGTTTCTTTACCCCCAGAGTTCCTGGGCAGTCGAGTTTTGGAATTCTGGGAGAAAACTGATGTTCCCCTGGTATTTTGTAAGGGTAAACAGGATTGTTTACCTGAATATTAGAGTTGGCCAGTATGACTGTGGAAATGATGAGTGTCTAATGAGGTCCTTGATGACCACAGTCTAGAGGGATATAGATCTGAGACAATTAGCATGACTTTTTGATGGACAGCACTGTCAAACTAACTTTATGAGATACTCAATTCCAAGTTTGGCTAATTGATTAAAAACAGTACTAAAATAAGGCAGTTCATAGACATAAGGAATTTTTAACATTAACTGTAACACAGCTTAAATAAACAAATTATGCAGAGTCTACTCAACTTGCACTATGTGAATAGGAAGTATCTTATGGTAATCTCAAAGGGTAATTTTAAATGGGAAGTGTTGACTGTACTTGAATACTTTTAGATTCCAGAAAATATTGGTCTCAGTGCTTTGTTGCAATAGTTAGAGCAGTATTTAGTCATTCCTGATAGATGATCTCTGGAAAAATGAGAGAATAATAAACAACAAGCACTAGCCCTGGCCTTTCTGCATGATTTGGGCAGCTGAGTTCAGTCAACCACACGCTCTCTTCGTTTGAGGGCTTTTAATTTGGTCATGCTCTAATAGAAGTTAAACATTTGCGGAAAGGAACTGAGTTCTGGGAAATAGTTACGAAAAAAGCAGGAAGATGGTGATAATGGATAATTAACAGTTTGTGATCTCTCAGGGTGAAATTGCCCTGAAACTCTTATTCTATTCTTAGATTTACAAAAGAGAAACTATTTAGAAGGAGCAGTAGTTTCTGTATGTGATATTAGTATAAGAGCTATTGGGATCATCTTAGTCCAGAATGTAACTGGAAAATGGGTCAAGATGCATTAAAAAATGGTTAAACAATCAAATATACATTTAGAGTGAATGAGTGCTACCGTTTATCTAAAGGCACTACTTTAGGTGTTTATGTACTTTGTGGGACAAGTATTTTGGTGAGATTTGATGCAAGATTGCCACCCTTTTTTTTTAAAATGAATATAATGAAACTTTCACTGAATAATATTATTTTGCTTTCAAGTGTCAAGGAAAAATCACACATTTACTTCAGTTGAAAAGTCTGCTTTTCTTCAGGAACAGGGGCATAGAAATACTGGAGGAAATGGCAGCAATTAATAAACCATATCCGTGTAATTCATCAGAGCCAATAATGATGAATTATCACAAATCAGCTTTCCATCTATGTCATTCAGTAACTGGTGGTATTTATTTATTACTTTATTAATGAAGAATGAGAAGACCAGCCTAACAAAAAAAAAAAAAACCCACAAAACCATTGACTAAAATTGAGCCAGTCAATCCAGAAAAAAATGACTAAATGATTCTTGTTTTAAAACTTTTATTTTAATTAGTAAAGCTTCAGGATAACTGTGTTTGCTGAATGTAACCAATTGGTGGCAGTGGTCCCAGTTCAGATGTGAATTCAGCCTACGGAAACTAATTGACTAAGTTGTTTTGGTCTTGCCAGAGCCTAAATACTGTCATGTTTGTGTGGTAGATGAGAAAAAGCTTTTCTGTTTTGTGCAAACCCTGGCAGATTACACACTGTAAGCTAGATAGCAAAGTAGGGTTTTCAGCTTCCTCACAGCGCTGTGGAATGTTACCACTTGAATGAGCGTCAAGCTGGCTTGGTTTTAGTTGCAAATAATCCATGAATGTTGAATTGTATTGCTGCTTAAGATTTCCAATTGCTGTTTGATGCTTAACTTAATTAAATGAATACTGGCAAAATGTGTTTGAGTTAAAATTGTCCTATTGAACCTTGTGCTAGAGCGTGTAATCCCTGTGATATCCGTTCTGCTCTTAAACATTTTTGTGATGAATCATCCAGTTCTATTTGTAGTTAAACACATATTCACGGTAGGGAAAATCTTTCCATGAATTATTCTGCAAACAAAATCCAGTCCCACAGTTAGAAGCTCAGAAATGGTCTGAAAATCATGTTTATGCAAAGAAAAGGCACAAAGACTCAGCTTCATTGGACTCCTGCTTACTCCCAACAAGAGCATAAATGTAGTCAATACTTTTTTGGGGCCTAGGACTTGGCCACTTAAATCAGCATAAATGTACAATATTTACGTACAGCAGACTCTGAAGCAAAAGATTCTAAATAAACTCCCTGCTTGTTTTCTGGTATGGAATTTGAAAATATAATCTCTGTAGTTCATTCAATGTGAACGTGGCCATCAGTCTCTTGCCTTTGTATTTCAAAGTCGTTCCTAATCAAGTCTTCACTTAAAAAAAACCAAACTGCCTGAAGATAAAAAGTAAAACACCTCTGTTAAACATCTTATACATCACTGCACTAGAGTTATTTTGTAAAGGAATTAAATCTGTTGCTTTCAAATGATTCAATCAGCTAAGTAGATATTTTGTATTACCATGGAAATGAAATTGTAAAGTGTAATTGTCAGGTTTAAAAAGTTTGATGCGCAATACAACGTTTTTTTCATCTTTCATTTGCTTTCTTGTTTCTTCCTAATTAATTTCCTGATTAGAATCTGAGTAATAAACTTGATCTGTACTCCAGTTAGGATGCTAACATAAAGAGCAGAGTCACAGAGGTGAAACAGAGAATTGTTTAAAGCTGTACCAAGTTGGTTGCTTTCTTTTTATCTAATTATTCTGGAGAAATCCGGATAATTTGTTTTCCTTTGTGTTTGTGATGATTCAAAGAGAGAACATTAATAATTTGTGGCTGCAAATATCTCATATCTAAGCGCAGAAGGACGAGTTGCTTTCAGGGCTGTAGTTACTGATAATGTAAAGGAAAAGCATTCAGATTTGAATATTAAATTATTCTCCACATCCACAGTTCTTGGCTTTCTCTACTTTTTGGCTTAGTGATTGCAGTAAAATGTTAAAGTGCAACTACTTACCTTTAGGCAAAGAAATGTCTGCTGGGTATGTGGTGCCTTTCTAGACCAGAGCATTTATTTATTACCTCTAGGTTTCACTGCTGATAGTCATTATCTACATTTAGATCTGCCTCTGAAATGAGGCAATTCCCATTTTCATTCCATATCCACTGCTTTATATAAAAAGTTACTGAGGTCTCTCTTATCTGACATACCAGTTATACAGCTATTTAGTGGTTGCAGTGGCTTCCTTCCTACTAAGTTTCAGTTAGGTTTTATATTTGGGGGTGGATTCTCTACTCCCACCCAAAGACACACTGTTTACAATTCCTTACTTCTCTCATTTCATAACAAATACCAAAAACCCCCCTAAGTACAGGGTCAGGGGAACGAAACAAATTTGGTTCCTTTTGCATAGAGTTGATATAGATTTGACTGTTGATTCTCCAGCATTCTCTTTTTACCCTTATTGAGCTTTGTTCTTCTAGGCATTTTGGAGCTGGTAAATGAGAGGCTCCCAAGAATGCTGCTCCAGATCAGGGAGCAGAAGGGAGGACGGTGATCTTCCTGCCTAACCCAACAGATGATCTCAGTCCTCAGCTAAACCATCTGTATTCAATGATGATCGCTCAAGCCTTAGAGCTCTCACAGGTTAAAATATATAATGGCATTAATGGAAAGGAGAGACAAGTAACAAATACATGAGGTATTGCTTGCCAGTCTTAGAAAGACTTGATTTCTCAAATTGTCTCACTGAAATAAAAAAAAAAAGAAGTATGAAATAGAACTCTCTTGTCGTGAGGAAGAGGATAGCAATGCCAGCTCTCCCAGGAAGATATTCAGGGTACAGCAGGGCTGGACGTGATAATATTCAGCCCACACCACAACCAAGTGAGTGACAAGATAGATGTGGTTTTGTACTTTTGCAATTACAATTCTCTCAAACGTCAGAAAAAATATTTTCAGGCTATGGGGAATGAAATTAATTTTTCAACTGTATAATAGGATTTTTCTTGATGTAGAATTGAACTAGACCCCACAGCCATACAATTTACTTGTCGTAGGCACATACTACTTTCATTCCTTAAGTCTATATTTCCTGGAATTGCTTTTGCAATGTATGTTTTACTGGAACTGTGTCATTCACTGAGCCCTTACTTTTCAACATAGCACTTAGAAAACAAAAGAAACCCAGAAACAACAACAACAACAATGAAAACCCAAAACAAAAACAGAAAAAAAAAAGGTACAAAAACCCCCTCAATCCAAGATAAGGTACTGTGTGGGTCACTGGCTTTCCTGGGTACTTCAGGTTGGGGTTCTTTTTTTGTTTTGTTTTGGGCTTGTTTGTTTGGTTTTTTTTGTTTAAGGGAGGAAAACTAAACTGTCCTAACTGGATGTTCACAGTGGAACTTCGGTCTCTTGAGCCAGTTTCGTCACTTGGTTCCTTCTGCAATTTACTGAACACACTAATGTGTGTGAGTTCACACTAGTTTGTAGCACTTTTGAAGTCGTTCCTATCTTGAGTCAATTCCAGCTGCTGTCTGTAGCATATACATATATATATATATAATATTGCACTTTTTTTAAAAAGGGGTAACTTCTTAAAGCCACCTGGGGCTGAAATGTGAATTCTAGTAATACCCCAGCCTCCCCCATCCCTGCTGACCAAGGTGTCTGTGGAAAGATTCCGAGCAAACCTCTGTCAGTTCTTGGCTCTGAATTAGTTTTAGCTTACAGGGAAGTTCTGTAGCCTTCCCCTCCTCGAGGAGTGTGTCTGAAATGCAGCAGTAAGTGTGCCAAGATCACTGCTGTGCTGCACTGAACCCTTTTATGAGAAAAGCTACTTAGAGGATATAATAGCATTATTATGCAGTTTCCTACCCCTAAGTAAGGATTGGCAATTTTTTGACTGAGTAGCCAGTTCTGAAGGCACCTGGTAAATGTGCACTTACATATCTTTGCTTAAACCCTTCTAAAGATAGCCTTCCTTAACCGTGTTCTCTGCTGATAGTTTGGCCTTCATATGACCTTGCAGTTTAATAAGCTGTACATTAAAGCATTGCTACTTAATTAGTTAATGATACCTTGATCAAATTAGATAAATGGATTGGAACAATGCTGTATTCAATTAATTTTCATTTTCAAATAATTACTATTGCTTCTAATGCCTGTAATTCAAGATGTGGTTTTGTGTTGAGATATCTTATTCATTTCTACTTAAAACAGGAAAGCTGGGTCTTTCCAGACTCAAATGCTTTTATTATTCTGAGTGTAATTACATTTAAGCCTGTTAATGGTGGCACTGGATATATATTTTCTAGATGTGATGCTTGTGTAATCTGTACCCTGCTAGTGTTTGCAGGCAAGATGGACATCAAGTGTAGGTGTCCTGTGTCAGCCTCTCAGGACAGAATGAGTTTGCTGCTACGAGGTAGTCCAAGCCCTGTGCTTCTCATGCTGCTGCTGATGGGCTGCTGGAGAGCAGAGAGCTGGGATGGCTGAGGCTCTGCTGGAGCGCAGAGAGCTGGGATGGCTGAGGCTCTGCTGGAGAGCAGATAGCTGGGATGGCTGAGGCTCTGCTGGAGAGCAGAGCTGGGATGGCTGAGGCTCTGCTGGAGAGCAGAGCTGGGATGGCTGAGGCTCTGCTGGAGCGCAGAGAGCTGGGATGGCTGAGGCTCTGGTGGAGAGCAGAGCTGGGATGGATGAGGCTCTGGTGGAGAGCAGAGCTGGGGTGGATGAGGCTCTGGTGGAGAGCAGAGCTGGGATGGATGAGGCTCTGGTGGAGAGCAGAGCTGGGATGGATGAGGCTCTGGTGGAGAGCAGAGCTGGGGTGGATGAGGCTCTGGTGGAGAGCAGAGCTGGGATGGATGAGGCTCTGGTGGAGAGCAGAGCTGGGATGGATGAGGCTCTGGTGGAGAGCAGAGAGCTGGGATGGATGAGGCTCTGGTGGAGAGCAGAGAGCTGGGATGGATGAGGCTCTGCTGGAGAGCAGAGCTGGGATGGATGAGGCTCAGGCTGGGCAGGCCTGGCACCAAACCCAGAGGGGGTTTGAGGCCCCCCTGTCGGGCAGTTTGCACTTGAGTCTGCCCTGGGTCTCTTCACTAAGGAGGTTCATAATTTTAATAACAATTTGAAATGTTTTATTTTCAGTGTGGCCATGTTATTCTGCGTGAAATTTTAACATGCAGTATTTTGTCAGATGGGGGAAACTGAAAACAACATCATTGAAATGTCAAACTGATACAGAGCTTACTGTGAATTTTCGTGCTTATAAATGCAAAAAAGGCAAACTTAAAAAGCCATTTCTTTGATGTGGTGTTTGATCTGATGAATGGTCTTAGCCTCTCATTAAAGCAACCTTTTCTGACCATAAAGGCTTTATTCCGATTTTTTCATATGATTGCTACCAGACAATGACAAGAAGTGAGTGGGAGGAATTCATAAGAAAAGACCAATTTGTACCATCTGTTCCAGACATGTAAGCTGAGGTGATACTGTACAGGGGAAAGCCAAAGACTTATGTCTGAAAGTGTGATCAGTGGCTGTTTTGCATTCATTTAAAAAATTTATTCTCTTTATACTAGTTCTGCAAGTAACATATAGTTTATGTAGTTAAAAAAAAAATCAGTACTAGATTTTTGCATTGCCTAAATGAGTGACATGGTGGTTTAGTTCTGTATGTAATGAAACTTATGTGGAGACCTACAGTGGACTATCGAAAATTTTTTTATTAAAGCAGTGAAGGATCTCCAGTTCCTGGTAAAATGCATTAGTACTGTGCTTGAACAATACTATTTTTATTTTGGTATGCTGTGATCCATCAGCATGAGATCTAGGAGTACCAGAATGCTCATGTGTCCAAAAGGTCTACCGACAATCAGTTAGTTATTTGGTTTGCAAACTAAGGTTACAACTTCTAATTGCATTAGTTTTTTCCTGATGAATTTTGAAGACTTTCTGGTCTGTTGTGGTTAAGGTAGAGGTCATGTGTTTTTTATTTACTCTTCTCTCCCAGAACACTTGCAGTAGTCTTACAAAATTCTGTCACAAATCATGCTTGAGCTACAACCCTGTTCTCAGTTCTTAAGATACGTGGTCTGTGGTCTTTTCAGAGCATTTTCATGGTAATTGTGTAATGTGTATTTTAGTAAAGTATCATAGAATAGAATCATAGAATGGCTTGGGTTGGAAGGGACCTGAAAGGTCATCCAATTCCAAACCCCTGAAGTGTGTTAGTATCTTCTAAACTCTTCAGTGTGGGAGGATTAAATTGTACATAAAAGTTCAGTTAGCTAAGTATAGTAACTGTAACACAGAGTTTTCATTGTGAAAATGTGGTAAGTCCAGCTGTTTTCACATCATACAGAATAGTAAAATATAGAAATCATAGAAATATAGGGCTGTGTTTCAAGTGTATGAGCCTCTGGTCCTTGCTGAATGTAGTATGAAATACTTGGATGTTGCATCCATTATTTTAACTCTCTGAATATGAAATTTTATGAAAATGCAGAACTTATTCCAATAGTTAAAGTGATAATTTCTGCTGAAGAAGAAGAATTACTAAATTCCCAGTCACAGAATTGTTATGGTTGGAAGGGACCTTTGAAAATCATCTAGTTCAGCCCCACTGGCAAGGCAGGGGTTCATCCAGAGCAGGTTACACAGGAATAGATCCAGCTGGGTTTTGAATATCTTCAGAGAGTGAGAGACTCCATGACCTCCCTGGGCAGGCTATAAATTCATGTGTAAGGAATTAATTTCTACTTGTCGAGCAGATGACAGAGCTGTGATTATTGAAGCTGGTCTGTTAGTTCTTTCTCTCTGCACAGGTTAATACTAAAGTTAATTACAGTTTTCAGTCCCAAGGAAACTTCATTGACACAAATCTAGATTTATTTTTTTTTCATTGGCATGTTTTGCAACTCAGTCCTGTAGTTGTTTTGCATGTAGGGAGCTCTGGAAATGTGAACCTGCTGGTGAGTCCTATGTGGTTTTGGAGGGTGATGAAATGGTTGGGAGATTTTGAAGGACATCAGTTGCTTGATATGGTGTTCCTGCTGCAGCTCTCTGCAGGCTTTCTGTGTGAAATCAGTCCTCAGAAACCCAGATGTTATGAAGGGTTGATGGCAATGAGGTAACCTCTAAAGCTGTGACTGAAGAGTGGGAAACAAACGGGATAATTACAGTTATTTTTGTAGCCCTTGCCAGGTATGGTTTGAGACCAAAAGGTATAGAATCTGTATGGCTTGAATAGTATTAGTTCTTGAAAGAACCCACAGACTTTTGCTTATCTTTTATTTTATCTTCCCAAAATCTTAATTGCCTGGACTCCTTATATATGCTGTCTGCTTTACAGCACCCAGGCACGCCAACTATAGTCTGTTTTTGTTATAATGCATGCTGTGTTACTCTAATTAAAATAAACCTTGGCATTCCAAATTGCCATTTTTTTATTTCCTTCTTTAGCAATAAAAATATCCTTGTCAGAAATGCAAGGCATTCTCTTCACACTCTCATTAAATAAGTAGGTCACTCAGCAGTCTCGTATCAAGCAAATACAGACACAAAAGAGTCAAAGTACTTTAAAGCTGTGTATCTCAACCCGTGTTCCTACCAGGCATGACCTTATATCAGAACTGTCACTTCAAGGTTTCGACAAAATCTGACATATTATAGCTGGAATATGTCAGGAAGCCCCGGGATGAGCCGAGAAGAATGAATTGCTCCATATGGACAGTAAGAAACTGAAATGTGAGCTGAGGTGAAGATGTGTTTGTCAGTCCTCAGTGCAGGTTAAAAAACCCCAAACACAATGATAAACATGCTTTGTAGGTGCTTCCATCTTCAGGGACAATAAAGATGATAGTATTGCTTTTCTCCTAGAGAGAAAAAAAAGACAGAAACAACACTCCTCCCAACGAGTAAATGCATTAATTACAAAAACAGTCATGAAAATAATCATTCTGATTCTCTGGAGAAACATTTGCATGTAGATGAGCCCTTCTGCAATGGACAAAGAAAGAATACTTAGCATTTAAGCAAAAGTTAATGTTATGGATGTGTCCAATTTTCTTCTAATTGCAAAAAATTCACCATATAAAGCTGCTTTATCTTTGATGCTGGAGATTTCCATCCTGATATCAACTTTGGGAAGACATGAATAGCATAAGGCACCTAGAATAGAAAGGCTTAGTTAATTGTGCAGCAAATTCTGTCAATTATTGTGCAAAATCTTGAGAGTGGGAGGTCATAAACAAAAGATATTTTAAAAGTCAGTCTGATGCAAAAGTAAACTGTGACTGGTAATGAGCTGGATCCATGCTGTTTTGTGAGATGATAATGGAGTTTTTTGTATCAGAAGTCTTCTGCACACATTAAGTTCCAGTACCATGGTACTATCAGTACCAGCTGATAGTTGTATTGTCTGCATATAAGATTATGCCAATAGTTTCCCATTGTTTTGCATAAAAAATGGGGAATATTGGCATGCTAGGAAGTGTGGATTTGTTTTCTAAAGGGCTTTGGTGTTAGTGTTCAGCTGGAAGGTTTTTGTCAAAGTTTTTATCATTTTGTGGTAATGTGAGTAAAAAGCAGATGAGAGTGTGAGGTGTTAATGGTGTCCATCAGCTCCCTGTTGGGGTGGTCACTGTGCAGCATCTCTTGTTTGATTCCTCAGTGCACTGGGCATTCCCAGGAGATGTATGGCACTGTACATATGACAGCAGGATGAGGCTGTTGTGTGCAGTGGGGCTGCCAGAGCTGTATGTATTTTTGCGCTTATAAAGAATTATTTCCCCACCCCCCTCTTCTTCTGGAGGGTTATTAACATCTTAATTTCATAGGGAGTCTTGAGATCTGATCTGAAGTTTGCTGTGCATTGAGTGGATTCTCTGGGACTGAAAGGGCACAGTACTGATCCTTCTTTGAGGTCACACCTGTCGAATTGAAAGTGTTCCTTCATCCCTTCCATTTTCCTACCGCTTCCCCCAGCTGATCCTGTGGTGGCCCCACCTAGAAGTGATAAAACTGAGTTGAGTTGTCTGTTTCCTTGTCTCCCTTGGGTCAGGATTTGCTGCTTTAGCTTAGGGCTTGTACCAAAATGAAGCTCCTCAGTATCACCTGGAGGAGCACAGGTCAGAGTGCCGAGGTTACAGGCTTGGGGCAACAGTGCCAACCTGGTGCCTTGGCTTTGTGAAGAGTACACCTTTTCAAAGAAAAGGAGAAAATAACTGAAACTTCTTTGCTTACACACTGCCCAAAGAGACATTTCTTCTTGAGGTGTGTGTCTTGAAGTTATGGGAGTATATTTACTTATCATGATCCTACAGTGGGGTTTGAGACAATCATTCCTTCCATACATTTGATATAGGATGAGATGGTTAATTTGACTGCTGTTATGGTATATTCTTCCTGTGATGGGAAGCTCTGGGAACGATTTTTGGTCACAAATTCTCTAACCATTATTTTGATGATGTGTCACTAGTATTTTCATTATTATTTGTCTATAGTTCAATGAAGCGATAACCACTTTATTTTCTTGAAGTTGTGTGGCATTTTTAATATTTCAGCTCAAAAATGGCAAATTAATCATACATACATCTGTAATCTTATTCACAGAAGCAGCCTGAAGCATTGCAATGGGACCTTTTTAGAGCACAATTACTGGTATGTTTTGCAGCAATAATTTTTTTTCCCCAAATTCTGATCTTCTTCAAAGCAGACAAATGCAACCTAGAGGTATGAATGAAGTTAGATCATTCATCTACTTATGTTTAGGTTTTAACTGGAGAAAAGAAGGGGGAAAAGAGACACACACATGAACACCTGGAAAAACTTTGTCAGAGAGCTATTATACCACCCAAGATGTCTCTTTACAATTTCCAAAGAGTAGGGTAGTTAAAATTTACAAATCTACCGTAACCAAAGTTAGTGCTTTGATATAATACAGGTGTCCCTGTTTGAGTATATTTATGAAGAGACCCTGAATATGAATTATTTTATTTAATCTTGAAAATAGTCTGATTTTATTGAATGCTTAAAGTAATATAGAGAGAGAGAGAAGACACCAGTTTTTGTAGATCAGGTGTATCTAAAGCCTGGCAGCATTCCATTACCTGATGTGGTTGAATAGCTTAAAAGTAGACATGGAGGGTAAGGATTATCTACGGTTTTTAACCATGCTTTCATTCCAAGTGGTGGCTATACTTTGTCTTACACATATATCTTCACTTAGGGGAACCTAAAATATTTTTTTCTATCCAAAGAACTTTTCTACATAAAAGGATAATCCTTACTCTATCTTCCCTATTCCTATACACTATCTTACTCTATCCTTACTGTATCTTCGCTTTCTTTAAAAGAAGCCAAACACCATCAAAATAACAACAAAAAAAACCCTACCAAAACAACTGTGCAATCCAATCAAGTGAGTTTGAATTACTTCCTCCTCCCAACTCCACAGCTGACTATAAATTGATTTTCCACTCTCCTATCTTCAAAATAAATTGCTGCAGAAGGATAAATTTCACCAGCCAGTTATAAAAACAGGTCATCTTCAGTCCAGTTTTACAGATAGGAATGCTTGAGATGCAGGCATTACTCATTATTATTTTTTCCCCTAGCAGTGCTACTTTGTGTATTATAACAGCTTTCCAGGATCAAAAACTATTTGAAGATGGATAAGTTGTTTGTTGTTACAATCAATCCAATATGCCAGGAATTCAGAATGCTAAGTCTTACAGAGTTCAGCTTCTAAAGGCCACACAGACCAGATCTCTTCAGACTGTTAGAGCTTTTCTTATTTAATAAGTGTTTAATAAGACCTGATTCTGACTGATCTTACAAAAGTTTAGATGATTTGACTATAGAGCAGTTACTATAATGAAAACCAAAGTAAATAAAATAAAACTCAGGGCTGCAGACTTGAGAGATATATAAACAGTATCAGGTCCTCAGCTGTTCTCAGTGTGGTTTATGGTGGATAAAATGTTGTGAGACATGCAGACATTTCTGCCCTCCCTAAAAATGACTGAGAGGGACCCCTTTTACATGGGGGTTACAGAGTTTAAGGAAGTCTTAGTCATCCTCTACTGTGCTGTCACTGCTGATGAAGAATGTCTTTTTTGATTTACTAAATAATGAATGTGGTTGGTAAGAGAGGTATAGCTGGTTCAAAGAACTGCAGCACTATCCCCATGGATAGAACTGGAATACACAGGTGAGAGGCAGGCAAGAATTTGGGGCATTAGCTGGGCTGTTGCAGTAGTTGAAAGAGAAGTTCAAGGCTGGACATTTTGATTTGGCCTGGAATGGATGTTGGATGGTAATAAAACTAGTAGGTTTTGTCTGGATATAGTCTTTGGTCTCATTATGAAAAGAGGAGAAAATTAAGTTAGTTATTAAAACATTGTACAGGGGGAGACATCAAGAAGTTCAGGTCACATGCATAGCACATCTGTCTCAAGAGCTGCAAATGACTTCAAGCAGAGTCTCAAAATGGACTGCATGATGCAATTTCTAGAGAGATACTGTAGAGTCCCATTCCAGCAGCCCTAATAATTATTTCTACTGGTTTTGTTTACCCTGTTAATTACCCTGAGTCCCAGCTGTTTCCATCTGAAATCTAATTTATACTGTTTAGCTCTACCAGTGGAATAGTTGCAGTGGGGGACCTCTAGAGAGATCTGTTTCTTGCCCACACCATCTTAGGACGTGAATTGTTTGCCTGGCCAAAATGGTTGTAATCAAATCTGTGCAAATAAAAGAGCACTTTCTCAGGGACAAGTCTCTTTGGGGTATTGGACTGGTCTGTATTTATCATTTCTCAGATCTGCACAAACACATACTGCATCTTAGACACGTGCCTGAGTTAGGATGGAACTACCCATCTTAAGATGCAAGAGCTATGTGAAGTTTTATCAAATTGCTTGTCTGGTAATTTACTGCAGATGGGATTTCAAAAACTTACAGTCTAGAATGTAAATAGGCTACAATAAATTTGAGAAGGAGAAGTTTGTTTTCTGAAATGAAATCTTCCATTAAAAAAAGTAATTTCCATATGCTGTTGAACTAGGCAAGTTATTAGTGGCCACATCTTCTTTGTGAAGAAAGCATAAGTCTTTTCATATTTTTTTTTTTAATCCTTCTTTCTGAGTATTATTCATCTGAAGCTGGCTAATCTCTTCTGTAAGATTTCTTTTTAATTGGGAGTTAAGAAGTTCTTATGACAGTAATTATTCAGGGGGCAACCTCTGACTTGATGCTCAGCCTGGTAGATTAACATACTTTATTTTTTTTTGCTTAAATCAGAGGGTTTTCACACTCTGGATTTCTAGGAGGTGTGCTTTCCCCAGTTTAGATTTCTGGTGCAGCTGGAAAAGAGCTAACTTGCTTGGAATTGAGATGCCTTTTCAAGGACATTCCAAGGAAAAGCAGTTGTTGCTGGACTATAAATGATATAATAGTTGTCTTAAGGGTGAGTGGATTACACTTGTAAGGTTATGGTGGAAAATTTAGGAAAAACGGTCACATTTTTGGGTCTGTGGGTACAGCACACATTTCTTGATGGTTGTGTCATCTAAACACGTGTTTTTAACCAGCTTGGACACATTACTAGTGGAAATGAAAAGCGACACCTGTAAAGAAAGAACAGAAGGGTGGCAGCATTCGGGGGGGACTGGATGGCCCTTCCTCACCGCTCCTGTGCGGGGGGAGCAGCAGGGGTGACCCTGGACAAGCTGCAAGTGTGCTGAGCTAACCTGAGAGGTCAGGCTGCAGACTGGTGCGGCCGAGACGTCTGTGCTGCTCCTCTGCCCCAGCTGCAGGGAGAGCAGCTCTCAGGCCGAGTGTGAAACAGCAGCTCGGGTGGTTCCCTGCAGGGGTGTCAGTGGCTCTGCGGCTGCCCCCGCTCAGCCGCTGGGACGGGCACTGGCACTTGCAGCAGCCCCGCTCTTGCTGAGCGCTGGGTCCCCGCACTGGCACGCTGCTCGTCTTCACTGGCAGAGGAAACGATGAGGAACGCACTGCAAGGTGAAGTTTCTTGGAGAAAGGAACAGCGTGAAGAGAGCAGGAAGCTGGGCTAGCTGTAGATGCAGAGGGATGCACTGGACAGCGAGGAGAACACGGAAGTTTCGTACTGTAATGAATATGCAGCTTAATGTTAGTTATATCAGAGGGAGTTAGTACTTTCTTTTTTAAAAAAATTAAAGAAAAACAAATTACTCTGAAGAGGAGAGCTATTTCTTGTAGTGGAGTTTAATAAAAACAATAATATGTGTTCTGACTTTCAAAATTGGGAAAGAAATGTTTCTTTTTTTTTTTTTCTTCCCCCCCGTGAGATTTAGCAGTATGTAATGTGTTTAACAATGAAATTTTGCAATTTTTCATGTAGCTTTTTATTTTTTATTTAGCTATTCTAAGAAAATCATTTTAGCTGAGTAACAGTGATAGGATCTCCAGCTATTATCACCTCATCATTAATTTCTCCTGGTCTCTGTTTAACACAACTGCGGCAGAATGTTTAATAAATCATTAAAATATCTTGGATTTAACTGAGAAATAAATTATTTAAAACCATAACTGCAACCTATTTCTCCACTCCCAACCACCAAACCCCTTTTCACTTAGTAAAGAGTAAGTGAATTAAAGCACAGTGAAATCATAAATATGAGAATCTACAGCTTTTAAAAAAAAATTATGGAGAGAATAAATGCAGATGACTGAATTCCTAAATCTAGTCTGCTGGTGATCCATGCTTGCAGATACCACCCAGATGTGTTTCATGGTCTGCTTAGTGACTGTCTGAATGAAGATATTGCTCTCTTTGTTTTTGCCACTGCGTTTTTTTTTCCTTTCTCCTCAAAGCATCAGGGAGACCTTCATGGCAAACAGATTTATTAGTAGTTGGTTGGCAGCTGTGATTGCAGCCCTGGTGACCGAGTCAGGACACAGAATGGTTGTCTGGATGTACCCTGAGCCCAGTAATGCCCCAGTGCTTTGCACCTGAGTGTGTTTAGCGAGAGCTGCTCGTAGGTGTGGCTTTACCTGGGTAGGGTGTTGTGGGTTTTGTCGTTGTTTTTACTAAACTGGGCATCTGGTTTGCTCTTTGAACACCAGATGCTGGTGGCATGGCAGCTAACAGGGGAGCAGAAGAAACTTTCACCTGGTATAAAATGAAATAGAGAATCAGAATATGCTGAGATGGAAGGGACCCACAAGGATCTTCGAGTCCTCTGTTCTGCTTCATGTTTTGTGGACTTGATGGATGCAGAGTGTGGAATGTTTGTTTACAGGAACTGAATAATTAAAGAAAATTGAGGCCCAGCTGAATAACCTCATTAGGTTAAACAGATTCCTTTTCTAGCATTAAAGGGTAAGGAGAAGGATAATGTAAATAAGTAATCTGAACTCCTAGTAAAACGTTTGACTCTTTCCAGCTTGCTTAGTGTAATTTTTGAATATATATCTCTACCCACTGAGTGGCAAATCCAAAAACAGATGATCATCAATGTAGTTGTTAACTCCATTTATTAGTACATCATCTCTTCTTTTAGTGGAAGTCACTTTTTTTAGGAGCTAGAAATCAAGGGAAATGTTCTCTTGCCTTTCTACAAGTCGTTTAAAGTCAATTTAAAGGAACAATTAACTCTTCCTGAATGCTGACTTTGTTTTTTTTTCAATTTCCAGGAAAAGAAAGAAATAATTGCAGTCAACAAATACTTAGGAAAAAAAAATCCAGTTATTTATTGCAATAGGAGACTGTTAGTTCTCTTCTTCAGAAGCATCTTCTGGTCTTGCTGTCTAAAAAAGAGACTTTTGAAGCTGTACGTAGAGATAAATAATGTCATAGGATGTTGCTCATACTGATGTTAAAGAGGATTAAAATTACAGTGTAGAAAGCTTTGAGATGAGAGGAAAAAATCTCTTTACATATGTGTACATTGCATAACCAGCTGTTGACTCCCCAGTGTGGAGAGTCGAGAGGGAGTGAAATGTCTGTTACCTTATTTTAGAAATAGCAGATGGGCCCATGTATTACAGAGAGTAAATGGAAACTATTCTTTTGTCAGGGATGTTCAAAAGGGAAAAGTAAAACTGCCTTGTGCAGTTTAACACAGGCCCACAGGTGTCTGTGTATGAAACACATTTATTTGCTGCACCGATTTCCTTTACTCTAGACAAAAAAACATATTACATGTATTTCAATTGCTTGAATTAATACCTCCTCACAGGTCACATTTTCAGCACAGAATTTGAACACTAATGGACAGGAGAAGTGTGGGAAGGCAAGCAGGGCCAGCTAAGGAGCATCAAGGAGCAGATAAAGGACCATTTGCCAGTGCTCAGTGCTCCCAGCTCTGCCTGACAGGAGCTGCTGCAAAACCCTGATCCAGTCAGTCTTCCCAGAGTCTCTAGTTTTGGCCTTTAAAATAGATGAGGAATTCATGTATTTCTGCGAGATGAGTGGGACAATACTTTTGATGATGGGAAGCAATACCAGAAGAGCAGGGGAGGGAACCTAAGGGTCGTGGTTTTTTAATTTTCTTTTTTTTTTTTTTGAGGAAACTGCATTGCATATTGGTTAGGAGTCATTAATAACTACAATAGGTAAGAAGTACATGAAGTCATTGAGTCTGTATTATCTATTTTACCGTCTTCTCTTTCAAAGTTATTACAAGCCAACTTCTTCTAGTAGCCAGGAGAAAGCATTCACCAAAATTTATGTGAACCCTTTGAAATTTTGTTTGAAAGATTAATTATGAGCTGTGTGGCCAGCCTGCATAACTCTAGGTGCCTGTCTCTATTTTAGGATGCTTCTGTTACTGTAGTGCAGAATTTGGCTCATGCACCTTAGCACTTGACCCTGATTTCACATTAAAAAGAACTCGAACTACTGCAGAACAGAAGATGAGGAGATTACAAGGAAAGACATCTGGTATCAAATGTTATTGCAGGGAAAACCATGCCCAAATGTTTATTGCATCCTTGAACAGAGAAATGGTCTGTTTATTTCCATAAATAGACATAATTCTATTGAGGCAAATTACAGATGACCTCTGGTTTGAATCAGGTGAGGGTCTGCCTAGCGATGTAATTATTAAGTGCTCTGCAGGCATTCGGTGGGAGAGCTGACCCAGGGCACAGAAAGAACAAATCCAAGTATATGAAGGAGAATCCAGCTGTGCCAGAACAGTGTTGAACTTTGCATTAAACAGTCAGCAAATCAAAGCTGAATATTTGCAGTTGGCCAGTTCATAGTTGTGGCTACTGCAGAACGCAGGCAAAATACACACTGGTTTTGGGTCAGCAAAACACCTTAATTGTGAAAGGCAAAACTGAAATAAAAAAGTAAAGAAAATGCATCATCTCTTGACACAAAAAAAAAATTTGCATTGGGAAGTTGGTTGATACAGATGAGTAGAATCTAGAAACCCCCTTGGCTGAGTGGCAGAGTTGTTTTTGTGGGGGTTGGTTTGTTTGTTCTTTAGTGTCTTTCCTCAGTTTATCTAACTTCAGTCTGCATTCTGATGTGTGCAGGGTTTTGAGTAACTTATGTGTTCCTTCTGATTTCATACGTGGTCTTGATCTTGGCCTTGAAGAGTTTGTGTATAAAACCTGATAATAAACCACCGAGGGAAAGAGTAAACTCATTTTAAAGAAGGGGAACTTAATACTCCCAAACTCTGCAGTAACATCAGTGAACCTGTCAGTGGCTTTCACCTCTGTGCTTTGCATCTCACATACTGGGTAGAAGAGAGGAAAGAGTAAACCACAACCAGTACTTTTCTGATTCCTTGCACAGAGGCTGGAAAGCAGCGACTGTAGGCATTTTTAGCCATTATTAATCTATGCAGTTGTAACCTTTGTAATTTTCTCCCTTCAAAGTGTGGAAGACGCTGAAATAACAGCCTAAGGAGGTTTGGAAATTGGGACTTGGCATTTAAAGCCTAGTCAGCTTGCATGGCATTGTGTAGTAATTGCTAGTTAATGTAATAGCAAAACCATTACGGTGACAAAATCTTAGAGTGTATTTCTCTTTTGATGTGTAAATTAAGACTGTCAGAAAGCAGTCCCAATATTAAATAGGCCCCCTCATCCCTTCTAGTTTGAAAACACTTTGCTTAATCACTGGCAGCATATATATACACTCTTTTGCTTGTGTCTGCCATATTCATGAGTATCATCTTTCATCCAGACCAAAGGAGAAAGATGATAAAAATGGTCAGTCTTTCTTTCTATGCATAAAAACGACCTGTTAGGAGGATTGTATCAGAATCTCCAGTATTTTTAGTGTGTTCTGACAAACGTAGCAATTTTATTTCCTTCTGGCCTAGAGAGGACTGTGTGCCATTCTGTTGTGACTTTTTTTTTTTTGCTATTGACACTGTTCCAACATTAGCCTGCAGAATGTGTTGGTCTAACAAAATATTGTGAAAAGATAAAATCTGGCTGAAGTTTAAAAAATAAATAAATTTCTCATTTGACTTAAGAGTTGGACACTTCCCCTATGGATAACAGTTATGCTGTGCTCATGACATCCGTGGTCACTAGAGCTGTGTGGGAGTTTAAGCAGCGCCTCCTACCATGTTCCTGGCAGCTGCTCTTGTGTTTTCAGCCTTGTTTATCCCTTGTCCAGCAAAAGCATGTGTGAGCTCGCTGTGGCAGCGGCAGATCAGCGCTGTAATCCCCGTAATTACATCTGACACACCTGACCCCGGGACTGTGAGCAGCATCCACCCTTCTGTCTGCTCAGATCTGTGACAGGGGAGACTGTCCTGAGCCATAACCCAGCTGCTGGGACAGTGGGGGACAGTGGATGGTGGCTGCCAACTTATGTTCACAATAACACACCTAAATAAGTGCACTGGATTACAAATGTGAAATTTAGGAAGAAGGCTTGAGGGAGGATGATCTAACGGGGTAACCTAAAGTTACTACTGTTTTGCAAAACAAAGAATCCTGGTAGTATCCAGTAATAAAACAAAAGCCTAGGTATGATTAAAGCATTTAGAAATTTAGAACTGCTAAAAATTGTTTTTGCTATAGTTCCCCTTCCCTTCAGGTTTAGAAAGACAGATTCATGGTTTGTTACTCACAAAGGAAGAAGAAAAGAAAAAGGAAGCAAGAATATATAATTGTGCTTATTAGAAGAAATAGTCAGAAACTGATTAGTGTGGGAGGAATTAATTATTAAATCTACCCACGCTCTCTGTTTTTTTTTAATTTTTTGCTATTCAATTATGCATCAGTAAATGTTATCATGCAATCACTGGCAAGGTGATAATTAGTATTTATGAATTGCTGCTTTTTAAGTGTGACCTTTTGATAAATTCCATTTGTGGAGGTGGTTGTAGGTACACAGTCATCTTGGGGAGCTGTGTCTTCTTATTTTTGTTTTGTTTTTCCTGAGTTCTGAATTTTTGATACACTATTGCAGTAGCAGTCGCTTACAATCCCCTTTTATTTTTGCTAATAAGAACAGATGCTTTAATGCACAGAAAGGTGCCCCTGTAAAGCACTGAATTAAAAGAAAACAATTCTTAGGTAAGGAAATGTATGTAAATGAGTGATCAGTGAAAAGCACTGTGATAGATAGTAAACAGATGCCTTTTCAAATCAAGCTTCTGATCTGGGGACCTAAATGGGGTTTAGATGCCTGGGTTTAACCAGACACTTAGGAAAATTTGATTTTTTAATTATTTATGAGCCCCTGAATGTAGCAGAGGTCACTGGTGTTATCTTTAGTTGCTAATGATATATCAGTATGACTTCATTCTGAAAATAACCGGTTTTAGCCTTTCTGAAACAGAAACCGGGTGTTCCGAACCTCCCAAGCACCAATTCTGTAAATGTCCCGAGGTTACTAAAGGGACTGTGGGAGTAAGTGGGGTCATAGCTGATCAAACTGACTGAGGGGACTGTGGTGGGTGCTGCTCAACCACCTGTCCAACCGAAGGTTCCAACCGCGGGCGAGAAGCGCGTTATTGCTTTGATTTCCCGCCTGTCCCGCTGACACGCTTGGGCTCCTGCTGGAATGAGTGTCTCCCCGGGTGCAGCTCTGCCAGAATCTGTTTAAATGTTCTGCAGCTAAAAAAAGAGAAAAAAAATGAATGGCAAACGCTGTTTGGTTTAACTCTTTATTTATTTGTATACAAAATTGTGTATTTGTGTATATCTTAGATTTGTGCGCAGTGTTTGGTTTCAATATTATGCTGAGGGTTCATTGCTAGCTGGAGTGCTCCACTGTGGCACCATTTCAGGGCACTTGTTCTCTTGAGGAAACAAGCTGGATAAGAATTACAGAATCTTAAAGTTGAATTACCGTGACTCCCGCCTCTTATGCTTTGAATCATATTGTTTGTTTATGGGATGGAGGATTACTTTCCAGTAGGCTGATTTAAAGTTTAAGGCGCTGATTTCTGCTCTCCCCCTCCGATACAAGAACAGTTTGGATATCAGGAAATTCAGTTTGATCAAAATGGGTTGAGTCTCTGGGGTCATGCAGTGTGAGGTAATGCTCTGTCGGGCTGCACAGTGCCTTGTGTTCTGGGAGCAGTTTGCCTCCTTATGTCATCCATTCTCAGGGAGCAGCACTAAGTGGAATAAATAAGCCATGGCTAGGGGTTGGGTGTTTTTTTGTTTGTTTGTAGATTTGTGCGGGTTTTGTAAGCTTTTGCAACTGATTGAAGTAGGATATGTACATATAGTCTTGCACCATCTGATGCAAATACGCCCTTGTCTTCTCTTTCTCCCACATTTGAACAGTATAAAGTAACTTTGTGGAGTTGACTTGAGAAGTATTAAATATTCCATTATGTTCTAGATGTAAAATTAAACTCAAGGATGAATTATTTTCATGAAACTATTTTTCTGTGTTCTGAAAGTGGTTTTGAAATATATTGAGTCATAAAGATGCTCCAGCTGGGCAATAACTCTGGTACTGAAACTAGATATGGAGAAGAAAATACACTGAATTCTTTTGCCTTCCTGGTTTCACTTTTTAGGACATAATCTTCCTTTAAAAATATAGAAGTCTGATAAGAACATGATGTAATAGTGTGTGCTGATGTGATTTAACTAAATACAATAACAATTCTTTGAACAGCAACATAAATAAGGACTTTACTTTTACTTAAGTAAAAAATACCCATGAGCAAAATGGGAAATTTTAAGTCCCCAGGGAAAGAACCGATTTCCATTTTTTTCTGATAATACAGTTCAGTTTCCAGTTCTAGAACAATAATAAAATACTTGTTCAGCAAAGCAAATGCAGAGATTCATTAAAGTTGCAGGAAAACAGCAACATCTTAGTTGTGTTTTCTTTGAGAACTGATTCCTTGTAATTAAAGTTGAGTTTATCTTTGGGGTTTACCATGTTTTGTCACCTTAGTCTGTGATGCTTCCATAGTTCATATATAGTCTAAATACCTCACTCAGTTGAATGACACTTTGGTGTTTGTGAGACAAGACTTTTGTGACCAGTTTACTTTTCTGATCATAAGCAGGAAAACCACAATCTTGAATAATACTTTTTTTTTTTTAATTATTTTTTTGAAAGTTTGCCCTCAGGTCAGTCTGCATTGGTTTGTTTCCTCTTCTTTCATAAGAACTTGAATGTAAAACTGCTCTGAGAAAAGTTCTACTAGAAACAAAGCCTTGTGTGCACATGCAGAGCCAAAGATACTTCTTAATTTAGGTTTATTTTTTGCCATATAAGTAGGAGAAAACATTTGTATTATTTCACATTGTTTGGTCCCTGACATAATTGACCCAGTGTAGTTGGGAGCTGAACTGAGTTTCGTAATGAGGAGATACTTTAGCTGCCGTCAATACTTCTTACTTCTGGAAAAGAATGAAATAATAGGAAGGAATTGTGGGAGGAGATGTAAAGGTGTCCTTTATGAGTGATTTATGCGAGTTCATGCTTTTTCACACACAGTCAAGATGGATTCAAGCTAATGAATTTAATCTTCAGAACTTTAACAGTAGTATAAAGTCACTAAATGCTATATTTAATAAGTGGAAATCTGTGGTATTAATATACTAATAAGCAATTTTTGTCACTATTAGAAAAATGTATTTGAGAAGAGTGCGCTGTTTCAATTACCATCTTGATTTCTTCTCTATTTAAAATCCTGTAATGGAGTCCATATTAGAGCATTTAAGTCTCTTGAACAGCCTTTTCTTTCTTTGCCTTTTGCAAGCCACCATAGAGCAGGACTTCAGTTATAAAAGATAGAGGAGAAATGCCTCTTGATATTCTGGAGGGCAAGTGCTTTTGCATGAACCTTCTTCCTGAAGTTCACATTTAGAGGTTGACTAAAAGTGCCTCCTCTTGCCTTCAGCCCCACTTTCTTTCACACTAATCATAAACTATAACAATAAATTAGTATTACTAATGAATGTTGATTTTGTAACAATTAGTGTTATTCCCTTCTTGGCAATTTTCCCTGAAAGACCAAAAGAAGATCTGTAAGTTATTAATCTTGAATTATTTTCCAATTCACTTTCCAGATGCTGTGTAATAGTTCTGCTACTCTGTGATGCTCCATAAGGATGAAAATCAGAGATTTGCCCGTGCCAATTCACATCACCTGCAGTCGGTGTCTGTCAACAAGGACCTGCCAGTTACTGCTTCATCTAGAGGAAACCCAGAGCAGTCAAAAGGAAGTGCTTCTCAGAGGTAAGAAAGCTTTTTTTATTATTTTTTTTATTCCTTCTCTCTAGAGAGATGAGTTCTGCCTGTTTGAATCTGTGCAGTTGTGTGGACTGAAATTTATTGCAGGAAAGCAGCAAAACTAAAGGGAAAATGAAAACAGCTCTTTGGCTTTGGGGTTTGAATTTTTCCTCTAAGGTTTACTGAAGTTTTCCAATCAAGATTGTGCTGTAGTTAGGGTATGTGTTTCTGTTTGCTGAAGAATTGTGGGGTTTGTCCTCATGCACTCAGAAAATGGAAAAATAATAGCTGAAGGCTGAAAGGCTTCTGATCTGCCTTCTCATCTGCTCCAGAAGGCCAATTAGCAAATTAATCTACATTTCTGGTTGCGCCTGTTCCAGTTTGTGAAGTTAGCCACTTTCACACCCCTGTGTGATGAAGTGGGAGGTAAGCACTACAACACCTTCTGAACACCTGCCCCTCGAGACTGGAGATGAACTCTCAGCAGTGTGTACACAAGCCCGACTTAAAGAGCTTCCACAGGGAAACCTGAGATCAGGCTTTGCTGGGGACACGTTGGTGTTGGCTTTTATTGCTGTTGTTGTACAAAGTGCTTGTTACAGCCGTTTATATTAAGCTGCACCCTGGGGTGATTTGTCTTCTGTGGATGGGTAAGACGGAGATGACAGCCAGGGATGGCTGTGCTAAAAAGGCTGTATGTTTGGAGGAAATTTCTTGGGTTGGATTTGACCTCTGCAGCAAATAAGCTGTGGAAATCCTTGGACCTCTCACCCAGAAAAACAGAAAGCATGCATTTTCTTCCTCAAATGGCCTTCAGTGGTTTCACTTATTTTTCTGTGCTACAAGGGCAAAAGCATTTCTAGATCTATGCCTTTTGATCTTGCCTTTGATTATTTCTGAATAGTTTTAGCTGAGGCAAGACACACTTGTCATTCTTGGCTTTGTAATTTTCTTCCTGAGCGTGATTATAGTGAAAAATATTAGACAAAGGAGTAGGAGGGGAGAGGAAAGCTCTGGAATTGTGCATGTGGGCTGTAGCCAGAACCCCCTAGGTGAGTTAATTAGCATGGTGGGAGCCTGCCTGCCCTGTCTGTTAGTACTTAGCATTGTGGCACTGGTGCTTTGAAAATGCTTTTGAAATGAGTGAAGACTGCTCACAGAGCAGGAGGGTGATACGTTGTGCTATTGTCTATAGATTTTCCTACAATTTCATATTTCTAGGAGACTGCTATCAATGTTATGTTGAGTTCAGGCTGTTGCTGTGATATATTTTTTTTTAAACATAATTATCTCAAAAGCTACAAGCAGAAGTTTAAGCAGTCAGGAAGCTGAAGGTGAGAATGAGTTACATCTGTTTCATTCATGACTGAAACACGAATACTGTTGTTTGGGGTTATTTTGAACGTTTCGGGCAATTCAGACTTTGACTCTTAGAAACCTCAGTCAGTTTGGAGACTGAGTGACCTACTATTCCCCTAAAACTTAATGGTATAGTAGACACAGGGTAAAAGGCTCTGTCTGATGAGTTTCTGCTTCACAGGCCTGTAGTGGCTGGAGATGTGTGTTTTGCCTCTCTCGTGTAGAACCCCCTCTCCTACAGTAAAAGCAGCAAAAATGGCATGTGACTGTCTTGGTAACAGCACTTGTACCCTGCCAGCTAAAGCCACACATGACTGGGATGCTGAAAGCCTTTTCCTTCTTCAGTGAGCAGAACAAAGTGGAGAATAATATAAAATAAGTGCATGACTTGTCCACAGGTGTCAGATGCCAAAGTCACTGAAACCTGTAATTTAGGTGATCTGGCAAGGATTTCAAATTCTGTGAAGGTCTTTTGGGATCTTCCTGTGATCTCAGCTTTTGCCAAAGTCTTTGAGATAGTTGCCCAGAGAACAAGCTAGTTATTGGTTTTTCTTGCTTAGATTCTTTATGAGGATACTTAACCACCTACTTTATGTGGCATGGCTCTTCTTTTAACTAGATGAAATCTAGTATTAGATTCAGTTCAGTCTTGATTGTCTGAATCTCATTTGTTTCCTGCTATTAGACCAGGACAACAGGTCATTTTACTTTATTAATAAGAGTTGATACCTTCCTCCATAATTCTGTTCTCTCCATATCCCTTTGTGTACAGATTTGTAGTGTAAAGCTGAGCTGATGTGTGGAGTCTCTGTAATACAAATTCAGTTATCTAAATCTGCCCATTTTAGATAAGTATATTGGAAGAAAGTTATTCATCTATAGTCAATACCAAGAGCTATGTCAAAGGAAAGCAAAAAGACCTTGCTAGGGGCAGAGTTGTAAGAAAATAATGAAAAGGATGAGGGAAAGGGGTAATAAAAATAATCAGATAAGAGGAATATTTTGAGCTCCAACAACTTTTGAAAATCTTTAGCTAATTCCTGATACAAACTTTAGATGTTTACATATAAACAAAAAGCATTAGCTGTTAATATTCAGGCAGTCAGAAACTGAAGTATTTTGTCCCTTTACAGGAATTTAAAATGCTAATGAATGATTAAGCTTCACTAACAAGCTGCCCAATTTCACTTGCAATGATTTAACAAAAGTGTTTTCCATCTGGGAGATACAAGAAACAAACAACTCAATTTTTGGAAACAGATTTTTTAATTTATTGTTCTTTCTAAGGTTGCATTATGAAGGAGTCCTGTAAAGGGAGTTGTTTGCTGTTTGTGGACCCTATCTGAAGAATACTCATGGGTAATCTTCTTAGAAGAGGAAAAATTTATCCAGAAGATTATGTCAACACATTCTCTACAAATTTTTCTTTAAAATCACAGCTTGAGTATCACATCTTTCAAAGCATAGAACCAAAAATTTGTTTAAGATGGTATATTCAAAGCTTTGAGGCTTATTTCTAGAGTAGCAATCAGGAAGTTCTGGGACCCTGTTGCAAAACTCCCATAAATGTATTATGTTAGGAAGCAAAATCTAAGAGGAAAGGCATTATGGATTTGTATCAAAAATGCTTTCTAACTCAAGGCACATTATGATGTATTTCTGTAGTTTCTTAAGGCAACTTATTCTCTTAATGTAATATAATAAAACTTCTGAGTTATGGCACATGTCAAGAAGCAGGGTGAAGGTAGGTACTTTTTTGGCATTCAGTGTGGACTTCAAATAAAGAGAATTTTGTGTGATATTGGCTGGCACTTCCAGCATGTCTTTAAAAGCTGTATTTTTAATTCCTTCTTCACTTCTTTTCCCTCAATTTCAAATAACTAATTTCACCTAATTTCCATTAGAATTGTGAAACTTGCCCTTTCAAAGTAAACTGTTATGGAGATATGAGCAAATAGCTTGCTCTTTGGTCTGGTACAAATCCAAAGTTCTTACCTTAAGGATTTTTTTTATTGTTTCACTTTAGGAACCTGAAGTAGAATGTAAATGTATAATGCAGGCATCCTAGGTAGTGGAGAAAAGTCTAAATATTTTTGATACCAGGATCTCTGCTCAGGGGGAAAGGGGATATCTACTGTGATACTTTCATCCTTTGCATAAACAAGATTCTCTGCTTTATGAACTTGTTCTTATCGTGTACTTCAAGTGTACTGTGTGGGCAGCAAGGGATCACAAATGTGGATGCAGCTGTTTACACAGCAAACTCCTTTAATCCTGACTATGCCTGTGCATGCATTTAGAGCTAGGAGACAGTCGGTTTATTCAGGACTTTGCAGCATCAACCTGCCAGTCTTTGAAACACAGAGCTGAAACGTCTGCCAGTGCAGTTCTGCCATGGGCATGGGCACACTGAGAGTAACAGCACAATTCACTGTTTGTATGAATGTGCTTAACAAGAGCAAACAGTGCTTGCTGGAATGGCAACATGTCCACGAGACAAAAGTGCTTCCGTGTCATGTTGTGTCATTATATCACTTATAAAACTAAAGGAAGAGGCTTTCATCATAATAGGACGGTTAACATAGATTTATTACAGATTTATTTGTGTGTGTGTGTGCTGTAGAATTGTTCTGCTTATTTGCCCCTTACATTGGCAGGGCTCCTCAGTTTTCCTAAGTGAAAGTTTAAAATTACAGTATTAAAGGCCAGTAGCGCTGCTGATGATGTGGGAAGCTATGAAATGAAAATATTTATGGTCAATATGTTCCCATTGACTTCAGTACCCCCAAGATCAGGCAAGAAATTGCTCCTTTCTCAGTGCTTTTTTAGCCGTATTGAACTGGAGCAGCGACACACGCACAGGCCCCCCATTTCATTCTTCTCCTTTGGAATTTTAAGAGGGAATGGGGAAGTAAAAAAGGAAGATGGGGGGAAGAAAAAAATATTCTTTTCTCTGGCAGTAACTGAGCTGCAGTAACTTTGGTTTTGCAGCCTTGGTGTTCGGCACTGCAGAGTAGGAACGGACTGAGATCTGACTCACCTGGTTGGGCCAGGTTTGCAGGCTAATCTTCTATTCTCCGTGTTAGAGAGAAAAACCCCACGTTGTGAATGTCACTTGTCAGACTAATTGAATCTCGTGTGGAAAAAATTAATGAAAATTAAATCAAATACAAGGGTAAATATTATTAAGCATAAATGACTATCATGAAGTTATTTTGTGGGTATTTCTTGAAGAAGTACATCTTGGTTTTGCTTATATTTATTTTATCCAACTGTATTTGATTCCTTTTTACGCTTTTCACCCAGTGTAAGGACTGGTTTATTTTGGGAATGTAACAATTTAACTCTAATTAGAAAATAGTGCAGTAAAAGAACAACATTAAAGAAAATACAAGTCCCTTAAAGATTTTCCAGGCTGAATGTAAGTTAATGCTGATTTCATTAGAAGTTTGCATTGAGTCCCATCTGTTTGAATATACAGCAGTGATGAATTTTAACACACAGTGCTGTAAGAGAATAATCCTTTGCTGTCAGAAAAGAGCATTTGGTTTGATACAGGAAATTACATCACTCTGTGCTTGTGAGGCTTGTTAATTATATCTGAAGTAAAGGATTTTAATTGATCTCAGTGCTTGCTGTGCAAAATAATTTTCTTCACTTGAATGTGGAAGACTGTATATAATAATTTTTATTCTGTTTTTATCTCTAATATTGGTTTAAGCTTTTAAAGAAAAAGCCCAAACAGTCACTGATAACAATCTGGTACAAACATAATTTACCATCTCTTCAACTTTTCAATAAATGGATAAACAAAGACAGTCCTTATCTTTAGTGTATTGGCTTGCATGGGAAGATGGTTGTTCATTAATCTCTAGATAGCCTTCCTAAAATACTCCTGCAGTGTAGATTTGCAGCCTCTGTGTGAGGCTTGAGCCGTGGGTTCCTCAGCCCCCCCGAGAACAACTGGAAGAGCATCTTCAGCAGTGCAGCCTGAACGCCTCTCTCTGCACAGGCTGAAAATAGGGGTGTGTATCATCCAGTGGCTGGAAGGGGACAGTCTTACCCTTGCAGAGTGGCAGTCCTTGGACCCCTGACGGCCCCTGTTGACAGCAGCAGGTTTCCTGTTTGCACAGGTACAACCAGCTCTGAATGGAGGGTCCCAAGGATTTTGGAAACTGCTTCTCAGTGGAGGGTGTGTGATACCTCAGCTTTCCAAAGCCAGGAGCCTCTTCATTTCAGTTCAGCTCTGCTAGCACAGATTTTACTGGAAAGAAGAGATATGAGCTGGAGATAATGACTAGGTAATGACTTAATATAGTAATAACCCAAATTATCCACTTAACCTGTTTCGTTTCAGTTCCCTTGGTGAGGTGAATAACTGATCCTGGTGGGAGGAGGGAGAGGCCAAGCAGAAAGATTCTCTTAGTAGTGCTCTGTTTTCAAGCCCAGTCCAAAACATGAAATTTACTGCACATGTCTTCTCTTCATCAGCCCTGCTGCACAAGCAATACATACATCTGATTCTTGTCCCTTGAATCTATTATCAAGCTTATGATTTCTTCCACCCCCACCTCCTAGTGTGACTACAGCATTTCCTATCTTTAGACTAAGTGGATTTAGCCTCAGCGAGCCAAATAGTTATGGAACTGTAATGTATGCTTCTTTAACCAGCCTAGTGCAGGTAGTGGCATCCTTTTGTCATAGGTTTGTATCTGTTAATACATTTTAAAAGCCCATATAATCTGCTCATTAAGTTTACCATTGCTTTATGGCATATGTGATATTCACCAAGATACCTCAGGAAGGAGGAATATTTAAATCTGAATAGGAGGTTTGTCTATAAAATGAAAAAAGTAAATAAATAGGATTAATTTGTGACTGGGGGTTGAGACCCAGGATGGAAATAGAAAGCATAATAGGAGGAAATAATAAAGAGAAGATGATTATTGCCTCTGTCAGCTTCTTATCTGCTTGGGGCCAGAGTGTTCAGAGACCAGACCGCATTTCAAGCCAATTGAGTGCTGGAAACATTTAGTCCCACTGTGACCTCCTCATCTATTTCTACAGCCCAGATGGAACCTTATTTACCAATGAAAAGCGCTGATGAAGGAATTGTTGGAGCTCCATTTGCAAGGATTAAAACATGTGCAGTTTCAAATGGTGTTAAAAAAAAAGAAAAAAGGGAAATGTGGTTGAGCTACTTTAATTTAAAAATTTCAATCAGCTTTATATTTCAAGTTATTTTAGCAAATGCTTTAATATATTTTGTTTCATCAAAACTCAAGTTTTTCACTAAAAGATAGTTACAGGAAATTTGCATCCAGTGTGGATGAGAGTCTGTCTGCTGGTTTGTGGTCATTGAAGATTAAGTCCAGGGTTTATGAGTAAAATACAGAATACAGACTATAGCCATGTAAATGTGTTTCCTGTCAGGAATGTCTACTTGTTCCTGTCCTTTTGCACAACCAGGATCGGTTCACCTGAGCTGTACAAGTACCATTTAGGTGACAGGATTTTCTGTTCCACTGCACTAATGTTTTTAAGCATTTCTGACCTGGACTACAGTTAGCTGAATTGAGCTAAATATTTGTTGAATGTGTGTTGCCTGGGACAAGAGGACAAACCCCACCTTGCTACAACCTCCTGTTGGGTAGTGTAGAAAGCAATAGAGTCACCCCTGAGCCTCATTTTCTCCAGTCTAAACAGACATGCTTCTGGAGTTTTGTTTCAAGTGATAGCACTATGGTAACAAAGTCAGGAGTTGTGGCATCAACTTTTAAAGCACTGGATTTAAAATAACAGCATGAAAAATCTAGCCATTATTTCTGTTGCAATAAGGTTTAGTTTATCAAAGCTATGAAGGAATCCTGTGAACACGTTGTTTTTGCAACCAGAGGAGCATCACTAGAGAAATTTGGTTTATTATCATTACAAAAACAGATCCCATGAGTAGCAGATGTTTTGAGGAAGCTGAAAAAATGAGTTAAGTTTTAATGAGAGCTATTGTAGTGGTTAAATAATGCATACCTCCAGCTACAGAGATGGTACATTTAGAGATTCTAAAATCTTATGTTCCAGTGTTGAAAACAATTAAAATGTCTTTTTGTCACCAATTTAAGTAATGCTCGAACACTAAGAATTTCAAGTGTCTTCCCTGAAGCAAGAAACTCAATAACAATAACAGTGTCTTATTCCCTATTGTACTGCCTAAACTGCATTTTGCAGCAACAGCTTTTTGAAAAGAACCTTCAACAACCTGAATTGCTGAAATCTGGAAGTGAAGGATGTTCTTTGGAACAGGAAAAATGCAAAGCATTTCATTAGGACTGCTACATAACGTATACAGTTCAAATAGTAATCTTTGATGTAGTATTTCATGTTCCAAGTTTGTTCTATTGACCCGGTTTGCACTTGTACCTCACCTCCCAGCTCTTCCCTTCAGATTTCACATGATTTGTAAGATATGCCAGAAATTTATTTTCGGGAAAGTTGGGTTTAAGCGAATTCTTGGGAATGTCTCCAGAAGGAAGTGGCGGGAGGGCTGTGAGCCAGGTGGGTGTGCAGGGAATGTGGAGCAGAGGGACCTCTGCCTCTCCTTCCAGCCGTGGCCCTTTCTGCCCTACTCCCCTGGGCTGTGCCAGTCTTGTTCTTTTGCCTTCCTTCACATCCTGGCTGCTTGGTTTACCAGGCAGCTCCCAGGCTTCTCAGTTTTCTTGTATCCCTCCAGTATTTCTCTTTCTGCAGTTTCTATTTCTGGGACACATCGTAGTCTTTCCCAGAATGGAGAGGGTCCTTGCTCTTTGTGCAGAAACCCCGAGGAAGAGACACCATTCCCAAAGCTCCTCTGCAAAGCCAGCCTGGCCCACCACAGGCAAAGGCATGTCCAGCACTGAGCAATTGATTTCCATCTTCTAAGACCCAAGTTCAGTGGATATCAAGTCCCACAGTAGTGCTATGTATTGAATCTTTTCAAATAAAGAACTGCTTTGTTTTTTAAACAAAACTATGCAATTAGGGTAGGTCTCCAAAATAGCCAAACGTGTATGAAAGTATCCAATAAAACAGTGGATGTATCAGGCTGCCATAATTACAGGGGCAAACCTATAAGCTGTACTTCAGCACACTAAATTAATTCATATTGCAGAGTCATGCAGAACAAGTAGGGAAACAATTCAAACATCCCTGTTAAAAAATATGTTTTAAGATGCTTTAATAAATGCAGTTATACCTTTTAGTGACCAGTAAATTTGCTGTAAGTGATATGAAAAGATGGGATGCATATCTGAAGTACAGGGTTTGCCTAGAGGCCTGCGAGAAGTTAGAAGTAGTTATCAGAATATTACAATATTTAAAACTTCTTTCTGTAATAGGCAAGGCATGTTACTTGCATTGTGTGTACTCATTTCCTTGGATTGCTCTGCTCTTTCCTTTTCAGTCTTTATTATCTATTGAAAAAGTCTTGATGGGGAAAAAAACCATAATAAAACTCATCCTTTTTGATTACAGCTAATCATAAGGAAAAAATGCAGAACTTCTTAATTATCTGGTAAAGCAAGTGATTCTTCAGGGACAGTGCAGTTAATTTCCTTTCTTTGTATTTTGTAAGCATATCACTATTAATCGTGGAGATCATAAGCTCAACACTCCTGAAAATGTGATAGTTAAATAAATGCAACCGACTTACGATACACCTCGTAAGAGATCTTTGGAGAGCTGTGTGTTTTGTCCTGCCTAAGAAATTGTTAGCACCCTCTCTGAATATGCAGCTGCACCAGAGCAAAGGCTCGGAGCACGCCAGCAGACCTCGCTAGGGCCTGCAGTGCCTGGGGTGCCAACTCTCGTTCTTCACTGTGAAATCTGTTTATTAACTAAGCCATCCGAAAATCTCTCCTAGTATGTTGTTGGTGACTTTGTTGCTGCTGAAGCATTGTATCTTCACTCTTGGCTGTGGGGGGAGTTAGGTAATCACAGCTCAGCTCCTATCTGGCACTTCAGGTAACAGGTTGTTTTAAAAGCCGAAACCAAATGATGGTCATCTGTGTGTTTGTGGACATAAGTCGGCTATGCAACAGCATTTTGCAAGTCTGAAGAATCCTAAAATCAGATTCAGTAATTCAAGTGATAAATGTAAAAGTTTGCATGCCAATTATTTTTACCGCTTTATGTGCCTGCCTTAATACTTCACTTTACAGTGTTGTCCTCTGGATTAATTCATCAGTCTAATGGCCTGACTGAAAAGGTCACAGAAGCGTTCTGTGAGTGCTGAAGGTCTCAGCTCATAGTTTATGAGTACCTGTAAGAAAAGGAAGTTATAAAATGTGACAGATGACACTTTTCCCAGTGAAAATAAGAAACAAAGTGGGTTTTTCAGCAGAAGCACTTATGACAGACCTTGACAACATAATTGCTCTAAGTCTCCTAACATCATATTAAGATGTACTCAAGCATTTTGACCAACTTACAGGTACTTTTTCTCCTATGTAATTCTTCCTGTTCTTAAAATTAGCATTTGTATCTTATTTTAACTTTAATTACTTTATTAATAAATAAACTATATTCAAGGTAGAAATTAATTACCAGTCTACCTACTCCTGTGAATGGCTACTAAAGTAATTTGATTCCCTTGCTATAAAGCAGATTATGACAAGCCACTCGTTAGTTGCTGAAGAGAATACGATACACCTGTGTAGTCAGAGGAAGATATATTTTTAAAAATTTATTATAACCAACCAATCAATTAATATAACCTTGCAATGCTCATTTTGTGCTACATCAGAGTTAACTTAGTGACAGTGTGAACTGGTTGGTGTTCTGGCTTCATTTTCTTAAGGGGCTGTCAGCCAAGAGGCCTTTGAGGTGAATCTGCCTGAGACTTTCACAGGGATTTTCCTGAAGAAGGGCAAACTAAGTTTATTATGACTGTGCAAGATCCAAGTGACTAGAAAAGGCAGAGTGATAGGAAAATTTACTTGAGCTGAACTAAAACAGTGATGATAAAATAGCAGTAATCACTCTGATTTTCTGTAAGATCCTGCTGGTTGAAATAGTGGTGTAGAACTAGGAATGCTCTGCTTCTGTCCCTCGGGAGGAGATCATGGCTTGAAACACCAGCTGGTTATTTCTGCCTGCTTGGGTGTAGTGGATGGTGTTTGCTGTGAAAAGGTCATATAAAATTTTAATTGAGGCAGAAGGAAAGGCAGGGGGGAAGCTGTGCAGCCTGACAGTGTGCCTTACTGCCATTGTCCTGGAGAAGTTTTGAGTTCATAGAAGTGCTGTTTCCCCTGCTAAGGAATGCAGGAGATTATTGCTCTTAGTTCAGTCAGCAGCTCTCAAGAGGTACCTTCTGAATCACTTTGTGAGATGGAAACAGAAATGAGCCAATTTTTTTTTAAAGTAGAGTAAAAAGCTTTGTTCAACTAGAAAAGGCAGCTTTTCATTCGGCCTGTCAAAGAAAATTGAAAAAAAATATATAATTGTGGTTTCTCTGAAGTACATGTCTTTGGTATCTATACCCTGAATATTTTGTTTGCTTGCTCATTGTTTGATTTATTTTTTTTTTTTTAAGTTTTTTTTCAATTCTTTTGAGCCACTTCTTGGAGGTTCACCTTTCATAAACTATTACTTGCCCTCAGGACTGCACCTTGAATCTATCATGGAACTAGTAGTGACTGTGTATCTGCTCTTATCTAAGGTACTAAAGGTGATGAAGGGCTTTGAAAAGTCAGAACTTTCCCTTAGTTTACCCTCCTTAAAAAACTAGGTTTTCTAAACCTACTTACTCTTAGTTCCTGCTGTTTTGTGTCCAGAACTTGTCCTCTTAGTTAAAAATAGATGTGTCTTGTGTAGCTGTGTGATGCATGTCTTCATGCTGCATTTGTTTATGTGTGTGTAAGAAAGGCTTGGGGAAAGAGAGAGAAGGATGATGTCACTGGTTCTGACTTATTTTTTTTAGATATTTCAATATATTATACTACTAACAATACTTAAGAATATATACCTTAAAATAATTTCTAACCTTAGGCTCTGAGGAAGAGAGAATAGCAAGGTACTATTCTTCACTAAAAAAAGAAGGAGGGGTGAAAGAAAGACTATTAAGACTGAATATTAGTACTTTAAAGCATTAGATGACTGAGAAAGGTGATCTTCATGTGTTCTAAATCAACAAAAGACAATTCTTATTGACTAAGCAACCACCTGCTCTAGAGAAAGAGAGGGTGGAGGGGGTTTATGCTGTTTTTTATTATTAGTCAGAGAAACAGCATAGTGACTCTCATTCTCTACTGCAACTCTTGCTTAAGCAGCAGTGACTAGATACAGTGGACAATGCAATTTTGTGAGAAGAAAGTGATGCACATATTAAACTGTGATAATATGATATTTAAGTGTGACTTTTTTCTTCTTAGATGGCTCTAAAAATCCAGGGATTAAGACCAATGGATTTTAGTGGAACTGAGCATCCAAATAATTCTGTGAATTAATGCCCTGTTACTGTTTTGATCCACTAATGTTTGGATGCAGTTGACAGTCACTGATACTATGTGGTAAAGACATACTGATGGTGACAAGTTCTGGCACTGCACTGTTTGTGACATCTGATGAGACACCAGCACGAATTCCTAGAGCCTCACTATGTAGATGACACACTGTATTAATCAAACTGATGCTTACAGGTCTTGGGTTGTTCACTTAAAATTTAACCATATTTTAAAAAACACAAGGTAAATAATACCATGATCTGTCTCTAAGATTTATTTATGGCAAATCCAGCAATTTTTGCCTTTGTAGGAAGTCACAATTCAACTGTGACATCCTTCCCAGCAAAAATGATACTCCAGACATCATAACTGCCATTTCCCTTTGAGCTAGCCTGCAGATGAAGAAGCACCAATACCTGTTCGGAGGCTGATTTAGAGTTAACAGGGGGACAATTTTACTCTGCTCCAGTACATAAACATTCTGCACTGACGACGTTTTATAGCTGGTCACAGTGCTGATAAATATATTTTATGGAATATCTGCTGGTAATGTGCAGATGGAGACAGGAGAATTCTCCATTTCGTTTTGGTTTATTTTATTTTGTCATTTTAATAGCATTTAGAATAAGCCTGATAGGCCATTAAAAAATAGCGATATAGTTAGTTCTTAGTTACGCTGATGTAAATTACAGTTTGCTGTCTGTGGTAAAGTTATTTCACACTTAAAGAACAATTTGCAGATTGTAGATATGCTTTGAGGCAGTACAGAGATGTAAGATCAGAGCAAATGAAATAAACATCAAACCTTTCCTGGAAATTACTAATTTTTTATTATTTTAAAAAACAAAGTAGCACAGAAAAAACAAAATAAAGCCACCACAAATCAACAGCAAAATATAACCCTAGACAAGATCCTTTTATTTGTTCTACACTTGTACATCCTGAAATAGCAAAAATATCTTCTGATTAAAAGCTAAATATAATTTTTGCTTTGGGCTGTTTTTATGTAAACAGTCTCCTGCTGACTTTGAAATAAGGGGCTCAGTGCCTGGGGGGGGCTGACTTCCTAAATTTTAAGTTCTTTACCTGATCATTGTGGTTTAAAATGTCATAAACCTTGTAATCCTCCACTGCTCATTTTTGACATCTTTTCCCATGAACAGGGAAATATGGGACTATGAAACTCTAATCCTCCTCTTAAAGTCAGTGTGAGAAGTCCCGTGAGCCCTATTTGTTATCTTGTGTTTTGCTTTGTTGTTTACACCTGCATGCTTCAAGAGACTGTGAATTAGAACTCCTGAATGTTGTTTCGTGGCACTACCAGGGCAACCAAGGGCAGCTTCAAGTCTGTCTAAATCCTGCAAGACCTTCCTCGTCCCAGAGGGTTTTGCCATCGTGCCCAGGAAGCACCAGGGTAGGATGGGACTCGAGTGTGGAGCTTTTTCCAGCTCTGCCCTCTGAAAAGGACAGGGAAGGATACTTCCTTGGAAAATGAGAGCTGGTCTTGGTGCTTTCCTACTGTTCTGTTATAGATCTTTCAGTACAAATTACCTTCTTAACAGCTGCCTTAATTTCTTTAAGGGTCCTTTAGGCTCTGGTAGGGCAAATCTTGTTCGCAGAGTGACATACAAAATGCATGTTTCTTCTTTTGAAATAAGCTTATTTTGCCTTGACGTTTTCCTGGTTCTTTTGTATTTGTCTGTTTAGCCTCCACATCTCTTGTGTTTAAACAAGATTCAGAATGGAACAAGGTTAAAATATGTTAATGTGAGCTCACGAGTTTGAGCCACGCTCTGGATCCCACGCCAGGGTCTCTCTTACTCATGAGCACTGCTGTAAGTGGGTGCCAAGGTGGATGTAGGTGAATTCAGTCATACAAATGAGTGCCACTGTGCTTCGTTATTCCAGCATGACAGAACCACATCAGCTAGAAACGAATCTTTGCCGATTGCCCAGCAAGAATTTGAGAGACACATCTGAGACATCTGGCTTTGGCATTGTCCCTTAAGAGCCCTTAAAGGTGAGACAGAAGAATGGTAGTTTTTTTACTTGTGTGTTAGCTGGAGCCTTTGCCTTGTCACTTCAGCTAACAGTAATGTTTTTTATACCCTCGTGGATGTCTTTGCTGTGATGGTGGTTTTCCAGAGCTGTGTGTTAGGAAGGATTCTGCATTGGTAAGCACACAGAGAAGCTGTATCATTTTTTCTGGCTGTTTAGGATTTATGTGATTGCCTTGCACGGGCATTTTGTTTTCTTCTGAAAAAGGATGAGCCATACAGACTTTCTCACCATAAATTGTGGGAACTGTCCATCCTCATATCAATAGTGGAAGAACTATGGGCAGACAATGAGAGTCTACAGATATTTTACCTTCTTGAAGACAGAGCTGGCTAGCAGTCCAGCTAGAGGTGTTGCCTGAGCCAGGTACGTAGAAGCACCATTGATTTCAGGTTAGGCGGTGTTTTGGTAGGGAATGTCAGGAGCAATGGTTGTGTAAGAGCCTGGATTACCTGTGGTGTGAACACAAATATCAGTCAGCAATACCACAGGGGCAGTCAGGTGCTCTAAGGGGGCAAGTGGCAATAAGGACAACAACTTGACAGAGATATTGCTAGTTTTGCACTGATTTGTATTGATTTGTATTTCAAAAGTTCTGTTGTGCTAATCTTGTATTTATTTGTATTGCAAACCTTAGTAGAAGAAAAAGCAGGGTCCTCGTGAGTATAAAAGCAGTCTTTGTAACTGGGTGTAATTGTGCTGATTTGAAAGTAATGCCACTGCAGTTAACCCTGCTGTGTTTAAGGAACTGTAATTACTGCTATTTGTTGATATCTTTGCTGCTTAAGGTATAACAACGACTGCAGCACCTACTCTTGCTGTTTACCTGGCTCTGTTGTGCTTTCCTCATAGTTCTTTTTCCTTCTTTTGAGATACTTGAAGAAATTTTTGAACAGAACAGTCAGCTCAGCTCTGAAGGCTCAAATCCCTGTAATAGCATTTCTGTTGGACACCTTGCACCCAACATAATCTCTGCCATCAGGCAGAAACAAAGGTTAAATCGTTGGAAAAGAATAAAATAATTTGCTTTGCTTTCTTCAATGATTAGTTGTACACAGAGAAAGATATGGGACAGCAAAAAATATTAAGACATAAATGTGTAAACACACTGAAAGCTATGGCTTTTGGGAACCTTTATGGTGCATTTGAAGACTTTTCCTCATGTGGTCTGAAGAAACTCTTTTAATGACTCTTATAAACCAGGCCTTGTATTTCAAAAATGTTCCTTTTAACAGAGCTGATATTTCACTGTAGGTTTTTCTACTAGAAATATTCTATAGTTGCTGTGTAATGATGCAGTACTTCACCCAGGAGCTTGTTATAGTTAATAACCTGTAAAGGGCAAAGGTATTTGGACAATGAACATGAAATTAGACCTGTATCATGCACCAGCAGTGTAAATTATTTCTTCCTTTGTCCTTCAGAGAAATGTCATTTTGCAGGAAAAATAGAGGTCAGCTTATTTTCTACATGTTTAATTTTTTACAGCCAGTGACTTCTTTGTGAATAAATAATATGCCTGGCTAAGAAGACAAGCATCAACTCTGAACAATTATCAAAGACATTAGGATACAATGCTAATGTATTTCATGCTCCAAAAGCTACAGCTGCCAGAAATTCATAGCAATCAATCAACATTTTTCTTTTGCTGTTTTTCGTGTATTAGCAACACATCAGGGGTAATAATTATGACCCTAGTGTTTCCACTCTTTCAGATAAATTTACTGGTTCTATTGATTCACTTAATATTCCTCTGTGGCTATTTCATAAGCAGGTACCATTTCAGAAGACAAGCAGTTGCTTCTTTCCCTTTCTCTATAGAATGCTTAATTTTTTTTTCAGGCAATTTAACACATTTCTTTGTGTTCGAATAGAATTACCTTTTCTACTGCTGTGATCTGTAAATTAGAAAGCTGAACAATAGAGCTGCAATAGATAAAGGCTTTGTCTTTCATAACCTGTCAAGTCACTCTTCCATTCTTTAATAGACTAAGTCTGGTGATCACATGCAAGCCCTGGTGTAAGTACTCTGAAAGGGAGAACTGTTGAAGGAGTAATGGCTTTGAACCGGAGCAGGGTGGATTTAGATTGGATATTAGGAAGAATTCTTTACTCTGAGGGTGATGAGACTCTGAAACAGCTTGCCCAGGGAACCTGTGGATGCCCTACCCCTGTTCAAAACCAGGCTGGATGAGGCCCTGACCAGCCTGGTCTAGTGGAAGGTGTCCCTGACCGTGGCAGGGGTTTGGGACCTTCTAACCAAAACCAGCCTATGGTTCTACCTCCATTTACTAGAACAAATGTTTGCACAGTTGAGGTCAGAGACATCCTTGGTAAATCCTCACATATAGACTGAATTATTTCAGAACCTGGGAGGTTCAAGATGCAGAGGTTTTCTAGGTCAAGGCTTATACTGCAGGCAGAAGAACTTGTATTAAATGGATTTGCATTATGTGCTGTCTCCATTTAAAAGACTTAACTTTCCAATCCTGTGTCTCTCTCTTGACCTTCACCCAGAACAGACTGTAATAAAAACTATTTTTATAAGTGACAAAACGGAAGCACAGGCACTGCAGCTATAACAGTGTGAGATTACCTGTGGATTTATGAGTAGGGGATGTTGCTTCTTTGGTTCTAGTAATGAATCTCGCTTGTGCTAATAAGCAGTATTGTCTCTGCCCTGTCAATGCTGGGGCAAAGTTGAGATGCTCTGAGTCAGAGCTAGTTATGCACTGTGGCAATGAGCTCTATTTTCTGTCTTCCACGCTGGATAAAAAAGGAATCTATCTCGAAGAGAAAATTGAATTTTCAAAATGGTTATTCATAATTTTGCCTTGTGTGGGTGTGTTGGTTTCCTCCCCCCCCACACCCCGCCTTGCTTTAAATTACTTCATCTACAAGTCATTTCAAAATTAGTTCCTCAGAAAATGAGCCCTCATCTTCCATGGTATATGAAAACAATGAAGGCTGAAGGCCTCATTATTCAGATAGCCAAGGAATACTGGACTGAATAAAAATTCCCCCTTGCACTGGGGGGTGACAAAAAACTGGCTGCCCAGAGCTACCTTCCTGCAACCTCTCCTGTTTTATGTCAGACATCAGCTGAGAGATGCCCTCATGTCTTCTGTTTATGGAATAAAGAGGAATGTTGGACTGTTGGGATGAGCAGTGATACCTCTCCTATGGGGTTTATGCTCTGTGAAATGAGGGAGTGCTACTAAGGAAATACTGTGTGTAGAGAAATTAAAATAGTGTGCTGCAAGTAGAAACTGTGTTGTTAAATATATGTTCTGAAAAGCAATATTATTTATGCGATCTTATCTGCTATCCTAATGTTGTGGTTATTGCTGTAGCAATTTCAGGCAAGATATACTTGTATGTATGTTTGTAGATTTTAAAAATCTTTCAAGAGCTGTTATAACGGATGACTACTTTTGTGAGATCTGATTTTGGAAGTTTGGTTATGATATTGATATGTGACTGAAAGTTAGCTTTTTTTCCTGATGTTACAGAAGAGAGGGGGAAAAAAGCCACTTCACTGTGCTTTAGTACTGCAGTAGTAAAAGTAGAGCAGTCATTTTTATTTTTATGTAAAATCAGAGTATATAAATTTGAACACTTTAAATAGAGATAGTAATTTGCAGCTATAGTGAAGAATGCAAATCTAAGAGGCTAGTTTTGCTGTTCGACAGTTTCTGTGTATGTATTTGTAACTACTTTCTTTAAAAAACAAAGACAAAAACAGTGTTTGTAACACTTTCAGTTTTAGGTTACTTTAGGGCTTTACTTGAAACACAACTGAATTCTAGTGAGATTTCTCAGATGTGTGCACAGAGATTTGTTCAGCAGGTTTTACTTCATATGCCTGGATCTTTAGGTATTGAGTTAATAGCATTTTCCAGAAAGATATCTAAACTTTCTTTTACACAGAGTTGGTGAATAATTTAGTACCAATTTACTACAGCATTGCTGTCGGTGATGGCTGGTGAGTGATGCACCAGCTGTGCCCTCATTCAGGAAATGTGAAATGTCTCCATGTGCTCCGAGAAATGAGCAATGATCTCTGCTTGTTTGCTTATATGAAAGAACAGCTTAATATTAAAAGGTAATGGAAATAAACCCCTTAACAGTTCTATTCAGACAGTTAAGTACAATTAAAAAAAACCCCAAACCACTACCAACCGAAACCACAACAGGTTCATTTAATATAAAACTAATGAAGATGGAGGAGTTCTTGACTTCCATTTCATAACTGCCTCGAGGGTCATGTTTCCTCAGGGGTAAGGTACTTAAACAACAGTATTCATTAAACTTTATAAAGTGTTATGGAAAGTGGGAAGAAACAAAAGAAACTCCTGTTTTTACTGTGCCTGAAAGAAAAGAGCTGACTTTATTACATGCCCAGGAATCTGTGCTGAGTCCCATTGTCCATAATAATAAAAGAGAGATTCTGCTTCCTTTCTGCATAAAAAATGACGAAATAGAAGTTATCTTATTTTGTAGCATCAGCTTCTCAGGGTAAAGGGTTAGCAAATACAAGATGCAAGGAAGATTTCAAAGCGTGTATTGATCATTTATTTACTAAAAAGGGGGATATTTGCAATTCATGTAAATTGCTAGTGTCCTCCATGAGATTGCAGTTATGTCTGCGTGCAGGACTACTCCTGTAAAGCTGAAGACAAATAATTTTTCCAAGGCTTTTCCCCTCTTTGAACTTACAAGTTTCTGGCAGGTGTGCCTGTCTAAGAACTAGAGTTGAACAGTAACACTCAAAAACCTACCAGCCTCTATTCAGCCCTCAATTACCTTGTAAGCCATAGCCCTTTGTAAAAAGTGAGAGCTTTGAACTGCCAAAAGGTTTGGGGACTAAGCAGACCAAGACTCTCCGGTGTGTAAGCTGGGGCAGTGGTCCACGGTGTTACAACAGCAGCTCAGGCCAAGGATCCACGCACTTGGGTAGGCTGTGGCAAATAATACCACAGTTGTGAAGATTTTGGTCTCAGGACTAGGCTGTGCTGCACTTTGAAAGGGCTCGTTGTGCCACTTGTGTTGTCAGTAGTGTAGTTTGGATTGCCTGGCCCAGACATGAAGGGAATTTTCTGTCTGCAAGGACAGTCCATCAGACAGGAAAGTCTGGGGTGTCCATCCTACGTGGCTTAATGAAACAGGTAGAAAAGCATGTGTCAAATGTCTCTGTATCTGCTGTGTTTTGGAGTGGGAGATGGACCAGAGGATCTCTCAGGATGCTGTGTAGCTTTTCTATTATTTATAAACGCTAGATATTTTTTAAGGGTCCTTTAAGCCTAAGGTTGTTCATACTCACAGTGATGTTGTGGTCTTGGTACAGCTTGCAATTTCTCTCATGGACTTCCTTCTTTTATGGTCCAGATTTTCTGTCTGAAAAGTGTCTTTGTAAGAAACCCAACGACTGCCAGTCGTGGCTTAAAAGACAGTGGAGTGAGCTTACAGAAGGGAAGAATATGAAAACAGCAAGCTGGTATTTGGAGTAGAGATTATAGATATATTGATTAGATTTTTTAATACATTTCAGTGGGATTATGTCAAAACTTCTGGTTTTGATTTTTACCGCCACTTTTTAAAAATCTTTTTGCGAAAGCATTAGCGTCATTCTTTGTTCTTTGCTCTTTCTTCTTGTGCTTCACTCTTACCTTGGCAGGTTGTTTTTTCCACTAGTTAGAAGAAGTAGAATAAAGTAAAGAGATAAGCAAAGAGAAGGTGAAGAAAGGAAAGATAAAAGTGATAGACACAGTGGAGTTGTGAATTAAAAAGTACTTGCCCATTTAGTAAAAATAAAGGCACTCAGAAGAAACCTGACAGAGGGCAGAGAACAAAGACAGACGTATAATCCAACAGAAAAGATGCAGTCTGGAATTGTGGACTGATTCTTTAAAATAAAAAGCTCACCTCTCGTGGAGTCCTGGGGTTCTGTGTACTTAATGATAAATGAACTTTTATCTAAAAAAAGTTCAAAGGTGCTGAGGTCTTCCACTCCCCCAGGAAAGTATATAAATGCCTTTCACCAAGCAGTCTTACTCATTTCCACCTCGGTATTTTTATCTTTATTATGGGTCTTCATAAAACTAATAGCTTGCAACTGATTGTGCAGTGGCTTTATTTGCCTAAAAGTGTATTTAAGACTAAAATTTCACCCATACACCCAGTTAAAACAGCATGCAGAAAGTAGCTTGCCCTATTAAAGTGTTTTCTGGAATGAAGCTGTGAAGGAGTTGTACATACATTAATTAAGAGGAAGTGTAGAAAAGAAACTGAGACAAATTAACTACCTAAATTTCTTTGGAGAGGAATAAGATTTTAACCTTCCTTTCAGTGCACACAAACTCAGCCTTGTCTCCCTAGTGACTGGGTATGTGAGTGAAGATTTATTTTGAGAGAGAACTTCTGAAAACTTTTTATACTTTTCTGAGAATTCCAAAGCTAAATTATAGCAGTCTAAATCTTTGTGAAATACAATTTAGTCCTGAGTGACTTTCTTTACAAGGTAGAATGTAGTTGAAGATGTTCAGAACACCTGGACTTGTTTTTACAGTGCTCTGCTGTCAAAAACAAGTCACGACTACAATGCAAACAGGGAATTATGGGAAATAATTTTCTTTTAAAAAGCATCAACAGCATTGCTCAAACTGCAGGTACCTTCTGATGAAATTTTAAATGTGGACTAATTGGTAAGACAATAAAGAGAGAAGCAAAAAGAAGCAATCAAGATGAAGAAATGTATATGTGTTCTCTGTTGAGTGTAACATTGTATTTTATATGCCATCTAAACCTTCTCTCTGTATTTATATGCTTGTAATTTAGCCTCACTTGTGCTTTCTGCATTCA
>JAYRBT010000010.1:14097831-14134899 GCA_036023395.1 Myiotriccus ornatus | reverse complement strand
TATTTTATATGCCATCTAAACCTTCTCTCTGTATTTATATGCTTGTAATTTAGCCTCACTTGTGCTTTCTGCATTCATTAATATAAGAAGAACCCAGTGAATGAGTACCTATTATATGCAAGATCTATGGCCTGGGGACAATTTTATTTTAATCATAAATTTTAATATCCATACCCTACTACAGTGAAAATAATGAGCCTGTAGTGGTTTTGTTCGTCATTATAGAGAACTTTGTTAAAAGCTGTAAAGAGGAATTGTGACTGATTGGCACTGACCCACAAACTGGAGACTAGGTTTTTCTCCATCTTTTTTTTTTTTTCTTTTCATTTTGTCAAATGCCAAACAGCCTTTGGCCAGTGTTAGATTATATCTGGCAATGACCAGAATGATTTTACTGTTTTTTTTATTATGCACAATTTCTCGATACTTTGTTATAAAAAGAAGGGATAAAGTATTTTTTCCCTTTGAAAACTAAAGCATGGCTTTGGTTTTGCTCTTAAATGAAATATTGGAATTTTTAGCTTATCTTTTATTTAAAAATCCATTAAAAATCATACCCCTCAGATCATTAGCAATCAGAGTAATTTTTGATGGATTTTTGGTGCAGTTTTTTTGCCAAATCACCTTTGATTTCTCTAAAAATCTAAACCATAATTTTCTGATGATCCCTCTATGTAGAAGATAATCATGGCTTTCAGGTGTATCCAATCCACATAAATCCATATACGCAAGATTTAGTGGGAGTCTGCAATCAGAAAAACTCAGCAGCTCAGACTCTGTTAATTCTGCAGGATCATCTGCTGATACTTTGTCGATGTGTATTCACTTGACAAAGGCAGACAATGATCATGTTCTATTTCATGTTTAAAAAGAAGTTCAGGCTTAAGCTGTAATGAACATAATGCTCATGTTGAAGATGCATATGCTCATTTTAACTGTACAACTCATTAATTTTTTTACCTGCAGATATTTCAAATAATGTATTTTTTAAAAAGGAGGGTTTAATAGTAGAAGACAGATCAGAAAAAGCACGTTTTTGTGGCTCTGAAGTGCCAGAGGTTTCCTTTGGGTGCTTCCCAGTGCCAGGCCACCCTTCCCAGTGGAAGCAGGCTGGCACCAGTGGGAGGCTGCCGAGGGTCTGGGACAGGGAGCATTTCCAGCCTCACACATTACAAGTTTGCTCCTAAGCCACGTACTCGAAACAAACACACTGCTCTGACGGTGCCTCAGATTCTGATGTGCATGCACTTTCCCTAACCCATCTGTGCAGTGCTTCTCACCCTAATTGACATGTTCCCTCCTGGTCACCTCCTGCTCTCTGCTTTTCGTCACTCGTCCAACCAGCAGCTGCTGATGCTCTTTGTTCATAATTGCTGTCAGGGTCACTTTGTGTGGAAGGACACGCCTGGATCTGCTCTGCCAGCGCCCCCGGTTTGGTGCTCAGACACCTTCTTGTGTCTTGTGGAGGGAAAATAATAAACAGAATCCTGGTCTAATAAGTGCTGATTCTAGCACTGTATCAGGATTGAAAATACCCAATTATCTCTTTATGAGTGATAAGGGCCACTGGTTTAACATCTGTAATTATTCATTTTAATAACTAAGATGATTAGTTAATGTTGTATGGGTCACATTGGGTGGTATATTACATTAAATTGCTAAAAATTCATAACTGACATATGATATTAAGTTATTCTGTTTGCAAACCCTCCCCCCTAAACGATCTCATATTTGTTAAAATATCACAGCAGTTTTCTTAATTCTCATTTACCACTTAAAAGCAGCTCATGACACTGCTTTTCCCCTGTTTTTTTGACAGGTCTGTTTTTTGAAGGGAATTTTAATTTAGGTCAAATTCTTCTATATGGGTTTCAATCCCTCATTCGAAGTTTGAGGGTTAAATTGGCAGTGAATTTTTTTTGATTTTTTTGATCTCTGCACTTTTAGTAAAACTTCTCTTGCTAGTGGAGATGTTTAAGTTTAAAATAAAACCTCCTCAATTTTACATAAGAAAACTGGAAAAAGATTACTGATGTCTCAAAATATGATCTTAATATTTGATCTTTTTTACTGTTTATTTTTTTGGCAGTATACTTTGTTTGCAAACAGTCAAAGTAAAACATTGAAAATTTCAATTCCTAAAGTTTGAGCTGAAAACCATCAAAAATATTACTTCTATGAAATATCCTGAAAATTAAAAGGGTTTATTTTTATAAACTTCTCGAGTGTTTGTTTCTGTATATTCATTGCTTTAACAAATAATACTAATAACAGAAAACTACTAAGTTCTCATCTGAGTGCTTTATAGGGGTGATTTTTAATGTGGGTCTTTTCCAGCTGAACTTCCTAAGTGCTGGCCATTAAGTGGGTGTGTTGAATACTTCTGGGACATAAATTTATGCTGTTTCATCATTGAGGGGGGAAAAAAACGAACCCAAAACCAAACAAAAAACCCCCGGCCGTTCTGTTGGCTGAAGGTGAACAATAATAAATGCATCTGTGTTTTGGACTGGAGCAGTGCAGACCACTGGAGCAGTCAGGATTAGGCAGCTCAGAGGCCCCAGCAGCAGCTGTGCTTTTTGTAAGCGTGCACTGTATTATCTCCAGAGCAATCTGTAATTTCTTGCAACTGCTGGAGCTGTTGAAAAGTTTTTCTTTCATGCCCTGTCAAAAAATCTCTGAACCAGGTATTACAAAAGTTGTGGATGGATGTCATGAAATAGCATTTATTGTACAGAATCTTTGTTAAACGTGTTATTTCTGTTTTCAGACTACAATACTTTAGCTTCTAGTTATAATATTAGTTCCTAGGGAAAGTGTGGGAGGTGGTACTGGATAGCAGCACATAGGGGAGCTAAGCTGAAGAGGAATTCAATCAAATTTTCCTGTTAAACCTGTTCCAGTGATTGAGAGAAAGAGAATGTGGCCAGACTGCTTTCTGATACCCTGAGCTTTTCAGGGATAAAAAAACCAGGGACTGGGGGCAATATCTGGCAGAATAGTTGATGGATGAAGAAATAATGCTCTTCTGCTCACCACGTGTTCCTCCTCTCTGCTTCCTCAAGGAAAGGGAAATACTGGGCTGGATTTTGGAGTTTGGGACAGCTGGTGAGCCTCAGCTTGGAGAGGGAGGGCGGGGCGGGCTCCGTGAGCTCCGGGGTATGAGGCTGTGCCCTCTGTGGCTCACAGGTCCCAGGTGCCAGAAGGATTGCAGTGCAAGTCCCAGCCTTGGGATAATCCCATGCTCCTTGGCAGGCCCTGGCACCTGGGCCTTGATAGTTTGATTCCAGATCTTCAGTTTGATGCAGTGGCTTTTGTGGGGTGATTGGCAGTGAGTACAGGAAAGTGTGATAGTAGGCAGAAAAAGGGTTTTAATGAGTTTACACACAGTCTTGGGCACAAATTTGATTATTGGTTTTTGGAAATTGGTGTTAAACTTCAAAATATTTTCTGTTTCAAATAACCATTTGATTTCCAGAACAAAGTCTAATTCTCACTAGCAATTCAGGACAACTTATAATATTTACAGCATACTAATCTTTGTCTTTCCTGCTGTTGGCTCTAGGCACAATTGAATGATCATTGTGCTCTTCTGAGAGGATTTTAATGTTACATTTGAATTATGTTACATGACCTTCAACGCAAAACTACAGTGAAAAGCAAAGTGTTTTCATGCTAAATATTCATCTCTAGTGGCTGCTTTTGCAGGGAAGTTGGCTTCTTTCTGGCCAGGATGTTCCATGCTGCTGCTGCTGCTGCTGTTTATGCTTTTCAAATGGAGGAGGTTTTTTATGTAAATTAAGAAAAGCAGCAGAAGTTTATTATTCGGTTGCAGTAGGGCCAGGATTTCTCTCTTGGGATCGTAATTTTGCCCCAGATAGTGTCCCCAGTCCTTAAATAATATTTGTTCTTCCCTGATTTCCCTCCTAAGGGCAATTCTGCCAGTGAAATAATTGGAACTCAATAGTTCAAGTATCATTTATATCTATAAATTGTACAAAAGATGTAAGCTGTCAGATTCCTCTTGTGGAGACTGTTGTAGTAGTTTTATTCTTTTTTCCTTCTAGTATAACAAAAGTTTGTTCTCCTTTTTACTTCATTTTATTATGTTGTTGGCAAAGATATGCAAACATGCATTTTAAATAGTCCTTTAAGATCAGGGAGAGTACTCCCATATACCCAAAGTGGATCAATACAAGCTTTTAGTGGCTATATACAAACCAGATGTTTGAAAGTGAAAGCTCTCACTTCCACTCAGTCTCTAGCAATGCAGTAAACAAGGCTTTTGTCTTTCAGGTTAATGTGAGTTATGCTCAGACAGAAAAGGTAAAAAAATATTGCAATGGTGTAGGTCCAAATTAGCAGAGCTGTTTTTCCACTGCACATTTAGTGCTATTTGAAGCTTCCAAAAAGCATTGTTAAAAGCACCTTAGGATTGCTCTCAGGCAGTGAAATAACCTTTCATTGCAGAATTTTTGTAACTGAACCTGTGCAGGTACAAAGACTTCTAATAACAGTGTTCAAGAACTCTTCATTGATTCAAATGCTTTTGCTTTATGCAGCCTGAATTATGTACCTCTAGTCTTTTACAACTGCTATAATGAAAATCTGTAGTACTTTATATATTTTAATTTTTTTTTTTTTACTTTTTCCCCTCTTTAACATTTTCACGTGCTTTTTTATAGTGTCTCCTTTTCATAGCTTCTTGTATTTTCGTACACTTTTCATAAGGTAGTCATAAGGCAATAAAAACAGTCAGCAGCAGATTGGTCTCCTTTAGATTGATTCCATCCTTTTTAATTTCACTGATCTGGAAATTGACTTCTTGTAGTTCAGAATACTTTTTTTCTCCCTCTCTCTCTTCCCAAACTGCAGCTTTCAGGTATTTAAAAAAACACTATCCCAGCATCAAGATCAAAATACCATCTTTGAAATTTTTTGAGAAAGAAGGAGGATGATCACTCATTTCTCCATCCTCCAGGGGACATCTTGGTTACTGCTGAGGGAGATCTCAACTCAGGCCGTTTTGTCAGATGGGTTTTCAGCAGCTGCAGTCTAGAATGTGAAGGTTGGTCCTGTCAGCCTCACAGACACACCTGACGAGCTTCATGAGTTGATTCAGATTCCCATTGAAAGCAGAGCCTTAACTGACCTGTTTCATGCTCCCTTTGGAAGACTACAATCAGTTGACTCCTTATGAATGTTTTGGATGCCAGGTCATTCTCCCCCTCCCTTTACATAGTTTAATGTAGTAGAATAAACATTTAAAGGAGAGATAAGATGGTTGATAAGGGAAAAAAAACCCCTACCAGAGCCATGCAGTGGGAGTGTGAATAGGTGGGTGTTTCTCTGAATAAAATGGGTTACTATCAGGGGGTTAGAAAAATTATTCCACGTAAGAAGATACAGAAATGCATAGTAAGGGTGAGCTGAGGCTTTACTCCTCCAGATTTAGAAAAATGCAATAAATGGGTGCAGTAAGAGGTCTGGAGGAGATGTTCCACTACCTGCAGGAAAACCCATCAGCTGGTGCTGATGCACTGACACACTGAACTCGGATGTTCTTCCTGCTGTGTATCACAGTGGCAGGATTTTTCCTGGCCACACGTCCCATTTCTGCCAAGGTAAATGTTTGCTGTGCAAAGCAAGATAAATTTACAGCTGACTGAGTGGGTTTAGTTGAAATGGATCTGAAAATGATTTGAATACACAAACTAACAGCATAGAATTGTCATTTACCTTTTTTATTGTTTAGCTCATTTCTTGGGATCAGTGATCTGTCACCTCCTGACAAAAACACCACCAGGAAACCTGCAGCACTTTAATTTGTGGTTCTGCAGGTGCTTCTGCTGGTCCTCGGGGTGGGTGACAAGGCACAGGCCAAGACAGGCTTCGTACTGAGGTGTTTGGTCACATCTCTGCTGTTCTTAACTTTACCCAAATACTCAAATAATGCCTAATTGGTTGCAAAGGCATTATTGTTTCTTGCACAAGTTGCTCTAATTTGAACCAATTAAAATATAATTACACTATTTTATGCTTAATTAGACTCTCAAGTAGCTTCTTCAGGCTAAGGTTATTCCCCTGTCTCTGTATTTTGAGGTCTCTCTTGGCTCTGCTGGAAGACTCAGGTTAAATAAGAGGGCCTCTAAACTCAAGAAGTGCTGATACTTTTAATTTCACTAAATTAGTCTTCAGGAACTTTGCCTTTCCTTAGTTCATTTCTTCCAGAACACTGGAAAAAGAACCATATGGTGGCGATTCACTGCTCTTGCATTTCTCAGGCTGCTCCATTATTTCCTTCATAAAGTGTTCAATCTCTGTTAAGTCCACACTGTGAATTCCTATAAGAAATGCCCTTGGAATAGAAATTTCCTCATTATCCCTTATGATAAAGGCTTGTGCCAAAAAATAATTTAATTTCACTGCTGTCTTGTCATTATTTTTAATTCCTTACACATCCCTAATCCAAAAAGGGCTTGGAATTGCTCACACGTTCACCTTGATATTAAAGCATTTAAATACTTCTGTGCATACAGAAACTCAAAGCCATAACATGATGCTGACTTCTAAAATATTAATAGTTGTGAGCTAACTGTGGGCTGCTTTTTGTATTTTTAAAGGTGTTTTTTTTCTGTGTGGAGAATTCTGAAAAAGAAGGTAATTGAAAAAAGACTTTGGCTGTTAAAACCAAAGGGAAAAGAACAAGGTACTTACATGCCTATGAGATGTTGAAGTTTAAGCACTTTTTTGTGGTAATTCCAGTGGAAATACATCTACAATTCATTTGCACCAGTACCATCAGTGTAGATTCTTGGCTTTGGTGTTAGATACGGATGTAACCTGTAAAGTAATTTATTAGTAAGATAGTTTTCTTCAATGTTTACTCATAAAAATGACATATTTCATCTCCTTATTAATTATTTACTCAAAAAAGGCTTACTAAAGCTATATATTCTGTGTGCTTTGTTAAATGGTATTTTTTTTGATAGCAGGTAAAGTGAGACACGATGTACTTTGGACTTATGTGTAGTGATCAGGTGTATAAAGAGAAAGAATTGCACTATTGTATCCTAATGAGTGAGGAGTAGATTTTTAGTATTATTTTCAGTGTATATCACTGCTATTGTACCAACTTTTGTGGAGAAGAAACCCACCAGTGAGTAAAACTGTTCCTGGGGGTACATTAATCTTAAATAGCCTTGCTGTCTGTGTTGTGGCAAGCTGAGAAAGAGGTTAAAAGTCTGATGCTGTTCTGTAATGTTTCTGTTAGCTACTCACTGATGTCTTGCCTTTCTATGCACCCTTTTAAGATGCAGGGTGAATGCCTGCTTGTGTTGTTACCCCGTGTTTTTTAGGAGTGACATTTGCAGTGCTGAAGAGCACATCTAGTTTTAGGACTAGCATTTGCTAGGGTTTCCCTGAAATTACACATATAATAAACCAGGCAACAACCTACATTTTTATACTACAAAGTTTAAGCAAAAGTTATTGATTCCAAATAAGGGTGTGGCTACTTTAGGAGAAGAAATAAAGATTTTTAGTTAATAGATGTTTTCTACTAAATTTAAAAGGAAAACCTGAAGAAATTGAGACCAGACATAATGTCATTCAAGGGATCAAGGGCTTAGACTTCTGCCAGTGTTACAGCACAAGAACATTGTATAACAGGAAAATAAGGGCCTGCCTTTCAGAAATCCGACCTCTGGATATCTTGTACAATACAAACGACAGTGAAAACATCATAGTTATGGCATAACTTCAGTTCTTGCAGATGTGAGTAAAACCTGTACAGTAAAATCGAGCGATCCTTACACCCACGTGACAGTGCCTTGGTGCCTGGGGCACTTGGCTCATGTGCAGGGGAATAGCAGATAAATAAATGACCAGTGACTGTCTCTTTGGGTGAGGGGAATGACCCATGTAGCTGGAGCTCTACAGACAGAGAAAAAAGATCCTGGGTTTGTTTTGAAATGTGTTTTGAACTCCCAGTACTTTTCAGATGAGAGTGTAGTTTTTGGTTCCGTGCTGCTGTGACCATATCCTGACTTTGTTGGGACCAGTGTTGTGCTGCTGTGACTGTCAGAGAAAAGGGGTATTGTGTTGTCTCAGAGAAGCATCATCTCTTCTGTCAGCTTGAATGTACAGATCTAGTTATTAGCTTGAAGCAGTGTCGCTTCAAAATCTTTTGTTGCACAGATTCAACCAGTGTCAGTGCGCTTCTCATCTCACATATCCACATGCCCTTAGATACCACAGTTTTCCAGTGGGGTTGGATATACCAGCCTTGCTTGCTTCTCAGTACCTGCACCAGTAGAGTAGAGAGAGAGCTATGCAGTGGATTGTTTTATATTCTTGTCTGGCAAAGCCATCTTCAAGTAGATAGTTCTTAATATTTACAAAGAGGGGACAGAAACCTTCGCTGTCTGATGGTCAATGCATATATCAAGTATTAATATTGAAATGGAATACTTGAACATCTGAAGAGCTCACAACACGTGAAGGAAAAGGGCTTGCTCTATCACTGGGTGCTTTTGTATCAGGGCAAGATGAATCACCAGCCTCATGATTAACTGAATTGGAGATTGAAACGCAGGGACACTTACTGAAATAGGGGCCTGAGGTTCATCCAGATGGGCTGACAGATGAAGTAGCAGGAAATTACATCAATTCAAGACTTTCCATAGTCTAATTGCATCTGCTGTTCATTTAGAGTTACAAATCTAAAATTCTTGACAGAATAATGCTTTCTGAACAAGGTTTTCAGTGCCAACTAATGCAATGTGTAATTCCACCTGTTTGGGACGTATTCTTCAAGGCTTGTAACCTCTGCAGGTGGTAGAGAGATGCTGCAATACTGCAGATGTCCAAAAAGCCATGCAGATCCCTGTGAATATATTTCATAGCAGGTGCTGATGGAGACTAATGGCACCAAGCTATTTATATACCCAGCTATTTTACTTTATAATTCACTGATTTTAGTAGCATAGAAAATTGATCTTACTGACTGCATGGGGTTTTGAAATCTTGAAACTTGCTCACAGTATTGCAGTTCTTGACCTAATCAGCAATGGTAGAAATCAAAAGAAATGTTTTTAACTTACTGTGCTAATCTTTTATCTTGAAGGATGAATTCTGCTTGCAAATACTATAATGCTATCCACGAAACTGCTGATATAAAGTAGGATCTGTACGAATAGTTTAGGGTCAGTTTTTCCTTCCAGTTCTCTCTATTAGAAGTCTAAAAGCTGCCAGCAGTATACATAACACTCCTATATGGCATTAATTCCATATGGAAGATATGGGAATATTATTTTTATATCCCTTCAGAAATCCTGAACTGTTTCTAGTCATTCTGACAATTGTCTACTCAGTTTAAGTCTCTACATTTTTCTTTGGTTCTTTATATTACACATGGATTTTCCTCAAATGTAATTATATTCATTTCTTTGTACCTTTCTGACACACTATTCCTCTACTTAATCTTATTAGTGAAGTCTTAATTCTGCCTTTGACAAAGGCAAGGTCACCTGCATTTTTATGTCAATTATGTGTTCTGTGACCTTTCATCTGAGATTAGTGATTTCAACAAAGAAATGGAGAAACGATTTCAAAGTACTTGTGGAAGTGAAGGAAACAGTCTGCAGTGTTTTCAGTGGAAACACAGTTATGAAACAAAATTAAGCAAGGCAAGTATTGTTTTATTAAACCTTGTTCAGTTAAAACAATTCTAGAAATACAAGTGAATACCTGTAGCCTACACTGGAAAAACCAAGAAATATTGTTTCCTACTATATGAGACAGCTGAGAGAGAAAAGGCAGAATTACCAGGAGGAACCCTTGTCAGTTTTCAACCCTGCAAATGATAATATGACTTAGAGCTTTGTTTAGCACGAGGTTAATTCAAAGCTTTTGTTAGCTTTGCTATTGTAAAAACACTAAGTAAACAAGCAGCCTTCAAAGAAATAAAACAGATACTTTTGTGCAAATCAAAACTAATCAAACATTCATGACTGTTTTTTAGGTGTTTTGGGTAAATGGGAAAGAACAAAGGGAAGCTTAAGTTGGCACCTTTCTCTGCTTCCCTGCTTTCAGCTCTTCACCATTCATGTGTTTCATGGATGTTTAGCAATCCATTTCTAATCCCTTCTGATGAGAACAAAGTGTACAGAACACTTTTTCACCTGTTCTTTTTTTTTTCTTGAACAGATGCTTTATCTGCAGTGCATGCATACACCTGCTATGTTTCAGGAGGCTTGTGCAGTTTGGTTGTGCAGTTTGAGCGTTGTGTCCTTCAGGAGGGATGTGTGTGCACGAAGAGCTAAACACTTAGATTAGCAATGGTGTAGCACAGCGTTATCCAGTAAATGCCACAGATTTAAAGTGAATGAGGAGGAGTCAGATAAACGGGTAATGTAGAGGGAGAAGGTCTCTGAAGGTCTGGAGGGAGTATTTATACAACAGAGAGAGCCACCAGGGTAAGGTTTGGGATTGGAGAGAGCTTATTCCCAAGCTACTGTTTGGTGCTGCTGGCCTTATCAATGCACCACAATCATAATTCAGGATCTCTCACTTTTTCATTGTCTAAATAAAAGAAAGAGATTCATCATAAATGTTGCTGGGGAAAGCACAAATGGGAACTGCCTCTTGGGTGCCATCCAGTAATGTGGCTCTGTAAAAAATGGGATGCTGTGTGCAAAGCAACCATTCAGACTATACTGGCTAAGCTCTTCATAGGAAGTTAAACCATGGATACTTCTGGAGTTGTGATTAACTCCTGGGCTAACTGAGTAACTAAGGTCAGAACTGGGCCATAAGTGTTTAGGAAAATGCAGTTTTTCAGCTTTTATTTTCACAGTCTTCTTGATATCTTTAATATTATTGATCACTGATCAGTAAAAAGTAATTCCCCTTGGGGCTTGTTACAATGCTGACATAACCAGTGTTTGAAGCAACTCTGCCAGAAATGTATGGAATGTTAAATGACATTAAGTCACAATGGGATGCAAATTAGTTTTCTCCTCTCCAGTGGTTCACAAGGCTTTCATCGCTTGCGAATTATGAAAATTAAATTTCACTGGGGGTCACAGAAATTGCGTTTTAATCTATTAACAACAAGCACAGTTTCAAGGGCAACATGCAACTGAAACAGTTTTTTGTTTTATCAGAAATTCGTGCTTGGGAGTTATACATTATTTCAGCCAACTAGAACTCTTGATTGTAAGTCCCTTTCTTTGATGGCTTATTCTGCTTACATTTTTTTGGCAACAATTTATACGTAAATATCTAAATATAAATTTTTCGGAAGCTATTTTGAATACTTTTATTTGATGAAGTTTTCATATGTAATACACATCACCTGCTATTTTCAGTGCACCTTATCTGAGTTGCAATACAGACCTGTGGAAAATTTTTCACTAAAATTCTTTTATGCAAGTCTCTTCGGTGCCAAACACTACTGCTGTTGAAGGCTTGCATTACTTTACACATTCAGTTAGAACATTTTTTGTGCTGCTGGAATGTTGTTGGAATCACATGGAACTGCTGAAGTGATCACTGAGATGGCAGTGTTTAATAATAAGTGCATTGAACAAGGCAAAACCACTAAAGAACAAGAAAATAAGACAAATTGTCCAAACCAAGGCTCTTCATTTAACCTGTTGTTGCCAAAAGTGTTAGAGCATTAGACAGAACTGTTATTTCAGTAAAAGGAAAACATGAGTACTACCTTGGAGTACTCCAAACAACACTGGGGGGCTGCTGCTTGATTTTCTCAGTGCTCTGGAAAGTCATTTACTGCTCTGGAACCTGAGACAGCTCAGCAAGGCTATATCTGGAGAAGAACTTTGCCAGAGACAAATATTTGGAGTCTTTATAGCGAGACTCAGAGAACTAGTATTTTGTTAATATTCTTTGCACGTGGGTAACTACGGGACAAGTGTTTCACATCGTGTCTGAAGGTTCTCTGTCTATGAAATGAAGTATTTATAAAACACTGAACACTGACAGAAAGGATATGACAGCTAGGGATGTTATTCTCTTGTGCTACATAATCTCTATCATGCTGATGAAATATCCCATACCTCCCTTAATGCTTTGTTTGGGCTGTAGTTCTTCTTCTACAGATTTGACCTGGATCAGATTAACTGCCACTTGGTTGGGTTTGGCACAGGAACTATGGGATAAAAACTTTTTGATGAGGGTCACAGAAATCGGTGCAGAAAACTGCAATGGATCAGGTGCATTCTCTGGGTAAAAATCTGGGATTTGGTCACTGCAAAATATGCAGTGATGAAAATGTGCAAGCCTTTTCAGATGAGCTCTAAGAAATACTCATCACTTGATGCTTATTTCACTTCGGATCAGTAACTTTAGAAACAGACAGGCTGGTCAGACTCAGAAAGGGTGGAAATAAAACATAGTGATATGACCCAATAAATCAGATATCCTAATTATGAATAACATATACTAGAAACTAACCTCAAATTTTAATATGCTGAAAGCTCATCTGGCAAATATCCTTTCCATGTGGGGTACTTCATCTCTATAATCAATATCCGTTGTTTGGCAGCATTTTACCACTGTAATCATGAAGTGTTGGATCAATAAAGAGCATTGAACAGGTTCTAAAAAGAGAGCAAAACATCTGTTAATATTAAAATCCCTGAATTGATTCAATAGTTTGCTAAGAGGTAACACAATGAAAACACCAGGGGATAGAAAAAAAAAATCAATATGATTTCTTTTAAACCAAAACTTCATAAAAACATCAGAAATACAGCACTGAATGCAGATGGGCACACCTGAGCTGTGAAAGTATTCCAGTTTTTCTGGTTTTGCAGATGCAGCTTTAGCAAGTTCAGAGGAGATTTTTTTCTGGCATTAGTATGAAGTTGTTTCAAGAGAAAGTGTCTTTTCTCAGTGTTGTGATGCTTTGGGAGGACTTTTTTTTTCTTCTAATCTCCACATTTCTACATAGAAGAGAAATCTCTGATAAGTAGAATTTTTAAATTAAATTTGGCCTGAGTCCAGCTGTTGGGTGCTGATCTAGCAGAGGCATTTAAGAAGGTACCATTTCAGAGCTGTTTTCTGCCCCCCCAGTTCAGAATCTGGCATTGGAAAAGATCATAAGGAAAGCATTCAAAAAGGTGCTCATTGTGACTCATTTTTGTTTTGGTTTGGCTTTTTTAGTTTCCTTTGCAAGAGTTTGGAACAGGAGAGATGTGTGCTTGTAATGGTCTAAGTTGGTGTGTTTTCCTGGATGTGAAGGGTTCATTGCTATGCTTCAAAATCAAGGGCTTGCCCATTTTATTCCCCAAAAGAAGCTGGTGTATAACATACATAAAGGATGATTTTTTTGTTTTGTTTGTCATGTGATAAAAAATGTGGTTTTTTACATGAAACACAAGGTCCAGTGACTGAAGTATTTAACACTAACGTCTAAATAACTTCTTGTGGTATGGCAGACAACATTTATTTTAAGCTTCTATGAATGATTTATTGCAAATTATCTACACACTAGAACCACAATCTGCATCCAAATAGGCAGATGATCCTTTCAATAGACTACATTCACAAGACATCTCGAAGCTGGAGGAGGCAGCTCTTAACTTATGCAATAGTTTGAAAGCTGCAACAGATGAAAGATCCTACTACAAAAGAGGTTCTACATCCCTAGGAAGGGTCAGTTCTTTTGATGTGGTTTAGAGACCCACAGGAAGCAAAGGTTTCAAGATTCAAGTCATCTTCTGTAACTGCAGTGTGAGGGCAGAGGGTTGCAGAACTGCCAGCAGTTTCTAAGAGCCTTGTGGATAGACTTAGGAAGAAAAAGAGAGATCTAACAGATTGAATTCCGTGAGAAGTTGTGCATGGTCCTGCTTTAGTCACCTTTCCTCTGTCTGGTTTGCATATCTGTAAGTAAACTGATTTTCAGTCTGGCTTGAGTTAAGATGAATATCAAGGTAACTGGCTATGGAGGGAACTCAGCCTTGCTGTTGCTGTGGGCCTTATATTTGGCTGCAGGGACTACCAGCAGTTTTGTGAGCTGTGCTGACTGCTCTGGGAGCTGCTCCTGCAGGTGGAGAGATTATTTCCAGTGGTCAGTGTTGACAAAGCTGCCAAGTATTGTGGCTGCTGGAAGCTTAGGAGGATGCCTTGCCATGACAATCAGGAGGGGAATTATTAAATCTTTGGAATTAGTTTAATTAAAAAAATGTAAAGATCTGGTAAGAAGTGCAGATGTTGAAGTTTTCTGTATACACTTAAAAACAAATAAACAAACAAGCCCCTGACTGTCTTCCTGAAATACTGATTTAAGCTAAAGTCACACCAAATTGAGAATAAAGGCAGAGTAACAGTTATGCTCATGTTTGGATCTATGCTGTAGAATTTCCAGATGTACAACTGAGTTTTTTTCCTTTGACTTTTAGCCTATTATTTAAAGATGCTTCTGGTACCCGGGGATGTTTTGCAGCTGTGATTTGATCTTAGTTCCTTGGCATACATCCATCCCTTTGAAACCAGTTAAAAGACAGTATAAATGGTTGGGATAGTCCTAAAACCATATTGTACTGATAAAACAACCCATAAAGATACATGAAATTTTACCTTGGAAAGCAGAAAATTCACACAGAAGTGAAACAGCCTTAGCTGGATTCAGGTTGTCATTGTCAGCTGCTGTTACCCTTTCCAGTGTGTGGGCCAGGAGATTTCAGGATGCTGGATTAAAAGTGGTTCATTAGCTGTGAGGCCCAAATTTTATAAGTGGAAAATGGGACTAATATTAGATCTGGCGGCTGAACTAAATCATTTACGTTCTAGGTTATCAGCTTCAGTGCTTTTATTAAGATTGATAGCATAGGAACACTACACAACTCTGTTTGGTGGAGACTGGAAAAAGCCTAAAATCATTAGGCTTGCCACAAATAACAGAATAGAACTGTCTGTGGTCAGCTGTTTGTAGAGACAACTTAAACAGCTCTTCGAATCCAGCACTGAGAATGCTGGAGTGAGGCTGGATTTATATTAGGCCAGGATCCTTTAGTTGTAGAGCAGGAGTTTGGATGTGAATGACAGAGAACACAAACCAGTCTCTTCTCCCAGGTCAGAATGCTCTGGGTGATGATTTCCCAGTCCTTTTTAAAGAGCAGAGAAGTGGCTGCTGCTCTTACGGTGCAGGGGCAGCGCTGCCTGACGCTCCTCCCAGAGGTGATGGGACTGAGACCCGCGGCAGGGAGCAGCTCGTGTTCCCCACCTCTGCCCTGTGGACACTGCAGCAGGGCTGCTGTCCTGGAGATGGAGCTTCCAGCGGAGCTGGAAGGTCTGTCAGCTTGGGAAGGATCCTACTCAGCTACGTTGACACAGATCTTCCAGCAGCTCTGATGAAACCAAGGCAGTCCCAGCCTGCAGTGGGTGCAGTTGCTGTGACTGGGTGGCTTAGGCTGCAAAAGCCCATTCTGGTTGCTATAACTCAAAGTCTGGGTTTGGTTGGTTTTTTGTTTGGTTGGTTGGTTTTTTTCCATCTGCTATTTGGAGGGAAAGAAAAAAGGAGACAGAGGGGAGAAATGTTTAAAAACTGGCAGAGCATTTCAGCTGGCTGTTTTTCAACTGAAACTCCTTTTTCATTCAAGGTGAGGTTTGTTGTAAGTAGAGAGAAGGATTAGAAAAAATTTGTTTTAATTAGAATGGATTCCTACCCCCCAATATTTTCCACTTTAGACCTTTATCTAGCAAAACTTCTGTATAAAATGATATGGGGCCTGACTACTTTCTCAGAATTTATTCTAACTTATACTAGCAAATTTGATAGATGTGACCAAATTCATGTGTTTATTGAGGCAAGCTTGACTGTAGATGCCTCGTGGCTAAAGAATAAAACCATCTGACACAGCAAACATCTGACATCTGGTACATTGTTAAAGCTACAAAATTGTTTCTATGAATCCAGCTTAGTAATGAATACAGTTTAATGAGCCATAGAATACTGCATTGTATAGTATTAAAATGCATCTGTTTACATTTTATTTTACTGTGTTACATAATAATATTTCAATTTGCCCTGTTGAAGTATCTAACTATATGCAGGTTTTCATGAAAGTAAATAAATAGTTTAAGAAGAAAGAAGAAGAAATTCCTTCCAGTAGTAAAACCCCTATGCAGTGTAAACAATGGAAAAATTTGCCTCAGTCAGAATTCTTCCTTGACTTCTACCAAAACATTAACCAGGCATTTTTCTAGTGTGTGAAATATAACAGAATACAAGTCCAAGGCATGAGTTGTTCTAAGCCTTCTGTGTTATGTGGGAAAAGTGATTTTAAACATGCAATATGGAAATCACTGCAATCTTTTCTTTTTTTTTTTAACAGTTGCATCTCGTCACACAGTATTTCACTAATGTATTACTATTGCATAGCTTGTTCATATGGAAGTGTTTTAAAATCTGATAAAGATTCACCAGTCCTTCATCAATGTAACTACTGAGAAGCATGTGATGAAAAAGTCTGGAAATATTCGCTAAATAGCTGCTGTAAATTTACTACTCTGATGCATATATTTTATTGTAGTGTGGATAAGAAAAGGAAAAACCTGCAAAAAGCAGTATAACTTGTTACGTGCTTGTGTATGGAAATGTCCCTTCACTGTTACATTTGACACACAGTTATGTCCCCAAATAACACCTGGGACACAGCACTAGTAAATCTCACAATTGGCAATTGCAGTCAAATGTCCAAACATTATTCAACTGAATTTCACTCCAACTTTGTTTTGGTACCTTGAATTATTCGAAGTTTCTACTGTGTGATCAGCATACAGTATAGATGCATTTTTCAAGAGTGCTGTGACTCTGCTGATCCCAGGATGATATGTAAATAATCTCTGAGACAGCTTTTATTATGATTTCAATTTTTTACTTCAGTTTTAGAAAGAGATTTTCTGCTTCTGTTGTCACACGTCCCCTTGGAATACTCTTGCCTCTAGAAAATATTTTCAGTTAGAATTTACTGTTTGCTGACTGAAATTTTTCACCTATAAAATCTATATTCTGATTGTGGTATTTTTCACGAGAACATAAAATCTTTATAGTCTCAGTTCAAAGTACAGTGGGGTACAAAGTGTGTATCTAGGGGAAGGCACAGGAACAGAACACATCTATAGTAATACTTTACTGTAATACTCATTCAGTAAACAATTTATTGCTAAGAGGTTTCCTGAGCTAAAGGTGACCTCCAATTCTTTTTCTTACTCACAAAAGTGTCAGTCTCCACCTTTGTCATCTCTACCTTCTTCAGTTTATTCTAAAACTTTACCTTCCAGGCATACAATGATGCTTCTGGCCCAGCTCTCTGGTCTGTAATTCAGGCACCACATAACATTTCCTCACTGAAACACCCGTGACTTATTTCTTTGAAGTGAATTTGCATAACTGCTTTTCTTAATCAAAGTTTGGAAATTCTACTTTACTGAGCTTTCAATTCAATATTTACAAGCACGATTTGTGATCCTGAAATTAATAGTCTCATCTAAACCATTTCGTCTTTTGACTGCCTTGGTGCTCAATTACTCCGTGATCTGATCCATTTGCTCTGGAAGTGCCAGCTGCTGGGGAGCTCTGATGCTTCTGGGATTCCCTGCTGTGTGACAGGGAGGCCTTATTCCCATCCACTCGCTGCTGAAGCATCTGGAGTGTTAAGCAGTAAGTACAGCATCCAATTCTTCCCATCCTCTGTTGTAAAGCAAACAGAGAATACTCCCCCTAGAATGGTTCTTCTGCGTTCCACCAAACTGAAACAACACAGAGAACACACTCCTTGGTGGAACTTGCAGATAGAGTCAGCAAACATAAAATATTAACACAAGCAATAGTGTACCCCAGGCACAAATAGTCATTATGTCCATGTTGGTTTTCAAGGCAATGGCGTCAACTTCACAGTGCAGCTTTTTGTGCTTTAATGAAGCTGCCAGGAAGGGGAACCATCCAAAAATGGCCATTTTTAATGGGGAGACTCACAAAGCATATTAGAGGGCTTTAAGAAGGATTGCTCCCTGTGCACACTGATAGCTCTGCTCCGGGAATTCCACTGCTTGAAATTATCGCATAAATTATCTGAGCTCTTGAGTTTCTCTTGAGAGAAGCTGTGGCAAGAAGTGACTCGCATGGGTATATGTTTGTATTTATATGTATGTATGTATTTATGTATATACTTTTAATTCTGAGTCGTGTGGTTGTAAAGGATTCAGTTCTTTAGTATGGTAGGAAGTACATGAGGTTGCCCAAAATTAGAATCAGTAATTGTCTGCGTGCTGACTTCCAGGCATAACTCACTTCCACACCCAAAACTGCAGATATGGCAGGAAGGGGATAAAATTAAGTTGCTCTTTACCTCAATAAGTACTGACTAAAGGAAGAGCAAAACTCTTTGAATTTATACCAGTGGTAAAGAACTCACCAATTTGTGACTAAGATTTGTAGAAAATAGTTAAAAAAATCCTACTTGTTGCTACCCCAGGCTGGTTACATGAGAGAAGACATAAAAACTTCAATAACATGGTTATGGAAGGCAGAGCTATATTAGGTAACTTTTAAGAGGTTCTAAAGTTTTATTACATACGAATTTTTCTCCTTTTTTTTTCCCCTGCAAAATGTATATCACAAGAATAGTAGTCCTGCAGGAACCCGTTTTGCAGGCAATAGTATATGAAAAATAGGACCAATGAAATTCAAAACTCTGTAGTAAAAAATAAACTTCTGAAAAATCATTTTTCTATGAAATACATAATCTGTGTGTAGGAATCTTGGTGCCATGGTTATATAAATGGTATACAGGCACTTATTAATAATGATGTCATTCTAACCCATACCTATGAGAACTATATATTGTGTCATGCTATTATGTATTTTTACGTGTTCTGTGCACATACATATTTTTATTATTTATTATTAGCTCTGATCAAAGGTTATACGTGCCTCTCTTTCCCAGCATACAGCAGAACCACTGCTTCTCTTGACGTGTGTTTTTCTCTCTTTGCCCACTGGCATTTTTTGCAAGCCAGCCCTTTGGCCAGGTTACATGTATGGAAATGAGGCAAAGAGTTTGGCTTTCAAGTCTAAAAATGGGTCTGGAAGATGATGGCCTTGGTGAACTGATAGGTATGCACTTCCCTGTAGTCCAGTTCTTCTCTGAAATGCTATTGCATTTTGAGGGATTATTTTGGGGGGCCTGAATTTGTTCATTTATTGGGAAATTTTGTGCTTTAAAGAGTAATGAAGAAAAGGGAAGTTTGGTCAGGATAATAGTAAAGTGACAAGTACATTATATAACGAAAATACAAACAAAATAATTTCTGCAGTTAAGTGGCTGAGAGCAGTCTTTTAAATGATAGTATATCCTTAGGGAAACAGGAATTTACACTGACTTTCCCACATGTGCCATGTGCCTTGAAAGGATCTAATGTTTAGAGCAGAAATATTCCCTGTTGAACTCAGTAGATCATGCTGGGAATCACAGACAGTGAAAGAATAAAGAGATGTCAGGAGGGATGGAAGACAAAAGAAAAACAAGACCAGTTTCAGTTCTTTTTTGGTTTTGAATCTAGAATTCGAACTAACTCTGCTTACTAACTCTTCTCCCAAAGGACTTCTCTCTGTAAAAAATTCAGAACTGACTGTGTTCAGAACAGTCTCAGAGTATTTCTGTAGTATTACTCTACCATATTAGAGGAAAGGAGGATGCTATTTTCTTGGTTTTTTACTATCCCTCTACAATATTGTGTTTCATGTTCTCTGCTGGGAATCCTCCCCAATACACATGGAATCATACCAGAGTAGAGACTACTCGAAAACTGTGTGCATTTATCACTTCCTTCACAGTGTGACCATGGCATATGGAGGGAAAAAACAAGTGTGCTGGTGCAGTTCTGACTCGTTTGATGGTGTATATTTGGGAATCACTGCAGTGGGGATCATTTCAAACTGCCTCACGTCTTAGGCCCCTTTCTTTGTTGGGTTTGGTTTTGGCTTTTGATTTTTTTCCCAACTTGCCTGCTGACAAAGGTGAGCAAAGAAATAGAAGCACTGAAAAGTGGTTGACCAATGATACAGCAAGAGAAAGGAGAGAGAGTAATTGCATGTATAATCTCCAAATGCCCAGGAGATCCCAGAAAAGTCAGTGGTAACAGGTTTCAAAGGGATAAAAAGTCAAAGGAAAATGCAGTGCATTGCCCTTCAGAAAGTGTGTGAGGGAAGAATAATACAATCTCATCCATTTTATAGCAGACCACGACTACCACAAATCCAAGCCATTCGATGTTGCCCATCTTTGCTTGGTATTCACCTTTTGGTAGTTCATGAACAGTTTTCATTGACTCCTGTCAGTGCAGAGAAAGCATATCCCTGCTTGAAATGGGCTGTGCAGATCTGCCATGCCATTTCAGAACCACCATGGCACTTATGAGAACATAAACCTGAGAACGTGCACAGTATCAATTTCTGATTCACATTAAAGCCACTGGGCTAATTAGAGCAATGAATATGCAAATGTAATTAGAGAGGACATGTATGCAAATCATTTAAAATTAATCTTGATAAATATTTCACTAATTTCATAACAAAGATGACATTTGATCAGGAAGCAATTGCTTAGAGCTGCTTTCAGTTGAAACGACACCAGCATTCAAAAAGGACTGTTTTGGTCGTCTGTAAGTTTTGCTCTCAAGAAAAAGTGGATGGGTGTCAAGTTTAGGCCTTCTTTTAAAATAAGACTGATTAGAAATTAGTTTTAAATGTGCACAGTTTGACATTGGTTTTGCAGACTTACACTGCTACCCCGTTGCCAGGCCAGGGCAGCCTCTGCGTGAGCGGGTGGTGAGCAGAGAGCTGTGTGATACAACAACAGTAAAATCAACAGGAGTCTAATTATGACAGCCTGAAGCTGTTTATAATTATAATGTTTAATTAGGTGAGACATAAACAAGGAGAGAGTTCACTTGGTCAACATTCTCTACAGTAATGTGTTCTGATGGAAAATAAAATCTCTATACCGACCAAGTAATCAAAACAATGTTTTAGACTGTTCATAGCCTTTGGTGAAATTAAACTTTGTAATTGTGGCATTTAGTGAAATATTTGGACAACACTTTACCATTTTTTTAAATTAAAGAGCAACTCTTGTTGACAATAATCAGGTGCACTCCTTCCCAAGCCACACCTTTTCTGTTTGGAAACTGGAATATGTTGCTATGGCGAAGCTGTCTGGTTATCCACGTAGTTGTGTGTAGCACCTTGGAACTGCGACCCCTCGGTTAAGCCAGGTGTTTCACAGCACTGCAGCCTTCCCCAGGGGCTGAAGCAGAGTTGCCATGCAAGGATCCCAGCCCAAACCATGCAGGGCTGTGCTGGGCAGGTCTTGCTGTGGAGGTACCCGCAGAGCTGGGATCCCTGGGCAGAGCTGTGTCATTGCTTTGCGGTGGAACAGCAGAGAACTCGGGGATGAGAAGCCACAGGATGACAACACCTATCCCCAAAGCCTTGGCTTTATTCTCTAGACCTTTGTTTGCTCAGCTGTTGTTTGTAAACTCCTCACCATGAAAAGGTGTGTTCCATTCCCACGTGTTGTCCTCATGGCACCTCATCCCTCACAGCAGCAAACGTGTAGGAGAATAAAAAAAGAAAGAGCTTTAGTGATATTTTTCCCAGAAAGCATCTCCAGCCTCTAAAAATTTTGTTCTCAGAAGGACATTTTGAGCCAGTGGTATCTTATGTTTAATTCCTCCTGAGGTATTTTTCCATCTTTTAAATCTTTTTCTCCCAACTGCATGCTTTGTCCTGTCCCAGTGGCACTCCCACAACATGATTCTCTATTTTTCTAGTGAAAGGAAATCCTTTATTTTGAGATGGTTTCACTGTAGGGCAGTTTTGACAGAGACTTTCATACAGTCCTACCAGAGATCAGTCTTCCAAACATCGTGTCTGATGAGCTCTGCTCTTACTTTATGTGTGCTGTATATTGGGTATGATCTACATTTCTGCTGTGGTGACAAAAATTAGGAGTTAAAATGAGACATTAATGTGTATGTTTTGGGCATAGAGGGTGATAAGTCTTTGCTGCTGCAGCATGGCAGTTGTTCATGATTTTCTTCTGGTGTTTTTGTTCTGGTGGGGTTTTTTGGGGGGTTTGTTTGTTCATTTTATGTGAGACATCACTTAATTGTTACAGAGAGACAAAGGTGAAACTTTTCTGCTGAAATGTTTTTGCCAGAAATGCAGTGTGACTTACATAATTTTTCTGCAGACTTTTGCTAAGTTGTTTTATTTAAAAAAGAGGAACAGGTGAAAATTCCCCAAAACTTCTAAAGAAAATTATCATTCAAAAGTATCTGAGTTTATGAAAGAAGTGCCGATGCACTCAAAATCAGGAAATATTCTGCTGGAGCTGACATTTTTTCAGGTGTAGAGGGAAAAAAAACAAAACCAGTTTGATTGGTTTTGTCCTGTAATGGTCACTGCTCACTGATATCAGTTCTCAAAGCACAGCAGGGTGGAATGTAAAGTAGAAATGGTGAAAGCAAAAAAATACTGGAAAATGGGGTGTGTTTTCATTCTGGACTTCAGTCTTTGGCAGTCAGACTGAAGTAACAAAATATTTTACTAAACTAAAAATTAATTTGATCATTTATCTTGAGTCTGAGGGAATCGTTCATTGTTGTTTGCAATTGTGCAGCCATTGCAAGTGTAGAGTAAGTTAATAAAAATGACTTAGTGCTGAGTATTAATTTTTGACTAACAAGTTGTAATGCTCGGTTCTGTGCTTCAGGGATTGTTTCTTCTTTAATGCAATTAGCATTTTTATGCTGAAGAAGGCATGTTCTTACTCAAGCCATAAATTATTAAGCAACCCTACATAAAAAATTTGAAGTAGGCATGTATGCATTTCTGTACGTTTCTTCAGGCAATTAATTTTTAATTTAACAACGTCGTATATTGGCAGTAACTTTTAGCACAGTAAGGTTGTTTTATCCATTTTATTGTCATTTAATGCATCCACTGTAGGCTACGCACACAAGCAACTGCTTTTCGAGCCAGGGTGTTGAATTGAATTATTTTGTATTTCTGTACACTTTCCAGAAAATAAGCATTAAATGGAGTGATAAACCTGACTCAGAATAAATCATCTTAAAACGAGGAAGAAGGATGTGTTGAAAGATTATTTAATAGAGTTCCTGAGCATCAGTCTTGGAACCAATATTGTTTAATGTTTTCAGTAATGGCTTTGGCACAAAAAGTGTAGTATTCTGTCGAAATTTCCTAAAGATTCAAAGTTAGGTGGCACCGTCAACAGAGAAGACAAATTGAATTGCTGGGGAGAAAGAACCAATATAAGATATACGGCTGGCTCCATGTAAATATTTATCTTTTGCTCTTTTAGCTGAATATAATTATTTCACATACGTGTTTGAAAATCAGTAGCTCTGTGCACATTTGATGATTTGAAAAGCAGAGACTAGAGAACTTTTTAAGCAGAATTATTTTAATATCAAAGTGACCTGAAGGAACAAGTGATGATGAACATTCATTTAAGAATGTTAGGTTAGTGTATTTTAATTTTTTTTATGCATTCCTCATTCTAGTGCCTTCTCAACAGAAAGGTGTTCACTGATGGTGTTCCCCGTGAGAAAAGTACAGGATTTTTGTTACTTTGTAGGGTTTTTTTCAGATCACATTGCCCACATTTTTTTTACTGAACACTGCCCCCAACATCAAACACTTTGAGGAAATCAAATTACAGTTGTGCTTTGTATAAAGTATTATCCCCCCTTCTCTATGTTCAGACTTAGATTACTAAGACTTTAAGGGTTTATAGTCAGAGCGTTTCTGCAAACACAGACATCATAATGTTTTCCTGGGTATTGAAGTGCTTTCCAAAGGGATATGTAAGCATGAGTGAAGGGACATGGTGACAGCCAGAACTCATGGGCTGAGGTACTGCTTTCTGGACTCTTTCAGGTTTACACTGAATATAGATTTATTTTTTTCCCCCATAATTTTAGTTTCTAACTAAAATTCATCCACTGGAGTTATACACGATAGTGATTGCTGGAGTGTTTTAGCCCCCAAGCATATTGTCAGTATTAACCTCGCACCTTTAATAACTTGAGATAGTCCTGCCTGTAAGTCTGCTTTCTCCTGTGATGTTGTACTGCCCCAGGCTAACAGCTGCACTGAGCATAGGCGTGGAGCAGAAATCCTCTTCACCGAGCCCAGAGAGGGAACACGAATGTTTTCCACGAAGAGATTTAATTTGCCCATCTATATCCCCTGAAAATTCACAGTAGCTTATATTTCCTTCCTTTGAGGAAGAAAATCCCCCTTTGCCCAGGCAGAAAAACCGGTTCTCTCCTTCCCTGCTGGTGTGGTCGTCTCTCAAGGCTGTGACTCTTTTGTCCTGGGCTGTATTAGCCATGACAAGCAACCTCCTGACCCTTCCTGATGGCCTCACTTGTTGGCCAGTGGTCTGCTCCGCTGCCCTGCTGCTTCTGCACTCTTCTGTACAGCCAGACAAGAAATTCATGAAGGGGTCCTTCTGGAAGCAGCAGAAAAGCAACTATTTTATGAAGGGAAAGTGCTGCTTTTTATAATATTTTTCTTCCTCGTGGCAGTGTGCTTCAATTTTGGCAGTACTAGGCTATTCATGACTCATGGTTCTGGCTAAAAATGGTTTAAGGTCAAGACTACTGGGTAGCAATAGCACAATGGATTTTCCAAGTTCTTCTGTAACATGAAACTTCTCGTCATGTACCTTGAGGTGTAATGCCAGCATCTTAAGATACTGGAGTAAAAAAGCTACGAGTTTCCTTAGGAAAGCTGGAAGGATCCTAGGAACTCAAAGGGTTGCATAGAGACATGAATATTTTATTTCCTCTTCTTCTCTTGTACCCTTCTGTGTACTAATTAAAAGTTTGTGGCAGCTGGGAGTTGCCAGAGTAATTGTTAAGCAGAAATCATTTGATACTTATTCATGCTTAAGGTCCATTCTTATGTTGCATATAGTTTCTTGTTTACAGTTACCAGCCCCACAAGGTATTAGATTAAAAAAAAAGAGGAACTAACTCTAAATGGCAAAAAAGAGCCATTTCAGTTCCATTAGTGACACTAGATCAGGCACACTGTGCTGCCTGTGATTACTCTTTAAAATATAAATGTCTTAAAAGCAAGAACATAAAGAGATACTAAACCACATCCATATCCAGAAAATGAAGGCTGAATATGGTATTCTTTCAAGTGCTTTAAGTGCTTTAAAAAAAGAAAATAATCAAAATTATGGAGTAAATAGATTTCTTGTAACTGCATGGCCACCTCCCCCACTGGGTAAAATTGTCCCTACTTTAAATCTTAGGTCATAGAAATTGCTTAAAATATGTGTGAGAAGAAAAGCAAAGGCCATAGAATATGTGTTTTGCTCCTTTATTTTATTATGTAATTGTGTATTGAAAGGAAAGATAATCTTTCCTGTGATACTGGAACTCATCAGTCTTATAGCACAGCAGTTATGATGTATTTTTAATGTACCGTAATAAAATCTTTTCAGAAAAAAAGGCTTCATATGCTTGTAAATCAAAGATTGTTTGGAATGATACTATTATTAAGAAGTAGAAAATAAGTTAATTCACTTTACAGTAGCTTTTACCTATATATGGCTGATAAGGACAGTATTTTTTCCCCAAGGCCTATGTTGTATGTAGCAATAGGAAACTGAATGCATATGTAATTAAAACATTTTTTATTTTATTTTTTAAATTTTCAATTTGAGAGTTGTGAGATCTGTAGCAGCAAATCACTTGAACAGCAAGAGTACTGCTCTTTTTTTTTTTTTTGAGAGAAGTAGAAAGTATGTCTATAGAGCTGTATATAGGGAAGGAAAACTTTACAATAACCATAATTGTTTATATAAATTAATGTGTTATTTTTTCCACTGGGTCATAAAAGTACTGGTTTGAGTATTGGAGTTTAATTTTAAGATGAGTTCAGAAATTTTCCCATTTGCCTATACAGTGGCATAAGTTTCATCCAAGGAATGGTTCTTAGTGCTTGTTCATAATCACGTTGCTCGAGTCACTCACATTTGAAACTCCTTAGAAAAGCGTTTGCATCCACTGGTTTGGTCAGCTACACTTAGAGATAGGAAACTTCAAAATCATTGTTGAGACAACGCTGTTTCTCCCAAACTCGCCTAATCCATCATTTGAGGAAGATTCACTCAGATATGCAGCTTCATAAGCCAGAACATTTTAGGTTTCCCAACTAATGTATGCAGTGGGTTTGATGAGGGCTTTGCTTTTTTTCTTTTAATCCTTTTTCCCTTATACAGTTTTGAGTAGGTTTTGTGAGGTTTTGAGTGACAGGAAAAAGGAAGAGTGAAGTAAAGAAGAGTCAGAGAGAAGAAGGTGAGGGAGAAGGTACGGCATAGATATTGCCTGGATTTTAGGCTGTAGACTATCAGTTGCTCAGTGACAGAAAAAACATTGTCCCTAAGTGTCTGGGCCAATCAAAAGCAATCCACGAGGAGCAAAAGTGGGTGGTAGTATGTGATTAAATGTCCAAATATCTTTGGAATCCCTGATGTGTCCTGAAACCTCAATTTGATTTGTTGTTGCTGGTTCTCGCTCGTCAGGCTTATGAACTAAGAGCCAGGAAACCAATCCACGTGTCATTTGTTCAGTGTTCAGTCATATTGTAAACATGCTCTTATCTCTGCAGAGACCTAATAATATTGAAAGGATGATTGATGCCCCTGGCATACAGATAGAGAAATTAGAGAGGGTAAGAGTCGTCTTTACAGAGACTTCTTCTGTTAGAAGGGTTTTTTTGTTTGGTTGTGGGATTTCTTGTTCTAAACGGCCACAGCTCTTGGGAAATTAAAAAGATTAGTCAAGTTCCTCAAGAGAGAGAAGCATGTCTGCATAGCAAGTACTTTAATCATTACAGTGACCCCCTTCCATTGGAGGAGACTGAAGTTCAGGTCCCTTTTGACGTAACTTAGAGCTGGGATGCTCATCTGGGCCTTGTTCTACCTTTTGTAACTGCTGCCATTTCCACACGTTGTTCCACCTGGGAGCTTCTGAGGCTGAAGGAAGTCTTCAAAAGTTTTCACAAAAAATAACTCTTGGTTTTTTTTGCTCTGTTTAATATTAAAGACTGTTTGGATTGGCTGATGTGCGTGTAAAATTCACGCATGTGCTGAAATACATTTCCTCTGTAAATAAGCTCCTGTTGAGGACCAATACCAAAAAATGGATTTTCTCTCTTGTAGCCAAACTTCTCTGCAAGGTTTCAACCTGAGGTGTTTGATTTCTGGTGGACGCGGTGTAATTAATTTTCATGTATTGTTGTATCACCTTTTGTTGCCAGTCTTAACAGCACATCTTACGTGACATAACATAGTAAAAGCCTTGTAGAACAATGTTGGTATAGAGAAGATATTTTTAAATAAATTTAGAAATGCATTTAATTAAATGCATTCAGAAAATAATCTCAATTATTTCTAAATCTAATAGAAAAACCATGGAAGAGAGAATTTAACATGATCTGCATCAGCTTGCATCCCTATTACAGTAGTATAAATAAGCATATTTTAACCAAACCAATATTAAAGTAATACACTGAAAAAATATTTATAAATATATTCACTCAAAAGTTAGCAGAAAATTATTAAATTTTCAAGGCAGGCTTCTGTTCATCAACAAGCAGAAATGACTTTTCCGCCTCTAATGATCTAGATTATTATGGATTGCAACTTTAAATATGGTTTCCATTATGTGAAAAATTTGCTGTGCAGCCTTAAGAAAGGGAAAGAGTTTACCTGATGAGTGGCTTTGGCACTACAGTTCCTCACTCAGTAGGAAGGAGGAGTCCTGTCTATTATTGACCATTTGGGTCCTTAGAGAATGGTGAATTAATGTGTCCAAATGACTCCAAGATTATTCTGGGGTTGGATATATTATGTACTGTTACATCTTGTGGGGAAATTGAAATTTGATTATCTAAACTTCACAAGGCTTTGAGGTTTTGTGGTGTGTTTTCCTGTGGATTTTGTTGTTGTTATTATTTTATTTTTCTTGTCATTGGTTCGTGTAGGTTTAGTCATGACATTAGGAAACCTTAGGAGGCAGGGATTGGATGAATAGTAGTACACTCCCCTGGGTCTCTGTGGATCAGAGGCAACATAGCATTGCAAATAAAAGGCTTCCTACAAACAAGATAAGTAGAAAAAAAATGGAGTCTATTGCGGTTGGATTAATTATATGTTGTGGATTGAAAGTGATGGAGTTTGCACAGCTGTGTAAGAAGATAGATGTTAGGCTGAAATTATAATAGAATGATTGAAAAAATTTGACAGCTACTATCCGTTTGATAGAGCAGCATGTCAGTGGTTGGAATTATTTGGTCTGCAAAAAAAAATGTCTAAGCTTTGGGTTAATAGAGCTTGGTTTCTATTATGGTTTGTGTTATGCTTATAGTTCTCATTTCAGGGCTGCAGCAGTTCCCATACTGTGCTTTTATTGTTCGTGTTGGAGGCTGCATATGCAGACCCCGATCGTCCCTTCATGGGGGCAAGCGGCAAGTCAGGATCCAAAGGAGGACTGGTCCTCCTGTCCTGCCTTTAATTTCAAATACTGTTAGATTTGAATCAGACTACTGACTTTAGAGAGGACCTGGCCAAGCATATATCTTCATGGGGAGGGGTGGGGAACGGAAACCAAAGCACATCCATGAAATACGTGTGTGTGTATGCACAGAGCCTGTCAGGTGGTATTATGTGCCTCATCTCAGAGATACAAAAGAGTCTTATTAATTTTATTCTGCTGCTTGTGTCAGTGTGTGTGTGAACTATAGCATATTTGTACCTTGTTTGAGGTTAGCAAGGATAGGCGTAAAACTGCAGTTTTGTTTTTAAGTTGCTGAATATTACCCAGCTTAAACTTCTGTAAATATGCATTCAATCACTTGCATTTTTATGTCTGCTTCATGTACCATAACTCTGTTTATTGTGCTGCCTAGTACAATTTGCTGCTTCTCATAGAACAAGTTATCATTAAAGAGTGCGCTGAGCATCCTATAAACTGTTTTGATAAAGACATATTTTTCTTTTAATTTTCAACTCTCTTTTGGACAGGAATTTATGGATAAAATAGTAAATGAAGTGAACACGGATGACTTTGCCAGGTCAATCTCCTGTTGTTATAATAAATTATAGGATTATTTGAAAAATGCTTGAATGCACTGAAGGCAAACAGAGGAGCACATACTAAAAATGAATGAAACATTTATGTTATTAGAATTAAAAGGTGATAAGAATAATCTTCCTTGGAAAGAAAATAATTGATACTGATGAAAGTTATCTACATATATTAGGAGCTGCTCTGTTAGCTGATGTCATCTTGCATTGCAGTTTCAGAGTCTATGAATGACAGTGTGAAAAATGCTGTATTTATAGACTGGAACTTGATCTATATTGAAGTAAAGTCTCTAGTTAAACCACCACATTAATTATTCTGCTAATATTCCACATGCAGTTCCACTGAAGTGCCCTAAAGTCTGCAGATTTACTGAGGTACAGCAGAGCATAAATTTTATCTTGATCAATTTTTTCATAAAAATAAGCTCTTTCCATATCCACAGAGTCTGCATGAGTTTTATTAATCCTAAACCAACTGTGAATGAGAGTAAAATATTTTTGGGCTGTTTTTTGGTTTTTGATTGTTAAGTTTATTTATTATTGTATTTATTGTTGCTATATTTACCTTCAGAGAAATGCAGTGTATCTAGGTCACCGTGTTGGATTCGTGCAATGGTTCCCAGACTTGCAGTTTCTGAGTTTGTAACTGTGAGCTTTGTAGGCTAAATTTCAAGAATATTAGCATAGGGAAAGGGGGTGAAAGGCTCCTGTGTCAATACATGCAGCTTCCAGACGGGAGACAGACTGCTGCACCTCCTGGGATGCTGAGGTGGGAACCTGCCCCCTGTCTGAGACTGAAACCTCGCTGCTGAAGAGCAGCTCCACCCAGAGGGACTGGCCCTGCTCTCATCCCGCCCCTGAACACACAGAGTTCAGAGCAAAGTCACAAACACAGAGGAGATCTTGATAAGACCAAGGTCTGCTTTGCTGTAGGAAGGTGGAATTGATTTACCTGCTTTGTATCCGGCATCCTTTTGGCAACCATTCTTGAAATGCAGGCAGACTTGGTTTGGCAGTGCTTTTGAGACATGCAGCCTTCTCAATAAGATAATACAACATTATTTGCTCTTGCAAATTATGGTTTACCCTGTGTGTTTTTCCCAAAATGAAACATAGAACCTATTTTAAGCTGGTGCTTAAGTGAAGGTTATAGTCACTTCAGAGAAATGATAAGGTGTTAATATCTTGCAGATTTAATAATCATAAAAAACAGTGCTGTTTTGCAATGGAAGAAGATAGATACAGAACTGCTACTGAAATAATCCCTTCGGGCAGTAAAAAAATATTTTGGTTGAGCCATAATGATTCTTGTCAGTCACTGCTTAAAGAAAGATGAGCACAGACCCCTGATATCTACTTTCACACCTGTCTCCCTGTGGAAATAATTCACTAATTAATATAAACTTGGCTATTTGCAGTTAGGATGCTTCTTCCTTTTGAAATCAGTGAAGTTACATTTATATTGTAAGTGTGAATGAGGTGACAAGATCCACTTTTCTTTATTGCTTTTTTTTTTTCTTTGATTTACACCAGCTCCACTGACACTGAGTCTTAATTTACTCAGGCACTTCAGTAGGATTTGGAATCACCAATGTATGAATCTTGAATTGGTGTCTAGGAGCCTGGGTGTGATGACTGTCACAGCTTTCTGAGCGGGAAGAGTTTACATCCAGCCTAGTTCTGTACTGAGTGTGTTTTCATCCCTGCATCTCTGCAGCACAAAATCACCTTTCTGTTACCAACACTTTTCCCCCAGTATTGGGGATGACTGTGATTGGGCTCACAACACATGGAAAAATGCAGACCATCACGAGCAAAGGTTCAGAACCTGCATATGTATAGGGAAAGTGAAGCTTTTTTAGCCAGGAGTCAGTGCTCTTCCTGGAATTAAAAAGGTAATGTTCAAAGAGGTTTGACTGCGCCAGCTTCAGATGCTCTCTGATATGAATTAAATCAATAAAGTGGTTATTAAATCACTTTAATAAAGACGGTAAGTCTGATTAAAGCTTCAGTCACTTTGGGTCACACCAGAACAGATTATATTCAGTTTCCAATAAATAAAAACTGGATCTAAAATTTTCAGCAATTACTGGGGCTTTGGAGGAATAGCTCCAGTTATGGCTGAATAAATAAGAGAAATATGATTTTATATGACTATTCTGGAGTAAAATTCTGAGTGCTGCTGAATGAGTACTAAATTCAAGGGCACTTTTTTTTTTTTTTTTTTTTTTGGAGTTTTCAGGAGAAATGTTTTGGAAAAAAAGGAAGGGAGAAAATATCTTCCTGAGAGAAGTCCTGAATTAGAAGCAAAAATAGGCACGCACAACAAACTGAAGGTGGAAGCCAGGTTCTTGCACACTACACAATTATATTGACTAAATTCTTGCAATAAATTACCCTGGGTTTTACAATTCTCCTGGGATCTCACCTACAGATAATGCAGCTGTTGGCAGTAGATAACACTGGAAAGTTAGTAGCAATTTAAACATGCAGATATTAAGCAAATAAAAAAACCCACTGTTTTACCTATTTTTATTTTACTGCTGATTAATTATTTTACAGCTTTATTTAGTTTTTAGATTCAGTGTGCATAGAATTTGAAGAGGAAGAATACTGAGCACTCTCTCTAGGAAAACCTGTCATTTTTGGGCCAAGTGACAGCTAGGGTTTTTGGTCTCATGTTAAGTCTGGGAATTAGCAGGGATTTACAACAGATGCAAAGGCTGAAAGTTTGATCACGAGGGAAATGTTTAATCGACACTGGTATGATTATATTTCAGCTAAATCAAACTTACTATTTCGGGCTGTCTGCAAACTTGGAGTGACGTTGATGCATTTTGTTGCATTTTTTTTCCCTTTGGAAACATATTTTTAGCAATTAATAAGCTTTTGAAATCTCGTTTCTCTCAACCCTAAATACTGTGGCAGAAACGGTGCTGCTTCAGTGAGCACGAGTATGGTCATTTGGGGAAAGCAGGCTTAGAACTTGTGTTCCTAAGTGACAAGTAAAACGAGTTTTCAAAACAAAACTTTGCAAAGCTTCCAACAGTGTTTCTTCATGTGTAATTTTCCTGTTCTGCCAAAGAGCCTAACTGTCTTTTCTGAAGATCTTGCCTTGGAAGAACCAAGATCAATATGAATGCCAAAAGTGGCCAAATGCTTCTTCAAACTCAGATGGTAATTCTGACAGCAGTAGTGATAGCCTCTGTTTTGACAGCTGATAAACGAACCCAAATCAGGAGAGGTCTTTGAGATGCACTCTGCCTGACAGTGACTGAGCTGGCTTGGGTTAGTGGGTTGTAGCTGGTGTGGAATGATATGCTCTAGTTCACATATGAGCTTGGCAGGTTGTAAATATATATATGTGTGTGGAAAGCTGATAGCTATTAAGAATCTTTGGATTCTCTGTGAACACAGAAATATAGAGGGTTTTAAAGGTAATTTTCTTTATACACTGTACACTGGGCTGTGTGAAGGGAGATGACAGTGGTAGTGCACGGACTGTGCAGTGTCAAGTCCTTGGTGCAGAGGCTGGATCCCAGGCTTAAGTTTCGTCCCAGTCTCAGTTTGTTTTCTCTAATATGTTCAGACTGCAAAGAAGGTAAGTTCTTGCCAGAGCTCCAGGTGACAAAAATGCTTGCAGTGAGCCACTATCTCTTTCTTCTGCTCGGAGGTTTTTGGAACCATAGTTTTTGTGAGCTTCAGGCTGTGTTCTCTGAAAGCATCTGAATTTCAGCTGAAGTTTTTCAGCAGACTTCCTAAATGGCCTCTCTGCCTGCAAAGCCCTGTCTATCCTCTGGTGCTCTCTGACTACAGTTCGGTGGCTGGGTGGGCTGCAACTTCTGAGCTTTCAAATAGCACTGGGTAACTGTCTGGAGACATTGCTTGATATAGTCTACAAACCTTCTAGAACATCTTGTAGGGAGGTGGAACCAGGAGGTGGACCAATATTTCAGGGAGGCCATCTGGGATGTGCAGGCAGCCCACAATAGCAGATCATGTACATATTGATTCCAAGTAAAAAGATAGAAATACAAACAGCCCAACACCCTGTGCAGCCAGGAAAACTAATGCAAAAGGTTCTGCTTATGAGCTCAACTCAGAGCACTGGATAACTGAGTGCTATAAATTTTAGTCATTAATGAGTTGATAATAAAACCCTTGAACTTCCTTAGAGTTTTCTTAGGTTTAATTTTTGTCACGTTTGTACAACTTGGAGCAGTATAACCTCCTTATTTCAGAAAGTGGGTAAAGGCTTCCGATGTCCAATATGTCATAATCTCAATCATCAGATCTGATTTTCTTTTCTATCATCTGCCTCAGTTTCATGCTAGTTACATCGCCATGATGCCCGTGGATGTCATTATAAATACACACATGTAGCAGTCTGATCTCCTGGCTGATTTTAACTATTGACTTCACACGTTTGACTGCCTTGTTCCATTTGAGCAAGGTGGGTTTTGTCCTGTGTGTGTAGGAAATGGACAGTGGGCACTCCTCTGTGGCCTTTCACTCCCATTATCTGTGTACAAAATGGCAATGTCTGAAATTAAACTGACCTCCATCGTCAGTGGTGCTGCAGCTTTACGATGTGGAAAGAAATTAAAGGGGATTGAACACAAAACAAGAAGTGGTAGGTGAAAGGAAATATTTTTGGTGCATGTGGCCTGTTTAGATATGCCACACACTACCCTTTGTTTTCAGGATAGTTCTGTGTGTCCAAGGCTATGAAATGAAACAAAGAAGGCAAACAAAACAAAGTAGAACAAAGGTAAAAGTGAGCCATTGGTGATGTAATAAAGGAGTGAATAATCACTGACTCGGTAGGTGAGTTTTGCAGTCTGAGGACTGACATTTGTGTGTGAGCTGACGCAGCTGGTGAGAGCTGCTGCTGGAGCAGGAGATGCACAGAGAGCCGGGACGTGGACTGGAAGCAGAGGTGTGTCAAGCTGTGGGTCTGGGGAGCAGAGGAGCCCCTGTGTTCTCCTGGAGCTTTGTGCTGATGCCTCTGTGTGTAAATGAGAGCTTTAGGGTGGACACTGCGCTGCATTCACCTGCTGAGGAGTTTTCTTTGCTGTTAGGAATCAGCAACATCCACAATGTCTTTCATGTACTGAAGAAACCAAGCAGACCATATTCTACCACGCTTTGAGGTTTCTTCAGTAGAGTGTGTTATTCTCTTCAGTACAGAGTATTCTCAGCTCTGAGCAAAGCTCATTTTTATTCATGGGTTACTGCATCATGAAGCAAGAAGTATTTTTCTTTGTGTTTTATTTAGTAGAGTTATTTTTTTGTCCTTGGAGTCTTTTCTAAGAATATTGGCATGGAATGTGAGACATGTGAAAGACACTATGTTAAAAATAATGTTGACTGCTCGAAGAACTTAAATTATGATAAATAGCTGGCAGGCAAAATTTAATTTGGGGCATAAATATATATAATTAAAATACAGTACTAGTGGGAATTGACCTCTTCATATATTATTACTTGTGTAGAGTTTAGTAAATTAGCAGGTAAAAATGTACTGCTACCCCTTTCCCTGTGAAATGAAAATTTGACCTACTTTTTTATAATAAAAAAATTAATTCGTTATTCTCCTAAAAAAGTCTAGGTTATGAAAGTAAATGAAAAATAGCTTGGATCCAAGGAAGATTTCAGATTTTGTAATTTCTTATAAATACTGAAATCTATACTAGTACTTGCAAAGGAAGGGAACTACCCATTTGAACAGAAAGGCCTTTTGCCTGTGTTTAAAATGAGGAAATATTAGAATGTGATGTACAGAAAAAAGGTCTAAAGAAAAAAGGTGGTAAATTCCTTTTTAATCAATTGTCAAACATAGAAAAGAATGTGCATTATTCATTCAGCAGTTTAAATACATTTTGAATGGAAAAAATAAGCATTGCAATACCAAAAAACTTGCAGCAATATTTCTGGCAAAATGTGATGCTGCATTCGAAATGTAAGGGGCACAGTTTAGTTGCAGGGGAAAAGCAAGTTCGTTAAGAAGGGCTGTCTTGTCACAGATAACATTAATTAGCCCTGACATAGTTTTCAGAAGAGCAGTAAGGAAGAGTAGCTCACAAAATCAGAGCATACAGTGGACTTAATCATTTCCCTTCTGCTTTTTGGTGTTGTCAGCTCCTCAGATCGGAGCAGCCCCTGTGCCTGTGCCGTGTCCTGTGCCCTCTTTCCCTGTGCCTCTGCCTTGACCTCCCCAGACCCTCCTACCTGACAGTTGCCTCTGAGTGTCAGGGTCCTCCAACACAGAGATGGAGAGGAAAGAATCTCATTGATTATCTTAGTGCCTGATCCATGTCAGGGGTGCGTGAGGTGTTTCTTAAGGGCAGGGGACACGTCTCGGAGTAGGGCAAGGCAGCCACAAGCTCTGCCTTCAGCAGTGGGCACTCTGAACCCTGCGGGGTAGGCTGAGCAGGGTGAGGGCATCTGGCACCCAGACTGGGTCACTGTGGCCCACGCTGCTCCTGTGCTGCTTCTGGGAAACTGGTGTTTAAAACAGCTCTTCGTTGAACAACCTGCGTACGTGCATAGTGGTAAATTCCAGCTTAGATGTGACGGTGCAAATTTCTCGCCCTTCCACTGCAACGTCTTTCTGTGCCATTGTGAACATTACAATAGGCCTTGGTATTCCTGCATTCCTACTGGCTATGCAACTCCAAAATTGTATCACTGTCAGGGCAGCACAGAGGTTGAGTGTAAGAAACACTGGTGTACTCACTGTCTTCTGATCACTGGCGTGACTGCTGTGATGCTGAGAATCCTCTGCCACGTGGCTGACTCCAAGGCATTTTTTATAATTAAGTTTTTATTTTTTATTGTTTATTGTAGAATTTGGCATTTCCCCCTTTCAGATCTATCTCCAAATTCTCATAATTTCTCTTTCAGGAAATACTCTTTCTGTTCTTCACTTCCTTCAGTAAATGCACTGGCAGATGTCCCAGCATCATCTTTTTTAAATGCACTACATTTCTGATTATTATTTTATTAGAAGGAAAGCAAACTATAGGTCCTATCCTATCCAAAATATACTTAATGTTTTGTTAGCTAAATTGAATTTTATAATAATTACAAAACTGTATTTGAATAGCCACTAACAGCAGAATACACCTGCACAAAATCTTCAGGTTTGTCAAAATCTGACAAACAAATCTGACAATCGTTTTATGTGTTTCTCCTTTTATGGTTTCAGGAGTTATTTCTAGATGAGAACAGTGGAATGAGATTCTGAGTATCTGAATGCTGTTCCAAACACTGCCACTGGCAAATAAGTTACCTTGGATAAACCATTTTAGGCATTAGATAAATACAAAGCTTTTCAGCAGCACCAAGAAAAACTTGAAGAGCTTTTACAAGTCTCAGTTGAGACTAAATGACACTGGGAAAACTGAGTATAAACAAGATGACAGCTGGGTGTTTTTTTAGTATTTTATTTTATAAAAGCAACAGGGCTTTATTTCTTTTTGATAAAGTACTTGAATAAGTTATTAGGGGAAGGAGAATTTCACATTAGCTTTACATTATTACTGTTTTCTGAAAAACAAAAAGACTCACGGTGCATCTGAGGGAAGGACAGATAGGTCATGAAATAAATCATCCAGACTTTGGAGTTCTGAGAGTTCCCATATCTTTGGAGAGATGTACTCTGCCTCGGTCTTTGGGAAGTTAATGCAACCCAGTGTTCATATCTGACAGGGAAAAGGTGAGTCTGAACTGTGTTGTTTATAACCAGCCTCATGAAGATGATGAATCTTTGCATCTTAAGCTTCATTTGTCTCTGTCCCACCTGCAAAAGCTGATCATGAGGTTGTTCCAGCCTGAA
>JAYRBT010000010.1:14086098-14097731 GCA_036023395.1 Myiotriccus ornatus | reverse complement strand
ATGAATCTTTGCATCTTAAGCTTCATTTGTCTCTGTCCCACCTGCAAAAGCTGATCATGAGGTTGTTCCAGCCTGAATAGGAGTTTTTGGGAGTTGGTAACAGTAAAGTGTGTTAATATTTGACAAGTGGAATTGCAAAGCATTTTAGATTTTTTTCTATATATAGTAAAGTTGTCAGGCACTGGTTATTCCACTGCAGAGTGTTTGCTTTTCCTGTTGTTTTATTCTATTGTTCCACCCGTGGTTTGTTATAGTTGCTTACATCTCCCTCAGAACTACAGCCACGTAGAAGCCTGGCTGCAAACAGGGATGGTTCAGTAAGAACTGGCCTGGTAGTTTTCTTGCTGTCTGGAGATCTTTTTTGTTGTCACCTTGAGGAGCATCTTCCTTGCTATAGGTATAAGGCTACGTCTTCCTTGCCATGTAACAAGAGCAGCTGATTAGTAGTTAATAATTAAATCTCAGGTATACAGCCTGCTGAATTACACTGAAATCTGTTCATTTTCATTGGAATTTTGTATGATTTGTTACATCCCAGTGGTCTGGACTAAAATGGTTTTTCTAAAATTACTTCTCTAAATTATACTATCTATTATACTAGCTAAAGAAAAGAAAGCTATTAAAAAAGATGTTTGATTCATACCTGTATGCTTATAATTATGACAGAAATACTTATCCACAGAATAACAAAGTTATCTAGGGGATGTTTTTTAAAAAAATATTCTTACAGTAAAAAGAAATACTTGCATTTGTCTAATAGTATTTAAAATTAACCAATACATTAGAGACTGTTTAAGTAGGTAGGTGCAATTTAATGTCAAACTTTTGACTAGAGTATTTAAATTTAAATGTAATCCATGAAGCGATAAATACATCACTAATTAGCATTAATGTAACATGATTACAAAATAAATATTTGATTAGTACATTCAAATTTCACTGTAATAAACTGCTGAACTAATTAGTAAATAAAGTCCTGTTAATGCCAACCTGTAGATGAGACACTTATGTGTTGCACACAGGGAAGGTGTTTACGGTTAAAGCACAAACAAACCCCCATCCTCAGCAGTAGATACGGAGGCTGAAAAGCTTAGTAAACAAACAAAACCTTTGAAAATCACTTTCCAGCCCTCACTTGCATTTTGTTTTGATGCAAGTTTAGTAACAGCTTCGGAAGACACCCTGCTCTGTGAGTGTTGCAGATGGAGGCTGGAGCTGAGAGCAGCAGCCACTCCCCCAGATCCCTGCCCTGTCACCTGAGATCAGAGGGAAACACAAATCCCTACCTGATTAATTAGCTGATCATGTGAGTCTGCTCCTCACTGTGGTTTGGGGGAAACCTTTTGCTGTGAATAAAAAGTAATAGCTCGATACCCACATTACTGTCAGTGATGGTGATTCCTCCTGTTGACTGATAAATTTCTGAGAGGCTTAACAACACGAAGTCTGGAAGAGCAACAGGCAACTGCTGCTTTAGGCAAATGATTTGAAATTTGGGCCTGGAGTATCAAATGGTTGTTCTTGAAAAGCCAAAGGAGATGTTGTGCTAATTTTAAGGTTTTCCTGGTTTTCTTGCAGCCAGTGACCTTCGTTATTTATTTTCCATTTCAGATACAGCCTTTTGTTGTTAGAGTTCAAACTTCATGTGGGGGCTGTCTGAGGTTACACAGGAGGACAGTCCCAGCTCTGTAAGGGGTGTTCAAATACTGATTATCCAATGACAGGAAAATGAAAAATTTGTGCCAGAGAAAGCATGAGTACTAGTGCAAACATTTAAAAACCTCTCTTTGGGTACTGAGTAAAAAGAAGAGACAGTGTTAATGAACCCAGTGTCTTCACCTTTACACACAAGTCACCAAAGGAAACAAAAAGTCTGTAATAGACATTTCATTTTTTGTCCCAAATGCAGTTTTTGTCTAAAATTCAGGCTTTAGGTCATACATTCATAGAGTGGCAATTGTCTTTGGAAGTTCTCAGGACAATACAGAGATGTTTGCTTTGAAGAACCTGAACTAATCTTGCCTTGCAATTGCTGCTGTTGCAGATAGTAGTTGCTCTAAAAAATTAATCACAATTATACTTCTGTACAGAGCACAGACTTACCTAAGCTTTTGAACCCCCTTTGTTCTAAAGAATAAGCTCTGTACAGGGAGACACCAGGACTGAGCAGACAAAGCCATGTTGTACTTCTTCAGCTCTACACTGACTGCCTGCTCAAAACGTTTTTGGGAACAACTCATATATCTTTCAAAACATAAAAAGCTTTCTTGGAAAGCTCTCTTCCCCATTGTAAAGCTTTCTTTATTTCTTTTGGCATAAAAGGCATTCAGAAACTGTAAAAGAAGTCTTTCTATAGTCATTATTTTCTCACTAGCTCCTAGCACAGGATGCATTTCAATTCCTTGTTACAAGGCAAACTTGGTTGAGCCTTTTATTTTTGCAGTAAGATTTTAATCAGTTAACTATAGCAGCTAATTTAATAGGAGAGAGCAATTCTTCCAAACAGTTTATCTGGGTTTCCAGTGTCATTTGCAATATAAAGTGTAGCTATAAATAAATTAAAGCTCTCTTCAATGGAAAGTCAGTCCCAAGGGATATCATCTGTGTTGCTCTGAAGTGTGATCCATTCTATAGTGACTTAAAAGCTGTAGCAGGGAATATATAATTAGCTGATATCAAGGAGAGTTACAGCAGGATTGTTTTTCAGTCTAGGAACTTCTGGGATAGCTGCACTTATTTACATTGCACAAGAGTATAACTTGTGGATGTAAGGTTTTACATGTTAGTTTTAATAGGCTTTGTCATAACAGCAAAGATTCCTACAAGTTTGAAAATGAAGGCCCTCATTTGAAGAAAAACAGCCATTTGAGGGATGGATAGTAATTTTCATTTATTCAGAGTTGAGAGTATTCAAATGTACCTTAAGCTGAGCTTACAGCCTGGGACTAACACAATCCACAGTGTCCGGCTGGGCCCTTTGTGAGGGAGCATTGCTTTGCTTTGTATCTGCTCTATATCTGCTGTGCTTCTGGGTGAAAGTAATCTTGATTCTGCATGCCAGAAGATGATTCTGGGTAAAGAAATAAGAATCAATGGATAAATTTAGAGGAAGAATTTCCATTATCTGTAGTTTGGTCATTGAAGCTCATCCGTGCTCTTCTGAGCATTTACAAAATTAATGTCTCCCTTCAACATGCAATATTGAAGTCTTGTAATAGTATTTCAGACATCAAGATCCTTCAGACATCGAATCTTACTTAGAGATCATTTTGTTCAGTTATACTCAAGACACACCTGAGTATTTGTCTAAAAATCTGCAGTTATTACATTTTTTGTAAAATTACAACCTTATCCAAATCTGCAAAATCAATAGAGCTCGATGAAATTTTTTTTGGTCCTTTCTTTAGCATTAGAGAGGAAAGTAAGCGTGGGGTTTGTGTGTGTGTGTGTGTGTTTGTTTGTTTTGTTTTTAAAAAAGGAGGTCTGGATGATGATGGGGCAAAACACCTACCAAGAACCTGATCTGAGCCACTCTTGTGACATTTCTCTGAGCTGTTCATTCTGCTGTGGAAAGAAGGTATCTGTCTCATACTGACATTTTCTATTAACTAATTACATTTAAATTTAAAAGCTCGTACCACTTGGTATGATGAAATGAAGTGCACTTAGATGGAAACTTTAATGCCATTTTTTTCTGGAACACAGTGTTGAAAAAGCAGTACATAACCAGAGGTGCTTCACATAACTTACTGATAGAAAGTGGAATTGAGTTCAAAAAATGAAATAGAATAAAAGAAAGCAGTTGGAATTTTTAAAGCTGCTTTTATAATATTCTCACAGATCATAAAAACACAGCAGTAGATTTGGTCAGTCATGAATTAACTGGCAGTAATTGAAGAGCAGGTCGTGAAGGCAGAACAGAGAAACACTTCAATAAATGTTAAACTTGCTATTGAGTGTCCATATCATATTGCCAGAGATGAGATAATGATCCAGAATGCAGTATTTTCCAGTTAAAGAAGCCAAAGTGCTTTATAAACTTGAGTGAATTGACTATCTATGCCATTGTGGAGAGAAGAGACACTGTTTCATTTCACTGTAAAAGCTGGACTGTGACTGTTCCTGCCCTTACACAGGATATTTGTTCTCTTGGCCTCTGGGATGTAAGTGAAGTAAGAGATGGCCAAAGTTATGAGTTGCACTTTCTGAGTAACCCCCAATAGTGTGTTGAGTTGGAGCTGCTTTCTCTTCCAGCTTTTTTCAAGGCACTGCCACAGGACACTTGACACAAAGAGCCAGTCGCCAGTTATGATTTGCTTGTGCTTTTGTTGTGAATCTTTCCTCCTCCATCCTCCCTCTTGTTCTCTGACCTTTGGTAAGCCTTGTGACTCCAAACAGGATGTGGAAGAGGTCCCTCTCAGGGTCAAGCACTGAGGTGCTGAAGAAGGAAATAGCTGCTGGGCATGAGGAGTTCATGTGAACAGGGGAGAGGGAAGGTGCAAGAAGGAGGAGGATTAACACCATCACTTGGCAGCATTTCTGCGTGTAACGGTGGATGGGCAATTTCTAGAATGTGCATAGCTGGAGAAAGAAACTGTGCCAAGACCACGACTCACTCCCATGGTTTCATAAATCACATCAAAAGATGCCTGAGATGAGGCTGCCAGTTCTCACTGCTTTTAGCCACACACCTTCCCTTGTGTTGAACCTTTTGGAAATATTCCCCCCATCAATATAATGAATTCTCAGCATCAAGTAATCATTTCCCAAGTAGCCACAAGGGAAAGATATGCCCAGGCTGGAAATGGTGGCTTAGTTTTGCAGACTAGATGTTGATATATTTATTTTTATTGTTTGTTTGTTTTACCTCCACAATTTCACGGATGGCATCCAAAGGCTGCATGAAATGCACTGACATACCTGCAGCTCAAATGAAAACAACCTCAGCAGCTGATTTCTTCAACATTCAGTAAACCCCAACCAACTAGATGTTTAAAATCTGAGGGGTTATTTGGGTGCTAATTTAGAAGTCACACAACACTGGCGTGTATTAGTGCAGGTGAAGTAATTGCTGCCTTTAGTTTTTCCAGTAGTTAAGGAAAAAAAACCCAAACAAATCAATGAGAAAGTTTAAAGTTGTTTATGACAGAACAGCACATAGTAAAACTTGAGTCATCTTCATCATTTACTGTCTGAGCTGAAGTTGCATGTATTTTATACTTTTATTTCTAAATGGAACATAATAACACTTGGTCGGTAAGAGGAGCTTTGTTAACTAAAGCAATAAACTGATTAGTTGTTATTTTTGTATCCTGATCCACATTTTAAATTTTTCCTCACAAAGTTTTCTGAACCCTCCATTAGTGCTATTTACACCTTGTAATTTATATCTTCCTCTTGAGGTAAGTAATTTATAAGTACAGGCTTCCAGTATTTGGTGATACTCAGATTTATGTATCACTTGAGTGGAGTATTGATCCTTCTATCTCTTTATTTTTATAGTGTAGCTGTTTAGGACATAAAAATGGGTGCAACACAATTTTCTGTAATTAAATGCAGACTAAATAGGATTTCTTAGCGGGAAACTATTCTTGGATTTTAAAGAATAGGTTAATGGAAATACATCTTTTGCATATTGATTTGCCAGCAAGTTGAGTCAAGACAGATAAAAATCCAAGCGATTATTATTTTCCACAATATACTCATATATATATTCATACTGATGCTTTTGAATTTTTGTATAATAATTTAAAAGATATCGAAATTTGTTAGGGTGGAATAAGTTTTGATAATTTTGAAGATTTATATTGAAGACTTGTATTTGCATTCTAGTATTCTCAAAAATAGTGTCTCTTAGGTTGGTTAATTTTTCTCAAAAAGTGAAAATATATCTATATTCTTAAGCTAGGGCTTCTGCTTTCTTTATGAAGAATATTAGTTGAGGAGAAAATAGAACTAATTTTTGCATAAATAAAAATAGAAAGAAATTTAATGATAAGTAAAGTTAAGAAAGGAAAAAGTCATGTTGTCTTTTCTTTGCAAACGAAGTGGAAAGCATGACTGTACCTGCACATTTATCAAATCATTCATCTAAGTCTGGCACTTGCTGTAGAGCTGACACCTGCAGCACTGGGAAAATAAGCAGTGGATGGGCTTATTTGGTATGAATTCAGAGAAATGCTACATGATAGCACAACATTTCAGACAAGAGTGGCCCTTTGGAAAACACCTTTGAATAAGCCGATCGTATCTTCAAGGATGTTTCAAACCCAACCCCTTCCTCTTTTTTTCCAGGAATCCCCCAGTTCTTTTAGTTGTGTGTCATTTTGGTAATTAATTTTTAGTCTACCTGCCATGTGTTGATTTAACTTGTGTGGAAAGCTAGTGGCTCGTCATGACAACCAGTTTTTAAGTCAGCCTCTTCAATCCTATCTCTTCAAGAGGTGCCCCTTCATTAAGAGGGTTGTCCATCTAGGTGACTGCAGTGGGCTCAGAGGAGGTTTGTTCCTCTCAAATGAAGGTCGTTGTTTCCAAGAGCAAACTACAGTTGGTAAGGGCCAAAGCTGTGATTCAAATGCTTTTCCACTCGTTTTGCTTCATGTTTAAAATAACAAAACAAGCTCTCTCTGATCTGGCTGGGGATCTTGACTGGTTATCAGTTTATCATATGGAATAGCTTTTAATGCTGATTCTGCACAGGGACAGAGAATGAAGTATTCAGCAGAGCTCTACAGTTCAGTGGAAAGGACAGTGTTCCCCTAGAAACAGAATTAGAGAAAGTAATCACAGCCAGGAGTACTGAGAAACCTCAGTGTTCATGGAAATTCTACTTATTAGGGAAAATTGGTCTTTAGCAACAAAATATACCCACTGGGTTAAGGGAATAAGTAATATAAAATAAAAGAATCATCAGTAGAACTGTTATTAAAGTAATGGAGCTAAATGGAGCGGGATCCTGGAGAATGCACCTCCCTAATTTATGTTCTGCTTTGGGATGTTCAGCATCTTTTGAGGCATCTGACTGGGCAGGGAAAATTGGAGCCTGACATTCCTGGAGTTTTCAGCCCTCATTTAGAGAAAGCAGTAAGAATCCTTGCTCTCAAGTCACCAGTCAGCCATCCCTGACAGGTCTGTTTTCCTCCCCTCTTAGCTCTTCACGTCACCCTGTTCATCTCTGCACCGTCAGACGGGAGCACCAATGTTGGACTGTCGGCCAGGCCCCCTTCCTGCATTTGATCCCTCCCCTGATCGCATCACCACAGGACAGCACCTTGTCACCAAGCTCCACAGAAACATGCCAGACACCCAAAAAGAGACTGTGTTCCAGTCTGCCTGAAACGCTAGCCAGTGAGCTCAAAAACACACTGGAGAGGTGTCATCCTTCAGGACAGAGCTTTGAACTGTTGGCAGCTGCATTTCAGTATGCTGGCTTATGCATATATAAAGAAAGGGCCAGATTCATACAGACTTCCATGCCCTGTGTTCCCTGCTGCCCAAAACTAGTTATAGAGCAGGTGAGGTGACAGTTGTACTGTGCGTTAAATGCACAATTAAAACTGTAAGTTAATGCTTAAGGTAGATGATGCTACTCCTGCTCACTGGTGACAAGGAATGGTCAAAATACTTTTGTACGTCTTTAGAGATTGTCTCCAAACTTTTGAACTTAAAAAATGAGAAAATACTGTGGGTGCAGACAAAGCAGTTATCAACAGTTTGTAAGAACAATCATAAGAGCAGGGACTGTCTGCCTTTTGTAAAGGTCACTCTACCGTGTACAAACCCAGATGATGAGCAGGAGTGTGTGAAAACAAAGCTCAAGGATGGGGCAAGAGGCATATACATATGTGAGTGCTCACAAAGAAGTGGTTTGGGCTCCATTTCTGTGATGTGTGTGACACAGGAGTGCATGTGGGGGTGAGGGGTGCAGATTTTCTGCTTGTGTGGTGATTTTGAGTCTGAGATTGTTCCTCTGGAGAATCCTCTCCAGCTGTCCTTTGCTCCAGTTGCATGAGCTGTATTAACACTGACTACTCAGTGCTGTCCTCCAAGAACAGACTGAGAAGGTTTGTTGAAAGCAAAAATCCATGGTGTAGTAAAGAAAGATATGAAAGAACATATCATATCAAAGATGAAATGGGTATTGCTTACGACCAATCCATCTTAACTTGAGCTTTTATTACATTTTGTTCAAATAATTTTTTATTGATCCATAAATTATTATTACTAGCCTTTATATAACTGACCAGCTTTATAAAATTTTAATGTTTGAGATGGCTTATGTACGACCAAATTTTGGAGCAGTATGAGAAATCTCAGGGTATATGTAATCCTTTGTTTTATTTTCCATAGTATTACAATTTAATTCTTCTGGATGCCTGTGTCACTCTTTACAATACTTTCAGGTACAGCTTGACCCAGTATGTTTTTATGACATACAAGAAAGCGAACAGAATTTTAAAAACTAAGAAAGAAAGCCCTTAATGGTACATTATTAAGGTAGTGCTTTAGTTGTGATGGCCTTGGTTTTGAAAGCGAGATACTTCTGTTAAGTGATTCCTTCTTTTTTTCATAACAATGCTTTCATTTGGAATTCTTTTCGAGGGCTCGCTCTTGCTGTGCATTATTCTTGCTCTGCCTAAACAGCCTTACCTTGAGACAGTTATTGGCAGCAGTACAAATTATCTGGCTCCTGTAATGATGCATTAGAAGAAGAGTATGAGAAACCAGTGCAAATTAGCAATAAAAAACTGCTAAAGATATAGATCACTGGCAACAATTTAGGAATAATATCTCTGCCTGAAGAAAATTCTGGTGATTCACTGGTAATTTGCTAGAAGCCTTTTAACTTGGTTCTCATTTGTAAAGTTAATAGTAGGTTATTTTGCATTGTGATTGAAAGACCTGAAATCTTAGTTATTATTTAAGACTACTGATTTCTCCAAGTGGAAATTTAGCCATATATTAAAGATCTTCTTGTCATAAATGATACAGACAATAATAAGAATATTGTTTTCACATATGTTAAAACGCTACTCTGGTGAAGACAGTACCTTTGCTTGGGCATGAAGTTTGCCTGCTGGCTGGCACATAAAGTAAGCTCTCACTTCAGGCAGCTGCTACTACGATGAGGGTAAGAGCCAGCAAGTTTTGCAGTGAAGAATGGGGGATCCTGTTGTGATTCGAAGGGCTTGTGGGATTTCTGCAGTCAGGGCTGACAAAGGAAGCAGTTGCCTGCAGTGTATTCCTGTCTGGGGATTCTGTACTGCGGTTGAAGAGGTCCTGGAGGGTCAGAGAAGGTTTTCTCTGTACAGCCATGGTCTCTCTTGTCCTTTCTGGGCACCACAGAACCCAAAACTCTAGGGGTTCGTGGCTAATTGTCCCAGAATGGGGTTGTATCCTTCATTCCTGGAGCTGGGCTGGAGCAACGCAGTCCCAGCCTCAGGATTCAGCCCACACTGATCAAAGGCCTTGAGCTCACTCTGTGCTGATCGTGCTCTGTATCTTTGTGGAGGATACAGGGGGTGCTGACATCAGTTAACAAAGCATTCCCTGGCGCTGGGAGAACTGGCAGTCTGAGGCTTTTCCCAGCTCTGATGGGCACCGTGCAATTAAAGATTAAAATCCTGTACTGCACATGAGGGGCACACATGTCCTTTTGGATCCTCACACAACTCTGCAAGCTTTATCAGAAGGACCATGGGATACAGATTTTAACATAAATATTTTACAACAAGTCAAACAAATATAACAGGCAGAGATAATTTTTACATAAATGTATATTAAATCTTTAGTATTACGAGATTGTATTGAATGCAATATAGTAGGGATATCTGTTTCATTTTAGACAGGAATTTTTGACTATGTGCTGATTTCTTTTTTTCCCTCACTTCCACAAAGACATGTCCTGTGTGTGGCTTCTGATGCTTTATTGCCTGTTGGTGTGTGAAGGTGGAAACACGACTAGGTGAGATGCCACTGTGAGGGTGGCCAGAGTAAACCCTGGTGTACAGGAGTGGTTGCAGGGGACAGAGGCTTCTTAAGCAAAAGCAGAGGGATGCTGAATCATGCCAGAAAAACTCTGTAACTGGCTGGGTCCTGAGTTTGCTTCTTTCCAAATGCTACAGAAATAAAATAATATAAACTGTTGGAGGAAAAGTTCAGTTTTCAGAGGTCAACTCCACTGTGCCAGAGGCTTTGTTTAATTCTACCCATTACTCACAGCATAAAAGCAGTTGTAGTTGATTGCGGTGTATTAGCATAATAAAGTTTATTTGTGGTACAAAAAAAAGGCTCATAATGCTTAACATTTAAAAAATATATCTCTGTGACATTTGTCCTTTCCATTTGATCTGTATTTTCCAGAGTTGCAGGCGTGCACTTCCCTTCAGAGGTCATTGAATAGCCTGGGTGTGTTTTTCTTAAATGGCATTAAAGGCACACTGGGAATTTAGTCAACTTGCTACTGAAATGCACTCAGTTCTGCGTGTGCAGTGTAATTCACCTACAGATACCTCACTGAACTGAAATATTCGTGTCATAGAAAAGACGCCTTTTCATAATGAGGCATTTCTGATGAAATAGCATTTTGTGTTCCATTCCACTGTTGTACACTCAGGACAACATTCAGCAGAATTTTGCCTTCTCTTACACTATGATAACAGACAGTGGAATTTCTCGCACTGGCATCCGGTCAAGTTGATGGAAAGATGCCAAGTACTGTGAGTTACACTTGTATATCTTCACTCTTGATTTCCTTATTTTGGTTCTTGCTGGTAGAGGATTTACAGAGGTATTTGTTAATACTTTGGAGGAAATCCTGGCCTCAGTGAGGCCAAAGCTTTACTCCTAAATGCAAGATGACATACAAGGAGAATGTTTGGTTGCCTTTATTTTAATTGTTTTGGCTTTAATAACTGTGTTTTTTATACTGCTTTAATCTCATCCCTGTCAGCATTATGGATGTGAAAAGTCTATGCAACAGAACAGACCAGTATTCAGACTTTATCTAAATTAAGATCAGAAAAATATTTTTCAGTGTTAATAGATCCTGAGAAACCATCATATTTGCTTTGAGAAATAAAGTGCTATGCAAGTGCTAAAGCAGAATATGCATATTGCTATTAATATTAGGAATGTCAAATTGCATCAGTGTCTCGGAGGATGCTGCACACACTCCTGACACTTCAGTTCAACCTCTGGTCTGCATGACACAGGTTTGTGACAGATGTTTTGCTGAATGAGAAAAAACATGATTGGTGGGTTATTTGATTTTGGCTGATACAAATCTTTTAGAAAATAATCATGTGTCTTAAGTCTGCTTAAATGAGCGTCTATTCTCTTGATCATGGAAAATACAGTTAGGAAACTCATTTAATATGCAGCTAAAAATGTAGTATTTTTTCCATCACTGATTTTCAGATTGGAAAAAAAAGGTTATGTGGGTTTATATTTCATGCTTCCATCTTATGCAGGGCATTTTTTACAGGCAAATTTCTTGTCCTAATTTGATTTCAAATATGGGCTTTGTGCAGCCTATTATTTAAAAACTTCTAGGAATATATAAGCTTGCTCTTTTTTTTTTTTTTTGCTGTTTTCCTTAATAGGAAACTTAGTTGATATGTAATTTAAATGTG
>JAYRBT010000010.1:14053156-14085998 GCA_036023395.1 Myiotriccus ornatus | reverse complement strand
CTCTCTGAAATCAATTTATAATAGCTTACCTTTGTTTGTTGTAATGTTTTGCCCAGTGCAAGTGGCTTCTTAAGCATTACAGATGGCATCAGGAAAAAAAAGAAAAGGGGGATCTGTTCTGAGACTCAGGAGATCTGGACTTTAATTCTGTTCATCATGTGTTTGCCATAGGCAAGTTACTCTGCCTGCAGTTATGTCACCTGAGACCTCTGGGTCTGACTGTGATACCACAGTAATAACTTCTGCACTGATTTAATAGCAGTCATGAAATCAGGCTGATCCGTCAGCTCCCACAGTCGCTGTGCCCATCACTGGTCCTGTGGGATGTTATGTTTGCATGTCCAACCTTCACTGCTAAGGTAATGAAAAGCACTCTACTTTTCAGTAGAAGGTTCACCACTCCTTACATTTCTTAGTTTGATGGAGGTTTGTTGGGTGGTTGTGGGTGTTTTTGCACTGGAATTTTTGCAGCAGATCGTAGGCTCCCAGAGCTGCTGCTGGCCCCATTCCAGCATCCTGAAAACTTTAATCACACCTTTGGAGGGTCTGTGCTCCTAAACAGATGATTTCAGCAGATGTCAGGGAAATAAATCTTCCTGAAATGAAAACACATTATTCATTCTGTGTTTCCTCAAGTGGAGTTGTTTGTGGAAGGTAATGCAAAGGAGCTGGAACTGGAGACTGAAGTTCTTTGGGTTTTAGACTAGGGGAGACATGGTAGCTGTTCAGATTGTTAGGTGGCTTGTCCTCCAACACTGCCCTGCAGCCCCTCACAGGGCAGGGATGGGGATGCAGCTACTTCTCCTACCTGATCCTTGGCCTCTGCTTAGCGAGGACACAAATTAACACCAAGAGAGTTGGAACTTTGGTAACAGACACTGTAATGGGACTGATATAAAGCTTGAACAGCCCGTGGCAACAACTTCTATCTGTTACCTTCTGACTTAGATTCAGACTGGCATCTGGTGTGAGGGTCTGTGCTCCAGTCAAACACCAGATGGTGTTGAGTGTTGCTTATATGTTACCCTGTAGGTCACGTGTGTGTAGCTGGGTGGAAAGATGTGCAGATGAAATGTTGCTGTGTAGTCTCTTGCCTGTCTGTTCATTTCAGTGGGGCAGGCTCAGATAGCCCTTCTACTTTCTGTGTTATCTGAATTAAAATTAAAAAAAATCCTCCCTTTTCTCTGTGGCTCTGTTGAAGAGCATCAGTGAGCATCACTGCATTTATTGTGAATGGTCCTTATTTTCAACGTTAAAAGATTAGCAAAATCTCATCAATAATTTTTAGATATTTTTGCAAAATTTGTGTCAAAAATAGGAGTTTTTCAGTCAGTATTGGTTTGGTCCCTGAAGGAGAATGAGTTAAAAACACTGCATTTTGATTTTTGTAATGCTAAGGGATTTCTAATCCTTTGCATCTCGGCCCGTGTTCCAATCTCGGTCTGTACCCTCTGGTGGAAGAAGCACCTGCTGAAACCCACCTAACTTCCTTTCTTGCTAGAAAAGCCCTAACATTTCACTGAAGATCAGTGCAGCTTTTGGATACCCATATCTGCTCAGTGTGGGTCCAGTTTTCTCGGAATATGAGAGTCAGGAGGACTGTCAAAGGGAACCAGTCCTCCCTTAATGGGAATGTGTATGGTCTTCCAGCAAAAATATCAGTCTCTGATTCTATAACGACTTATGCATGTGATTAAACTTAAGCATATGAAATATCCTGCTGTACTCTCTTAAGAGTAACCCTTTGCATAATTAAAACTTAGAAAAACCTCATTATTTTTTTCTTAGAGGAGAGGATGATTTAAAAGTTGTGTCACTGTGATTAAAATTACTAATTTTGTCTTGTAAGTGCAACTGATGATCGAGATGAAAAAAGACGGTTAGAAAATTATTATTGTTCTCATTTTTCACATTAAAGGTTTCCAGGCTCTCAGAATGTAGCCACACACAATCTGTATTCCCACAACTGCAGGGTGGAAATGAGCAGCAGAGGACAGAGTGGAAGGGAGAGAGAGAGAGAAAATCTTGATGGTGTTTCCAAAACTGATCAAGTAAGTTCCACTTCCATCTTCTGGAGCAGATTCTCGGATTTCCTGGCCATATTCCTTGCTACTTCTGCTGCCAATAACCTCTTTCTATTGGTTGTAGTAACAGACAAGCAGCTGTTTGTGTGGCTGAGCACCAGTCAAGAAATCCAATGTGGTACATGTCGGGTCAAGAACTAGAGGCTCCTTTCGAAAAAAAGAAGTTAAGCTGATTATTGTTTATGGAAACCAAACTCAGCAAATAGGTTAACATTAGTAGTGATGTGAACTGTGATCAGGTTACGGTGCTCTTTCCAGCAGAATAGTGACATTTTCATTTTGCCCCTTCAAAATACGGCTATGAATGTATTGCTGAGCTACATCGCTGCATTTATAATTTGCTGTCTTTTGTTTTACTGGAATAGACACATTTCAAATGGTTACCTATCTCATACAGAGTATCTTTCGTTCTGATATTGATGATGATTCATCAATTTTAAGAGAATCCTTAAAGGTAGTGTTCCTTTTCCCAAGATTTGAGTGATGTTTCTTATCCAGTGGCTAATTTTCAGTGCCTGCCTCCCAATTTGCACAAATAATTGACAGCTCATTAACAACTCAGTGGGAGCTCTGAAAAGCAACTGAGAAAAACAACTTGAGTACAACAAGGGGAATAAAGTATCTTCCTATCAGTTGTGCTGATAGTCTCCAATCATATTTAAAACAAGGTTAGAAAACAACCTAAGTATAAATCACCCAGGAAGAAAAGATTATGCTTGCATAGACAGCTCCTGCAAACTTTCACCAGGCTGACTGGGGCAGCTCGTCTGAAGTGTGTGGATGCTTGGGGTCGATGGCTGTCTGTGCTGGGAGAGGCTCTGTGGTCCTTCTGTGCTGACACTGCTGTGGCTTTAAAGGTTTGCTATGCCTTTCTTGGATTTTACACCAAATTTTGCCAACCTAGTTAACACTGTTGGTTTTATCTGCATAGTTGAGCCGCAGGACTATTTTTTGTTTGTTTGCTCTTTAATTAAGTGCTGGGCTTGGGGAAGTCTTCTTGTAAGTGTGGAAAAGTAGTTTACCATTATTATGGCAAAACCAGTCTCAACAGATCCTGTGGCCGGTTCTGCTCCCAAATCCACTGGCTTCTCTTCTTAAACAAAAGTTCTTCTGTGCAAGAATAGAATTCTATCCTTAATTTCTCTGGAAAACGGCCCAGATCTGCATCCTAAACTCTGCCATGTCTGACCCTGCTCCAGCACACACTGCAGCTTGGTACCCAGACAAACAGTGGGGATCTGCCAGCAGTAACTAATACCAGCCTTGCATGACGAGAAAGGGAATTGTTGCCTTATTCTTTCCATCTTATGTGTGCAGTTCTGTTTGGTGACGTTGCATGCATATTGGAGATTTAGACTGGTCACTAGAAGAATGAGAAACCATTCTGTCCAGAAAGAAAAGGAACTGGAGTAGCTTTCTGAAAGCCAATTATGATCTTTGTCTAAGGAACCAAACTGATATCTCGTATCTGGCCTCATGCCAACATTCCCCCAGTTGTTTGTCTGAGATGATGAATAGAGGGATAACATTCGAGAACAGAATGCTTATTAGCACAGTTAAAAGCCTGATTACTGATAGTTCTGAGGAGCTGCAACTCCAGTTGCAGTGTTATTTCAGGAGCACAGCACTCCTACAGAATTCTGGGTCTGGGACATTTAGTTCAGATCACCAGAGTGTACTGATGAGGCAAATACATGAACAGAAAACTGGAATTGGGGAAAGGAAAGGTACTCTTTTTTTTCTTTTTTCTGTTTCTTTTTTTTTTTTTTTTTTTTTAATATTCTGAAAGTGTTCTAGCAATTAAATACAGTTCTTGAAATAATTTATTTCCTTGGGAATCAAATTAAGATTGTAGCAGCATGTGGTTTTAGCCATGGTAAATAGATAAAACTGTATTTAATGATTTTATCAATATTTTATGTTCTTGTTCTTTTATGTGTAATTGGTGATCCACCAGGCACTAAGTTAGGCCATTCCCATAAGTAAATATTTTGATAAATCCAAAAGGCTATGCAGAATAAAAAATACTACTTGGAAACATAACTATTGACAGTATCTTTCCTCTTGGAGTATTAATATTGCTTGCTTTTATGTGGTATTTGTAGTAATAAAAAGAAATTTGGAAGAAATTGAAGTAAGCAGGAAAAGGCTACTTTATATGTAGAAGTGTTTTTTGAGAGGAAGGAAAAAAAAAGCTTGGTTTAGAGTGTAGCAATGTGATTCAAGAACTAATTAAAACACTGTAATGCTACTGCACAAATATAATATAAATTGGGTATTGTTCCCAGGACAAATATTTCTCTGTAGCAACTGGTAATTGCATATACAGCATTTAGTCTACAAATTATGCACATAAATACATCCTCTGAAATTACCAGCATTGTTTTGGTCCCAACCACTGTTCAGGTATACGGTGTGTACCGTTGTTCAGGTATGGGAGGTGACAGACACAGCTAGTTGTGTACACACAGTGCTGGAGGCTGGCACAGGATGTGTCCAGCTGACTGACAGCTCTTTGGATCCAATCCACACCAGGAGTTGAGCACTGAGCCCAGAAAACAAGGCAACTGCTGTCCACTTCTTGCCCAGCAGTAGAGACACACTTTTAAGGCCAGGATTTCAGACAGATGTTGTAGTGGAGACTTCCAGTGTTGTCTCTCTCTATTTTGATGGCTGGGTAAACAAAGAATTGGCTTCTGCCACAGCTGTCAGTAAAACAGTTTTGAAATTCTCATTTGCAGTTATTTTCTAAGTCAAAATCAAACAGATCTCCACACAGTTCTGTTTTCTACAGTCTGGGCCTGCTTGGTTACTTTTACTTTGTATTCTATGCTCTTGTCTCTACTGTTCACTGGGCAAGTAGCAGTTTCTTTCTTATTTCTGGTTTTCAGACTTGCATTATTCACAAACTTCTGTTTTGAATCCCAAAAGACAGAAAAGCTTCATCATGCATTCAAATCCACACATATTTTATAGGAACATCCACTGGTGATGAGCGTCATTGGCAGCTTTCACAAGCTAACATTAATTATGCACATAACGGAGAAGCACCATGGCTGGGAATCATCATATTTAATAAAAACACTGACTTCTAGTCATGGATCATTTTATCGCTCCTTGGGGCTATAAATCACTCATGTCACTAAGATATATGCTTTTCCTCTTTTCACTTTATTCTTTGTAGAAAACTGCTGCTGGTGTGGTGAGGGGGAGAAGAGGAAAGTGTCTCGCTTTGTCTTTTCGAGTGAATGTCTTGGTGGTCTCCAGTGAGGTGCCGGGGCAGATTGTGTGGCTGTGGGCGAGCACAGAGGAGCAAACGCTGAGTCTGAGTGCCAGGAACAAGACCAAGTCAAGGCTAGACTCTGTGCAGTTGCTTTGCTCTACCATCTCTTGCAGGAGAGTTATCTTCAGCATTTAAGGCTGTGTCGTATTCTTTCCTTTCTCCCCTCAGGAACGCAGGACAGAAAAAGGTGTGGAATGTTTTCCAAAACAAGGGGTTCTTTTGATATTTCCAGAAGGTGGCCAGGTACAGGATTAGTCACCTGGTGGCTGAGTCAGCAAAACCCTTTCCCTTGGTTCTTGTGATCCTGAGCTTTGTAATGTTCTTTATTTCATAAGGTGATCTTATTTAATTAATCGTGTGTGCAGTGAGACAACAATGTTCAGAGGAAGAACCAGAAATTCTGAATTCCCTCCAGAACATCAGTCAGGTTCTTTATATTTCTTATCTAATATTTGTTTCCTTACTTTCCTATGAATTTTTAGGTTGGGCATATGGACAAGTTGTTAAAGTATTTCTCAACTTGTCAAAAAAGGGGAATACTAAGAATTCTGTTTATTTTTTATTCACGAAGCCTTTGGAAAAATGTTTCAGAAATGCTGTTGCATGCAAGTTAAACCCAAAAACAATACTGGGACCATTGATGTGCAAAATGCTGTAGGTGCTGCTCACAAACACTGCACAGACCTTAATTAAGAATACGAAATAAGTAAGTTAAAACTGTCTGACAGATGAAGAAATGTGACCTAGAACACCAGATAACATGTGGTCGGAATTTTCCTGCCTGAATCTCCTTTTATTTTTACCGGTTGAGTCAAAACATTTCATTTCAACCAAAATTATATTTATTTCAATTTCCTTAAAAGATAGACCTTGGACAAAAAGATATTTTCCTTTAAGATGCCATCTAATTTCAGGTCTTCTTTTTTTCTGCCTCTCACTGATGGCAAGGTCATTTCTGCCTACTGTTGTGTTTGCCATCTCTTGTAGTCTGCTTGGCATTTGGATCAGCCAGCACTTTGGAATTACAGATCCGGTGCCAGGAGTGGCTGATGACAGTGAACCCAAACACACAGACTTGCCTGGTTATATCCGAAAACGGTGTGGCCACAGTTTTGTAGTGCAGCATCTCCAACGCAAAGATTTCAGGGTTATATATAGAATTCTTATACTCTGCTCAAAAAGTAAGTTATTTGAGAATTGTTGGTCAGATTCTTAAATAGCTTCTTGTTAATGTAGGGGAAGTTTATAATTTTTTCAGGCTTCTTGTTTTCCTTTGTACTTCCCTTTTCTCAGTGCTTGGTGCCTGTTCAGGGTTTATCACTGCGGAAAAAAAGAAGTTTCTGGTGAAACATGGAGTTTCTAAAACAACCATTTTGCTGTCAATGACAAACACAGATTTTAGTCACGAGCGTTAAAAGCTGGAGTAGAAGTTTTCAAAGTTTATTTTCTAAGAATCAGAGGTAACTTACTCTTTTATGGCTGGAAGTTTCCATTTACCATCTGAAACTTTCTCCTAAAACAGGTCTCCAAGTCTTTTTATGCAATATGTGTTGAGATGATGTATGGTTAGAGAAGCTGTCTGTTTTAACTTGGCATTCCCTAAGTGTGAAGACACCAGATCAGGCCCACAGTTTTGTTTTAGCTCCCAGAAAGATTAACACACTTATATTAATGTGACTACGCCTTGCATTACAGCACTTCTCAAGCTGTGAACACACATTAATTGATTTTGACTGAAGCAATTGAAAAAGTGGTGCAATGAACAGTTCATTCCACAAATATATTTCTTATTAGAAGCAGAGCTGAGGATTTATGAGAACATTGCCTGTTTAAACATCAGGCCTTTGAAACAAATTGAATCAGTTTTAATTATTAAAAAAAAAAGAAATGTAAAAACTTTCAGAGTTTATAAGCCCTAGGGTGGCTTAATTAAAACTGAAGAGAAATTAAAATTATCAGAATTTAGAGCAACAGGAAAAGAAATGATAGGTAGGAAATTTCAGGCTATAATAAGAAAAGAAATAGCTTTAAGTCACTTGGTAATTATAGAGTAAAACTTCTTGCATATGCTGGCTCAAGTTATTAACTGACCCAAATCTCTCTAAAGCACGTAGGCCTTAGCCTAAAATATCACATTTATGTATAGAGAGTTCTACAGTGAAGTAACTTTACATCAGTTAGTTACCATGTTAATAAAAATAAACTACTGATAATTTATCATAAACTCTCATCACCGTAGTCCTTAAAATTGTAGATTAAACTACTTTTAGATTAGAAATGAATCCGTAATTTAAACTCAAGCTGTTTTCGGTATCACTGCTGCAAATGTGGTTTCTGTCAGTCTGGAATATTCCCCACAGCCTGTGACACCCACTTCTGAGAGAGCTGTTCACTGCAGTCCACTTGCTCTGGAAGATCAGTATCAGCAGCACGGAGAATCAAAGGCTTCCTGTCGATAGTGGGTGTCCTGTGCTGGGTGCCCCATGCCCTCGTGCAAAGCTTAATGCACCTTCTTAACCAGGAGTCCACAGTGCTCTTGTTTAGTGGTGCTGCACAGGTCTGTGTGAAGACTGCTGGGTAGCACAGTGGCAGGAGTGACCACATGAAAAAGGGGACCACACGCTCTGCAGGGGACAGATGCTTTTGCTGATGAAGTTCTTTGAGGAAATAACTGATCTCTTTTGCTGCTGAGGCATCTGCCTTCCTGGAATCCATGGTGTCATGGTCTGCGTGTGCATTTGTCAATAAACATTCTTTTATCTACCACAGGGTCCATCCTAACCTTCTTCAGTATCCACCTAGACTTGAGTATTATGATCCATGACTTTGTCTTGCCTTTTACACTGTTCTTAGTTATTTTTTATCCTAATATTTAGGGGCTAGAAAAGACTTTATTTTAGTTACTAAGTTTCATTAGATCAGATAGGAAGAAAAGAAACTGTGTTCAAGATTTCATCTTGATTTTTATGATTAGGAAACAAGTTCAATATAGGTGTGTGTACTCAATGAAAAGCCAAACAGTAGCAAATCCAGGCACATCATAGCATGGCATCAAGCTTCTATTCAAGGTTCATCATCTCAAGGCTTGGAAAAACATGATCTCAGATGACAGACTGCAGTCCATTGTTGGATCTGTTTGTTTGAGTTAACACTGTAGTAATAAGTCATTTCTTTAATAAAGCCATGGCAAACAGATAATAATTCTGTCTTCTGCAGCTGACAGTTCAGTGTACAATAGCAGCTTAATACTGCATGAAGAAATTTTTCTAATGTTATTTCAGCAGTCAAAACTCTCAGAAAACTTAGGGTAGATGGAAACACATACTATTTTTACTTAGCTCTCTACCCCTCTGAAGGAATGGTCAGTTGATTTCTGACCTTTCAGAGTAGGCAAGACTTATCTAAAATGTCTATATAATGTGATATAATTATTTTTCCTACTTATTTTTACAAAATAAAAGGAACAGTGTAGAGAGAGCCATTGCTGAAAACTCCACAGGAGATTGCTCTGTCTTTTCAAACTACCCTGTGTTAATTGGATACGATAAAAGATGGTGTGTTGCATATCTTCATCCTAAGTTTACAATTATGTTGCATGACAGATGAATGAACACTGCTGTCTCTGATTTTACACTAAAATAGGAGAAGTATTCAACTTGAAGAAGTAATTCAGGGATTAAGTTGGAATAGAAAGAGAAATGAGATTCTTTTTTCCTACGTTGCAGTCGTATTTTCTGGGATTTTCTCTTGTGACAACATTGCAGAGATATCCCGCAGAATTCCTCGGCGTGGGGTTTGTGGTGTGTCAGAGACAGGTGGCTGTAGGTGACACCACGTGGTTTTAGAGTCAGGCAAGCCCAGATGGGGAAGAAACTGCAGGTGAGCCTGGCCATTGGTAAAAGGGTGGTGAACAGCTCTGAACCATACACACCACGCTGGCGTGGTGCCTGTACGTGGGGCTACGACCTCAAAAGCTTCCTGAAAAAGAACTTCATTTATTCACAGCAAAAAAAGACGGCAATAGCAGTTTTACCTACTCTCAGTAATAGCTCCTCTCTGAGCTGAGGGAAAAAGGCAGTTCAGGTGCCATTACCACTGTGTTGAGCCTTCATTAAGGGTGCAGTTCGTGATGGGTTTTCTCGCCTGTCACGTGTGTTCCCTGGTAACCCACTGGTTCTTAATTACCCCAAGGTATTCCAGGCCTGTCTTCTTTAGACAAGTGCACAGCTGTGTATTTTCTGGGGGATTACTACTTGAGTCCTGGTCTGAGCATTATTTGGATTATAAAGTATAAATTTAGAGGTGTCAGGCTCATGTATTTTTCATAAGGGATGTGCAGTGGTTAGGAGGTAACAGTAGTTTCAGAGGAATTAATCTGCTGCACAATGGTTGCGCTGATTGTGTGAATCATCCTTGTACATTCAGTTCAGATTACAGTGCCCTGCTTACTGCTTTAAAAGCTCAGTATTCACACTTCACATATGACATATTCATATATTGTGAGGACCTTTTGGAAAAAAAAAGGAAAAGAATTTAAAATACAAATGTGTTTGTATGAACAAACTCGCCTGTCTGTATCTGGATTAGCAAATACTTCACTTCTGATATCAGCTGTTCAAAAAGGCCTCACAGCTCACATGATGTGCTTTCTGTTGTTACTGCTGAGAAGCAGCTCAATCAAAATACACATGTGGTCAAAACAAAAAAAAAACATTTGTCCTGTTGATTAATTTACATAAAGCTGCAATCAACATGTTCAGATAAATGCTTGAAATGGAGCCTCTCTGTTGGCTTTGGGAAACGAGTCAGTTCTGTGCTGTTCTACCAATGAAAATGTTGAATAATACATTAAAATTTTTAATTTCAGAAGAAAAAATTAATATTGCAGAAGTTTGATAAAATTACTGATTTTCCCCCTTATAACAAAATCTTACTTTCAAAAAACAAATTGTATTTTAAAAGTCTCCAAATACTGTTATTTTCAGAGATGTGAAGTGAGCACTAAATTTATGTTTAACTAAAACAGAACGTGAATTCTTTGTTAAAACTAGCAAAGAATGTTAATACAGTGGCAGAAAAAAACAAAAAAAACTAAAACCATATTTGTTAGTGCCAAGAGAGAAAATACTTTTTCCTTAGTTAAGCAGACCATATGGTTTTAGCTTGCCCCGATATTTGTAAATGCTATACTCTCACATTGTGCTGTCACACTGGTACCAGGGTGACCATCAGCACTGACCTGGCGTGTTGGCAGCCTCTGGTACAGCACTGCACTGGGCACCTCTGCATGGCAGGGATGGACCAGAGGGGCATTTCTAGTCAAGAGAGACCTGGTTTTTTTCCTCTTTCTGACTGAGGAAATGCTCAGGTTTTGTGGGCTCAGATGTGCCCTTGCATGTCCAGTGGTGCTTCAGTGACCAAACTCGCTGAGATCCCCTGCTAGCTGGGCAAATAACAATAGAAATACTGTTTAAATAGTTCATTTCTTATCTTGCTAAATTTGTCAAATCTTTATCTCTGCCTCTTTGGTCTTTATCTCATTCTCTGTATGAATGGGATAAAATGGTCTGATAGTCTGATAAGTCCTCAAATCAGCTTTTCATTTGGTAGTAGAAAAAAAAATGTCTCAAAAGGCTCCTGTTTCTCTTACAGATAGTAATTTGTGTTTTGCACAAGCCCTTGAGTGTTCCAGGTTGCTTAATCATGTGAATGCAAGACTCAGCTGCTGAGCTGTTGTTCTCTGCTCATAGCTGGTGCCTTGCTTGTTTAATTGCTGTGAACATCTTCAGTTTGATGACAAGATATGTAATGAGGCACTGGCTATCTGTGCATCTGTGTACACAGAAGCCTCAAGAAGGGAACAGACAACACCACATCTTAATAGAAGGTTTATAATTAGCCTGGTCATATACATATCTGTGGATATTTTCAATTATTTTTTTTTTTTAAGTACCATATAAATTCTCCTTTTCATCTAAATTTGAAATACATTTTTATCTTAACACAGGATATGTTAAATACTAGTACATTGTGTAAACTGAGGTGCATGAAAATATGATAACAAATACCAATTTTTATTTGGCAGAATTTCTATTGTCACGCTTTCTTGAATGGAGGGCACCTCTTCCTTGTTTCTCTCAAAAATGCAGTCTTCACATGTCTTGCAATTAGTATTTTCCATAAGCTTCATTACTGATGTGCTTTTCTTTTTTTAATATTTTTTTCTGCCTAAAGTGGCCGAGTATAGCAAAGTGTCCAATGAAACAACATCAACACACATTTTATAAAAGATTCTTTGTAAAAATATTACATTTTAAAGATACTTTGTGTAAAAGAGTCTGGGTATTTCCCTCTCTGAATTCTTCTAACTCCAGAATGGCAGATGGAATGAGAATTGTGTAGTGAGAAGATCTTAATTCCTTTCCCCTTTAGGCTTGACAAGTCATGTCAGAGATGTACCATATGTAGTCTTAAGCTATCGATTTTAATTTATTCAATGAGAATTAAGTACCAGCCTAGCTTGGAGAGTACTGGCTTTAATATTTTTGCTGGCTGTTATTTTGCAAAGTGATGACAATGAATACCCTTCCTCCCTCCCTTCCTCCTCAGATTATAAATTCCTGATGAAGGCTGTTACTATACACTGAGGCAGAAATGGACTGAACATCTTTCCAGGGTCCTGTGGACTGCGAAATTACAAATAATAGTAATGATTTTACCTTAATTAAGCTTTTTCTTTTGCTGGGGGGGGGGGGAGTGGTTCTGCTTAGCATGCATTATTACACCTTTGTTCTTCATAAATGAAAATAAGCAGACTTTGTTTAGTCTACGGCCAAAAAGAAATTAAATAATTCTTAGACACTCTTTTCCTGTTTTCATTTATTGCAGGTTTAAAAATTGTCTTTCTTAAAGCCAATTTCAAAATATTCCTCCCTTTTATTGCTATCTCTTTTTGCCACCTAGAGTCTGTCAGTTTTATGTTCCAGAAATGATTTATTTCTTTTATCTTTTTTTTTTTAGTGTTGTGTCCCTGTGAAGAATTAAAATACCTTGCATAATTAAGAGCTGTATGCAATGTGAAGTAGAATTGATTAGCTAACAACAAAACTCTGTTTCTTTTGGTTTGGGTTACTGCAGCTGCTGTAATTGCTAAAGACAAAGTTATAAAAAAAGGGAAGAAAAGGGAACACCATAATCACTCTTAGAGCCACCAGAATAGTAGGAGGGTTTAATTGCCTTGGTTGGCTGTATCACTAATGAGTACAGTTCCATTAGAAGTTCTGCGGGTTGTTTAATTATAACTGGAAACTTGCATTTCCCTTTTTTCTAGAAGACTGTGTTTCCTTGGTGCCCTCCCTGGTGAAAACCACGTGGTAGCCCCAGCACAGCTTTGGAAACCTCGGGAGGTCAGAGCACAGAGGCCACTTCTGCCTCCCACCTTGGTGAATGTTTCGTACCGACCATGGGGAAACAAACTCTGCCCATTGCTCGTCAGTGCACATCTTACTGCACACTTTTGCAGTAAGAGTTTCAGATTTGGAAAACAATTTTAGATTAAGGGAGGACTTAGTGTCTACCTTAAAAGTTAGGCGGTTTTTTTTCTTGGTTTTTTTTTTTTCCTTCTTGTTTTGTACTTATCCTCTGCAAAATGTCAGAATTCAGTAGGTCTGCACACGTATAATATTTCTTGGTTTTTGTCTTCCAACTCTTTTTGGATTAAGAGATTTAGAAAATATATAGCTTATCAAGAAGTACAGCTGTATAGCCCCAAAATAAAACTAAAAATAAAAGTGTATGCATTAGAAAGATCTTAGCATACAGAGAGTAGGAAAGTAGAATCATCCAGTCTTTCTGAAACCAGTTTATCATTAGAAATAACTAAGGAGACTAATTAAAGCATGAATCCTTTTTGATCCTCTCTTGAAATATTAATTTCCTTCCCCCCCCACTCTCCCAAGTAAATTCTTTTTTTTCCTTCCCTGTGACTAAGTGGACTTATGAAATGGATGGGGGACTTTATTCAAATTATGGTTTTAGCAACAAAGTGTCTGGCATAGCTGCATTTGCCAGAAAAACAGTGATATGAGTAAGATTTCAACAAAAGAGATTTTAAGCAAATACAGTTTGTCCTGCCATTGCTCCCGTTGTTCCCCCATCAGCAGCAGGTGTCTAAATCTGCTTTGAGTAGCAGCTTCCAAAGCTGAGGAACTTAGAGACAATATGATATTTGGCGTTACTGGGAATCTTCGAGTGAGAATTAGGGAATCTTATGAGAACCTTAGAGCTGTCTGTGTGTCTGCTGCGTGCAGTGCTCTGATGCTGTCACAGCCATCACCCCGTGCTAGCAAAGCCTGCCAGCTGTTTGTTGAAAGCCTGAAGATCATGAGGTCCTGTGGGATTAGAGGAAGGGTGGTCTTTTGTGAGCAGCAGTTGTCCTTGTGTCCAGCTACCTCCACGGAGATGTCAAAGCCTTGCTGGTAGGACTTTTCTGTGCTGCTGTTGACCGAAACCCTTGGGGGAGCCAGCAGGGTAAGCTTGTAAGCTTTCAGGAGGGTTGTGCTTGGACAAGAGGGGCTGTTTAGCAGCAGATCCAGGCTGGTGATGAGTGAGATTGCAGATAGGCAGGTGGCTAAGCCATGGGTTTACCAGGAGTCTGGCATTTGGGAAATATATCCATTGCCATTAAAAATTCAAATTTTCCCGTGGTCCACAGCCTGCTCCCCCTTGTGCAGCACAGGGTGCAAGTCAGGTCGTGGATGCTGATGATGGCCACATCTCTTTGGCTGTGCTTCCCTCTGCCTTGAAATACAGATATCTTTGATTCCATTAGATTTTACTCAACAGCCAGCTGTAACCCCTGAGGGCTGCTTCACTCATTTCTGTGTTAAGATCCAGATTCGTAAGCCTTTAAAGTTGATAGATGGTTTTCTTTTATGTTACGTTAAAAGGGCTGTAAGGAACACCCAGTGATAATTTATTGAAAAGACAATTAACAATGAGGTTAATGACAGTGTACATCTCAGCTGTGATTCAACCTGGGAAAATAATTAGTACTTTTAGAAATACACAGGGTCTTTTTTTTTATTTTTACACAAAAGAACTGAATATATAACTTTTACTGCTGTCTTGTGGATTCATATTTTTCCTTTAATCTTTGTTACAAAGGTTAAGATTTTGCCATTTTGAAGTTTTGTGTATGAATTCCCTACTCACAAACTCTACAGCACTACCAGTGGTGTCCTCCTTTCTATGCCACAGCAGATTCTGGAAGGCTTTATTTTAATTTCCTCTTGTATTATAAACAACACAACAGAAGGGATAACCAGGAGTTAACCCTGGTTTTACAGTTATTCCAACATCACCCTAATGCCATGCTCCTCAGGTCAGCTCTTCCCAATCCAGGAAAAATATGTGCTGCTTCAGTGGTTGAGAGGCATCAAGGGCGAGGAATATCAGTGAAATTAGTGCCCACAGCAGTTTTTTCTGTCATCCCAAGACACAACTGTAGCTATAAGTGAAGATGTTCTTTGTAACCATTTTTGAGGGCAAAAAGAAATCTTCTGCTGGAGAGCTTTCATTATTATTGAAAGAATTTGGCCCAGGCTGTTCCAGAGGCTGGTAAAATAGCTATAACCATTCAGATTCAAACCTGAACTTGAATTTATGATTTTGATCTCTTTGCAGGGTCAGAGTCAAGGTGAGATAGCCCTCAGACTGCTGGCATTGGAAAGGAAAGATGTAGATTTCAGCCAAAGATAGCAAAAAGTAAGACTACCCAAGGATCGTGGTGCCTTTGTGCTTGCACAGGAACCTGGGAGAAAACAGTGAGTCTGATTCTCTGGCAGCCATAGAAGACAATACCCTCCGGTGGTATAAACTGGTTTTCCATCAGAAAAGGTTCAGAGAATGAGTCAAGCGCTGCCTGACAGGAAGATTACTTTTTAAAGGCCGTTCTGTGCAGAAGCAGATGGCTTGTTCCACTCCCAAAGTTTGCCTCGTGCAAGCGAGAAGGTCTAAATATGTCCTAAACTGCTGCTACTATTAAGCTTTGCAGATAATCCTTCCTACCTCTCGCAGACACTTCTGTCAGAGTTAGGATAACATCTTTCCTTCAGTGTAGGTGAGGGCACTCCTGAACTGCACTGAGAAGCAGAGACTTTACATAACTCACAGAACTCGGCAATTTTGTGTTTGTTTTCCTATCAAAGTGACTCTCTATGACAACGTGTGAAGTACGTACAGATGGCAAGAACAGTTATGTTATCGAGTTTGTTTCCTCTGCCAGTGCTTACAAAAAATAATCCTGGATCCCCATCTAAAAGTATAAATAAACGACGAAACAAAATAACTTTTCCTTTCACCGTCGGAATAGACACTTCAAAGTTCTTTCACAGAGTAGTTATACATGATTAAATGGGACAAGAAATCTTCTGAAGATCCCTGCATTCCTCACTCACATACCTTTCAAACTGAATCATCTATTTAGCCCCTAATTTACTTTTTTTTAGTACTCTTTAGACGTCCTATTACATTTGTTGTTAGAAAGTTACTCACATGGCCTGCAATCCAGCGGAGATACAAAAAATAAGATGATTAATGAAGGCAAGCTCCATTTCACTGCACATCTGGGTCTAAGCAGGGGTCTTGAGGACATTTGGCCTTGCCGGAACGAGCTAGGAAACCTTGAGTTTTTTCAGTTTTCCAGGAAATATTTTGGCTTTGCACAGCTGAGAATGTTTAGTTTGTATTGAAAGAAACTGAAAAGCCCAGATGCAAGAATCTTTCCAAATTAGCTGAAAACCCCAACCTTTTGCCATCAAAAGCAAGAGTTTTGACTATGATTTGAGTTTGTTTCTAATGAAAACTTTGTTTATTTTTATACCCCTTGAAATAGATACGTCAAGTAAAGAAATTTTAGGATGCTGTGTGACCATACTGGAGAGATTTCACAAAAAGAAAACAGATCTGAGCCTTGAAGAGGGCCAAAACTATGAAACATTTTTATTACAGAAAGAAAAAGAGCAGAGAAAAACGAAAATAAGGGTGAATACAGCAATTATGGATTCTTTCTCCCAAGTACTTTTCCTTTGTGAAAGGAGAATACTGTTTTCTGGATTTTTTTAACATTTGAGGGGTCAGCAGAACTGTTGCTTAGATTTTGTTCTGGTGGAATGGCTTTTTGTTAGTATTTTCCCATCCGTAGTGTCACAGCTGGAAAATAATCTGTGCAAAAAATGAAGGTACAGAATAAGAAAATATCTATGAGAAAACAACACCCCCCCACCACATTTCTGTGGTGTTGCAATAAATAATTCATAAAATAAATTCTAATTTCCTTCATTTCTTCATCTGTAGCACTCTGGTTCTACCTCCTTCAACTTACAAAATATGCATTTTTCTTCATATTCAAGCTGGTACTCATCAGTTCTTTTCTGTGGCAATGAAACATTTTTTTTTAATTCTGTGTATACAGACAAGCACTGAAAAATAATAATCGTTAGTTTTTCTTTCTTGTGAGGTATTGAACAGGAGAGATGAAAATTTTCAACTTCTGTGGGGAGATTCAAGTGGGATTCAGCAAACATTTGCAACATTTTCCAAGTAATTCAAAAAACAAAAATTTTTCATTTACTTAAAACATCATGAAGTGAAATAACTTTAACTGATATAGATACACCAAAATAGGAGTGAATTAGAAAATGTTTCTTAAGAAGTAATATTTATATATAATTTTAAAAATAATTCAGTTAATCTAGCAGATTCCACTTAGTTGCTCATTGACACATTGCTGGCACCACTTCAGCACATTTTATTTTTGACATTTGTATGTCTTTGACCTTTTATACCAATTTAAATGCTTGAGATATGATCCTTCCAGTCAGCTGATGTAATAAAAAGTAAAGATGTAGGATGTCATCACCTTGTCAAGCCCCGGAGCATCTCTGAGAGGTCAGTCATTCACTTCTGGCTTCGGGTGGAAAATTCTCTCACGAGACGTTGGCTGTCCCTGGAGGGATCAGGAGGTGTCTGAGATGTTGGGGGATGTGTGTGACACTTGTGAACTGCTGCTCCAGCAGCAAATGAAGAACACTGATAGCTTTGTGCACTAGGGAAACTTTCTCCTCGTGGAATTTCTGTAGCAAATTTTGTATTAGATTTTGTGGATGTTTTCCAGTTTAATCCCCGAGTGGGCTGTGCAGTGGGGCACCCTGCACTGCTGGCCGGTGCAGTCTGTCTGCAGAGAACCCCACAGTGAACCTCTGGCTGTTAGCTGGTCCCCAAGACACATTTTAGGAGCATTCTGTGTGATATAGCATGTGCTGTTCAAACGTGGGTTCTGACATCCCTCAGAGTCACACTAAATAATTTCTTTCTTCCAGAACTTTGACTCCTGTGAAATTTAAATTTTGATTTTGGACTTGTTCTGATAGTTATACATGTCTGAAAGATATTTAAGTAGTGTAAATGAAGTGAATATCTCATTGGAGAAAATCTGTGTCTGAAATATTAATTCTACAAGTTGAAAACTGGAAGAGAGAGAATCCAAGATGACTGGTACAAAGCAGAGCCTTCCTTTTCTCGTGTACAAGGTACATTTCAGAAGGAGTTCCAATATTGGTTCAAACCACCAGTGGCAATAATCTGAAAAGCTGCTCATGGGAATGCATTTCTTGGCAATTACACATCGTGCCCCACACATCAGCCAGGCTGTGTCAGTTCAGTCTCCTGGAGGGAGGAAGGAAATCACTGATCAAACAGACACCAGGGACTATAAATAGGGAATATCAGTGTTCAGTCTTTAATATGAATTATATAAAGATTTTTGAGTTTGAGACAGAGTGAAATTGTGAGAGTGCCTGCAGGGATTGTGTCTTCATTTCTGAGGAGTAGCTCAAGGAAAGAGCTGCTGAATGCAGGAGAACGAGGGCCATTCTCCCAGAATGGACAAACATGCACACAAACCTGCTATCACTCCACTGCAGTAGGGTCCACTGTGTATTTTCCATCATTTGTCGGGAAAGGGTAAGCTGGCCCCTTCCTCCTAAGGATTGTTTTAAATACCACCTTTGATCTAATGAGTAACCATGCACTCTATAACACTTGAGTGGATTTTTGCAATGGCTTTGGATTTGACTAATTTGTTTTTGTCCAGTGGGAATTAGAAAAATGACTTTTGAGAGAGCAGAGCTAAATCACCACTGGATACTTTTGATATTTCCAATTTACATTCTTATATTTTCTATCTAAAGGTAGAGTATGAACCATGAGTGTATGTAAGCATGCATGTACTGGAGCTGATTTGCAAGGTTTAGTGAAGACATAAATGACTTTTTATAGAGTCCACGAAAATATTGCCACCAGTTCTGCCTTGAAGTGTTTGTTTTTCCAGTACCACTTGGTATGTTCTACTCACTTTTTTCCTATGACAAGGAAAGATGATATTTTGACATTTGCAGCCATTCAAATTCTTCTTAGCTCTAAATACACCAGCTTGGTTACACTTTAAGCTGTTTTAAGTGGACAATCCTGTATTCTGTGTTTTTGATGTAATGGGATTTTTGTTCCACCATTTTCTGTAACTGATGCTAAAGGATACAGAATTGCAGATATGTTTCCCAGTTATTTCTGTGCTTTTCCGTTGTGATATATTGGTGTTTAGACTTTTGATATAAACTAGTATTCAAACATTATTTTGGCCTGGCTTTAGTGAAGAGGAAGATAAGTAATTGCAGCAGAATAATTTTGACAAATAGAGTTTAAAAGGCAGTTAAATAAGCAACAAATTTATTAAATTTGCTATGTGAGCTGTTTGGGGAGGAAAATATAATTTCATCCAAAGTTAAATAAAAGAATTCTACTATAATGCAAAAGACTTACTTCTTGCTCAAATTAGAAAATTAATCTTAATGAGGAGTCAAAAATTCCAAAGGATCCATAGATGTAAATGGGTACACTAAGTTAATATAAAGAAGAAATGGTTGAAGAACTGCTTGTTATACAGATTTGTGGTAATGTGCGTGAAATCAATGTTATATGCACCGTAACACAATTCTCTCCTAATAAGATAAGCAGACTCCTAAAATAATCTCGTTCAGTCCGTTGGTCAAAGTGCTTGCATTTTCTTTAGAAAAATCCAAATAAACAGTTTGGTATATGCTCGGAAATGGAACAGCCAATACTGAATCTAATTTTGCTGTTTAGAACAGAAAGTCGGCACTTCTGTGTCAGTGCATGAGGAGAAGGCTCCAAGTGTCCAGGGCAATAAGTGTTTTCTGAATTAATGTGATGTGGCTTTATTTTAGAGGTTAGGGACCTTTTGGCATAGGTGTTTGTGTTTAGTTTAGTTTTGTTTTGGTTTTCAGTGCAATCCTCTGCAGGTTGATAAAGGGATGGCAACAAAAAATTTTGAAGTGCAGTAGTCAGCTTAGGCCTTGGAAACAATTACACTTAAGAAAGGGAAGAAGGAGGCCCAGGATATTTGCTAGAAAAGAGGAACTTTTCTTAGGGTAACTTTTTAGTGTATTTTAGTTGTTATTGTTAGTTAGTTGCTTGAAAATGCCTTGGCATCATGTATTGAGTACTGGAGTGTACTTAAATGCCTTCCTTGCTTCATTTTTATCTTTAAAAAAACCCAACTCTCTCTTTTGTGTGTGTGTGTGTGTGTGTGTTTGGTGTTTTTTTTTAGTAGAGTAGTCTGTGAGTTGCTACTGAGCCAGGCAGGTAAACCAGTCAAGTGCTGAAGATATTGTTTCCTCATTAACTCTGTAATGATGTGACGTGTTGGTATGATGCACATTAAACTCATAAATTTATGTTTAATATAGGTTAAATTGCTTGTGTAAGCCTAAATAAAATACAGCTAGGGAAAAAAAAAAGGTGTTTTTTTTTTCTTGTTCTCAAAGAAAAGCAGAAATTAAAAGCTCCTGTCTAAATCATGAATATTTGAATGGATGAATCCCTTAAAATGTCCTCCTATTCATTGTTATATTGTCTCAGTCAGGGAGATGCAGAGAAAACTGCAAAGCAATGATAATTACTTGAGATTAAAAACTACCACCAGAGAACTGAAACAAAGGCTGATTTACCAGATCAAACCCACCAGCCTTTACTGCAGGAAACAATGCAGTCCTCTGTCTTTGTCTTACAGCTCACTTTTCTTTCAAGCACATTAGACAATTCCTTCTCACGGCCTTTCGATTCTAATCACACCCATTTTCCTCTTCTCTCTTTTCATGTGCTCTTTCTGAGAAAACTGACTGTAAACGATCTGACTTCACCACAGCCCTTGGCTTGCCTTCCCTTCCCCCCTCACAGCTCTGCCTTTATCTCTTGGCACTGGACGTGGAAGGTTCTTGCCTGCACAGTGTCTGATCTTATCCTCACCAATACCCCAGTGACCTTGACTTAATTCATCTCCAGATATCTCCCGTGTCCCTGAGTTTCCCTCCCTTATCACTCTTCTAAAGCTCTCTGCTGTACCAACAGTACAATGAGGATGCTGTGCAGTGAAACCTCATGGCCTGTGCAAGTATTCAAAATTCATCTCCTTTTATCACTTCTCCAGCATTCCCATTTCCATTGTCTGGAGATAGTGAAGTCAGCTCCTGCCTCTTATTTTCACCAAAACCTCTAAAGAGAAGAGTTAGCTGCAAAGCTTCATTCCTGCAGGTTCAACTGCCCTGACTGCTTTTCTCCCTTCACAGAGCAGCTCTGCTAGAACTGTCTCAGAGCACAGGGTCACCTGCTGTCCTTACACGAGTCACTGGCAGACCCACTCGTGTTCTTGTTTCCTTCCATCTGTCTACATGCAATCAGTGTGCATTCGATGCGGCCAACCAGAACTCTTATTCCTTACCATTAGATTTTAATTTTCATGATTTTCCCTTGCAATTGTTAAGAAAACACTGTTTCCTGTTGGCCCTTTAGGCCGTACTGTGCGTGTCATCCTTTATCTTCTCTGACTCGCAATATCCAGGCCCCACACACACGCCATTACCGATGCTGAAATCAATCTACTGCCTCTGTCCGTGGATGTGACAAATACTGAAATCTTTGCTTGTATTCTCTCTCAGTGCCAATTTTTCTTTACAAAGATTTTTCTCCTGGCTTGTTCCAGCCAGTCTGTTAGCCCTCCTCTGCGGGATCTGCTTCACCACTCTTAGTTACTTCTGAAATCTCAGCTCCCCTTTCGTTAGCCCAGGCTATTGGACTTCATTTCCTGTTAAAACTTGTTTTTCCTCTTGCCTTGTTTCCTCATATTCTTGGAATAATAATATGCAAAATAGGTCATTAACTCATTTCAGACACCCCTGTAAAGCTACATGTATTTACTGTCACACAGTGGGGTTTTTTGCACTTGGAAAGCACACACTTTGTAGGAGAATCCTTTTCAATCATCTGGCAAGATCACCATCTCCTTCCCCCCTCCCTCCCTCTTTCCTCATATGCAAGAATTTAAACTTTCACATCTGCATTTCTCATTAAGGCCCGACTGTTCCCATGAGAAGCTCAGGATCTCTATTTCTGATAGATTAGAAATCTAGCAGATGCAATTATAAAGCAGATGATAATAAACTGTTTGATGTCAAAGCCTTTGAAATTGTTTTATTTCCAGCCATCCTTACATTCAGTTTCCTATTCCCTTTTTCTAAAGTGCATTTTCTTGAAATAAGGATATTTTCTTGTCACTGTAAGGGGCATACCCAGAAGTTGAGCATAATGTGTTTATCTTTGAGTTTCAGCAGGCTGTCAGTTTAAAAAAATCAAATTTAAAGTCTGTAATTTCTCTGAGGTCTTTAATTTTGTTTTTAACAGAGTCTGCTCCATTTCTAATTTCCATTATTATTTCCCTCTGGTGATGCCTCCACAGACCTACAAAAGCAGAGTGTTAGAGTGACTTGAATATGGACAATCTCCAGGGTCTTTTGAAAAACAAGCATAACCCTCTATCCAATACCTCCCTCCCCAGTAACATATTGTTTAGGTGTGCTTAGGTATAGATTCATAATATTTGTGTGTGAAAGAAAATGGCTAAAAAAGAACTATAAGCAGTTTGGATTAATCATAGTACAGTTTTTATGTCTGTGAGCTGTAAAGACAAATGTGGCATTTTCCTGCCATTTCTTAAGTCTCATTTCTGGTATGTTTTAAGAAGTTAGCACTGTACCATATCCTAGAAAGAAATACATGGGGAAGCCCTGACTGCCTTGTTCTAGCTTATCTGAAGTGAATATTTCTTTCTTCATAAGGAGAAAAAAAAGTGATGCCTGCCCTTCATCAGGTAGGGTTTGTTGGAAGAGTTAATTTCAGCACGAAGTTATATTGAAAGTCAGCCCAAGCAATAAAGTTTCAGGATGTTTTTTTGCTACAGTGGTTTGAGAATCTACAATATCTGTGCTTTAATGTTAACGGGGAAAGAGAACATCCTAGAGAAATTGTGACAAGAAATCCATGTTTGCCTAGTTCCAAAACTTTGCACCTTGAGGAAGCAAATTCAACTGCTCGTTGGCTTTGAAACCCTCAATTCCAGTGCTTCTCCAAAAGAATTGTTAGGTGGAGTCAGGGCTTCACCTATCCCAGCTTGTATGAAAGTTTGGGCCCATTTCTCTCTTCTCAGGGCTGTGCACTTTCAGCTGTTGAGTAAAAGAGGGAGAACAATAATGTCTGTATATCAGGCTTGCTTAGATGAGTTTCCAGACCGTGGAAGGATGCTGTATTTTTGTGCCTTGAGCTTGGACCAAAAATCAGTGAGAACATCAGAATTTCCTCCCAACACTGTGGTCATTTCTCCTTGAGGAAAGCTGCCCACTCAGCACGTTGGTTTGTTGGTGATAATGCTATTTAGTCTTTTGCAACTGAGCTAACACTGGTATTGTGCCATTCCTCCTCCTAATGTTCCCCCAGATATCAACTGGCTTTTCTCTCAGGTAGCACAACTGGTGAATTCAGCCCCATAGCTTACAGCTTGTGTTCAGCTTAGGAGATTGTTGGTTCTGTCTCAGAATGCAGCTAAAAGGTGTTTCTTCCCCTGCATGGTGTCTGTTATTCTAATAAGATACAACCTCCGCTCCACAATTCGCCTTAGAGCGTATTCCCTCAGGGTTCCACGAGCGTGGCAACAGTCCTGCTATTCTGTGTGTGGAGTGTGCAGTTTGAAAGTGTGGCTTTACCCTAAAGCACAGCACGTGTGAGGGAAGGACCTTCACTCTTGCCGAGACTGCTGTAATGGAAAGAGTTCCAAGTCCGGTTCTAACACTTTTGAGAACTGCAAGACCCCTTGGAATTTCTCACAGTCTAGATAAATGCTTATAGAAGTGCAATAAAAGTATGTGTCTTGCCCAAACTATCTTAAATTTGCTTGTCAAAAGTAGGTTGATGTTGTCCACCCTCTGACTATGGAACTTGCTTTCTATATGCATATTGGGAATTTTTATTTACATGTATATGTTACATGATCCATTGAACAACATCTCAAATACTGATTATGTGAAATATACTCATTTATATTTTTTTATTCTTGGCTTACAATGCTGCCTCATTTCACCTTTCCCTCAAGATGTGACATTAATTCATTCTGTAAAGGCCTGTCATATTGGTTTAATTTTAAATGGGGTGTATAAAATTTCTTTAACGGGAAAAAAATCTGTTACTTGTGAAAATTATGTTTAATGTAACTTGGCTAAACTAGATTGAATGAATTAACATATCCGTTAAAATCTACTCTAAGTGCAAGATTTACTTTTGGGTGATCTCATTGACCTAAGAGGATTTTATGTCTAATTTGGCTTCTCTGGGGTTTTGTCATTATTGCCTGAGCTCTTAAAATATGAAAAATAGGCTGGGGTTCTGATACCCCTTTTAATTAAATTTCAGTGGCATTCACAATATGACAAGACTCAGTATTGGCCCAGAACAAGCTCTGAGGCTGTGTCTCCAGCAGCTCAATCCGTGGCCTTTCTCCCATTTGTTGGGAGCTGGGTGGACACTGCCCTTTCCTCTCAAAGGATTTGGCTTCAGGAGCTCTGGCTCCTGGTGCTGTCTGAGCCATGCTGGTATCAGAGGCAGTTAAGTCTTTTGCTATTCCTCTTGTATAGATTTTGCCATGGCCAAATGCTAAAATATTCACATCTGTTACCACTTCTGTTCACTCATGATTTTGACCTCTACTTTTGGGAACAAAAGGATTCAGATGATTTGGAATTTTACTGAAACATCAACATGCTTAGATTGAAAAAATACATCAGAATGTCAGAGGAACAGATTTCTCTGGTAGGTTCTGAGGGCATCAGCTTGCTTGTTTGTTTGTGTGCCTCTTGAGGGGCACAGTGGCCTGATTCAGAAGCATGTGGAGGAAGCAGACACAATGTCCTTTACCCTTCCTTGCCATTGAGTATATTATACCACATCAGCATAAACGAGCATCATTTTCTTGCTTTATATTGGGAGCAAAGTTATGCAATGGAATGTACTCCAAAGCTCCTGATAAGCCAACCTCAAATATTCCATGTGCACAATATATATGGAATAGTTGTATAAAACCCTGTGTTTCACTGGTCCATCATCCATGAGCTTTCCTTACCTGGTGGGATCGGATCAGCTACTCCCTGCTTTGGAAACAAGCAAACAGGTTTTCTGCACTGGTCTCATTAGCAAACACTGAGCACTTGCCTAAAGGAAAAGGGAGCTTTTGAAAGCCACCCAAAAGAAAACAGAAGGGCCACAGCTGAGTTCAAACAAGCTAGCAGGCTTTTAAAGCCTCACGCTGGGGATGCTGGTTGGTAGCATCTATTGGATGATAGCACAGCCATGGAGACTTTAAAGAGAACAGTGTATTTTCTAATATTTTTATAATCAGTTCTGTAAGAAGCAGCGTGTTGTGGTGGTGCAGCGTGTTGTGGTGTTGCAGCCTGCAGCGAGATTTCAGCTGCTCTTTAGGTGGAATCTGCTCTATTACCCACGGCCCCAGCAGAGCAGAGTACGTCCTTTTCCAAAGGCTGGTGCTCGGATGAAATTATGAGTTTTTTTGTGATAATCCTTTAACTGGCCAGGTCCTGTGGTTACTGGTAGTCAGGCCAGAAGCTTTTGCACTTGACTGTTCAGGCACAAAGTTTTTGGTGTGGCTGAAACTTCACTTTAAATACAGTGTAACATTTTTATTCATTCAGAATCCGTGGGAACATATCAAGAAGTGCTTATATTTGAATAGCAACTAGCCTAAAAACCTTTTTCTTCAAGTGAGGGCCAAGTTTTCAACTGCTATTTTTCTTTCATAGCTGTATTAGCTTTGGTTGGTTATTTTTCTTTTCCTGCAGTTGTGCCTGTTCCTGGCTGTATGTGATCTGAAGAAATAAGTGGTCGGATATCTTGGTTTCCTGAGTGGTCTTGTTTGGTGAAAGACAAAGTGGTTGTTTCATAACTGTCGACTTTAAATCTCTGGATCATTCTCAGAAAACTCTCTGGTGTATAGATCCTTTCTCAGCGAGGAGAAACTGTAATGTGATTGCTTTTTTCTCATTCCTAGGAGGAATTTCAACATGAAGGGCGTTGAAATTAGGACTTAAGTATTATATTTCTGTTGTGATATTTATGGTGAAAAAAGGGGGAAAGTCTCTTACTTATTAAAATATCAGTAGAATCATCTACCTTGTGGCAAATAATTTTCTCTCAGGTGCATATAAGAAAGAAAATGTAATTTAATTATACTGCTTTTATTTTGCCTTTCTTTTAAGTTCTGATGGTATGGTTTCCATATTTATTCAAATACCGAATAATGCTTATTGATTGGCAAATTGGTGAAATTTGGATTCAGCACTGCTCAGTGTTATGGGTTGGTTTTGCTCATATTTACAACGTGAATTTCTGGTTCAAATTTTTTCCTTAATAAGACATCATTTAAATTCTGGAGAATGTGTTCTTTTTGCTACCAACTTTATGGACATAAAATTCAGTAGGCTGGGAGTAGAACCAGAATAGCTATATTCTATTTAGGGCCATACATTGAAATTCTTTTCAAAATAGGTTTTTCAAAAACACTGACAGATAAATTAATTAAGCCAGTGTCTCTGGGAGTTTTTGCTAAACAAATCAGTTTACTGATTCCAAGTTAAATCAACATCTGTCCCCACATGGGATTGCATTTATACTAATTCTAAAAATTATACCATATGAGCAGCTGACAGATTCAAATACATGCATAAAATTTCAATTCCGTGTTTGCTTATTCTTCTGTTCCAAATCGTATTACGAAGATGACACATTTGATGTTACTCAGGCAAAGCCTAATGGAAATTTGGTTGAGAAATTCTTTCTGTATTTTTCCCGGTGACTCGGTACATTACGTATGGTATTGTTTGGGGTTTTTCTACACTGCTGGTACCTTTTGTGAGGCAATGAATTTGAAATCCGATGTTCAGTTTGTCATCTACCCATGTGTTTGGTCTAATGATTTTAACAGAGAAATTAAAATAAGCAACGGTCTAAAGCAAAACATGAAATTGAAAGTGATCAGCTTAGTTTTACTGTTTGGGAGGGTGTCTGTCTGTGATGATCGTGGGCACAGTTTTCAATACAGAATAAGCTTAGGACTTGTTTATTATTTCAGAATAATCATGTTGCTTCTTGTAGCAAAATAAATATAGCAATTAATCAACTGAGATAAGGTAGAGCTACCCCATCACCTATACATCATCTGTAGGTTGTTCTAAAATTAATTTAAAATCCTGTCATACGGTTCATAAATTCACTGGTAAAATTATTGAGATGGGGAGAAATACTGAAGAAACAATTTTAAAGAGAAGTGACTATCTCTTGCATTCTTACTCATCCTGCAAGCAGAAGGATCTTTTTTCAGTACTGAACTTCCCTCCCTGCTGTGAGGGTAGCCAAGGTGTCTTGGCTACTACAAAAAAAGCACGCCAAGCTCTTTGTCTCATGGTTCATCTGCTGTGAGACTCAAAAAGCTGCACTGTCTTCTCCTTTAGCCCCATATGTCGAAAGCAGCTATGTATCACAAAAAATACAAAAAATTGTTGGTTTGGTTTTTTAATCTAGACTGTCAAAATACCTAAACTGGAACCGGTCAGAAACTATTCTGGTTAAACAGATATTTTTCTAAGAAAATGTTCACTGGTGAAACAGAAGCTCTGCACAACAGCTTACCCAGTTTGAAAGCTCTTTAGTTCAGTCTGATATCCATATATATCCATATCCAGCTGTGGTTTAATTCAGTGTGACATCTTTCTTCATTAATCTTGTGTCATGAGTGTGGTGTCTGATGCTACAAAAGCTTTCAGTACACAACTTAAGTTCCATCAGACTGCTGAATGTGCTTGGTTGCTTTGCTGTGGAGTGAATTAGGTTTTCATTCAGCACAAAGCCTGACTTCATAGCTAATGCTGATAGGAGATGTGGTGTTTGGGATTCTGTTACAAAAGCTTGCATTACATGGTGACCTTCAGGTTCTGGGATGCATAAAATTTTTATTTTATGACTTGAATAAATTGTTGTGGGGTTTGGTACATCCATTTCTACATGGAAAACACGTTTTGTGAAGCAGCATCACTGTAGAGGTTGACCCTTTAAAACTGTGGGCTAAGTGTTCAAAGAGAAATACTTTTTGGGAAATAGTAGGTAGCTTTACTAAATCTCATTTAAACAAAATTAGGTTTTCTTTGCACTTTGATAAAATACCATCAACTTTTATATTTTCAAGTTATAATCTTGCCCTCTCTACAGAGTCAATTAAACACGTTGAATGGTGTCCTCAGCAACATGAGCATAAGCAACAATACCTGTCTAGCAGTAACTCATCTTGCAGTCAGTGGACATGTTTATAGTTTTATTCAGCAGCAGACCTGCTTTAATAAAAACCTATATTTCAGATACCAATAAAACTGGGTATTTGGGGGAATTTGAAAGAAGAATAATGAAACTGAAAATTTGTCTAGCAGCAGCTAGTAAATCTTTGCTACATACATAAAAGTCTTAATCTTGTGTCTGACATTTACATCCTTTTCTTATTCAGAACTAGATTTATCTTATTTGCAGCCTAGTATAGAAGTCCACTAACATTAACTTGGTAACCCTGGCTAATTTGATTCTTCTTCCATCTGCTTTCAGATAAGGAAAGGCATCTAAAGATACTTTTCTCACAGCACATAGGGAATCTGTTCACCTGTGTAAAGAATACCTTCCCTCACCAGCATCCAAAATGCTTTGCTGGCAGTGGGTTGTCATTCATTCACAGTTAATAACAATGCAGAGCTCTTTAGTCAGTTCTTTCCCTGACTTGTTTCTTCCTTCCTTTGCACTTCATTTTAAGTGAGCCTGTTCTTAAGTCCCTTGCTTTTGAAGACTTTGGGTTGAAATATTGCCTCAGTCTGATTGTTTTTCTCATGAGACTTTTTGAAATAAAACAGAAAACTATGTCTGGATGCCGTGAGAAAATATCAACAGACCTCAAGTTTTCTTTTATGTTGCTGTTGTTACTCCTCATGTATAAACTGCACTGCTGAGCTTTAAACTAAGAACTGTGCTTGGTGAACAGGGGGATGCAAAGATGGGTGTCTTTTTAAGTACCTTGTTGTGTGACTGAGTTAAATCTATGAAATCATAAGCCTGTAAACTTTTCATAAAGACTGCTGGAGAAAATGCAAGCATGTGCAGTAGTCAGTGCATTTTACAAGGAATTTGTGATCATGCAGACTAACCGTATAACCAAATAGAACTGACTCGTCTTGCAATCAGTGGACAGGTTTATAGTTTTATTCAGCAGCAGACCTGCTTTAATCAAAAAGATTAATAGGATCTGAAAATTGGCTATTTAGATTCTGAAGATAATAAAAAAAAACACCTTGAAACTTTTCCTCTGCGACTACTACTGGTAAATCATAAGAAAATGATAAATTATTTTCATTTTTTTAGAAAGATAATAAGCTTTTAAAATATCTGAATCGCTGTGCCAGGTCCAGAGCTTTCAGCAAAGCCATTGCCTGCTGATGCTGCAGAGTCTGGACATGTTGCTGCTAATGCTGGAATTCTGCCTACAAAAAGATGCCAAATTTAAAGTAATCTTTGAAGTCCAGTGATGAAACCAATATTTCTTTGGATAAAATTAGCATTCAAAAGAGAATAGTAATATATAGACTCTGAAACAAGTAAGTTCTGCCAAATGAACTACTTGTGTCTTGGATGCATGTATTTCCACAGTTATTATTTTAGATGAAGCAAATGAGTCAGACAAATGTCAAACTCCTTAATTACGATATATTGACATATATAATTACCTTTAAAAAGAATTTAAAAACACAAGCCCATCTAAATGAAGATCAGGTAAATGAAAGGAAATGTCAACAGCAGCCTGTAATTTGCTAGTTTGAAATCCAAGTACAGAAGCTACTTTCATGCACCTTAATAACACACGTCAGAAATCAGGCCACGGTTCCAGCACAGCCCAGTGAATGGAAATAATTCATACTGAGGGTACAACACCCTTCTCTCTTCTCCCCTCTGTATTTTGTGAGGTTAACAGCTCAAATGGAAAAATGCTTTTGGTGGATTAAGGACCCCTGGAGATAGTACAGGAATCCAGAATTTGTGCTACAAGCTTTCTATCCCTTTTATCCCTTACGTGCTTTTCTTTACATGTAATAACCATGCAATAATGCTTTAACGTGTAAAACATCAAACCCCGTTGAGTTCCACTGTGTGCAGTTAACTGGGGATAACTTAATTTGGTAATATACCTTTCCTTTTAAAATGGTTGTGTTATCTTCCTCATCCACAGTTAAAGGTGGATTTTTTTTTGTACCTCTAAGATGATTTGAAACAGGTTATGTTTGTTTCAAGTCATGTTATACTGAGTGTTCCTTTACCCTGATTACCAAATTGCACATTAAAATAATATAGGGACAAACTTTTAATACCCTTTAACATTTAGATTAACCTTCATTTATTCTATTGTTAAAAAATGAAAAATAATACAGTAAATATGCAAATGAAATATCAGTGAAACAGAATAGCATTCACTGTATTTAAATATTTCATTACATTATCTGTGTATTGTGGCTTGAATAATATTATAAAACCAGAACTCCGTTTATTAAACCTTAAAAATTTATTGGCCAATATAATTTTCAGTTGGTAAGAAGGATCAAATAGGTCAACTTGAAAAAAAACTATACTTAAATATCTTGTTTTAGCTATGACACTGGATATAAACCATTAACTGTGAATTTCTCCTGAAGCTGTGAATTACCTAGGATTGTTTCTCCATGTTTATTCACCGTCTGACTACTCCTTTGTTGTTTCTTCAGGAAGTCAGGAACCTCTTCCAGTTTGCATTTCCCAAATTGTTTCCCGTTTTGATGGCCTGTTCTCCGTGTTGTTTATGCAAATCCTAAAGCAAGTATCTGTCCTCCTCCCGATTTTTTTGCCCTTGCTTCCAAGCCTTAGGAATTTGAGTTTCACTTGCATGAATAGTATTAAAGAAAAAGTTAGGATGAAATGTTTGTGTGATCACTGAAAATGAATTCCAAATTACACACCCAGCTCTAAAACCTGTAGTTGTGCTGAGTAATTGCAAGTGGTGTTTGGTTCAAATAGCACAGTGTAATTTCCAGCTAGTAGCAATGGCTAAGAAGTTTTCACTAACAAACAAACACATCCTTGCCAACAGGGATACAGCTTCTATTCCACGGGCTGGAATCTCTGTTTAAGCTACGAGACCATGTTTGCAGATATTTGCTGTATGTATAGTCACAGAGTGGGAGGCTATAAAATCGGAATTCTGCCTGAAACCACTTTCAGTGTTGTTACCAGTATCTTCTAAAGAGAGGAAAATGTTGCCATCTGTTGTCAGTAAGGAGATTCAGGTCTCTGTAGGGCCTGTCAAAGCCCCGCTTGGTGGTAGCAAGTTGGGTATTGGGAAGGAATTTACATTCCTGGAGAGACATCTGCCATGCATCTTGTTGAAAAACTTCTGTCTTCAAGGTGTTCAAAACGCCTTTTTATTATCTTTTCACGAATTTTCCCAACAGCATGTATTGTTCACTGAACTCATGGAAGGAAACCAGTTGTTTCCTCTGGCAAAGAAAATCAGCAGGAAGAAGAGAAGAGATATGCTTTGTACAAATAAGTAGCAGAAAGAACAAACCAATTTTGTTTTCACATAACCCTGTTGTATTTGATACCAGTAGGAAACTTAGAATAAATTTAAGTAAGTAAATTTATAAAAGTTACTTAGAAAACTAAGTGAATTCAATTCTGTTTGAACTGGTTTCAGGATATACTGCTCTCTTGTAGTAATGCAATGAAAAAAGTGTGATTAATTCTTGTTAGTTTAAAGTATACTAGGAGATTATAGTTCTATTTTGCTCACAGAATTAAATAACCGAAATATTTGTATTGTAAGGGGAAATATTTATTTTAAACCTTGAGGTGCACCATGAGAGGAAAGTACTTCAATGAAAATATTGAACATGTTTGCTGTGATGCATGTCCATTATGCATATGAAGGTTTAAATTCAAACTAAACTGTCGTGGTTTGCACCAGCCAGTCTTAATCCACAAAAGTGTTCAGTGTAGGCAGGCTGGTAATGTGAAATTGGGTTTTAATTTTAATCGCTAGGTGAAGTGTGGGTTTTAATTTCATAAGGACAATTTAGATACAATTTATTATTGTTAATGATTGCATCTAGTATTCCAGATTACCCATAAAATTATCAATATCAAAATCCTTTTTCAGTGTGAATTTCACTAAGCTGAATCTCTCTTTATCTGAATAGGCACACAAGCACCTTTGCGCTAGTAAAATCTGTTTTCCAAGGGTGTGTCAATGGTTGTAGATGGAAATATATGAGCAAGTGAGAGAACACATAACGTAGTTGTTGATGAGTGTTGAAAACTAGGCATTTGTTTTTAGTCACTGAATGCCCTGAATCTGCACATGCAGAGCTGCACAGTACCCTCCAGCTGCACTGCCTTGCCTCCCTACCCTGCACCTTCTGGGAACCAGGACACTCTAATCCAAAGAATCACAGAATGTGATGAGTTGGAGGGGACCCACAAGGATCATCAAGTCCAACCCTTAGCCCTGCACAGAACCATCCCCGAGTGCCTGAGAGTATTGCCCAAATTCTTCTTGAGCTCTGTCAGCCTCGGTGCTGTGACCCGTTCCTGGGGAGCCTGTTCAGTGCCAACCACCCCTGGGTGAAGAACCTCTTTCTAAGATCCAATCTAAACCTCCCCTGACACAACTTCAGGCCATTCCCTGTGGTCCTGTCACTGGTCACCAGAGAGAAGAGATCAGTTCCTGCCCCTCCTCCTCCCCTCACGAGGAAGTTGTAATTGTCTCCCCTCAGTCTCCTCTTCTCCAGATGAACAGACCAAATGCCCTCAGTCGCTCCTCACACGACTTCACCTCAAGGCCTTTCCCCTTCTTCACTGCCCCCCTTTGGACACTCTCTAATGGCTTCAC
>JAYRBT010000010.1:14025943-14047248 GCA_036023395.1 Myiotriccus ornatus | reverse complement strand
TCGCAGTCAGAGAGCTGTGCTGATGGGATGAGCTGTGCTGATGGGATGAGCTGTGCTGATGGGATGAGCTGTGCTGATGGGATGAGCTGTGCTGATGGGATGAGCTGTGCTCGGGCCACAGACACGCTGGAACTGGTGAGCTCTCAGTGCTGCTCCCTTTCCCTTTCTGTACTGTATGGCAGATTGAAACCACTGTTCACATACCCCTGCTGAAGAACTGAGACAAAGAAATAATTTGGGAAATTGCTTGGTATCAGTGTTTGATGGTGTGGACAATTACAGAAACAGATGCTGATTTGGAAGACGCCTCACAAAAGAACACTAACTCGTTATTTTAAAATTGGAGGCAATATATGCAGCATGCTGTCCCAGAGCTTTGAGCATGTGGCCATTTTGCCTGTTTTTCTTCTGTAAAAAATTGAAATATTTCCTCTTAAACCCAAGAAAATACAAATTTTAGAAAATGCAAATTCTTCTGATATAAATTAAATTATGTATTTACTTCATATTATTTGAATTCACTGTTGTTTGAAGTGAAAACGTGCCTGTGCTTTTGTAGAAGTTTTTCTATAGTTTTTAAGTTATCCAGGCCATGGTATGTCAGTGATCACATTTCTTCATAGCAAAGTCCAAAATTATTTTCAATGTGCTATCCATTAGGATGTTACGAGAAGCAGGGGAAAATAGGCTTTCAAAATAAAACTTTAATTTGAGCAACTATAAAAATGTTAGACTTTTAAATAAATCCCCTTATTTGCCTGCAGGACAATTATTTTGAGTTGCAATGCATGGAATTTTGATGATTTTTGGTGAGAACTGGTTAAGTGAAAAGCGAATACCAAAAATCACGTGAGGTGTTTGTTATGGGGCAGTTTCTCTGTAATCCAAGATAGTACACTCTTTTTTTTCTTTTTTTTTTTCTCCAGCTCTTATTCAGCCAAAATAGAAAATCCATCCCACGGTCTGTGTATGGAATATTAAATGCTGTGTGAGAATGTGTCTCACATACTTGAGAAGAAAGACCGCTGTGGGCAGATAATTCTGTCACTTCTGAAATTTCCCAAAGCAGTTTAGCAGGCCCAGCTATGAGGAAATGTCTTTTGCCATATACTGAAATAAAGAGGAATAGGAACTAAATATTAAATACATTTCATGAAATGTTTTTTTCTTCCCTTTTGTGCATGTAGTTTGTTTCCGCTTCTTAAACATTAGGTTTGAAGCCTCCATATTTTTAATTTATTGCTCATTGTGCCATCTCTGTGAATTTTGCCAAGTTGTTTAATCCCTGAGGGGCCAGGAGGATTCTTTAACACTAGTGAACCAGGTTGGGATTGCAGCATAAGAGAGGCTGTAAAACTGAAGCTGTAGATGTTACTGATAAATTACATTGGCTATAAGGTGAAACTTTCACTGGACAGTGTATTGCCCCTTGAACTCTTCCTTTTAGCTGTCAGTAAGGAGTTGTTTTCAACAAGTCATTCTACACCAACACGTGTGACCTCCGAGGAAAGAATAACAGCACAACTTTGCAATTCAAATGAAGAGTAACCTATTTATAATTTCATTATTATTTCATTACTGTATGACTTCTGCTATTTGTAAACGTCAAATATAAACAAAGAGTGCTTCAATTTAACCTTCCCTGTCACAGAATAAAAGCTTTATTTCCACTGTTTTCAAGGAAATACTCCATGTCTCAGTAAAATCTACTAGATTTAGCTCAATAGAGAATCATTTGGATGTGGATGGGGTTGAGGAAGGATGGCATTTTTCTTTTAAAGCTGATTTCATACACACAGGACATACAAGCACACAATATTTTCAAATCAGCTTAATCAGTCACTTCAGACATCCAAAGGTCTTATTCTTGCTTCGTTTTCTCCTGCTCTCTTCTGAAAGTAGGCAATTCATGGGACACAGACTGTACGAAGCTCTAGAGAAGGAAAACAGATTTCTGGATCTCAATGTATTATATATATTCCATCATCACCATTTTTTTGCTTTAAATGAGGGAGCTCTTCCCATAGAGTCATCACCAATGGCAGGAAAAATGTTATGATAACGGAGAGAGTGCTTATTTTGCTGCCAACACTGTGACTAAACTACCTTTCTCTGAATTTGTGTGCATTTAAGCCAAACATAAACCAAAATTAAGGTACATAGAATGTGCTTAATTTGCTGTTTTGAGGCAGTTCTTGAATCCTATTCTATGTTTAGAGGTCAGCAATCTCTCTTTGATTTTAGCAGCCAGTGGAGGAGAGCCCCTGGTGATCTCACATTTCCAAGGTATTGTCAATTTAGGTTCTTGAAGGTTTACCTGAACACAGATGATTTCAGGGAAAATGAGCTATTATACATGTTCTGTTCATTGTAATGGATGCATCCTTTCTTTGCAATATTAATATTCAGTTTTGTTCTGCCCTACTTCCTTATACAAAAAGACTGCTTTAAAATGATATAATAGTTTAAAAGAAATGCATTGTTTACTGGTGTGTTTATGAGTACTTTTCCAGTTTTTGCTGTAACCAGCATCTTTCTACCAGTTCCTTTTTTTCCCCATTATGAAATGTGCCTCAGATTACCCTTCAGCCTTGTAGCACCGAGAAAATAAGAAACTCTTTGCTCCCCTCCATATGGGTCTTCCATCTCCATGAGCTCACTGGTTCTTCTTATTTTTGACTACACTTGATGAAAAGTATTCCTTGAAGAGCTTGTCAAACTCCAGAGAAATGTTTTCCATCTGTGAGTGCTAATGAAATTGAACTATTCTGAAAGATCATGTTTATTTTGATTTTTTTCATGAAACACTGCTGAAACAGATGATTTTTTTGTTGCTGGTTAAGCCATTCTATTTGTGTAACTGGAGAAAAACAAAGAATTTATTTTGAACTTGTCCAAAAAAAAGTTTCTTGCAGTTATTTTTTGTTCTTCCACTTGGGGGTAGGAAAAAAAATAAAAATAAGGGAACCTAGCATTAAATGGAGAAAGTAAATTGCTACTAATGTGTTAGCTGCATTCATCCCATCAGGTATTTCAGCATTTCATTGCAAGGTGAGTAGAACCCACTTCACTGAACTATCCTAAATTTTTTACAAGTACTTGTTTCTGATCAGGTAATCTGGGCAGTTCATAACCTCGAGCTTTCCTAAATATATTGCAAGCCTAAATTTACAGTAGTGAGGACTTATCTGTGGAAGAGTAAAATGTTTGGTATTTTTATGTAAGTGTCACAAGATGTTGGGGAAATATTTCACAGCTGATAATGAGATTTTAAGAAGGCTTACCTGGACATAAGACAATTATCTTCTAGGAAAGTATGTCTGAGACCTGATTAAATGGTTTTGGATTTTTCTTTTTTCTTAGAGTAATGCTGTTGTCAAAAAGATTAAAAATTTAAAGGAAACTAGGTTTTTAGGGAGTTAGAAATTAAATGGCTAATTCTTTTCTCCCAGTGTACAGCTCTCATCTCCATATAATTTAAAATAGATTTTGTGCTTTCTACTTTGTATATAATTCAGTGTGTTACAGGGTTGATATGGTATTTTGTAAAGGCAGTCACAAGCTGTTTAGTATTCATCAGCATTTCCCAGTCTGCCACCTCAGCTCCTTACTGAAAATGAAAGCTGGAATTGTCCTGGATAATCAATTATATTTTCAAGATTTATTTTTGAATGGGAGTTATGCTGCACAGGGAGTTAGAGATAGAGGAGGCTGTAATGTAATCTAACCAGTCATCTTAAATAGGGAGTGAACAAAGTTGTCAGAGTTTAATTACCTTGAAGGCAGCAGTCTTCTGAACAGTAATAGTTCTTTTGCTGGTACTAGAGCAATGACACCTTTTGGATTTTACATTTTTTGCATGCTACATTTCTGTAACTGATGCTTCAGCTGCACAGGAGCAGTAAATCATCATCTGGCTGAAAGTGGCTTATGAGTTTGGGCAGCCAGGTTTCAGTGGGAACTAAAGACCAGCTCAGCCATTCACATTGGGCTGGACTGGGGAAGGAGTTTGTGAGTCTCTACAAGGCTGTTAGTCAGCAACTTTCCTAACTAGTTCTGAGTGCTAAATGTGACTCTCTAGTGAACTTTTAACGTACTCACATTTGGTTTTTTGCCAGCATAAACTAGTGATGTAAGTTGTTTATGACTTACATGGACTTCCTACAGCAAGAAGTTAATGTTCATAAATCATTACACATCATATCTCAGCATGGCTGGACCTCTTTGGAATCCCAGTACCCAGAGGGGCAGAGAGTAACACAAGTGCTGGGACAGGATCTTTCCCTTGCAGAGACAGAGGGGGGTTCTCATCTCTCTGTACAGACTGTGCCTGGGGAGGTAAGGAAGGAAGCAAAGAAAGGACTATTCAGAAATAACAATTTCAGGTACATGGCATACATCATTAGAGAACAGAAAAACCTGTGCTTGTTTGTACAAAAGTTGTTTTTTCCCCTGGATAAATAAGTAATTTCTAATCTGAAATTTGTAAATTAATTGAGTTCTGCAAGGTGTACTTGTCAGAACCAGGCTGGAAACTTCTCTTGACAGTGTTACTATTAGCTTTCAGTTGAGGAAGACCACGTCTGAAGGTGCTTAAGTTGGTATTCTTAGTCATATAGAAAATCCTTTTATCTAACAGTTCAGGTTTCATTGACTCACTGGGCCTATTTCTGAGTTTATTTGAACATTTGTCAATCATAACTAACTTAAGAAATTTTAGTATTTCAGAGTTCTCTTCGTGTTTATGGATATGACTTTGGGCAGAAGCAGCACCATCCAGATCAATAAAAATATTAGATTAACTGTGGTTGGTTGTTCCAGCCCTTTGACATCAAGCCTTTAGTCAGACAAACGTGGTGTTGTGTTGATTTGGTTTTTTTTCTGAGAATATCCCATTCTGCATTGTATCCACCTTTATTTCTCACCACAAATTATGAATTAAATTTTAGTAACTTGAATCACATATGTGTGCTAGCTATTGATGGATCATCGTTTTGATGTTTTAATAGAAAACTATTGCATGACAAATAATAATTCTGATAAGTTTTTTAAAGAAAAAAATTCTTGGATAATATTGTCTGTGCCACTTGCTATCAGCTATTGTCAATAGGTATTATTTCTATATCAGGCAGGCATAGGAAGCAAACTGATAAAATTTGGCATCTTGCTTCCCCCCTGCCCCCAAAAAAATAAAAGCATTGCTGCCTAATACCTCTATTTCATTTACCCTTTTCAATGTATATATCATTTCATGAAAAAGCTTTGCTTGAAGGGCTTTGACTCTCTGCATTTTGGATGCAAAATGCAAAGCAAACAACAAATGCAGCATTTGATGTGCTATTAAATCTTTCCACTGAGGACTGAATCTGATTCTAGTTGGCTTCTAAGGTGGTGCTGAACATTATTTAAACTCAGCTTGTCATTTTGTAAGGGCATCAACATCTAGAGTTTAGAAGTAACACCCAAATTACCTCAATAAGTATCTAGCTTTTCGTACTAGTCAGCAATGAATGCAAAAACATTTTGTTTCAGTGATGGAGAACTTCACAAAAGAGGAAAGCCAGCAGTGGATGTAAAGCACAGCTTAGTACCTTCCTCAAAGGCGTCCTCCAACACTTGACAAATTGAATGTATTGACATTTATTGAAGAATGTTCCTTCAAAAGCAGTGTGTGCCTGGCTTAATTTCTGTGCTTTTTATTGCCCATCAGAAGGTGCCTGCATTTTAGGGACAGACTCAGTAATTTTGATACTTAGATCATGGCAAATTCCCAACTTCTGATAAAGCTGTCAGTTGTCTGCTTCAGGTACCTAGAAATACTTTCCAGGGGCAAGATTCCAAAGAAATTATGTGCTTGCTCTTTGCCAAAGGCTCAGTATTCTAAACCAACTGCAGAGTGCAGGTACCCTGCAGAACACTAGTGCAGGCAGTGATTAAACTGCCTGTTTAAAAGAGTGTCCTGAAGGTGAGCAAGAAGTTTGGACTTCCCTCACAGGAAAATATGTGCAGCACCAGATCCCAAAATAGACATCTGTCAAATGCCAGTGATGGAGTGCTTTACTGAAATATTTCTTTTGTAATTTAAAATAATAGTATTTGTTCTTTTATTTGCAAGTTTTTGTATAATCCTCTACTGTTTTCTTCTTCTATGCTTCTCTGTAGAAAGATATTCTTTTTTGTAGCCAATAACAGCAGCTTTTTCCTAGATGATCAGAAATGTTTAAATAATAGAATGCTCTACAACAAATATACTTTTGCAGTGATTTCATAGGCTGGATGGTTACTTAATGAGAAATATTAGTATCATATGAATAGCAAGAACTCTAACTTTGCAATCCAAACCTATACAAAGCCAAGCTGAATCATCCCCAGGGTTTTATCTCACCTGCTGCTGTCTCTTAAACTGCAGAATTACACCAAACACTTCTCAGCAAGTTGCAGGAAAATGTTTGACAAAGGTATAAAAAGCTGCATTTCAGCAATAAATACTGAAAATCCCTAAGTTAGATCCAAGGGAATGACCGTGACACGGTGGCATGTGCTGGATACTGCCCCGTTATGTTCCCACAGGTCCATTCTGCATGCAGTAATACTGTACTATGTGGGATTGCAAACACTGTAGCCTGCCTCTGCACGTTTGTGGTTAGAGAGAATAAAGTGTTTTGCTGCCCCTGTGTAATGAAGAAGTTCTAGCACATCCACCTGGCAGTGCACTGCATTTTAGGAACACCCTGGTGTTTCCAGGTTGTGCATTGGAATATTACCCTGGAATGAATACTGAAAGAAACAAAAAGAAGAATTAAGAGAGTGCCCATTGAAAGTAGAATATTTATATTGCAGAATAGCAATTAAATGAAAACCAAAAGTAATCCAGAGGTTATTCCATTGTTGTCAGTCCTCTCCTAACTTGCACTGTGATGTTGGACTGGGAAGGGAAAATGTCCAGAAATTTCTAAGTCTCAGACTGTGACCACACTCCCCTAGGTATTCCTCCTGTCTTTTCTAAGAAGACTTGACCTATGATGAAATGCAACTCGTTTCCTGATTTTTACAACTTTTGGTTCCCCTGGGAAGAAGTGTAAGTGTTAAATCAGTCTCTGTTTGGTGGGGTGGGGGAGAAGGGGAGAGGGTGGACAGTTGTTCCAACTAAGCCACAACCTGTACAGGATGTGATAACTTAGAATTTGTTCTTTTTATTGACCTCAGCTACCTCACATAAATACTGGAATTATTTAAGAGAGTACTTGTCTTATCAGTGTTTTGCTCAGTGGCCCCTTTATCCTTCACTGTGTTTTCCAGACCTTATCTTAGGAACTGAATAAATGTGACTATGAAGAAGGTGGTAAACTCGGTCAGAAAATGCTTTCTTGGCCGTAGTAAGATTGCCTAGAGTACTGCTCTTTGCAAAGATTTATTACAAAGCATAAGAGAAGAAAATAGCAGAATTCAAACAAGCAGGAGATGGTGTTAGAAAGCTGCAGCTCAGCACTTTGACAGGCGGGTACAGTTACAGGACGAAGAGAAAAAACTCACGGCAGAGTCAGGAAGAGGTAAAGAACTGACATTAATCCAAAAGTGCATTACACTTCCCTGGAGTCAGAAGGAAATTTGCATTTTACAAACAAGCTGATGTCATTTTAAAATGAATTATTTATTTTGTTTCTTTTCCATCTCAGGGCAATATGGAAATAAGAGAATATTTAAAAGCACCTAGCAGCTGAGAAATTTCAGCAGCTCTGTACGAATGTAAAGTTTGATTTTTTTTTTTATTTTTTTTTCCATAAGAGAATTTCAGGTTATATAGAACAAAAGAGAATCTATAAGTTGAGCTAGCATAGCAAAATTCAAGTGTGGAGTGTAGATAGGAACTGAGGACTATGAATTGTACTGTTATGGAGGAAATACTGCACATTCTTATCATATTTATTTATTTATTGTCAGGGAATGCAGACTCACATCTGCCCTGGAGGACACTGGAGAAAGGTCCCCAACCCTCTTCCAGCCACAGCTGAACGCCTAAGGCAGATCACTCTGGGGATCTCACAAACCTTCACCTGCTCCCTTTTTGTTGCAGTGAATCCTCAGTTCTTATCTACAGGTTGAAACAACAGGGAAAAATGGGAGTGCCCATTCAGCCCAGAATAGAAGTGAGCATATGATTTGCACTGGTTTTCTACAAACTGTACTGGATTAAAATGGGCCACGAAAAACGAATCTGAGTTTGCCTTTTCCAAAGTTCTTGTTTATTAATGTCTGAGAGTGCAGTAACAATCACAAAAGTTTTTGTTCTTTTTAGGGATTTTCTGTATTTTAATGGCCTGTAATGTGGCAATGTAGGTTTAAGCAGAGAGGGGAATTCTGTCTCTCTGTTGTTGGAACATTAGTATCAGTTTGAAGGCCTTCTGAAGGGAACAAGAAGCACTCAGCTGAATTAATACCTGTCCTAGGAAGTGGCAAGATACCCATGAAATTTATCTATTACTGTAGAAGCAAACAGAATCATAAACATTCCAGCAAACATGAAATAATAGCAAGAAAAACATACTTTTGCACCATCAGCCATGCCTATAGTGACACTGCCTGTGGTGTAGAACAAATTCTTTAGTTATTTCTCTTCCTGTGAAATGCACTGCCTTACACTCTGCAAACCTGAGTCAAGGATGCATCTCCTTTGCCTCAGAAATGCTGACTGAAATAGCTTCAGAACTGGATAAAATAGATTCACAGAACTCGTTTGTTAATGTTACTGGTCCCTTTAAAATGGGCTTAAATGTTGAAGGAACAATTTCTGTCAACATAATTATCATGGTGAGCTAGACGTGACAGCCTTTACAGAAATGGACCCACTGAGTTTATAGAAGAAAATCATATACCATCTCTAGTTTGAAAAATACAGATGGCTTATTTCTCACCTAAAAGAGATCCAAATAAAAGACTGGTGACAAAAGGGTGTTAAGAGTAGACATATATGCTGGTGGGAAGACTTGTCAAATCAATCTCCTTTGTTGTATTCTGCTCTTTACTAAATGAATTTGATAACATTTACTCAATTAAACAATGGAAGGTAAACTACTTTATAGAAAAATACATTTCCAACTGAAATTCCTCACTAACTCAGTTTGAACTCTAAACTCAAAGTAAGAACTGAGTCTGGAAGGGTGAATTATGCATGTGGTGGGATGATCAAGGGAGCAGGATTTTAACAAAACATGACACACTTAACAATTCTGTATAGGGAATTAACTTTCCTGTATTTACTACCCTCAAAAAAAAGGCAAAGTGAGGGCAGTGAAAAGCACCAACTCAACCTCATTTCTGAGGCAGCTGTTTGTTAATGAGTAGGTGCTGAGGCTGCTCTGCCATAGTGCAGATAGTTTTCTGACAGTGAGCTCACATTCACGCAGAGATTTTCGCATGCAGGTGAAAGGAGTTCTTCAATCCTTTCAACCTGTTGTATCTGAGGATGGCACAAACTTTTAGGACAGCTACATAAGTAGTGTTTCCCAGCATCTTAAAACTTACAAGGATGTTAAGACTCTTGTCTTTTGTAAAGCTATACTATTCCTGCATCTCTTCAATTACAAATTTAAATTCTGATTTTTTGAGTAATTTGATATACTTAGTCATCTTTTCAGTAATGTTGTTAGCTTGGTTCCTTGTTCATGTGTTGAGGTCAATACTGAGAAATTGGATTTCTCCTTTAGAAAATGCTTCTAAAACTGCTCCCAATGACTAAATTGAAGTTTTAAGAGAGGACTCCCACAGAATACTGACATAGCTATTTATCTACATGTCAGACATGGTGAAAATGATTATACCTTTGGATTGTCTGATAAATCAGCTGAGCATTGATTAGGAGCATCTATTTGTCTCCAGCTCAAACATAATCCAATATCTATCAGAGGACATCTGCTGCCCTCTAGTAAGCCAAAATACCTGGTTCTGTCTGCTCACATGGCTTGATCCTAAATGTGGTCTCAGACTAACTAGTGCTGCTCACAATAAAAATCCAAACCCAAACCAGCATCCAGTCTAGTTTCCTTTGTAACAGCTCATTCAGTGTCAAAGTATATCCAAACTTAACTTTAGGTTATTAGGATACTTTTCCTTGAATACTTTCAGGCGATATATCAGAAAGAGAGTGAGAAGGTAAGCCTGGAGACTTGTTAATAGCTTCTGAAAAGTGACTTTCAGTGACTAAAGAAAGTATGAAGACAGTATTGGTCTTCTTTCATTTTTTTTTAATGATGAATGCTGGACAACATTCTCATGGTGACATTGATGAAGTTTCCTGTCAGAGAGAATTTAAAATACATTCAGAATGAGAAGCCTGGTGAGCAGTTTGTCTACAGCAATTTTAAGGAGCAAAGTGCTTTACCTAATGTTGGCAGATTCCTAAGTTCTTTTTGTTCTGTCAAAGAAAAAAAGGTCTAAGCAGGTTGCAATTGTCTTTTAATTTATTATACAAAAAAAGAAGTTGCACAGTTAAAGAGACTGAGAGTGCTACTCAGAGCAAGAACAGGAGCAGCTGAACAGGATAGAACAAAAATGCTGGAATCCTCATACACACACAGCTGATACAGTTTCATGTCTTAGGGTTTGCCTGAGTAGCCAGCTAAAGCACTAGTAACATCAGTTAGGTTACTCCTGCTGAAGCTGGCTCTGGCAGAACACTTTAAGCCTTTCTTTGTAAATATTTGAGTTTTCTACTGGCTGTGGAGTTCATCTCACTGGCAAAGCTCCCCTTTATCTCAGAAGAGCATGGATTGACTTCTGTTTGCATTTCTCTGAAGATGCATGTTGGATGCCAAAAATCAGCATTGGAGAAGTAGGTCTAATTTTGACTGTCTACTTTTCTTCTTCCCTGACAAAGGAACATCTACTCATTTTTTATTTCATACTTATAATTACCAATTTCAGTCTTCTACAATATAAAACTTCATAGTTTATTTTCCTCCACTCTCAGATGCAAGTCTGTAGCTTCTACTAGAGCCCAAGTTCTCTAGGTTAGACTTTTTTTTTCTATTCATTTTTTTTGTCCTCTTTTTCCAAACCCAGCAGAATAGTTTATTCAGAAATCCCAAGTTATGAGCTGTACAGAATGTGCTGCACAGCATCCATTTGATTTTTCTTTTTGTTTCCTATAGCACTGGAAGAAGTTAAAGGATTTGATGCAGTGCTCAGATCTTGATGGATTGCATGGTGACATAGGAATCATATGGGTATGTAATTCCCTTATGTGGACTTTTGTCTACTATCCATATTTTTGGTGGATGGAATAATTAACCATAAAACAGTGGGTTAAACAGAACAAAAGGATCCATCTTTCAACAAATCCTTTTCTTGAAAATTCTTGGAAACCAAAACAGTGTGCTTGCAGAGAGATACTATTTACATTTTTGTCTGCTTAGGTATTGCCAACACAACGATGTGGAATGTAAAAGCTGGCTGATTAGCTGGACCTAAAAACTTAAGTAAATTATTTTAATTCCTGAACTCTCTAATTTAGCTGTTTAAAGCTCTTGCATGTGCTTCCTACTGAGCTAAATTTGCTGCATGGTACTTGTCTTTTGAGTCAGTGGGAAGAGGTGACAACTTCTCAATTATAGTGTTATTTGTGCTACTGTGACATTTTTATGAGAAGGATTTTTCAGGACACAGAGAACAGCCATTTGCTTCTGTTTTAAATACAGTTTGGATTGACTGTAGGTGAATGGAGAACAGAGAAGACAGCACTGCAAATGAATGGAATAGCAGGAAAATCTCATTTGAATTAATAACTTGTAATTTCATTTAATCAGTACTAAGAGATGTCTAAATGTCACTCTATGTATTTTTAGAAAATACTCTCTTTTTTGTTAAGTGCTGTTTGCCATGAGCTAAAAATTGATTCTACTCTGGAAAATATTCCATTGAAATTGGTCAGTTTGTGTAGTAAAGCAGCATTCAGTGTGAGTGACACGTGTTTGTTTTCTACCCTTAAAGGGTATTTTAAATTGCAATTACCTTATTTGTGCTAATTGAATAGCAGCACAGTCTGTAATACACTGACAACTTTATTTGAAAAAATATAGCTGTATTTAAGTAAAACCTTAATTCTGACTGTTCTTCTGTGAGCTTGAATGAATTTTCAGATCATGGTGTTGACAACATCACTCATACATTTTGCAAAATAATAGTCCCCCTTCAACTTAGTTAAAGTTTCTACTTGCCCTTAAATAGATGAAGAAATTAAATTTTGTTCTTTGCTTCTCATTTCTAGAGCACTTGCTCTTCTCTCAAAGAAATTTTTGCAGATTTCTTTGCTGTGAAATAATTCAATTTGAAGCTCAAAGCAAATCACTGGATAAAGAATGAAATAAATTTTGTGATATCCATACAGTTTTATCTCTATTTTTAAGTCAGTTCCATTAAAGTGAACTGTTAAATTGTCACACAGTGCAAAAAGCACAGTGTAGTGGCATGATAACACACAAAGTCATAAATCTTCTTTTATGTGGTCTATTTTTTTAAGATTGCAATTGCCATTACTTTTTACCACAACTTTTAGATAAAATCCTTGCCTTGATGCTCAGTTCTGTTCAAATGTGCAGGAAGAGATAGAATATCGGAATCATATTGAAAATACACCTTTTTTTTTTTCCCCCTTACTTTTGAGCTACTAAGTTCCAGCGTTTTTAATTGGACAACAAAGGAAGGCTCTTCAGAATATTAAAATATTTATATGTGAACAAAACCAATTCTATGGCAATTTAAAATCATCAGGACCCAAATGGGTTCAGTGTCATGAGGCCAGTCATATGGCATAAAAGTATCTGTCCTTACTGACTGTATTTAATGAGTTCTATCTAAGTGGAACATAAATAGCCTAAAATGTATTCCTAAGGTGTATTCCCAAGAACAAAATAAATCATGCTAATAAAGTAAGCACAGTTGTTAATACAGTGATTGCAATCACACACCTACATTAAAAACAACAAAGCACGCTGATGTAGTATCAGTCAGATTATTTTATTTAATCTGAGTTGCCGTGGCAACCATAGGAGTCATGAGGTGACATTTTAATTAGGAGTCTGAATAATCCTGGTTGTGACAGTTGCTTGCTGTAAATACTTGGTGTTCTGATCTGCATGTTAAATGCAGAGGGAGTTGATAAATATGCTGGACACATTTCAGTACATGTTTGAGAGGGTAGATGCAGATTCAGCACATCAGGTAACCTCAGGCTTCCATAATATTGAAATGTAAGAGAAAAAGTGAAACCAAATCTTTGTCTGGTGGTATTCTAGAAAAAACCTGGGAAAGTAAGAAATATTGGTATGCCTTAGCACCTACTGAAACCAGCACATGGTAAGATGGGAAGAATACATGCTGCATTTTCTCTGCAGGACTGCAGAAATATTGTTACCCCTTCTTAAATCAGGAGCAGATTTCACAGCTATTGAATTGAGCAGTGACTGCTGTATCAACAGAATTAGAGATGATGAAACATGTTAGCTGGAAAATTTCATGTGTTCCTGAGAGCTAAATATCCAGTTGGGTTGGTTTGCATTTGAAGAGCTCTAAAAAGAGTCAAGCATTTGAAAGTTGCCACTTCATAGTTTAGAGCACTATCTAGTTAAAACATAAAATCAGCTCTGGAAGGAAATAACTAAGAATCAGATTTGAACTGACTGAACTCAGCTTCTTCCTTCTTCCCTTTCAAGAAAACCAGGCACCTCAAGGTGTTAAAAATGTCCATTTCTCACAAATAATATTGGCTTCTACTGGAAAAACATTTGGAGTGGAAGAAGTTGACACCAGAAAACTTTTAACCACCACTTCTACTCGTGCAATCAGGGAAAGTAACGCACATAGCAGAAATCAATTTTGTGATACAGAATAAACTGTAAAAGATTAAATGTTGTTTCTGAATCAGTTTCCTGAATGCTGTGCAGAAATATTTGCTTTGGTGATTACAACCTACATTCCTACCAGTCACCAGGTATGTAAATCTTTGCGTGTCTTCAACCTCTTTGATCTTCATGCTGCTTAAAAATTCTGTGATTTCTGACTTCTCGTTTTTGTGAACACATTCAACTAAGCTGCTTGCCTTCAAACCTGTATGAAGTATTGGCTAGAGGTTTCTGCTGTACTGCATTTCTCAGTTCTGTGTAATAGGACTTTCTTGGTAAAGACTGCATTAAAATGTAGCCACGTTTTCCTTTCTAAGCCAACCATTGTGCCACATTTGCTTTTTAGTCTTCACGTAGGATTGATGCTCAAGGAGGAAATCGAGACATAATACTCATATATATGTGTCAGACAAGGCTGAAATTGGAAATTAGTGGCTGAATAGTCGCTGGATGATTTAGTTCAGTGTCTCTGTTGCACTGAATGATGTTGTAATGATAGATACAAGTGTTTCAGACTGACCTGGTTATGACACTTCAGTGCATGCAATTCCAGTGTGATATAATTGAAGATTCTCCTCACAATGCATTAGCTGCTTAATTAATTGCACTAATGACATTGTCCAGCATTTTACACTTAGTGACAGAAGATTAGGTTGAAGCAACAATCAGCCTAAAATCTATTCATATAAAAATTAAGTAAGATTATCCCAAGATACCATCTGCAATATGAGCTATTGTAAATATCTATTGCAGACTATAATGAATTCACTCAACTGAAAACAATGTTCCTAAGAATTTTTGAATGATAAATAAACAATTGCACGTTGCATGTTTCCTGGTTATGCTATTTTTTGGTTCCAAATGCTCTTTGGGTTTTGTTGTTGAGTTAGAACACATATTCACAAAAGCATAAAAAAGACAATAAATCTTATCTGAAGTATCAGAAAAGTATGTGAACCTGAACACCCTGTAATGGTGACACTGAACTTGCAAAAAACATTTGCCATTTCCAGTGGCAAAGTTAAAAGGAGAAAAGGGGAGGAGGGGCAACAAGAACAAAAATAGTTCTGGCTCCAAATAAATTACTGTTGCTATGACCACTGAAAGTTTTCTCCCTGCACAGAGTATCATTTTTCTGAAGGTTCATTATTCCTGTGTGGCTGTGGTGCTTTCAAATTAATTCAAGGAAAAGAAAATAATATTCCGTGAAAAACCAAAGCTTTCTTTAATTTTCTTTGTATTTCTATTCTACTTAACATGTGAAAAAAACCTACAAGTAGAACTTTGTTGAACTTCATATTCTTTTTTTCTGTTGTCTCTAGATATGGAATTTCAGTGATCAACATTTTCAAAGACATCTGTAACATTGCAGCAGAAGAGGAACTGCTGGGATCTGAACACTCTTGAAAATACGTCTGTTTTCTTCAGGTGTCTACACAAGCCCTAAAACTATTTTAGTAATTTCAAGGGAGATGTAAACTAAGGCCAAGCTGCTATTTTTCTGTTTTCCAACAGAAAATTTAGAAAATTCAATTGTATCAAGAATGTAAGAGTGCCTGCATGTGAGTGTCTATAAAAATAATGAGCTGGTATTAGTGCGTTACAATTGTTTGATCACCTGCTGTTACAACAGATGATGTGGATGAGAAATAAAATTGCAAGAATTTTAACTTTTTTGTGCTGTAGAATCTCTCAAAATACGACCAGAAAAGTTATGTGCAATTCTGTAGTTAATGACAAAAGAACTGGACATTGAAATTATTCCTTGTATCTTGCAGAATTCAATTTTTCAAGGTGTCCTCTTTGAAACTGGATTTTCTTTTGGTTTTACTGTTTGTTTGTCTTGTAAGATTGCTGCTTCTTACTGGTTTGTTGCTTTGTTTGTTTATTTTCTTAATGTGATTTTTTAAAAATACCTAAGTTAGACCCGTATGTTGTGCTGATGGTATTCATTTTACTTCTGGTTTGATTTATGGCTTTTGTCATTAAGTGTAGAATTTCCTACTGCACAGTATATGGACTTTTTAATTCTTTAATGGGTGTCTTTTTTCAGTCGGTGTGATGTACTTCAGCAGCATGGGGGTGTGTGTGAAATGGTTCCTGATGTATTCTGGTGCTCTGTTCTTAACATGAATACAGTTTTTACAATTTCATGACCATATTTAATAGCAGCCTCAAAAGTTCTACTCTGTCTGGAATGTCTTTCTCACTGTGTCTTCCCTAGAAGACCCAGGACTACCTTATTCAAGTTAAGCAAGTGACCATTTCTTGTCCATTTTCCTCAGCCACAAAGTCTGGAGTTGCCTGATGCTTGAGCTGGAAATTCCATTCCACTCATCGTGTCACAGCAGCCACCCAGATAACCATGGAGAGGACCCACCACGGTCTCTGTCATTTCAGGATCTCTAACAAAACCACTTTGTTTTATTCAGATTAAATTCGATTAAGAAAACAATGTGCTGGAACACTGTCAGAGTTAAGGGAAAGGCCATGTGATTACTCTGACTGGGATGTTATTGAGCTTTTTGTAACACATCGAAGCCATTTAGAAGGTATATGCAAAAATTAAGTCTGCTGTTCTGCAGACTTTTTACCACCCTCCTCTTTCCTTGCTTTTCTAATGAAGTTAGTACCAATGACCAAACTTAAATTAAATTTTAATTTGGAAAAGCTGCTTCTACACCTACAGCTCTTTCAAGTCAATGTGAAATATTTCAGCTGCTCCCATCAATGCACCATTGATCATCGTGGTGATGGAAGGCTGTAAGTAAGGCAAAAACTTCACTGTCTGATGACCTTTAGCTGTTTTTAGATTGACCAGAAAAGCAAGTTTCTAGGCAGCTTTTACTATGTCCACAGAAAAGTAAGCTGTAGCTCTGCAGTTAACTTATAAATAGCTTTTATGTGTTTACTGTGACCTAATTTAGGGTAAATGCATGAATTATCCCATGGGTGGAACATTACTCGAGTATAACTTTATTTACAATATCTAACCAAGAGGTATATGTTTCCCCAGTGACCACACTTCCATTTGATTTTTATTATAAAATAGTTGGCATTTGAAACTTCCTTTTTGAATGTCACATTCTGCAATTTTGGTGAATGTTAATTGTCATATGCTCCACAATTTCCATTTTGCAATTGCCAGTGCTGTTTATTTTGTTTTATTTTTTATTTACTCTGGAAAATGAAATGCATATATATATTTTGGAATGAGTAAGTAATGCAGATTAGAAAATGTTCTAAAGACGTGACATATTTTTGTAATTAAAAGGAAGAAATATGCAAGTAGATTAAAAGACTAACAGCTGCACCAGAATAAGATCAGCAGACTTTTGCTTGACAAAAATACAGAGAGGACAGGAGAGGTCTCATCTAGGATTTTAAAATGTGGTTGCTTATCCTTTAATACTAAAAATAAAGCTGCAAAAGATTCTGACAGCAAATAAAAGTTTATATTTTGATTTAAGACTATATATATAAGACCTTCCTTTAGAAAGACAGCTGCAGTGACGAGCTAGTGGACTTTTGAGTAGTTATATAAAGGTTCTTCTGTGACATTTTTCTATATTATTGCAGCATAACAGATATTTGGCTGAGCAATGTATCTGACTGTAACTGAAATCTTCAGTCCCTTTTATCATGTCTCCTACACCTGATGTACAAACCCAAAAGCCTGATCCTTAGTGGAGAATACCAGCCATTGCTGTGTTTGTAGAGTTGAGTAGAATCTAAAATTGAAAACAGGAAACCCCGACTCTTCTGCTTCTCTGACACTGTATTTTCATGTAGAACACAAATAAGCTAAAACAACTGAAGTACTAATGTACATTTGTGAAAGATGAAGCTCTTGGCAAACACATATTTCTAAATTAAAACTATTTTGATAACACTGAAGTTCAGTTTTCAGGGTTTTCCCCCCCCTTTATTATGGCTTTTCACTAGAAATTTGTAGCATTTTAATATGGTGCCTACGACTGGCTAAAATTTTTTAGGATTTTTTTTTTCTAAATCCAGATATATCTTAGAAATGTGTTAATATTAGTGATGGGTTAATTGTGGAATAGTGAAATTGTTTAATTTCTTCCTTAAGCTGCCAATAGCCGTGGTTTTAAAAAATTATTATGTAATTTTATTTTAAATTATTGGTTTCTAGTTTCAATCATACTAAATTGAAATAAAATAACAATGCTGTTTTTTAAAATGCTGGAATTTCACAACTACCTATTTTCCCATACTATTTGTTTAAAAGATCATGTTGTTCAGCAGAGCCAAACACCATTTGGGTGACACTATAGGGGGAAGGAGGAATTCTTGTTGCCCTTCACCTGGTCCATGTAAACATCATTAACTGTCACTAATAGGAACAACAGACTAACTGACCTGATACTTAAGTACTGGATTTAAATATTGACCTCCTAAAGTCAATGAAGTAGTGACAGTTGAGATTTTCTGAGGCTTCTCTCTAATTTAATTTAGAGAGATCATCTCAGTTGAAGATGCATCAGCAGTTGAAGAGAAGAATTAATTCTGTAATTACCATGCATAAAAAATTAATGCTGCCACATAATATTTACTAATAAAACATGTACTTAACTAATATATCTTTCACACATGAATTCAGTGTTACCATGCTGCAGTTTTTTCTAGTTAAGAGTCAAGAATCAAGCCTGAAGGGTTTTAGTTGTATCAACAATGCTAAAGAAAGGTGTAATCTTTCAAAATACATTGCTTGAAAGGCAGGGAGACATGAAGGGTGATTTATGGCAGGATTTTGGATTCTCATCAAGGGGAATACTGAAAAGTATTTTATATGAAAGCATCTTCTTTTTCTTTAAGAGACAACTAAAAAATTAATTCTAGACATTTTAGGGCATCATCATGTCAACTATTGAAAGAATTTAATTTTGTAACTGGAGGTCATGGCCATTAAATAGTGATGACCTGCACTAGGAAAAACTCATGAATTTATTGGTGGTTCAGAGGTTTTCTATGTGCATTAATCTTTTTCCTATGAACAAATTAGAATATGACTGAATTTTCCTTCTTTCCAATCAGGAACTTTTGGAATATGTAAGACCAGATGTAAACTAATGATTTTTTTAAACACTGAAACTCCTTTGACTCTGAGGTTGCCAAAATGCCTGAGGTTGATAATGGGGAGTATGGAAACTTGATTTGATCTCAGTCCTGCTGTGTAACACTTCAGAGTTACAACATTAACAATTTCCCCAATATTTGATTTAGGGAGTAAAAGGAAAAGAGAGGACCAAGCCGGGTTGGAAGGCGACTGACAGCCAAGTGTGAGTAGAAATCTATTCCAGTTTCATTTTTTGGGTAATATTTATCTATGACGAGGGCCTGCAGTGTATGAAAACACATTTGGACTTGTTAAATTCATAAACCAAGAAAGCTGTTTTCCACAGTTCTTTGTTTTCAGTTTCACAAATGTAATCTCGCTACAGAGAATAGAGTAAAAGATTGTGGAGACAGAATTATTTCTCCAAACTGATTTCTGTTTTCATACTCGAGATATTCAGGGATTAGTTGCACAAAGGCAGATGGTCTCTGAACTGAACTGCAAAGCCCTGAGCTCTACCCTAATAAATGCTGCAGTCTGCAGAGGAACTGAACACCACAGAAGTCACACACGAGAGGCAGCTGAGTGAGTGGGGACCATTCCAAGGAAACCCACAGAAAGTGCTGACTGCAGAAGAGAGTTTGTGTCGAGCTGTTTGAATCTTCTGTGTCAGAGAGAGCAAAGCTGGAGGGGAAAAAAAAAAAAAAAAAGCTAATTTAGAGACAGCATATGTTGCTTGTTGCTTTGTTATGCATTTTCAAATGTGTGTCTGAGTATTTTCCTGTCAGTGACAACAAAACAAAAAAAATATTTTTTGGTGTGGTTTTTCTAGAAACATAGCCATTTAATTAGATTTTAACATATTGTGGTCTCTCACTTTAATATATGATACACTAATTTTCTATGATGCTGGCATGCTGTGCTGATGGATTTCTCAGTCTACTAAATGAAGTAAATGAGGGACTTCCCAGACAGTTTAATTTTTTTCTAGATGTGATGGCATTAACATTCTTTTTGGGAAGACAGATATCAAAACTTGACATTTCATTGAATGTTTGAACTTCTCTTGTAATATGTATTAAGTCTTGTCACTGTAGTAATAATTGCCTGTTATACACCACCTTTGTCAGTGAAAATACCACAGCCTTACTCAATGACAGTTGGGCTTTATTATCAAAGAGAAATTATTATCTAAGAAACTGGAAGTCATAAATAACTTTCATGGCTGGAATGTCACAAAATTAATCTAGTCTCATGGTTAAGCTTTGTGTAGTTTGGGATTTTTTGCTGCTGGTTGGTTGTTTGTGGGGGTTTTGGTGTTTGTTTTTTTTTAATTTGGAAAGCACATGCGTGATTCCCTTGAATAATTTCTTTAAATTTGTTAGTGATCAGATTCCTTGTCCCATAATAAGTACAGTTTTAAATGTTTTGTGTAGGACTGTTCTGTGACTACTCTGTGTGACACGATGATGAGGAAAATAAGTTGCAAGCCCTTCTTTTTCTCTTTCCAGTTGTGGGTCAGTGATTAGTATGAACCAGAAGACTTTTGTTTCTTAGTAATTGCTTTGCTGAAGCAGGGATTGCTCAAGACATTCATCTTACATGTTCATGTCAGGAAAGTGTTCCCTGCTCATCTGATGATTATACTTATGTGTCAGTATTAGTGACTATGGTTGTCCTTTTCTAGATTCTCTACTGCATATACAAGTTCTGTCCCTAAGAGTTTGTTTAAAGTAAAAGATGAGAGACAACAGATAATAAAGGAGTGGAGAGAAAAAGAAACTGTATATTGGTATTGGTATACTGATATAATACGCTTTCTAACAGATAGTTTTTCAGTATTGTCTTTGAACCTTCATTTTTGGATCCCTTACAGGGATCTTTTAATGAAGGATAATTTTTGTGATACATTTTCATTGATTTTAGTGATGAATTCCTTCAAAGGGTAAAGGTGCCACAATGAGGAAAAAATTAACATACTTCTGACTTTGCCTTCAAGAGCATCTGTGAATCCAGAATGGGTTTTTCACATCTTAGTGAAACATAAGTATGATGTGAAGAGTGTCTGAAGACAAAGAGATGTGGAGTGAAGCAATGAGCCCTGGTCTTTGTGGCTTAATTCCACAGAATTCACTGCTGCATACTGCAAAATGCAGCTGAATTATTGCAACTGTCTAGTAAAAAAAGAAAAGATTTTGTAGGAATAAAACATGGGACAATATCCTGGGCAACCATTTGAAGTATGAGGAGTTGAATGGGAAAGAAAGTAACATCTACTGCATGGCTTTACCTAGATAAAACAAGGCTGCTGTATATATATTATATATATA
>JAYRBT010000010.1:13914578-14025843 GCA_036023395.1 Myiotriccus ornatus | reverse complement strand
TTACTCCAGGGACAGAATGTGTGTTACTCCAGGGACAGAATGTGTGTTACTCCAGGGACAGAATGTGTGTTACTCCAAGGACAGAATGTGTGTTACTCCAGGGACAGAATGTGTGTGGCAAGCAATGTAAGTAAAAGATCTTATGGGCAGCAAAGTTTTCTGTGGCCACGTACAATATGTTGTGATATGGGATTGCTTCTGAAAGGGTAGCTTTATGCAGCATGAAAGACATTCTACACTCTACTGCTCATTAATTCAAATTTACTGCACTTTGTGACTGCACTGTTTCCTTTTTGGTACTTTAGAAAGATTATTGAAAAGGATATTGAAATACTGTAGGTAGATAAAATGTATTTTCAGGCTGTAAAATTACAGAGATAATAGATAACATTTAAGTAGGAATCTCTTACTAGAAATGGTTGTTTATTACTGGGAGGTTTTTTTGCCTGACAGGTAGTTTAATGTATAATTTATGACACTTTTGTCTACTAGTTTTGCTGCACAGTTTTGATTTTTCAGCTATGATCTGAAAGTTTACTGAATTCTGCTTTTGACTCCGCACAAAGAGTTGGCTTAATGTGTATTTAACAAACATAGCTTTTTCATTGATTTTATGGTGGAACAATTTCAGTACTCCTGGTTTCAGGCTCTGCATTAAAGGGTGTCCAGCTCAAGGCCACGCTGAACAAACTATCTCTCATCTAGGAGATGTTGCTGCAAACAGCGGATTATTTTGCTGTGTATATGGTGATTATCGCAGTGACAACTTAGTTACATCACAACCAGAATTTGCAACAGTATTCAAGCCTCTCAGACTACCACCTATGTCAACACTATTGCTCACCTCATCTTTAATATAATAATGCACAGTTTACTGGCCCCAGGCTGAAATGCTCCTAATCATCCATCTCTGTAACCTGTGCATTCATTAGCTGTGTTGGTTCAATGGGAAATACAGGTTATTCAGAAAAGCAAGGTGCCACATCCTGTTTTATTGCTTTATTACACTCACATTAAAGGATTCTCTCATCCACGAGAGCATGGTGGTGTTTACTTTCCAGAAGCAAAAGATATGTGCTGTATGGACTTGTTCCGTGTCAGAACACGGTTTCTCTCGTCTTTCTTCCTGCACCAGTCGATGTTTCTCAGCACTCTTGCAGCAGTCTGGCAGAGGGGACAGAGGTGGTGTGGGCTGTGATGCAGCACAGCAGGGTAGCCTAAGCAAACCATTAATGCAAGCCGTGGTGTGGTGGGATACAAGATTAAAAGATACTTCAATTTTCTAATCGCTGGGAGGGCGACTTCCAGTAGGGCTGTTTGGTGCGGCAAATGGTAACACCAGGAACCGAAAATAACAAGAATGTGTTTGATCTGACTGAGAGCTGAACTTTTGCCTTCCTATTGCAGCACACAAAGCATATTAATATGCTGAAGATTGTGATTCCCTTAGCATGTGTATTTGCAGCTGCTTTTTAACACAGTGCAAGGGTGTGCTGTGCAGAGATGACTGCTTGGAGGCTGCCTGCCTGGCAAGGTATTTTATCTCTGATGTGTCTTAATCTAGTCATCTTGCCTCCAAAGTGAAAAGAAAATTTACTTCAAGGAGCTCAAAAAATAATCCTCGAATCTTTTTCTATTATTTGACTTTAATATAATCATTGCATTAGCACTTTGCATTCACAAGTCCTTTACAAGGACTCCATAATTGTTTTTGCTGTTCAGACGTATCAAATCCTGAATATGATTTGTGTAATCTACTGGAGTTCTTTCTGGTTGTTTTAAAATCCTCATCCTAACACAGCTGACCTGGTTAAAATACGTAATAACTCATATTTTGTGGTTAAGCGGGACAGAATTACAATAATGCAGAGTCTATTAAAGTAAAAGGCTATGCTTTTATTACTTAAAGGTCAGTGAAGTCCTTTACAGTGACATCTGTGTTCCTGTATTGTGCTTTCAGTCTTTAGATTTTCATATGGACAGATACAGGCACATTATTTATTGAGACAATCATGAATATTGGGTAAAGACTATTACAAAATAATTCAGGTTTAATATTTTTATCATGAACTGACTTCCTATCGCCAGCTTTCTGCGATTTGGCTGGGTTTTTCGTGCAGCAATGATTACACTATTCCCCAGTTTTGTCAGACAGAACGTTGGTAACCTTAGGCAATTATGCTAAAACAACTTGTCAGCTACTCATTATTTTATTTTTAATGTATTAAGAAATTACATGCTCCAAAATGCAGCAGACTAAGGAGCTGAGCCCATCCATTTATTCACAGGGTGGCTCCACGTCTGGGAGGTTTGTTTCGTGTTGAAGAGCAAAGGACACCTTTCACTGAGGCATACTTGATTGATTTAAAAGCATCGTGCCTGTTCCACAGCACATTGCTTTCAGGTTTTACTTTGACTAGGGGAGTATCTTATTATTATCAGCAGCCTTTAAAAATGGTATTTCAGGTAATTTCCACAGATTTCATTGACATTGTTCTACTGCATACTGCACTGCACCTTCAAAAATGACATGCTGCCATCAGCAATGATTATGATAATCTGACCAATTCTAAGAGAATAAATATTCCAACCTTTGAAATTCTTTTTATATAACTAGTCTGTGCCAGTCTGATGATTTAAGAAAAAAAAGATACGTTTTATCCCACTTTATCTCTTGATAGATAACTGACCATTACAACTCCTTGTTCTCTTTCATGATTATTAACAGCTTAGACATATTTCTTGTAATATCTCTCTATAAATAATTCTAGACTGAGAAGTTTGTTTCTTTTATAAATTAAGCCATCCAGAAGTGATAGCTCATTTCTCCATAACTAGACTCTGTTCCCTCTAGGGGCAATTTATCTTTGCAGCAGCTAACCCTCAGGCATTATTTATTTCATAAACTTATATTAATCATCTTTGCCAGTTTCTCTCTCAATCTTTCTCTTCCCACAGTGTTCTGCTGCAGTCAGAACACCCACCAAGTTTTCTAAATATTTATACTGCTGGTTTTAGAGGAAGAAGGGTTGTCTGAGACATTATTTTATTAAACCTTGATTGTTTAGACACCAGTCATCAATGACTGCACACTGAAAACTTAAACCTGACTTCTGTTGTGGAGTAAAAGATGGTTGTTTTGTGAGGTCAGTCTGTATGACAGGTGCAGATACACAATCACTATGGATTGTCCTCTGGGAAAGATAGCTGCAATGAATGAAAACGAATTTAGAGCAAGATGGTAAAAACTATCTGCAATGCTTTTGAGTTCTTCTTGCACTGGGAAGGGAAGAGTACCTTGCCAGGCCTCTCTTGTCCCAAATGTTAAGTCTCAGTGCCAGTGATTAGAGTAAGAGAGACCTGCATTTCAGGAACACCCCTTCCATTCTCATCTGCTGTTCCAAGCATGGCTGTGGTTGCTCAGCTAAGTGGGGGCTGGATGGACTCTGTGCTGGCAGATGGACAGAGCTGCCACCTTCTGCTTTGCCAGAGCTGCAAAGCCCACACTGTGCAGGGGGGAGAAACTCGTAGCAAGGGTGGGATTACACAGGTGGCAAAGCTGACACTCTGGGTGAGGACACATACCAGACTGGCACACCCATACACTTAAGACAGATGTTTGGGGCTTCTTTTACATCAAACAATTAAGATATGCCTTAGAGAATTTAATGCTGTCCTTGTAGCTATAACTCACACTGATGGAACAACTGCAGTTCATGTGCTCAATGGAAGCCCTTTACAGACTATTTTAAACATTATTGAGCTAGGTGTTGCTGGCAGTTGCATTATTTCTTTTATATTGATTAAGAAATTTAATCAAATGGATTTTTTTTATGGCTTCAAACAGCCTAAATAATTCATAAGCTGCGTTCTTAGCATGCCATCTCAAACGTGTTCTAAAGCATTACAACTGTAAAAGAGTGTTTTTATTTTTATTTCTACGTGCATTGTTGAAGAAAAGAGCATGTGAAAATTTACACAAGTGTTTGTGACTTTTTTTTTTTTTTAGCAATTCATGTATTGCTTCTTCAGTTTTTCTCTGCTGATAGCTCTTCATTTTTCTTTTTCCATGCTAATTGTTATGGTTTCTGACTCCCCAGGAAATGAATGGTAGAAATGCCACTGCTCTGAAATGAATCCGCTCTCAAGTTAGTATTCTGTTGCTGTGTCTGTTTAAACAGACCAAACATTATTTGTGCACAGGTTTTGGAGAAGCTGAAAGTGCTGGTTCTGTCTGATTATTTTTTTCTCAGTCGCTGATAGAATAGTCACTTAGGAAGAAAAATTGGTATACTCTACCCAATTTGCAGAGCCAGGCATTACCTTGTGTCTTCAGGCTTTGAAAGGGTAATGACAAAGAAGTGCTTATAAATCTTGAGTTAATTTAGGATATTTAGTCTTCTGTCTCTAAGATGGATATACTCTGGCACTTTAATTAACAGCTTGTTAATTCTAGACTTGCATGTTGTTCTGTGCAGAGACTTTAAATAAGATATGCCTATACTAAGGCTATATTAAAGGGCATATTTTAGTAGTAAATAGATTCCAACTCTATGTTTTATGCATCCCATATATCATGTGGCTTCTGATTCAAAACACACAAGACATGTTTCCAGGGTCTCATGTACTGTAAATAAATGTAAAACAAGCTCCTTGCACAAAAGTGCTACAAAGTAATCAGCACCAGGAAAGCTAAGAAGCTAAATGATACTTGGAAGACTGTAATTAATATTAATCTCTTACATGCCAGAACAAGTGATTAAACTACTCCACCTCTTTTGCTTGATATGCAAATCTGACTGAATGGCAACATCGGGTGACAAACACGCCACTAAAGCAGCCACTGGTTGAATTTTAAACACGTAGGAAGGGAGGAAGAATTTAAGAAAGGGTGTGCACAGTTAAAGATTTTTGTCACCTTAAAGCCTGCCTGTGCCCAGTTTTCCTTGATAGTAGGCAAGGACAGAGATGATATATTTTTAATGTGAATTCGTCCAGGTAGAAATTTAACTTCCATTATTCTCTTTGCCAGCGTGATTTCCCTCAAATTCAGAAAACCAGCTCACAAAGCGTCTGTTAAATGTGGCTGGACAGTTATCCAAGTGACTGCTGAGAGCTGTGTGTTCTTGGCTTCCCTTGCTCTCAGTGTGCCTCCGAAATGCTGTCCTGTGGCACTGGTACAGAGGCTGCTCTCCTGAACTGTTGCCCACCTTTCTCCTCTTTCCTTCTCACAAGCTCCATTTTTTCACATCAGTGCTGTAAGAAAGTCTGGTCACACTCCAATCTACTGCTGAATATTCTCCGAATATTCAGATTGTTGTAGAATAATCAAATTCAGGTTATTTTTTTGTAGTCAGATGCTCTGCTTCCATGTTTGAACTCAAGACTGAGACTTCAGTCCAGGTCTTTCTAGATCAAGGCTCTAAGATACATTCCTTCCTCTGCTTTTGAATTTCTTATTTGACTGGCTGATTTTCTCCTGGTTTCAAATCCAAAATCATCTGAGACAAAGATCAGATCACTTAATCTTTGCTTTCCTGATTCAAACCCTCGTAAAAAAGGGTACATTTCTGTAATAGCAATTTTTTTTTTTTCTGTGAGAACAGCACATAAATGAAGTGCATTTTAGTTGGATTCAATTTTGATTTTTAAGCAGGATCAAATTTTTCTTTAGAAAATGGCTGATAATGTTTATTCATAGTGAAACATAAATACGTTGGCAGTTGTAGAACTTGATAATGACCATGCATACTCTGGGTCAATTTTTAAGTGTCAACACTGCAATAAATTTAGCAAGATTAATGCAATCTATTCTGCTGCCTGGGTAGCTGAGAAATTGTGTTCTGTGCTGACATGAAGCTCTTAAGTTTTGTGACAGCTTTTTGGATTAATTTGTTATCTTTGTTATATCCTTACACTTTTAGTCTTTGCTATAGGTCTTTATTAGTTAAGTAACTAATCTTCAGTATTCCAGCAAAAATTGTTTAAATAGGGATGCCATGTACTGTTAGTCCTAAAAAGGGTTGGTCAGATGGGCTGGATAGAATTGAGGGGATTCTCTAGAACTTGCTTGGCCTTTTCCAGCATAACAATGAAAATGTCACGAGTTAGTTTTGTTGCTGATGGTGTGTGGTTTTGTCAATCTGCTGCATTTGCAACATAAAGATCCAGTGTGGTTCAGAAATAGAGGAGAGGGAGTTTCTACTAATCAAGAGATGGCCCACAGCAAAACTGGGGATTGAATCCCTAGGTTTGGGAGGGGTCTGGTTCAAATCAGGTGCGGGTTTGAATCTACAGATTGACAAATTAAGAATGTGCAAACTTTTAGACTAGGAAGAATGTAATGTACCAACAACTTTGAACAATGTGTGTTCTTGGGTTTGGGGTTTCTTTTCCCTCTTGTGAATCCACCTGGAATACAGATCTGCCAACACTTTATGGAAAATCAGTGATGACCGAATTCTAATCAGGACTCTCTCTGCCTCACCAGTGAGAGGGAAGATGGAAGCTCTGCACCCATTTTATAATAATTCTTTCCCCATTCATTTGTCTTCATATTATTCTATTATATACTTTCAGACAAATTATATTCCTGAAAAATCCTCATGGAAGGCAGATTTTTTCTATCATCCTGACCAAGACCTTCACATATGCTTTTCAGAAATACTGCCCAGGATTATATTTTCCCTTATCTGTCCAGCTTCCTGAGGAATAACCTATACCATCTGGCATTAGAATTTATCCAGCATATTTCAAAAATCATATGAGGGTTTTGCCATTACTTCTGGTCTCATTAGCACTTAAATTAGTCAATGCAATGCATAATGTTTTTTCTATTAATGTTCAAGGGAGTTTCTTTATTTCTTACAAAAGTTTTTAACCTCAAACCTTTATTCCAGATATACCAAGTGAAACATTTGATATGCAAATGAGAAATGCTAATTGTTCATCTGTAGTTTTTTGTTTTGTTAAAGTCCCTGTTTCTTCCTGATGTCAGCTTTCTTCCTGGTTGACAGATGGGATTATCCCTACGCTTTGTGAGTAATTCTCATTTTAAAAAGCAACCTATTGTCCCCAAAAAACTTGACTGATAAAAAACCCTATAACTCTTTTTCTCTTGACATTTTTCTCTGCTATTGGTAGGCTACAGATTTTTTTTTTGGTCCTCAAACGAACAGGTTTGTTCAGGGTCTCCCTCGGTGGTTTGTTGGGATTTTTTTTTGTGTGTGAATTTTATTGCTTTGGGGTTTCTTTGTGTGCATGTTTCATTCATTTCTTTGTGTTTATCTCCATTTGCCTACCTGACTGTGCATTCAGCTGTCCCAGTTTCTGTAAGACTGATTTTCCTGAAAAGCTTTCTGCAAAATATAACATCAAACATTTCCTTCTCTGTGATTATCCCCAAGAGATTCTTTCTTTGCTTGTGCCATTCGTATCAGTTTTCCTCATTTTATTTTTTCTTATTTAGGACTCTTAAAATTATGGTTTTATAATCTTATTTTTGTCTTGGAATGTAACCATTGGAAGAGGTAGGGAATACAAGCCTTTGTATTGGTTTATGGATTTATTTTTATAGATTTTTATATATGTATTTGTAATTGCTACAAATAGGGATATAATATCTGAGGTACAGCCATATAGTCCTTTTAAAATAAATATTTATCTCAAAATCGTTACTCCTGACACACAGAGGAGGAAATCATACTGTCACAAAGGCATCTTATACATTGTACTGACACAGCTGCATTCACAGTAAGAGCTTTTATTGTTTCATTAACCACGAGTAAGAAAAAAAATCACAGATGGAATTTTGGATTCTTAAAAAAAAAAAATCTGAGGCTAATCCCATTAAAACCTTATGTAAAGAAGCATGTTTATAGAGGTGCCTGCAATTTTGCAGCTGAGAGAAGAGATAAAAACTTCAGTTTCAGGGCACTTAGAAAAAAATTTTCCATTTTAATTTTTCTCAGTATTTTTTATCAACATTGTCATGAATTGAAAAAACAGGAAAACACTCCTTTGATTTCAGTTTTTACAAATATGTTACGTTTAATATCACAGATCCCTTTTTTTCTCAAACCTTAGAAATAGTTTATAGCATGTTGGTAAATTGTTAGAGAACACTTAAAATTTAAAAGGCAACTCCCTTTAAAGTGTCTCTATATTTTCCAGTACTTTTATTAATACCACTTAGCTATTACTGGAATAGTATGAGCAGTTTGATTCTGTCTTGAGAGGATTCTTCCTGGGGAAATTTTACTTGATGTAATATGCTCATGATATTTGGACAAGAACAACATGGATAGGGTTTAATTTTCATATCCAAACTAAGGCTGGATTTGATGTGTTCATTTGTTTTATTCTTTAGTCATATTCCCTTCTGTTTTTTGCCAAGGCCTGAGATTAACTGACCATCTGTCTATTTTACTACAGAGCAATATCTGCTACTCATTGTTGGCAGTTAATTTTGTGGCAAAAATTCAGAGAATGTGATCTGGTGTTCTGATTTATTCAGGGACGTTCACAGAAATCCAGCAAATCCAATCAGGGGACTCAAGGATACTCAGCAGAAGAAAAGTGTCATGAAAAACGTTCATAACACCCCCTATTTAAAAATATGACAATGATATACCACTTGTCCAGATCTACTCTGTATAGTTCAAACTTTCAGTAGATATTTCTAAGAGGAAGATGAAGCATCACCAGGCAGAATTCTGGAATATTTCTGCCTCTGTACATTGAACTAAGAACATGAAGAGATTTGACTCTCACGTGTTACAGCTTATAGGCTTCACATTATGTCATAAAGTCATAAATATGTCCTAAAATATGCCATAAATGTGTGGTTAGAGGCAAAAGGGTAACTGGAGATAACCAGCTGTTGTCTGATTAACTTCTCAAAACTGAAAAGTTATTTAAATTCTTCAGTTTCCCTGCGAAGTTTCCTGAATACTTATAGGACAAAAAACACTTCCACTGCAACAGAATCCACCATTTGAATTTTAATACTATTGTGGGTTTTGTGACTCTTTTAGATCTTCTGATTTTTCTCGTTTCATCTCTGTGGGTGTACTTACATGAGTTGTAGATGTCGTTGGGGCAATTTTCATCCTAATGCTCGTTCAGTTAAGATTATGAACCGATGCTCAACCAAGTTCTTCACAAACCTGCTGCCAGGATTTGACACTTGATCCTTCTCTTGTCCTTTATGTGTGTTTCCCAACCTTTCTGCCATGATTTTGGAGTTTAAAGTGAACTCAGGGCCAGGGCTTAACACCTTCACTTCTTGCCTGACACAGATATTTTTACAGTGCATGATTCTCCTTCAAGGAAATGAGGAAGGGTTGCCTCTGGAGTTCCTTTGTGTTAGCCAGCATGCCATACTGGAGTAACTGGAGCTGCCTGTTTCTAATGAAACAGCATCTTTGGGGCATCTGAAGCTATTTCATGCTGCAGATTGTGGTTTATATTTAAGAATACCCATGTTAACTTTAAATTTAAGAACACAGTGTTTAGAAGCATCTACGTGGCTCCACTCAATCTGGTTTTCTCTGTGGGAGACTCTTGTTTTGTGAACAAGACACAATAATTACTGCTGCTAACTGAGTAAGTAGTTCATTCTTCTAATGTGCAGGGATATTCTCTCAAGTTTCTTTCATGTGTGTTCTCAGAGCTGGGACTGTCCACTGTCCACTGTCTTGGTTCATCTAAAAGTTATAAAACAGCTTAGTTTTGTCAATAATTTATTTTCCCAGTTATACATAAAAGCTTATTTTACAAAGCTTATTGGCAGCTGAAAAGATTGGTGTGGAATTAAAGTTTGTTCCAAATGTAGTTATATAACTATGTGTAAAAATGAAAAATCAAAGCATATAATCAGAAAAGCAAATACAATTAGGAAACTGAATTAAAAGATTCACCTGTCCCTGATAGAAAAGCATCTATTCTGCTTCCATTGTATCAGAGTATACTAATCTTGATATTGAAAATGAAGTTAAACTTCTGCAATACACATTTTATCAACTGCTTTTTTTCTGCATTTAAACAGTTCATTAAATGGTACATCAAACTTCCAAAAACTGTATGAGTGTGAGTGCTTTCAATGTGCTTCCATATCAAAAAAGAGGCTGTGTAAGATTGCAGCTTAGTTTCACTTTCAGTACTCAGTGCTACCAGTAGTTCTGAAATGTTCTCACATAGAATTAACAAGATGGAGGAATGCTATTTATCTGTGCAGTTTATTTCCACCACTCAAATAAATATACATTTTTATCAAAATTTAGTATTTTAATTCAACGTTAATAATTTAATTCAACATTGGTGATTCAATCAAGTGAAAGAACAGCAAAGCAATTATCTCTCCTCAATCAAGATGAACTTTTCAGAGGTGTCACAGAAAGAATATGAAATATCTTCGTTTCACTGACGTTATAATGATGCTTTGCAGGTGTCCTTAGACTCTAATCATCCACAGCTTTCACATACACTACACTCTGGGAACGGTCCCTTGAAGTTAATTGGGTTTCACCTGTTTACTCCAGCAGAGAGTGAAACCCTGTTTACTGAGTTTTAAATTAAATGTAAACACATTAAAACATAAAACTATACTTTAGCCCCTGGTACTTCTACTATGCATGTTGTAGGCTTTCTCAATTAAAACACATCCAATTAGTTGTATTTAAAGATGAAATCACCCTCTAAGGCATTGGGTGTAAAAATGGATTAAAAACTAATTAAATGTAAGTCTCTGGAGACCTAAATTACTTTCCCCTCCCCCTAAAATCAGATATATGTCTAAATAAGAAGGAGATCTGAAGGTTAGTGATAACCTCAGGGTTCTTGGTTTTTATTTACTCTCAGATCACCTGCCATGGGCGAGCCTGTTGCTACCTTCTTTTTAGCCTTCTAGAAACTGAAATGCGACTTCAGGTACTCCCAACACTTTTAGTGTTATTAAGGTTAAATAACATGCATTTTTAACAGCTCTTTCTTAAATAAGGCAGGAAAACTACAATTGAAATTTTCCAGAGGAGTGGATGTAATCCAAAGCATGGCATTACACCCAGAATAACCTCATCAATGAGTAAAATGAAAGCATCAGAACCATCAGAAAAAGGAATTTCATTTTCTCATATGTGATTGTGGATGTCTACATGGGGGTGAACAGAATTTGAATTGATTGAATGACTTTGCAGAGAACTTAATTACTTTGACAACTAGTTTAAAATTAAATTGGATAAAAATTAAATTATGTAGTGGTCCAGATCATATGAGACTTCAGTAGAGGAGAACTCAATAGGAACCAGGCATTCAATATTACCCAGAGCTTAGCTCAAAGGCATCCTAACTCAATTTGTGTAACTTCTGCTACTGGAAGATGGCTCATATTTGTTAAGGATCACCAATGTGTTTATACCTGGAGGATATGAATTTAATCAGAATTAAAAAGACTGAAATATATTTTAGGTGATAATACAAAATGAATCTCATGCAGTGAAGCATGGAGCATAGTATAAAAGCAAATGCCACTCAGCTGAAAGTGGCAAAACCTGGAATTACTTTCAAATTTAGGTGTAGAGTGTCCACGTGTTGGAATGGCACAGTGGGGAGTAGCTGTCAGTGGATCCCCCAAAACTGCAGCTGGAGGTAGCAAGTTCCAAACTTGTGTTAAGCCTCGAGCCATCTGATTCCTGTTCTGCCTGTGCTCATGAAAAGCAGATAGTGAATTAGAGAATCACAACCAATAGATGTCCAAGAGAGTAAATTGTGAATTTCAGTGTCAGAGCACATTTTAGTCTGAAATAAAATTTATGTACATAAATTATACTTGACATTGTGGCAGCACATCAGTAATTTCTTTTTCCAGTGGAGTAAATACTTTGATTACATTTTAAACAGTACCTGAAGTGTCTCTTGGATCCCCACAGGTTTGATCAGAGTTTGGTTATTTGTGCCACAGCAATGCCAGCACTTCCCAAGTGCATAATCCCCAATTTAAAATCTGGATAAGAATATGGTCTAAACATCACAGGAAATCTGAAAAAGGGCAGCAAAATTGGAAAGTTTTGCATTTGGTTGATGTACCAAAAGGAGAAAATGAGCATATAAGAATACATTTGTCCCCAGGTTGCAATCACCTTTAGTGACAGCAGTGTTCCTGATGATGGTCTTGCCTGGCAACGGAGTCCTAGCTCTCAGATTGCTATTTAAATTGCTCATGAGACAAATACATTTAAATTTCATTTCTGTACAAAATTTCTCTAAAACTATTAGTTGTTTTGTTACAATGTATATTCCTATTGCAAAACTTTTTTTGTTTGTTTGTTTCTTTGGGTTTTTTGTTTGTTTGTTTAGTTCTTTCTAGCTCAAATTCTTTACTCTTTTACTTGTAAGGCACTTGTAGTAATTCCAGAGAGGTTGGCAAACCACGGACTTTTTAGTCTGGAGGGAGCAGAGGTGGATAGAGCAGCACTCTAGTACTGAGGCTGGGGAGAGCAGAGGGTGTTTCTTTGTTAGGCTGAGTAGCTTTGGAGCTGGGAATGCAGCAGGGGAAGCTTTGGAAGGGATGCATTCCAGTGAGAAGACTCTGCTGGCACAGCCCTGGCATGCAGCAAGGCAGTGGGAGGTGAACCAGATGAAGAGGCTTTCTGTGAGTCTCTTAACAGTTCTGTCAAGTGTATTTGAGAAGTATATGTATCACTAAACTGGAATTGAGGAGTAATGACATCTTTTCACTGATACTGGCCAAATTTTTCAGAGTCTAACTCCTGGATGTTTTTGTCTTCTCCTTTCCTTGTCCCTCCGAATGCTTTAGAAGGGTTGCAGATTCTGTAGTTGTGCATACACCCTTGAACATCACCAGCGAGGGACACAAAATCATTACAGAAAATCTTTTCCCCTTTCGTGGGCGAGTCTTCTCCGGAAAGTTTGCTGGGTGACCCTAAGGGTCACAGTACCACGTGACTGAAGTTGATGCTTGATGAAGTTGTCTTCAATAGATCAGAATATTTTAACTCATGGACTTTTTGCTGTTGGATCTCTTTTAATATTCACATTTAGTGTTCTTGAATTGTTGTAGATAGACATCTGTGCAGCTATTCATACGTGTTGATGCTAACCTAAGAACTAACAAGATGTTCAGACTATGCTTTGGGCTATAATGTAGGGTGTTAAGGTAGGAAATAAAGACATTAAAGACAGAGTCTTGTTCTTGATGAGATTAAAAGTGATTGCCATTGTTACTATAGTGTGGTTTTTAATCTTTTATGTAATACTTTAAGGCAATCTGTTGAATAGAAACCATAACACTATTAATTTAGTGTAGCACTAAGCCTCAGGAGCAAATGCTAAATAACATTTAGTAATGGGTTTTATAACAAATTTATGGAGCTCCTGATGTGTGCTTTTCACTCTTTTTCAATGTTAATGATGTTGTACATTAGCACTCAGATGTTCTTCCTCATGATGCAATAGCTGTGGCAGTCTGCATACACAGACCCCAGACAACCTAATCTAATGCTTGTTGAAGACAGCAGAAAGATTTCATGGGTGTCCCAGAAGATCCGCTACAAAACCGGCTTAAAATACAGACACGCTGCTTTTCCGTGTTCTTGAACACAAATTAATATTTTATGTCCATCCTATGCCCTTGAAAGCAGTGGATTCAGTGGTCTCAGGCCCAAGTGGGTTTTTTTATTCCCTTGTAGCTGAGTCAAAGGTGTTTCTGGCTTCACTAGCCATGAATCCATATTCCCAGAAATGACAAAGCAAGTGGGTGTTCAAGCTTCTACTCTGCTGATGGTTCTGGGGGCAAATTTGTACGCAGTGTTCTCATGTCTGAGAGGTCAGGAATGAAAATGTGAAAGTTTTCGTTTCCATATGTGTGCGACCAACACCTGTGACCAGAAAAGAAAAGAAAAAGGTTAAAAGACAGGGCCAAAACTGCTGATGAGAGGGAATTTCCAACTGGAAGTTCAGCCAATCAATTAATTATTTAACTTGACAAAATACCCAGTAAAACAGGAAACTTTCTGCATTACACAACATTGTGGACCTCTCAGATTGTTTTGTTTTGGTCTTGGCGAATTTTTTTTTGAGACTGTAGGTCAAATATCTGTTTAATAAACACGTCTTTGAGACTGCTTTGCAGTGATAGTTTCAACACAGCTGTGTATAGTGAAGGTATCAATAGAACTTCTTTTACAGTATTATTTTGCATTAACATTTAATTTCCTCTGCCTGAATGTGTTGTTTTTCCCCATAAGTTAGCAGAATTCATTGTCACCTATACTTAAATATAACCTTTCAGATTATTATTTTGCTGCCTGCGACCATAAAAGTGAGGTGTAACAACATTTAGACTGAGATGCAACTGTTGCCACGAGCAAGAGCACTTAGAAGGCTTTTGTGGCAAACATAAAGTCCGTGCAGACATTTGAATATGCCTTACTTTCAGTGTAATTTTTCAGAATAAGAGGAGACAGTAGCAGTTTAATGTAAAACATGTAGTTAGGCTTGGCTCAGTGACCAGAACTGTTTATCTTCTCTCCCAGTTGAAGGGTCAGTTGCTGACACAGAGAGAGCCACGCTCCTGCTCCTTGCTCCAGGAAATCTGGAATATGGTAATGCACCTCTGAGGGTTGAAGAACACCTCCATCCAAGGTATAACCTACACGGGTGTGCCCAGCAAGCTTGATCCCAACCCCGAGAGCCTTGGGCAGTTTGCCTTGTGCTGGAAATAGAGCAGCCACGGCTGTGAATGAGGAGGGCTGGAGACTCACCCACTCAGGGGTGGAGGGGGGTCAGCTGCAGGTACTTCCACTCCTATTCATGCATGGGGTTTGTTTTTTACTGTCACTGCCACGTCAGAGAAGCCTATAAAGGAGTGTTACATGACTGAGAGTCAGCTCACGTGGCTGAAGTGGTGGAAAACCTTTACTGTCAGTAGGGAGGAAAAGGAAAATTTGAGTCTTGGTACCAAAATGAGAGGGGTGACCCAGAAGTGTAAGGACAAAGTGTAAGCAAGTGAATTCTGTAATCTCTCTGAGTTCAACTATAACTGCAAAACACTATAAAATAGTGTGTTTACTTTTCCTCTTTTTCTGCAGCAGGATTAATGGGAAAAGCTTAAACATTTCTAAATCACATTACTTGCCTCAGGAAACTGAAATGGTAATAGTGTGTCCTTTCATAGTATTTCAAATTGCTCATGTATGTGTTAGCTGAAGTTGGCATAAGTAAATTGTTTCTCTGTGGTGTTTTGTCTTCTTGGCTCTTTGGAATTCAGTTTAATTCTCCATTTGTCTGCTTTATACAGGCATGTATATCAGCATGAAACTATTTACAATCATTTTCTCCTTGTCTCCCTGACACACTTCCATATGTGAATTCACATTCAACTAATATATTCAGATAATTTCATGTGCCCTGAAGCTGTATTGATTATATTATCAATTTTGTACTGCGATTTAGAGTAAGGCTGAGTTTCTGAATGTCTTTTTACATCCATCTGTCAGGGATAATGCAATACAACAAGGATATGCTGTCTGATTTAGCAGAGATATTTTACCAGAGTGGAACTGTTAAGATGTTTACATGACCTAATTATTTTATTGCTGTTCATTCTGCCTTTTTTTTTCCTTTTAACCACAGACTGTTCTTCTTGGGTTTGTCTTTACTAAGTGCTTCAATACAATATTCATATATGTTTTTATATTGCCACTGAATTTGGTATTTACCTGCAAAGACCTCTCTAAAAAAAGGAGCTTTTCCTTTCCATTTTCATAGAATCATAGAATCAGATGGGTTGGAAAGGACCTCTGAGATCATCAAGTCCAGCCCTTGATCCACTACTATCACAGTTACTAGACTATGGCACTGATGCCACATCCAGTCTCCTCAGTACCTCCAGGGATGGGGAATCCACCACTTCCTGGGCAGCCCATTTCAGTGCTTGATTACCCCCTCTATAAAGAATTTCTACCTAATATCTAACCTAAACCTCCCCTGGCACAGCTTGAGACCGAGCCCTCTTGTCCTGCTGAGAGCTGCCTGGGAGAAGGGACCGACCCCACCTGGCTACAACCTAAGGTAATGTTTTCCGAAGACATTAGTGTCAGCCTTTATTTCGGAAGTCAGTTGTTTCCCAGTCTTTCTTTTATCTCTTAAACTACTGAAAATCTCACGATGTACCAAATCTCCCTTCCACTTTCGTACCACTCCTTTATTCTGGACTTTCCCTTCAGGATGTCTAAGATGAAACTTCGCAGTTATGATACTGTGAAGTATCAGGAAGGATGCTGCATACTCGGGATTGCCAGTAAAATCAACTACAGGAAGATCACGACTGCTGAAAAGTATGAAGGGAGAACAGTTCAGAGCCCAAGTAGCAAGATTTGAAGCTTCCAAGAGAGGAGAAAGGATAGAGGGGGTCAGTAACTGGAACAAGCTCAAATGATGCATGTCAGGAGTAGAAACAGAAAACTTTCAGAAACAATTCTCCCTGAGACACGCTGTAGATGGAGCAGATAAGTAGGTGTTTAGAAAGGACGAAGGGTTCATGGTCTCCCTAAGCCGAGGGAGATCATGTACTACTGGCAGAGGTAAAGCAGCAGGAGGGATATGGGGCTGGATGTGCACTTTTGGAGGCTGCTCCATGGCTTGCCTAGTTCAAGGAATGGGTTATCCTTCAAATCCCAGCTAGCAGCTGACAACTAGTGAATACCAGGTAACAGTGTGCAAGCACAGAGAGGGTGTTAATCTGACACCTGAAACTTGCATCAGCTGCAGCCCATTAGAAGGCTTTCCCTTCTTCCTTAATTAATATAAATGAGCACAGAGTGACAAAACAAAGAAATACGCCTTGCCTTGCTGGAATCAGCAAATCTGTTGTACAGCAATTACAGTTACAAGTAAGTTTTTTACCTGTTTAAAACGTCCTCTGGAGCGCTATTCTTTGAATTGTGGGAATTGTGAGCTATGGATTAATAGCCATTTTTGTTATTTAAGCAATTAATAATGTTCTGAAGAAGAGCCCAAGCAGACATTGCCAGATGTGATTATGAAAATTAATTTTTGCCCATGACAATCCCAAACTAAGGAGACCTTTTGGCGTGGTGTTGAGGAGCTATACTTTTTACTACATGTTAGTTTTTGATTCTGTTGTTAGAGGACCTACTGAAAAAAAAAGAAGAATGGGATCTTTCCTTCAAACAAGTCTTATGATTTTGATGTCGTAATTCTCAGAAACAACATGCAACAACTCTTTTCACAGCTTGGGTCACGCTGTGACTCGTGTTTGCATTTCTCAGTATATATTGCCAAACATTTTGGGGCATTTGTTTAATGTGAAATATACTGCAGTGTTTCATGCAAAAATACTAACCAAATCTCCTGTCTATGCTCATTATCATATTACTATAAAATAAGGCATTGTACCACCAGAAATATTTTGCAGTAAATGTATTTATTATGTAATTTCTGCTACTTTTTATGGCAAAGAAAGCTTGTCTTCATTTTTGTCCATTATAATTAACAACTACAGACAGTTTTCACAGTATCCAGACTGCTAATTAATGATGGTACTGAAGGATGGGCGTCTGATAACAAAAACTAATTTGCATAAGCTGCTTTCTGGAACGAAAAAAGCATCTTCCTTTGCAAATCCACCATAAATGAGCATAAACTAAGAGATTACATTCAGATCTTGAAAGCAACCTGAGGGATTCACGGCTTTGAAAATCTCAGCCATAATGTGTGCTGCTATAAATGAGAGCAAAACAATTCAAATGCATAACAGCATGGGGAGAACAAATTAACATGTATAAATAATTTAGAAATGAGGCTGTTCTTTGGAGGAGTAGCTATATGAGCTTCCTCATAATAGCTGTTCCCTTGAACATTCTTGGGAGCTGCTGCATTGCAGTAACAGCTCATCTGGACCCAAGAAATGCCTCTGTACTCTGATTTGCAGGCATCTCCTTCAGTAATACAAGAACACTCTCACCTAGGGAGGTGGAACCATGTGACTGCCTGTGGTGAGAAAAAGATTTCTGTCTTCCTTTCAGTCCCTACAGAGAGAACATTTGGGAATCTGAAAGGGTCAGGAATGATAAATAGGAAATTTTCATCAGGGTTGTGGTTTAGAGTATACTCAGAAAAAGTGGTGGTTGTTGTTGAAGGGCTTCCAAATTGCACTGGATGTCTTTGTAATGTTCTTATATAAAAGCAAATGAGAGATGAATCAAATGCTCATACCTGTTTTGTCTTTAGCATAGCAGGATAAAATAAGAGCTGTGAGACAGGAAGAGGAATCTGTGGATTTTTGTCCCACCCACTAACAAAAACTACAGTGTTAGAGGACTTGTAATTTAGACAACCCACTTCCCATCTTTTAAGGAAGGGTAGATCTTCCTTCCTCCTGCATTTCTACAGTGACAGATAAGAAACAAACATTTGACAACTGCTTGTGTACCTGAATTTAGAGTTGACCGACACATTCTCAGTAAATTGGCATTTGATTCAATTTGCTGTCATTCATTTAGTCCTTTTAAAAATTATTTTAAAGCATTTCAACCCTGTCTCCCAGGAAATCTGTTTATAAGAAGCTGCTGAATCTTTTCAACTTTTCCTGCAATGCTTTTCTTTCAGAAAGATTTCATACTGCTTTTGGTTGTGAATGATTTTTTTTCTTCATGACTTTTTAACGTTATTTAATGTGTGTGGCTATGAGTGCACAACTCACTGTATATTGTTGGGGACTCCTAAAATTTTTGGTAGGTTATTTTTATTGTTTCCTACAGGGTGCTGGTAGATCTTATAAATATGTTGATATCTGTTACCTCTGTTTAGTAACCACTGGGAGTTTCTTCAATTACAGGCTGAGGGAGGCTGATTGGTTTTTTCTCTTCTCTTTTGAAGTTGTTTTTTTCTCCACATTTTTTTTTATGTAGCAGGTGGAAGAAAGGTGGGACAAAATGTCAGCTAGTGAGGAAAAATAGGTAAAAGCATGACATGGTATTGCCTTCTCATCCATTCTTCCCAGGACCTGTCAAGCATCATGCAAAACAGATGGCAGAGGCAGCACTGTTCCACAGGAGAGCTTTTGAACTTTGGAGCTGACTTTCACAGCAAAATTGTCCAATCACCTTGTGAGCAGGCAAAATGCCATAGCAACAGATGAGGAGGAGTGTGACTCCCCATACATCATATCTGTTTGTCGAGCTGAGGCTGTCCAAAGGGCTTTGGGTTCAAATAAACAGCTTGCCTGCACTTGGTGCAACAAAGGAGTGAGGAAAGAAGGCGATTCAAAGCCAAGTATGTTCTTCTCAGTTCTTGTGCTACACGTTGACATTGGAAAAACGTTCTCTATTGTAGCTTAGAGCAGCAGAAAAATAAATCTAGCAACTAGATATCCTGGTAGATTGTTTCCCAAAATATAGGTCTGCTCTACCCTCTTGTTGCGCTACCTCTGATGTCCCCTGATGATGAGACTGCAAATAGGGTGCTCAGGAGGCCACCACAATGTGAACATTCACTTGAAAATTCTACGTTTGTCAAGTTTTGTTGTTTCTTGTACAAGAAGCAGCAGAGTAAGGTTTGTTTTCTTCATCAGGATCCTTAAGAGTCTCTTTCAGTGCATTTTAGTGATGGCCAGTGGTGTTTGAGATTCTGTGGACAGCTTCTTTCCTGTCAATAGACGTGTTTGGTATTCTGGGCTTCTTGATAAGCATTTATGTTCGTGGCACAGTGGGAGTGTGTTTTTAGCTTTGGGTTGTCATACTGAAACAAGAGTGGGAAAAAAGATATCTGCATTACGTGCCACGTTTTTGTTTAGTAAGACTTTCTGAGTGAACAAAAAGGAAAATTTAATGCCAATTTCCATAAGAGCAGGGCTTTCAATCTCACTTTGGTTTTGCAACACAGCATTAAATACTTGCTTGAAATGCTGTACAGGAGCAAAGCACAAACAAATCCACATTGTCTTAGTGTTTCTTCACATGGAATGAAATCTCTTATGGCACCCTGTTCTAATATTTTTTCAAGTGTGTCATTCCAAGTACAACGTTACTGAAAAAGCTCCAAGATTTTAAAGATTAAGCCTGTGCGGTTCAGTAGAAATGTAATTTACCTCAACAGAAATTGCTGTGAAGAAATCAGGGAATTAAATAGAACATGCAAATGTTGCTATAAGCTTCTGAGGCATTATAAAAAAGGATATGATTTTCAATTAAATGATGATCATTTTCAAGAAGGATAAATCAGAGGTAAAAATTAATATAACTTGAAAATCTTATTCATCTGAAAAAATTGTATTTAATCCTTCCAAAGACATATTCATGTGATAATTCTTGAGTACCAATTTTACTACTGAATCTCGTGAGTATATTATTAGCCTTAGCATCTTTACTTTTCATCAGCCAGCTTCCAGAATCAGGTGATTATTTCGATAATTTTATTTTTCAAATAAAAGAAATTACTATAATTAGCGCTTTTTTTAACCATAAAGAAAAAAAAAACTAGAATGAAAAAACAAAAGTATTCTCCCCTCTAGTTTACCATTAAAAAATAATAACAGTGTCTTAAAATATATTACTTAATTGTCTGGTTGCTAAATACACTAGCTAGCTATGTTAACTTTTATCAGAACTCGACTGCAAGGGAATTCAGTAAACAGATAACTTGCTAGAAAGTATTTTGGTTAATTTTAGTGTCAGGACAAGTTTGATTTGTGCATATGTGACTTAATGGAACAGCTCAGGTGCTTAATATTAAGCATAAGATTAAGTGCTTCACTGGATCAAGACCCTGTTTGATAGTGCCTTGTCCTCTGGGCTATGCTAATTCATTTTCTAGCTGATTACAGTGGTCTACAAGGAGTGTGAAATTGCTTTCCACTGGAATTTTCTCACTGTCATAGCACTATGTGCATCTTTTGAAGGTTATCTGCCCGGGATTCATCATCTGTGGTGCAGTGAAATTCTCCTCCCCATTTTTCTTTCATGAACCACGATTTATACATTTTAGCTCTATTCATGGCTGAATAGAAGCAGCAGTTTCTGTCTCATTTTCTTGAGTTCTTGAAATTACTTTTCTTGAGTTACTTGAAATTACTTTTCAAGCTGGGACACGTTTTGAGGGGTTTCAGCCAAATCAGCTGTTACACAGAGGTTGTGTGGGTTTGCTGGAACTTTTGTTTTTAGTGAGCTGGAACTTCTGTTGTTAGTGGCATAATTACAGTGGTTTCATATTTGAAACCTGTTAGTGGATGGGATGCAATGATTTAATTGCTTTATTGTCTTACTGAGTCCTTGTAAAATACATCGTTGAAGCCTCATATCTCAGAGGGGTTTACTTCTCAGACCCAAGAAAGTCCATCGTTATCATCCATCTCAGGCTCTGCCCGTCTGCTGAAGAGGCTGAGGAAAGGAAGGGTGATGGGACACTTCCACCCAGTCACACCCCTGAGAAGCTCTTCTGATACATGACATACTGACACAGGTTTTGGTGGGTTTCCTGGCACAACGACCCTTTCCCAAATGGGCCAGGTGATCTGCAAGGCCTGATGCTGCCTTGCAGGAGGAGAGTCGGGACCAAGACACTTGCTGTTCTGTGCTCCACATCTGTGCCTAGGGATGTAAAAGTTTCTCCCCTGCTGTCTTGGAGGAGTCTTGAGCTGGTCAGAAATGGAATTGTTTCGAAAGAGGAATTAAATTTCTAAACATCCCTATAGGAAGTTCATCTGAGTGAATGCCAGCTTTTAGGTTTTATAATGATTGATAGAGTCACAATTCAGCATTAATCTCTAGCCATCTTATAGGTCAAATTAAGGCAGCCTGTGAGAACAGGCACATTTTAAGCCAGCTCTTTGTCTTTGGGCACTATCACAAGTGCCAGTTGGTAGCCTGTGTTTGTAACCAGGAACAAGCAGATGTATGCCCTTCTACTGTCTACTTCTGGCTTAAGATGTTTATTTTCCTTTAAGAGAGGAATCCTACAAGGGGAATAAAGGGTCTGCAGAGGGACAAGAAAGCAGCTAGGAGAATGTGTTTTCCTCCAGCTGGCCTGCTTGCTGAAGAACAAGAATGGGGTTGGACAATTCCAGTCTGACTAGCTCTCCAAAACGAGCAGAAGAGCCCAGGAGTTTGGTGCCTGCTCCAGAAAACCTCCCTGGCACTGGAAACATTTCTTCCCTGTAGGTTGTGTTGAAGAACAGCTGAACTTCAGTCTCACAAAAAACTGCAGCTGAATGCTAAACAGCACCACAGTTGAGGTCCACAATCTCAAGTGATCTAAATCTTTTCTAGTCATTAGCTCTCTGGCATTTATGTCGAAATGCAAAGTATTATGTATTGCTGCGAACATAACCCTGTTTATTTGAAGAAAAAACTGCATGCTTAGCTTTCTATCAAATCTACTTGAGATTTGAATTTTCAAATAATATAATTCTTTATAACAGATTATTCTTAATTGTGCCTTCTTGCACAGCTTTTTAACCTTCCAAGTTTTCTTTCAGGAGAAAAGAAATCTTTAGTTTTAGATGCCTATTTTGCGTTTTATGCCTTTAATTCTCTGCTCACAAAATCAGTCAAACATGCTAGACAGCACCAGCTGTCTCCTAGGGCTCTAAAACTCTTTCTCAGTGCTCAGTAGGAGATCAGCTGCAGACCAAGAATAACAGTAAATACATTATTTATGTGCTCCATTCCTTCAGAGCTGGCAGCTCCAGAATTCGGGGCGGTCTAAACTGTATTGAATTTTCCACATCTTGATGCAAATTGCAACACACTCTTAATAAACATTCTGGAAGTTCTGAAAAAATTTCAGTTATTGGACCATCTCCATCTTTTTCTCTCCATCTCTCTTTTCTTCCCCTTCTCGTGAATAGTTTATTCTCTTATGAATAGTTTATTTAGGCTGTTTTGCAAAAACCTAAATGGATAAATGTTTATTTTACCTACTATTTGCTTTGTGCTTCTCCCAATTCCTGTCCTCAGTTAACAGTTTAATGCTGTGAAGATGAAGACCTGAGATGTCCCTAGAACAGTCCTTGCAAAACTGTTGGAATAATTTGTCCACGCCCAAGTACCCTTGGGCAAACCCCCTGTTGATGGCCATGAGATATGGAACTCTTTGCAGACATATGGACTGGAGAAATGCGTGTACAAAAATATTTTGACTTGTAATATCCACTCGTGTGGTAAAAACATAACAAAAGCGAAGCCTCCACAGCTGTCTGACACATCGATTTCACTTGTTCAATTTGCCTGCCTAGAGCTCCGAGCCTTCTTCTACTTTTTAAAACACCAAAGCAGAGTTTCCAGCTGCTGCATCTTCAGGCTGAACAGATTCCCCCCCACACCTGGAATTACACCCCTCTGACCCGATGGCTGCGTGAGTCGTTTGGGCACAGCGGTGAAGGGTCAGATTATGTTGCAGGAGAGCTGAAGCAATTTCTGACATAATTCCAGCATGAGACATGAAATATATGTCAGGAAGAATGTTTCCTGTCGACAGATGGATCCATTTCTGCAGCAGTGTGAGGAATGCCTCTTTGGTTCTTGGGGTTTAATTTGCATTTCGGTGATCTTGATATGTTTACTATGCAGTCCAACTCAATCTCTCACAAATGATGTTTGTAAAACTGGCTGCTGCTTTTCTGTGCTATGCAAGAAGACAAAAAGGCTTTATCTGTTACATACACACAGAGCTGCTTTTTGCCTTTAAAACTCTTTTTGGGGTGTGGCAGGTGAAGAGCAGAGGTAACATGCAAACCAGGGCTCCACCCAGTCAGGTTTTGAGTCATGGTTTTGTAGTTTTTAGAACGATGACAAGACTAATCTTTTAAGTATAAAATCATATTGCTTCTTCCCTGGTCCATGCAGGTAAACCTCAAAATATAATTTTTTTCTTGGTGTTTTGTTTCTTACTCTTTTTTTTTTTCTTTTCTTTATTTTCCTTCTACTTTTATTTTCTCCTTGGCCTGATCTATGTCCTTTCTCTCTGCTGAGTTACATTCTGCCTCCTATGTTCTTTTTGTCTGTCTTTTACTAAGTGCCAGATATTATCTCCCTCTATGTAGAGAGGAATTTGATATCTTTTACTTCAGAAGCAAGTGCTGTTTGACCAAACACCACTGGGTTACCAAAAAAGCAGAGTGACTCTTTCTTCCCAACAAGTACAATGAATCCTGGCTATTGCCTGGCTTTTAAACTGTAGTAATAAAGCCATAGCATTTAATGGTTATGTCCAAATTAGCAGTGCTATGATTTTTCTAAACCTTTTTAGCTACCCTGGTAATATCTGTATAATACAATACAAGAACAACCATATACTAGCTTAGTTTATGCTGTGTGATTAGAGAGTAAAATATAGATTTAATATGTGACATCATTCTACATCTTTATTACTCTTTCTATATTGGAGTACTGTTATTTATTCATTAGGACTTCAGTGAAAAGAACTAATGTGTCTTTCACTGCCTGTTGCAATAAAAAGATGAAATATTGTGTCAGTATTCATGTATTCATGATATTTTTATTGACTTACATTGATAATAACAGAAAAAACTAAGCTTAGATAGAGCAACGGAAAATACATCTGAATTCTACTTTTTTTAGACAAATTTTAAGTATTGCAAAGGTTTGTATAATACTTTTTTGTTAACGCTCTGTTGAAATGAATTCTGCATTTGAGTGGTTTGGAATATGTATAAAGAACTAATACTGGTGCTGTAAGCCATATTTCAATAATGGTCACATTTAAATTATGTTTGCCTCTTTTACTGGTCTGAAGAAGAATGGGTAAATGCCCTTTCCCTCACAGTGTGTCTATACTCATTTACTCTGCTCCCTCAGCTCCATTTCTGGGCACCTTTTGTGTGTTTAAGGCTCTTGTATTCAGAATGGTAGCTGGGAAAGGAAACCCCTGGGGCTCTTTGCTTCCATGTAATACTCACAGCTATACATACACTCAGATATGTGGAGATGTCAGTCTATATTGCACTTAAATAACTATAAGGGTTGTGTATACTTTACATTGCATGGCATCTGAAAATCCTTTCAGCTGTGGGATAATCAATTCCAGCTTTGTTAACTGCTGGAATTAAGTAATGGGAACCTTCCACATTACCATTGCTCTCCCACTTACAGATGGCAAGAGACGACAGAACAGTCACAACCACAGTGTGTCATCTGTAGCAGAAGGAAGAGTATTTCAGTTGTGGCACATGGACATTGATGTAGATTGTTGTTTATCAGGAAATCACATGAAGTCCACCCTTCCACAAAGGATTGCCTACAGGGCAAAAGATTTTCAGTGAATTGCAGCTGCTGTTGAGCACTTTGTTGACTCTGGTGTATCAGTGGAGTTCTGTGGATTTGTGACGAGCCAGTGCTGTTCTCAAAGTGAAAGGCATCAAACTTGCCCATACATTTAGAGAGGATGAATGAGTTCAGTTCCTAGGATGAGACAGGCAACAGACAAAAGCAACATAACAATGCTATAAACAACCTCAGCTGTTTCAAGCAGTTCTCTTTTATCCTTAAATGATGGAGTTTTCTAATGAAAAGTGACAGAGAGAATACAGATAAAAGACTAATACTTTGTTGGTTTTGATGAGATGTGTTTCCAGTGTGTATTATAAAAGAAAATCAAGCTACAAATAAATAGGCACCATAACAGTCAGGGGAGAGTGTGTGTGTGTGTTGGGGGAATCTTACAAGGGGGGATCTTGGGCTATTCAGAGCTGCAAAAACTTTGTATGTGGAGACAGACTTCCTCAGTAAAGAAATACACCACAAATCGCACTCAGAACTAGCAATAAAAGCCTTACAGGAAAAAGAAAAGTATATATCTAATTACTTTAATTACAGATGTCGAGAGGGGACAGATGGACACAGAACCAAGAAGGAAATGGAGTCAAGGCAGAGGGGATCTCACACAAGGTGAGCTGAAGACTAAAGTAAAGGTTTACATCCTGCTTGAATCCCCACTGCAGTCATAAATGTCTATCAAATGACTCAGGTAAGCTTTAGCACTGTAGTTAGCTCCATTTGCTGGCAGGTTACCGAGCTGTGTATTTATATATTCTACAAAAATAGAGCTTATGCTGTCCTGTAGTACAATCTTGATAGGGAGGTTGTTGTTGTACCTTAAAAAAATAACAAACAGTTAAAAGACTGAAATTAAAATGGCCCTCAGCCATATAAAATTTAAGTCCTGCAGTAGTAATGCATGGAATTCTATTAAGCACATCAAGCTTTCTGATAGACAATATTAGTGGAAATACCTTTCTCATCAAAACCACATTCAGTTATTGCAGGAGAGAGAGAGAAAAGAAAGCTTTGTATAAATTTGGTACTGGAGCCACCAATTTTATAGTAGCTATGATTCTTTAGGAATGGAGGACATAATGACTAAATAAAGTAAAACTAGTTGAGATGTCTGAAATAGAAAAAGTCTTTCTAGATTATTATGCCTTTAGACAATAATTGCCTCAGATGTTCTGCTAAAACAAGACATACAGGCGTAAAGACAGACCTGAGCATAATCATCATGTTCTGTAAAAGGCTATTTTAATGGAAGAAAAGTAGAGCATGAGCAAGAACAACATCCACTTTAAAAAGCCATCAGTGCCAAATTAATCAAGATGATTAAAGCTAGACTAAAATCCAGGAAGAAGTTCTGTTTTCTTAGTGCATGAAATGAGCTAACCTCGAATCAAACACTTGTTGTGATCTGTACAGCTACTTCTGTTATGTCTGCTCTTGGTCCAAGAATCCCAAAGACCACCAGTACTGCAAAGGAACAGAGAAAAAAGTAAGAATTAAAGTCCTGTCACACAGCCTCCTGGTGTGTGTGCCTGTCCATGGCTGGATAAAAAAAAATATATATAAGAAAGAACCTCTGTGATACACATTATATATTTATTTGGGGGGTTGTCACAATTTTTTCATGCTGCCTGACAAAAAGTGACCAAAGGCAGATAACCCAGATAATGGGGAGTGGGCTACAGTGTATGTTGCAAATCTATTGCTTCTTGCTTTAGAAATCAGAAATGTTAGAAAATGTTGAAGACGTTAACTGTGAGTTCTGACAGCGAAAGAGAAGGGGCAGGGGCTGTGCTTGTGTGTGGAAGCTTCTTTTTCCTGACCCAGACAGTGCACATCAGTCATTATTTTCTGGGTACCTGCTGCTGGGTACACACTGTGCTGAATTGAAAACCCACTGTAGGAATGCCTTGGAACAAAGTGAGGTTATTGATATTTACCAGGGTTTTGTGGTGTATGATGATTTGTCATAAGTGCATGAGGAAAATTGAGTTAATGATATAAACTCACACTAGATATCTTCAGTGTGAATTTATCAAGGTGGATTTTTCTTCTGTTTTGTTTTTTTCTCTTGTCCTGGGAATAAATTTGAGTCTGGCTGTTACACATTGCAAAGTCAGGTCTACGTAATTAGTCTGATTTTTCCCCCCTTCCATAGCAGGTGCAACAAAATGGATGTGGTAAACTGAGGGGGAGTACTTACAGATTCCTGTGTGTGTCCAGGCACAGCACTGAGTAAACAGGTAATTTGTCCCACACCAGCAGCACCTCCAGCAGCCCAGGTTACTCCTCTGAGTCACGCAGTGAATCAGAATTCCAGTTCTACTTCCATTGCTTGAGCAGGAGGGAGAGCAATTTACCCTGGCCTGTACCAGCAGTGCGTAGGATGCAACTTCTGACAGAAGAAGAGGGAACAGAGTAACATTTTTTGTTAATTCTCTGCTCTCTTTCCCCTCTGCTCTTTCGGAAAATCCGTATTTTCTTCCTTCGAGCCAGGAGTGGAGGTTGGGATACTCAGAATTTCACTGGTTCCAAACACTGTGGTCCAGCTTACTTGGCAAGTGATGAGACGATGAAGTTTAAAGGATAATATTTTTTGTCCATTTCGATTAGGAGTAATAATAATGATAATAGTTTGTGCTCTAGATGGAATAACTCTAACAATATTATGGGCACCTAAGAATTTTTGTTGGTAGACACCTACCAAGAAAGTGATAAATAGCACCTTACTCTGATTAATTTGTCTTCATTTCTTTTCTACTCAGTGACAGGATGAGGATGATAGAATTTTAACTTATTTACATGTATCATGTTTTAGGCCTGTAGGAGGGTAGTGCTGCACTTTTTCACTTCCTAGTTTGGTTTTTTTTCTGTTTATCAGAGTAAGAAGAATAATTAACTTCATGGTGTGCTACTTTTAGCTTGACAGGTGTCTCCCCTCAGCAAATAACTTTTTGTTAGTTTTTGTTAGTGGCTTTCTACATGTACTAGCAGAAGACTTCCAAGTTCAACCAAACTTGCTTTTTCACCACTTTCCAACAAAAGCCACTTAATTTTGTCTTATGTCTCTAAGCAGAGAATTACATTCTAGTAACTAAAATAAAATTTAAAAAGTTAACACAAGTCCTGAAAATACACTGTGTAGCACACTTGGGCTAACTAGTGTAAGATTTGCATTTGCAATTCTCACAGAGTGTATTGAATCTAGTAGTAAACAACATCTGCCACGTTTATTAGGAAAATTGCAATTATGAGCACTGAAACCACAAGTTGAAATTCCTTTATTATGTTTTAAAAGCTTTAAAATCAAACTTACTTGATTCCCATCCTTTTCTTTACATATCTAGAATGTATTTTCTTGGTTTTTTTCCCTGCCAAATGGAATCTGAGTCCTCTTACAGTTCATGTAAATGGTGAGAGTTGTGATTTATCTACAGATTTTCTCCTTTTTAGCCATTGACAGATTTGCTTTATTTTTTCTTTACTAAACTGTGAAGAAACTTGTATTCCCTTTTGCACACTGTCATCAGTATGTGAATTCGCTTTGACCACAAAACAGTTCTTTCTGTCTGCTAAACAAAAACCCCAGTACTAAAAGAAACCTTTCATTTCATTGCTGCATTTTCATGAACTACTTCAATCTCCTTATGTGTGCTTTATCACATCCCATTTCACAGATTGCTAAACAGAATGCCTTTCTGTGTCTATTCTTTCGAACTCAACACTTGTTCCTTTGAATATTTTCCGTGATTACATTATTCTTCCATCATGTAGTCTCTGCTTCCAGTGCTTTACTCAACTTATGTGTCCCTGTTTCTTCCTGTATCTACCTGGAAGTGGTGCTCTGTGCATCATCTGCACGTTTTCTTTGAATGTTTTGTAAGTGATCTTCATTCTTCTTCCCCTGCACGCACCAGTTCTCTCATCTTTATTGTCTAAGCATGTACCTGTTGCTGCCCTCCCACAGAATCCTCTGATGGCACCGTTTCATCCTGGCTGGGGTGTGAACGCCTCGGGGAAGCAACAGTCACATCCTGTGTGATATCAGGTGGTTCAGGGCCCATCAGTGTTGTGATGATGGATGAGGATAGCAATTTCTATGTTTCTTGGCGTTACAGCCACTATTTGGAAAGAATAATTCCATAAGTTTCACCAAACAGGCCTATAAACCATAACTGTGGTAGTAACTGAGGAAACATAAAACCTGAGCTGCTTTGGAATGGAGCCAATCATAACTACATACAAATGGTCTATTCCTGCTCAGGGGAAAAAAAAAAAGGATATTTTATAGTGCTATCAGTCACATTAATATACCCAGAAAGTATGAAAATATGACAAGCCGAGCAATTTTAATTCTCTTCTTAGAAAGTATATCTGTAGTATCCAAGATGCTAATGCAGGCACACAGTGCAGTAACATGTCACAAAAATTCTTCAAATCTGAAAGCTGAACTGAAAACATGTCTTTACTGAAATACTAGACCGAATTTGTTCTTAATGTTTCTCTTATATGGGGAGGATATGAATAGGGAAAGAATATGGGCCTTTTTAAACAGGCATTGACATTATGTATTCGCTTGTGATGATATAAGAATTTTGTCCAAGTGGAGTCACATTGATTTTTTGAAGGATAGATCTGAATTCTTTCTATGACTGCCTGCAGTGAAAGTAGAGTTCATGGTGGTTTATTGATTAAAGGTTTGTTTCTGTTTTCTATTCAAGGTGTAGATTAGGAGACAGTGGAAGCATAGCAAGGTGTGAATGAGGTGGAGTGCCTGAGGTTACTTTTGTAATTTATGTAGATTGCATCAGGGGAGAACTCTCAAAACCTTTTTCTCCTTGTGTTTATAAGATTTTTTATTCTATGCATAGTAAGATCTATTTTGGTTTTCAGCTGCATCAGGAGGGCTGTGCCATAATATATGGAGATGCTCCACTGACACCACAGGCACGACTGGAATTATTGGAGGTGTCTGTCTTTGTAAAAAGCTCTTGAGAAAATGAGTCTCTGCACGCTGTAGAGATGTATATCAAAGGAACAAGGTGTGTAAACTGGACGTATTTAAAACTTGCAGGATAAAGCCATGACAAACCTGATCTGTTTTGAACAGAGGTAGGTCTAAATAACATTTTGTGCTCATTCAAACCTAAATTATCCTATGATTCAACTACATTTATTTTAAAAACAAACAGTCCTTCTGTCATCATAGGAATTCAGTTCAGGAGTTTCCAGCTAAACATGTCTATCAAATGGAAATTCATATGTACATTTTCACTTCAGGAAAATGCTCTTATTTTTTAAAAATATTTCCTCCCCACCAGCCCCCCCACCCCCCAAAAAAAAAAAATCAGTGAAATCCACTCTCTGTGAAATCATACAACTGCTCTGTTGCAGAAAGTCTGTAATGTGAACAGAAAGGGTTTGAAAGGGAAGATGCAGAATGTTGCTTGAACTGTCGATTCACACAGATGTGCTGATGGAGTAGTTGGCTGGAAGCAGAGGCTGGTACCTAGTGATGAGAAACGGAGGGCAGAGATTAATGAAAAACAAGAAAACAGCAGAGAGCCATTCACTGTCACATCAGGAAAAACAAATGTTGTTCATTACTGGGAACAAGCAGAAAAGAAACTAGTGGTGGTTGACATGAACTATTCAGCTTCTTACTGGCTTTGACTTTCAGGTGCAGTGGTTGAGAAGATGCAGAGTGCCCCAGGTGGGGGTCCCATAATACTTAGTTGAGACTTCTGTTTAGTAGTGATGATAATTTAATAGCATCTAGAGACAGAGCTGATGTGAAATAAAAGCTTGGTTATATTTTAATTTGTCATGCTCTAGCACAGCTTACATTATATTGCTTCAGAGACTGTCTTCCAATTTGGTTCAATCAGAAGGAATTTTAAGCACATGTGTATTCCTTAATTCAGCTGTGTGAATCTGACTGTGGAACACCAAAAAATACTGATGCTTCAGCAAATGAAGCTGTCCTAAATCAGTTTTCTGGACGTGTTCTTGCTAGCAAGGAGCAGAACACAGTTTGCTGTGCTAGGTATTCCCTGGGTAATGTGTAAACTTTGCATCCTATGCAATGAATCTACAGTGTCATCATTTTGCTTTGTTGGGTTGGTGGAACAGTAGCAGTAGAAAAGAACTCGGTCTATATCTACACACACTAATTAATTTTATAGCCATGTCACCTTGATACAGTTCTTCAGTCAAAAGATGTGGGGTGGATGACATAGGGAGAAAAATGTAATGATAACTAAGAGCAGTTGGAAATTTGTTGAATTGGTTCCAGTTCTCAGACTTTTTTATTATTATTATTATTATTATTAATGACAGTTCAGGAATGCCAGTGTGGTAAGCATATTCCTGTGATTAGAAAAAGTTAAACACATTGCTGTTAATAAAAAATTACAGCATATGAATTCTGACCAGTGCCCTCCTCCTTTGGTGGTTGCAGACAGCCAGCTGTCCTGCTTGATGGTGAATTTGACTGAATATCTACCTTTGTGAGTCGGTCATGGCATATAATTCGGTCCGTTTTGGAGCCAGCACTGCACATGAATTTCCCTCCTGACTGCTGCATATTAGCCACGGCTGAGGTTTGCAAAGGCAGTTTGCTGGAACCTACAGAGGATAAAGGAAAAAGAGGCAGCGAGTTTCTGCGTGGTATTTCTGCAGGAGAACTGGGGTTTGGAGCTTCTCCTTCAGTCCTGGGCCATGGTGAGTCATTATAAAGAATAACAAGCAACTGGAATGGGATTTGGCAGTTCCGTGGCCGTCTTTGAAAAGGCGTCATCCTCTACATTTTTTTAAGATAGTTGCCTACAGCAAGTGCTGTGATGGATAATTTGCACTGGGCTGTGATTTTAACTTACAAACAGGATTCCAAGAGACTTTAACTCCAAGAGATTTTTACTTATAAGCAGGATTCCAAGAGGGAACTCTGTGGGTTCCCTCCCCACCCCCAGTTTTTATTCTCCTTTCCCCCTTAAATTATGGTGTTAGTTATATATTAACCTCAAAACATTTGTCACTGGTATTAACAGTGCAATACTTTCAGTTATCTGCTATTTTTCTGTTAATGTAGCAGTATTTTCACCTTATTTTTGTTTAGCTGCATCTGTGTGTCTTTTTTCTTTTCTTTTTATTTTTTTTAAACTATCTATTAAAACCTTAAAAGTAATTATGTTTTTCTCATCAGAGGATGTAGCAATTTGAACATCTGGAACATATTTTTCTTTTTATGTATTCATTTTGAAGGCTTTTTCTTGAGTGTTTTTTAGGCAGCTAGTCTTATAAGTCATTAGTATTTTGAGACTCATTAATTTATAGATGGATTTGGAGGCAAATCTGTCAGTAAATAGGGTACTGGAGTCTGGAGTTTATTCTTCATGTGTGCACACATTACACCATGTCATGACAGTCTGGAATGTTGCTCTTAAGGACAGTGGGGACATTCATTGGTAGTTGGCACTGAAGCAGACAAATTAGTTAAATAACTAGGTTCATAATAATCGTGTTTCTAACATTGCTTGGCACAGTATCATCACTAAAGAGTTCTCTCTGCACTGAAGAAATTAAATGGAGCTCAAATTTTCCTAGCTGGTGTTTGAATTTCTTTTACCAGTTCCTTTTATTTGAAATATATGTTCCTATGGTTAAATGTGATATAATGGCATTACCAGAGAGCTAATGTTTCCAGAAAACTAGCAGTTAGTCTAGAAATAATTATTTCTATTTAAAATATAAATCTATGAAAGAAAAAATGGAATATATGCTGAAGTATTTTTTAAATTTCATGTTAATATACTCCTATTGTTTTTGAAATGATATAGTATTCTTTAAAGCCTCAAATGTGTCATTTTAATTATCTGAATGGAAAGATATATGCTTTTCTAGTGGATTAATGGATATCAAGTGTGTTTTTCATGTTTTTTCTTTTCATATATCAGGGAACTGTGGGTTATTTGTAATGATTTGTTTTTCAGAAAGATTGAACATGGTTATTTCTTCCTAATGTTCAGTGGATATTATGGTATACTTATATAAAATTGGAAGCACTAAGGATAAAGCATTGTCCAGAGGAAAATAAGGTACTACATTAAATGAGGACTTGGTAATGAACTGGAAAATAAGAATTTGGACTATAAATCATTCCTTTTACTATGACCCTGAATGTATACATGTTTTGGAAATCACAAAGACCAAAGAAAGGGCCAAAAAAAATTTTTGAACATCCCTGTGTCACATCCAATCAAAACAGCATTCTTTTTTAATGTTATCGTATTTTATTGAACACCTCCACAGAGATATTAGAAATATGTCATGTTTTTAACAGTAAGATTAGATTATATTTGGTAGATTCGAGGCTGACCTTATGTTCTGTATTTAATCATGTCTATAAGGAGTTATTTCCTTCAGCAGCACATTCACTAACAATTTAAAGAGCTGCAGCCACCTGGAGAGGAAGGGACCTGCAGTTATTTTGTAGTTTTCTTATGGGCTTATTTTCTCCTTCGGAGACTTATTTCGAATTTCCTTGAGCTCCAAATCCTGCTGCTGTTTCTGAGGGCTCCAGAGAAGGTATAAAGATAGAATCAGGTCCTTTGTGAAGCCTGATGTGTTTCCTAATGCTGAGAGCTGGAGTTTGGGTTGTAATTACGTAGCTGTCTTTTCTGCAGTGGAGTATTGAACGTGCACTGAACTACCAGTGCTGTGCACACTGAGTACTGTTCATAGTTTACAGCTGCAGCTTTTAGAGTTAATTCATTACTCGCAGTTTTTCTTCCCTAATGACATAACCTTTCAGAAGTAGCCTCTTTACATTGCTTTTATGCTCTAAAGGAAAGTTTGCTATCAGAGAATTGGATTTTCAGTACGGTCAATAAAACTAAGACTAAACTACTCATGGATCACATAATTTTCTTCTCCTTCCTCCACTGCTTTATCACCCTTTAGAATTCCCTTGAGTAGACTGAAACACCCAGTCAGGAAAAGCAAATGTAATCATGTCATGTATAAGCTGGTGTAGGGGAGGAGCTGTGTGTCCATGATGGAATTTCACAATATTACTGAGATCTAGAGCGGGGGCACAATATTACTGAGATCTAGAGTGGGGGCACAATATTACTGAGATCTAGAGTGGGGTGACAATATTACTGAGATCTAGAGCGGGGTCACAATATTACTGAGATCTAGAGTGGGGTCACAATATTACTGAGATCTAGAGTGGGGTCACAATATTACTGAGATCTAGAGTGGGGTCACACTATTACTGAGATCTAGAGTGGGGTCACAATCTTACTGAGATCTAGAGCGGGGAACCTTTGTTCCACTGAGCAAAACTGTTACTTAGAAAGCTAAGGATCCTGGTGTTCAGATACATATGTAAAAAGTGAGAGTCGTGGATTCACATGAATTTTTGCTGACTGAAGTAGGAACTGGAATGTGAATCTTTCTCTATTTCACGTTTCAGTGCCAGGTGACCAGGCTGCTACTCTCACGTATGGCCACTTGACTGCTCTGGCAAAACGTTCCTATTCTGTCAAAATATTGCAATATTTATTGTCACTGCTGGAGTGTCATCTTCCCCAAGTGACTGTCTGTGAAAGTAGAAGGTTTGGTTTGGAAATAAAGATTTTAACTTTGTATGTCTTGGTTTCTTATATCCAAAGCAAAAATTTAAATATTTAATCCTTATGATTTACAATTTTGCCTAATTCAGGGTAAAATTAGAAGTGTTTTACACAACTATACCAACTGGTATAGTTGGGTTTTTTTTGGTTTTTTTTTTAAAAACTTCCATCTCCAGCTAAATTGGTGTGTGGCAATGTCTGCATTAAGATTATCACTTGTGCAAACAGTTCTTTTGCTAAGCTATTATAGTGGGAGATAACAGTGCAGATAACTTCGTGTGGGAGAAGTCTCTCAGAATTGAGTCTAATTATTTACTTATCTTTCTGTGAGATAATAGTGCAAGAGTTCATACTTGTTTGCTGAAACAACAATTTGAGTTGTCACCTTGTTTCTAACCTATTAGCTATTATTTCTAATACCTGGAATAATTTTCCATGTGTGACTTCTAATTGGAATGAATGCTGTCAGTACAGATATTCCTTTGTCTTGGATGCCTCATTCAGGAAAGTATCAAAGACCTTTTCAGATCAGAAAATAACCAGCAAGATCAAATATTTCTTGCTGGGAGAAAGCATAAATATGAGGCCACATTTTAAAAGATAATACAAAGTTAGCATGTTCACCACCCTCAAATAATACACCAGATATTAAAATTAAGAACAGAATATTGGAAAGAAAAAGGAAAAAAAAAATAATACCGAAGACCACAGCCTATTTATCAGATGTGTATAAACCACTGTATTTAAACCACTGATTAAATGACTCAGCTGTCAGAGCTGAAAGATACCAGTACATCTGGAGTTTGGCCCCATCTTTTACAGGTCAGCACAGGATTTGTTCTGTGCACTGCTGTGTTGTCATGTTGAACATGTTCTGCTCACAAAACACTGGCAAGCTCTGGCTTTGAGAAGCCTCTCTGAAATTAATGCAAACGCAGCTTTTGTGGTTTATGGCTCATTTCACTGGGATGGCAAAAATCATCCTGCTGACCCAGAATAGCTATCAGGAGATGCTCTAGAAAATGAAGCATTTGTGACTTGTGCTGACACAATTTTAGATCCATTTAACATCAAAACTGGGTGTTTTTTTCTAGCCCGATTCTCTGAATGTTTTGCCTTCTTTTAAATAAGCCTCGGTAGCAGAGATAGTAATAAACCCCCTACAGTGTAGTAAAGATATGTGTATGCAGTGCAAACAGCCTCTGAAGGAAGGTGTGTATGTTGTGATTTTCTGAGGGCTCTGATTTTTGTCTCTTTCGTGGTTTTTGTTTACAAATGTTGCCTTGCTCAGTGCCTGGCAAATCTCAGGCCGGCTGTCTCCTCCTGAGTCTGCCAGCTTGTACAATCAGTCTCCAAGCAGGTCCAGCACCTTCAGAGAAACATCTTTCCCAGAGTGTTTGACAGAGAATTGTGTACTAGAAAGTTCACCAGTCCCCTAAGGGGGGACCAGTGTTTGCTAAACCAACAGGAAATTACCTTTTCTCCGACCATGCTTTAATAATGAAGTAAAGTCAAGTTCATTGTAATCAAATACAGAGCAAACAGATTCTCTTGTGCTTGGAAGCAGGTGCTGTGCAGGGAAACAGCAACCTGCAGCTTTGGCTTAGCTTCAGGTTGTTTTCTTTGGAGTGTGAACTGAACTACCGGGATGATCTGCTCAGGTGTCAGAAATGGAAGTGATTCTCAGATAATTTAATTGTATCCAGGTACATGAGTACTTGGATGCATACTTCTATGTGAGTGTATATTTTTTAGCATTTATAGCACTGGATACATTTTCTGTAAATGAAGGAAAAAAGAGTAGTCTTCTACCTTTTTTTAGGCACTGACTGAAAATCAGATAATAAAGTACTGTTTTTGAATGCTTTCCCATTTTATCTTAGTGGCAGTCATTGTTATAGAAAAATCTGGACTGAAAGCTTTTCAAAAAATCTATTTTCAAGCAGTTATTTACTAATGTTTCCAATTATATTACATCCTCAGCTTTGGCTGGGCAAGGAGGGGGAGAAAAGATGAATGGCAACTAACTGAAATGAAATGTTCTTTCTAATTACATAATGCTAGAAATGAAAATGATTTGTTATGTTGTGACTTTAAGTCTTCATTCCAGTTCTAATAAACCTTGCACAGAAATCCCCTTATTCTGAAAGAGATTTGTTACAGCAGTGTAGCAGAACAGTTTATTTTTAACAAATAAGATGCAAAAATCTATGAGAGCATAAGACATGATTCAACAAATCCCTGATTTCTTCAAGAATTGTATCTCTAGGGAGGAGAAGTTCCTAAGGGCTCAAAAAAGATTTCAATAATAGTCACTTCTCCCTCGGGTCTACAGGAGAGCAGGATTTCTGTCTTTGGGGCTTCTGCTTTTTCAGGCCTTTCTTACAACATCTCAGTGCGTCACGGCCTCAGGGACTGGGTGTGTGTGAAGACTGGCACTGCCATTCTGCAGACGCTCTTCTTGCCTTTAAAGCAAGCTGGTTTTCAGGGGGTGATTACAGATGCCCCCAAAAATAATTCATTAAGGATAGGTTTAGTGGACTTCAGGTTTTTTGTTGTTGTTATCTTCTAAAGCTTTTGGAATATTAAAAAATGTATTAATTCATTTTATTGCGCTTTCTTCTCCAGCGGATGAGTCCTACATACTTAATGTTTACAGTTTAGGCTCTTACCATTCAGGACAACTCCAGTGTTTACCACGTGACATTTTCCAGGCTACACGCACTTGTTTGATGCTCGAAGCTATAGGGGAAATGTCCAGTGAAGCTCCAGAGCTGAGTCTCTATCCCACACTGACAAATCCTATTTCAGCAGATCACTGAAAAGTCTACAGGTAACTCTTGGGCTGGTCTCTGCCATGTTTCTTTCTTTCCTGAATCCACCTTTTACCTCTGGGGAATACTGTACTGCAGAACTCGAGAAGACTGGAAACATCTGAAATGTTAGGAACTAGCTTGTTTTAAAACCCAAAATCTTAGTCTATGAGTGGTTTTACAGTTTGGTAAGGTATGTTGAATATGAAACCTACTCTATGTGAGCTTGGTTTGAAAACCAGAACATTTCAAAATGAATCAATTCCAAATTCTCTGTTACTTCTCTTTCCTCATTAAAGGCTTTAAGTCTTGCTTCAGAATCAGGTGGCTATTTTGACAAGTTTAAAAGAAGAAAGCCAGTGTATGAGAAAGAATATTTTTGTTCTTGTTGAAATTGTCTTGCTAAGTAAATATTGATCAGATGCTGCAAAACCCTGTGGCTGAATTCGTTCCATTTGAGGAGAGGGAGGAGGAAAGAACTGCCTCAGGCTACTGCAGCTTATAAAACTATGATGAGAAAATAGTCATGTACTGTACTTTCAGCTGGGATGCTGGTACCAAAAAAAAAGGAGTTTTGAGAAAAGTCCTTTGAACCTGTGAAATTCTCTCTGTCCATCTTGCAGGTTTATTGATTAGGCCCACTCCAGCTGCAGATGAAGCCCGCAGGGGAAGCAGCAGATCCTCAGTCTGCCTCTGCAGACCTGCTGACATTATTGGCTCTGTAAGTGATGCAGCTTCTCAGCGGTCATGAAGGGAGAGCTGTGCAAGATGGGAGCGCCTTGTTTTGTCTTCTTAGGTCTCTTACTCCACATTTTAAAATTTTTTAAGAGCTTGTAAAATCTCTTGTCATATCTCATAGAGCTTAGCCACGTAAGAGCTGGTTTCCAGTAACAGCTTTGAGCTGTGCCAGGCTGGGATTGCTACCAGCGACTTAGAGCAAAGAGTGGTTAAATCACTGTTCTCCCTGAAACACAGCTCAGGTCTGCCTGTGGGCTGTGCTTCTCATCTTGCCCTATGCCTTTGAAGGTCCAGTGCAGTCTTGGAAATCACCAGCAGTGGCCAGTGCTGCCTCTCATCTTCTCTGTGCTCCCTTTGGCTACTGGCTGTGTTTTCTCTTTCTAGCCAATCATTTCTAAATGTTAAGGGAAGATGATTTTATTTTCCTGTTGCACATTCCAAGTTTGCATCTATTTGGCATTTTCAAGATTTTTTTTTCCCTCTGTTGCTTCTTCAAGTTTTCTGAAATGCCTCTGAACTATTACTCTCCCTGTTCTGAGACAGAGTGTGAACATAGCCACCCTCCTTGGATTTGATAGTGATTTTTCTTTGTATTTCATAGTTCTTTAATGACAATGACAGTTCAATCCTGTAATCATCTACACTGAGAAAAGTAACAAAACCAAATATGTTTTTCGGGAATTTCACCTATCTGTAATCTTTATGCTAAACCATTTTTGTTTTAGAAGAAACAATTCTTCCTATTGAGTTCCTGTGCTTCATAAATCCTATGATCAATATCTAATAAATAAATAATGACACAGCATCAGATTAGCTCCAAGGAAGGATTAGTGCTAGGATTAGTACTAGGAATAATGTCTGCTGTAAATAATCACTTGTAATTATAGAAGAGAAACTGATCTAAAATGTGGAACTGATAGAAACTGTACAGTCCTAGACATCAGATTTGTGACAATCTAAACATGAGACCTGAATAATTCACGGGAATCAATAAATGCTATTGTAAAGAAAGATGTGACCAAACACGAGATATCACACAAAATGTTAATAACTCTTTCAGAAATTCCTCCAAGGCAGAAAAGTTTATTTTGACAGTTCTACAAGCATTTTCTGTGCATTACAAGTTTTGGAGAAATTTGAATTTTTAAGTGAGTTTGAGCCATCCTACCTTCCTCAACCTACTTCTGCTGAAGAAATGTGGGATCTTCTTCGGGAAAACAAACAGATTAAATAGAGTCAAGGTATTTCATTTTTCTTTCGTAATTACCAGAAATTATTGTATTCTTAATTATCAAATATGTTCTTCCCTGGTAGGAGTTAAAAAATACAGGACATTTATAACCTTTCCAGTCAAGTTTTACATGCTCTCTGACTAAACTCCTGAAAGTAATTGTCTCACTGCATGAGCTTGCTTTTGTTAAAGAAGCATTTTATGGGTGCCCTTGGACCAGCAGGCAGTAACATCACTCTTACTGACTGCATGGTAATAGCAGGGCTCCTTAGCTCCTTTATTTTAAATACCATTTATACAGCACAATATACAGCTTGTTTTCAGCTGTTATCTGATGTGGAACACATACAGTAATCCCCAAGGCTGGCATCCATGTAGGCTTTTTATCACTTTCAGACTCAGCATATCAGTGTTTTCTGATTGCCTTATTTTTAAGCTAAATTCAGCAAGAAATGTTCCCTGAAGATCTAAATTGGGCAGGAAGGTATTGCTTTGTTATGACAGCCAAGCATCCCTTCTCACCCACATGATCCCGTCTCGTTTCACGTTATTGCTTTTTTTACCTATACTTCTTACTTTTGAAAGATATAGTAAAGTTTAATCTCCAGTATAAAAAGACCTTTATCTCTCTGTTTCCATTTCTTTACACTATATGTTCTACACACAGCAGCCCCTTCCCCTCACCTACAAACACAAGAAAAATGGATTCTCTTGTAAATGTAAAAATTATCGTCCCGTGTAGGTTCAATTCCTGGGTCAAAGACTGACCTTTCTGGGAGTCACTGAGACCCATCTGCCCACCTGGCACTGCTTTCTCCAGCCCAGCACTGCTGATCCACAGATAACACTGAGTTTGCTGACTCACAGTCATGAATGTCATCACCCACCTTTTGAATTTTTCACAAAATTAGAAAATCAGGTTGGTTTGGACTCACAACTGGCAAACTGGGTTTGTAGCCACATGATTCAGTGTTGCTTCGAAGCTTCAGGGAGCGTTTAAGGCTTGTTTATCACGCTTGTGCTGGCTCTGAAAGCAACCACAGGTATTTGGGAGCTGGACAGTGTGAAGACGTTGTAAATCTGCTGAGTTTCATAGTTTGAAGTCACTGTAACTGAGAGATCCAGAGATTAATATTTTCCTTTCTTCAGAAAAAGATTTCCTTAAGGCTATGCAGTGAACTGAACAAACTTATCACTACTATGTACTGAGCCATGATATAGCAAGAATATCCTTAAGCTTTGAGAAATAGCTCTAGAAATGCATCACTAGATATTACATTAGAAAGCACACATTATAATATTCATTACAGTAGTAGGATGTGAACTGCATGTTATTGTAAAAGAAAATCCAATTTGCTGCCTAGTGCCTTCAATTTGGTTTTGACAAGTGCTCAATCTTTTGCTATGTTTTGCTTTCTACATTTATCTTCCTGGGCATGTACTGTAATGTCTGCTTAGGGCAAAAACAATAATATTTTCATTTAATTTAGAGAAAAAGCTCATGTATTCACTGTGCTTACTAGGTACAACAATATGAAAACAAACCCCAGTTGCTAAAGATCCATTTGACAGTATGAAATAGATTCTGACTTTTTAATTTAGGCATAAAACTGCAGAGGGCATGTAAGGAATGCAGATTTACTGAGCTGTACCGTTTATTTATGAGTGGTTGCAAGGGAGTGATCTGCAAAAGCCCATATTATTTTACCAGTGATGGATGAACTTAAGAGGGTATAAAAAATTTTGTATCAGACCCTTGCAGAACAACTCAGGAAAGTTAATTGATTTAATAATCAAGCTTGTTTGGCTTTATTAAAAATGTGAGAACTTGAGTTTGTCTTAATTTCTGCAATGAATATTTCCTCAAAGTGGAGCACAGTTTTAATTACACTGAAGTTGGCTGCTTTGGAATTTAGCTCACTGCAAGCCATGGAAAGAAGGGAGAGGAGAATTTCAATCGAAATTCAGCCAGATCTTAACACTTCTGCTAAACTGTCCTTAAAACAATACTGTGTGTTCAAAGGGAAACTAGTCTTGCCAAAACTTGGATTGTTTTAGATCTGAGGCTTGTTTTGCTTCATGCTCTTTCTAACTAATTACCTGAATTTGTCAAAAAATGTCAAAAGAAAATTTTCTATCTTGCCCATTGCAATTTGAAGTGTGGTAAAAATGCACCCCTAATTTTCTTCTGTTTCTCCTCAGAAGGAAGGGTGCTTGTTTTGGACAAGCTCCTCTGATAACACCTCCAGTGATCTCCTTCACAAGATGTGCCTCAGATTTTAGAAAACGAAGTTTGTCGAATCTTTTTGGGATGAAGCTCACAGAATCAGGTAAGCTGACCACACTGACCTAGAAAACCACTTTCATCCCAATATCTTCACCTCATTTCAGAAATAAACAAAAAATACAAGGATATTAAAGGTTGTCCTTTACAGGGCTGTTAAACCCATGGAAACAGCATGCAGCAGCATCTTTCTGTTCCCTCATTCAATGAGGAATAGCTCAAGGGAGCCACAGTTAGACTCATTGTTTTTTCCAGGAATAAGCATCAGGTTGAATACTAGGAGCTATACCATGGTCTTCTTTATTAGAGACTGGTTCCAGTGATGGCTGAAAAATGACAGTTATTTCTTATCTCCTCGAACTTGAAGGAGGCAACACAGCCTCCAGCAAAAACAACCACAGCCACATGGTTTGCAGAGCTGTTTCTGCAGACTCAAATACTGCCAGAGCCAGTTTGATACTTCTCAGACCTCTGAGTTTATATTTTCAGTAGGAAAAGTATATCTTTAAAGTTTTTTAGTGTTTTGTTGCATAGCCAGAAACGTATTTAATTCTTCAGAACTAAATACTGCAGGCCCTGACTCAGTAAAATATTCCCCCTGATTTCAAGTGCAGTTTATCTGAGCTGGCCTGTGGGATTTGACCATCTGGGAGCTGGACTGGAGCGTATCAGGCTTTTTCTTTTCTTGATATAAATGTCCAATTTGTTTTATTATGCACTTGTGAGCAACTTGGTGTTTCTCACCAAGGCATTCAGTCTCTATGGATGATGGGTGTGATTTTAGAAGCTGTGGTGCCAGTATGCTCTGGAACTCTGCCCTCAGACAGTACATTTGCAACTGATGGCAAGTATTTCTGCATGACCTGAAAATGGCTGTAATTTAGCCAGCAAGTACAGACTGTGATTCTGCAAATTCCACCAACTTGCTCTATTACCCCAGAGTTTCACCAGACTATCATTTAGCATAAGAGTTTCTTTAGACTCTTAGCATTTGATTTTTTTCAGTATGTCCAAAGCTACCTCAGTTGTGACAAAGCTGAATGTCTTGTGACTGAGCCTGATTTGGATTATCCAGAAAAAAAAGGAAAAAAATCCAGGTTTTCTGTCATTTTTAACACCAAGGCTCAAAATTTAGGAATTCTTTCAGAGCAGATTTGCAGAATTAGGTACTGTATCGTCACTGGGAATGCTGATGAGACCAGCCATTTACCTGGTCAACCCAAACGCTCAGTGCTTTCTTCCCACCCTTTTCCCTTCCCACATGTCCTTGCAGGAAAGCTTCTGTGGATGTGCTGGCATGGGTGACTTTCTCCCCTGATCCCAGTGATTCTGATGCTCCTGTTTGAAAAACAGGCAAGAGAAAGGTTGCCAGGCCCTAAGCATGCAGCATCAGTGCCTCTGCAGAGGTGCAGGCTGAGGAAGGCATTTTTGTATCCCTCTGGTCTCGGGACAGCATAGAAGTCCAGACTTGTGCCTGTTCTGCAGCTGCTGTAATATGGTTGCTCTGAAAGAGCGTGATTGCTTCCACAGCTTTATGGGTTTAAGTTTACTGCTCCACTTTGAAGTCTAAATTATTTGATTTTCCCAGAAATTATTCAGTCTATTTTTTGCATAAAGCTCTTAATCCTTAACCAATCTGGAAATGCGCAACAACTTCAAAACACACTCCTTGGTGATTTAGCCTTGTATGTCTTCATTCTTCATCAGCCTCTTAAGAGTCTTCCTCTCATCTGTAGCCCTCCATCTCTCTTTGCTGTAAGCTTTTGCCACAGAGAGCCTCTCATGGTAATCAGTAAGTTTCATATACTGCAATTGTTCCAGATAATTAAATAAGAACTCTACTTCAAATCAATTTAAATCCATCTGACTTTCAGAAGTGACAGTTGCTACAGTGTAAAACCAGTGAATAAAATCCTTTTGAATGCTTAAATCACTCCCAACTTTGTTTCATCTTAATCTTCAGAAAGCAATTCCTGCAAATGTCAATACTGCCCTAATAGATTGGGTGATGATATCTCTGTATATGTTAGCTCCAGAACTGCACTTGTATCAGGTCAATTAAATGACTGTAATTGTTGCTTTTCTCCACATCACAGATACAAGCAGTTCTCTGGCACTGTGCTTGAGATAAGGCATGTATTTACTGCAGTGCTTAAGTATTGGCATTGCCAGAAGTGGATTTCTCCTAGTTATTGTGTATTGCAGATACACAGCAGCTGCTATAGGTTTGTCAGCTAACAGCCAATAACGCTGTACCTCTACAGAATGGATATTTTGTATGGGTGGGGAGATGTTTTTGATAGGTTTTTTATTGTTTTGTTTTCTCTAGGATCAAATGAGATTTCAGATGAAAGATCCCATGCTGTAGGAGTTCACAGGCAGAAGTAATCCTCTTCCCTTAATCAGAATCACTGAGTGGAAAGAAATAATATAACAACAGGTTACAGAACAAACCACTGGCATAACAAAAACCAACTCTGCTGAGTCCCATCTGAGTAACCCTATGAAATAGAGCATCTGCAGTGTCCTCAACTGCTCTGTATCTTTTTTATATCTGATAGTCTGCTGTTATCAGTCCATGAAAATCAAATATACGTTTCAGTTCACACATTCACAACATTTGCATTAAAATAAAAACTAACATATGTTCCCAAATAATATTTGTTTAGCTACCTCTAGTCATCTGAAATCCTGAATATAAAAACAGCTGTCACAAAATTATCCATCTTTATATGTGCGTGGTGATAATGGTCATCTTACCCATCCCAATAGGTTTTGTGTTAGTAATAAAGAGGAAAAAACAGGAATTAGCAGGGGCCATTGCTGTATGTAGCCAACTACCTGTCTGGCTCTGAGGCCTTGGATGTTTTGCAGTCATTGAACAAGAACAATCCAAATTACTAAAATTAGTAGAAAATACATAGTAGTTGTACCTTGTTCAAAAACTGCAGCTGGCAGAGACAGTTAATGAGTTTGGAGTTTACATGCAAAGCATTAGTAATGTCCTGACTGAAGCAATTAGCTGGGCCTGTAATGTGCTTTTAATAGGACTCCAACTTCTTAAACCCAAATTTTCATTTCCAGATAGTAGCATAATTTGCCTGTACTTTTAGTGAGTATTGAAAATGTCACAAATTGCATTGGCTTCCCAGGTAAAATTACCATTACTGTAGGGATTTGAGCAACAGCTGTCTAAAGGCTTGTTCAGAATGTCTGGTGGGCTGAGCAGCTCTCTCAGATCAAACTGCTGCCTCCGAGTCAGCAGCCAGTGTTGCAGGAGGACTTTATTAGAAATAATTGACAAACCAAGATTCACTGATGGTACAAAAATGTGCAGAGAAATGAATCTGAGCATGGCTAACCCAGGTCGTACTGGCAAAGGAGCCAACTGTTTAAAAGCAGAGGAAAGTAAGAAGGCAGTGAAGGGTAATTTGGCTGTCGTGGTACCTCCAGTACAAAAGGATGCATACAAAAAAGGAGAAAAGAGCAGTTGTCTCTTAAAGGCTACCAAAAACCTTTGGGTTAAACATCAGCCAGGGCTACAGTGCTGAGTGCATTGGTGTTTCCTAGGGGTAAAGAAAGGAAGAGGTTCTGTAAATACATTAGATGACAGAGAGAACAGCAAAATTAGTCAGGCTATCAATTAATCAGGGAGTAAAGCAGTAGATTCAAGGGAGGAAGCATTCTAAGAGACTTCTTCTCTCTTTGCAAAAAGGTTAACAATAACCAGATACTTAGGAGCCTAATAAGGTTATAAGAAACAGCCGAAATGGATTTATCAAGAACTAATAGTATCAAACTGATTTGATTTTCTTTGATGGAAAGCTTAGGCTCTAAGGAGAAGCAGTCAATGTGCTGAACTGGAAGTTTGGATAAAGCTTAGACTCCCATTCACTGACATGTTCATGAGCAGTTGATGGAAATACAGGCATGAGAAAATGCAATTGCTTATAGGTCATTCAAGTTTTTGGAAAGATCTTTGCCTTTTAACATATTTCCCCTTTTCTTTCTCCACTTATGTTTTTCTTTTCCTTTGACAGAGAACAAAATAAGATTAAATATCTGTGGTATAGGAATTGGTTTCTTTACATTTACTTTCTTTGCCTGTGATAAAAAAGTTTCCTAAGGTTTGAGATGCTCAGGACAGTGGCTGAAAATTTACAGAAAGTTTATATTCTCTTTGTTCAGTATCAAGGGAGAGAATCAGAAAACCAGGGTTTCCCTACATGAGTTTATGATGGTTTTGGGTTGTGGGCTTGGATTGGGTTTTTTTGTTGGTTTTTGTTTGGTTGGTTGGTTGGTTGGGGTTTTTTTGTTTGTTTTTTGAAGTATATTAAATTTATTACTCTACTACTAAAAATATGGTGTGAAGAATTTTATTTTTTCCTACAGAGTTCTAATAAGCAGATTAGAGGAGGCCAGATCAGTGGGTAAAGTATGTTGACATTGATTTGGTTTTTTCCACAAAATGGGCTGAAGAGAAGCAGATGCACAGGTCAGAGTAGCAGGAGGGTTCCTGCTAATCTACTTGTCACTCAGAAAAAAGTTCTCCCGCAGAAATTTTACCCCTGCATGATTTGTGTTAGTATTCCTGTCAAAACCCATAACTGCTGAATAGCAAAGATTAACGTGCCTATGGCCACAAATAAGCTTTGCATTTTCTTATTTTTGAGCTTCTCATCTCCATGATTAATAATTTGTCAAAAGGCTTGAAATCTAGACTCAGAATGCTAAATACATCAGTAGTTAGAGCTCTGCAAAATAACATTGTAAACAGAATAGCCAATGAGCCTTCAGATATGCTCTAAAATACAAAGACCTTCCGAAGGAGGAGGGAACAAAGCAATGTAGGACAGAGGGAAAAGGAAATGTCTGTGCCCGGAGATTGAGTGAAAATAATAAATTCTCTAAATAAGTTGTAGTTTCCTCTGTAAATGATAACTTAGGGATAATTACAAACTACCAAGAGTTATAAAACAAGTATCAGGATCTAGTGATATTTAGGAGTTCTGTAAACCAGTATTCAAAATTTTTAAATAAATGTAAACTGATGAAGAGAAAGAAAACAGCTTGAGCTTCACATATAAAATTACGATCTCTGGGTTTATTAATTGTCAAAAGCAAGATCTTGAGATAGTTGTAGATAGTGCTGGTGAAAAATACCGGGTTGGTGTTTGATGAGCGTCCAGAAGAAATCGCGTTTTCCAAATTATTAGGGAAAGAATAGAAAATAAACAAATAAGTAATCATTATATCTCTGTATAAATACATTGTTTATCAACATTGCTTTTCTGGTGTCTCTTCCATCTCAGAAGGGATATACTGGAATTTAAAAGCTTTACAGTAAGAAAATAGAGATTATGGAATGGTTTATGGATATGAAATTGCTAATTGTGCTGGGACTTTTTGTTGGAAAGGAGGCAGTTTAGATGGAGAACTTAGATATATTTGTATTGGGTATATGAATTTTTAATTAGTCAAAAAATACAAATATATTTAATACAACATTTGAAACTCCTTTATTTTCTTGTCCTTTATTGTGACTGTTTACATTCTCTTTATGGCAGGGCAAGATAATTAGCTGTGATCTAACTTGATGTCTTCATGTGCTACAGATCCCTCTTTAGCAAAAGTCAGTGTAAAATCCAGTCAGATTAGAGACTGGGAAATATGAATATACTTCCACGTGATGTGGAAATTCATTTAAATGTAGGATTAAATCCTGTTCATTACAGTCAGGCAACATTAGTATTTGTTTCAGGAGGGCCTCTCATTTGAATAAGAACATTATCCATGATCAGCAGGTCCTTTCAAAGCTTGGATCAATGCCAGGCTAAAAGTTCTCCATTCTTATCTCTTGGAGCCAAAGGAAGGAACTGAGAAGAGAGGAGAGAATTACAATAGGTGTTCTTATCTGCTGGTTTAATCAAGTAAGCACTTACCACTCCATTTCGTTGGAAAAGAGAAGAAAAAACTCACTTTTTTTGAATCTTCTGACCTTGTAAGTTAGACAGGCTGGCCTGTTGTATGACAGGCTCGAAAGATAACCTTCTCCTTTCCTTCTCTGATTAAAAGGACACGTTTTTCTGCGAAGGGAAGAGGCAGAATCAAGGTTGTATTTACTAACAAAAGAGAAGCACACTGACTGACCTGAGAAAGAAGGAAATCTTCTCTTAGTCCATTTTGCTGGATCTCCAGTTCAGGGTATAATGTGGAATCACGTCAGTAGTACCCCTGAGAGAACACTGTGATCGTTCAAGTGACCCGGTACAGACCTTCTTTCATCCCCAGAGTACGTGCAACAGGGAGTAGAAGCAGAACCTTTCCAATCAGTGAAAACACAGAAATCGGTTGATTTTGTTGGATTCACGCAGAAATGCAGAGGATTGTTTCCATCATGTCATAGTGGATTCACGTTGCTCTGGTTTGTATTCAGGAAAATAGGACTGTATGGCATTTGGCATCGTGCTGGTTTTGTTGACTTGGAAGCATTACTGACCATTTGAGAACACCTTGAAATGGAACCCACATTGTAGCTTGAACAGGAAGCTTGAAGCAGTTAGGCTAGAAATGTATTTACAGAATTAAAACATTTGAGGAGCAACAAATAATGATTATTTTATGGTGTTTTTCTTGACTCCCAGTTCAACTGTTGTTTTATATAGTATTGTTTTATAAATTTCTGTGAAATTCTTATCCCACAAAGCTCTTGAGCACAGACTTACAAAAGCACTGCACACTACTAATCTTGGACTTTCTTTCAAGTTGTTTTTAGAAAATCCAGTCCTCTCTACCCATAGCTTAATGAAAAAGAACAGAGCAGAAACATTGCTCATGTATTAATTCTGTCTCTCAGAACAAGTTTTAGAAGTTGACTTGTGAAAACCTGTAACCTTTTCTCTATTTTAAATGCTACTCCTTGCAGACTAAGTCAATTAGGTTTGTTTAGCCTGAAAAGTTCTTTCCATGGCTGAATGAAAAAGCAGTTTTGGAGAAATTAGATATAAGTCATTGCTTCACACCAGGGTAGTTCTCTTTCTCATTGTCCTTGCTGGAGCTGAGGTTTGGGTCCTTTTCTTTTCCTTACAAAGTCTCTCACGGTTTTTCAATTGCTTTGAGCTCAGAACTTTGATTAATGCTGGGAAAAGCGTAGAAATGTGTTGCTGCAAATGTTATTACTGGGTAAACAAGTGGTCTTTCTGTTACCACTTACTGACAGCTGACATGGCAATGTTTTCTATTCATATTTCCTAGAAAATTTGCTTCTCAAAATATTTTTTCTGTCGCTTGATAATGTTTCAGTCTTATTGCTTGGATGTTTTCTGATCTCTGTCCTTGGAGAAATTCCCTTTTGAGCATCTCCTGCATCTCATTTGCTTTAGAAACCAGCTGATGAAATTTCCTGATTTTTTCCAGTTCAGCTGCTTTGGCTGGTGGTGTTCAAAGGCACGGGCTTTAATTTTCTTTTTGGATCCCTAGTAAATTGACTCAGACTTTTGTGAACCAATCTGTTAGCCACGACTGCCTTGGGGATATCAGCCCTTGCTGTATGAAATTTCATATGGCTAGAGCTTGCTATTTTAAATTCAGTTTATGCAAATGATATTATTTAATACTTTTCTGTCTTTATTGCATGGCCAATACTTTATAAGCTGAAGTCATTGCTGTCTAGGCTGTCTGATGTTCTACCGAGAAACATTTTAGAAAGAAAGCCATCACAACTGAGCAGGCCTTAAACTTGGCTGAAAGTGGGGAGATAAACTGAAGATATTCCCTGAATTGTTCATTCCACCGAGCAGTTGAACATACGAACAGTTCTGTCTTTGTAGGGATGAACTCACTGCCTCATGCACAGCTGCTCCTTTAACATGTACAGAAGCAAAACCAAGACTGTTAATGGGAGAGGCAAGGGAGGAGGGTGGCAGAACACTTGCTCAGTTTTATTTAGTCCAAAAAGGGAAGGTTTGATGGAGCAACTGTTACCAGACCAAGGAAAGTTATGTCCCTTCTTACTGAGAAAACTGGCACATCCTAATGACAGACCCAGTCAGCCACCTTTGAATCATTCTTGGTAGTCAGGTCATCTCATCACATTTATTTAAAAATTGCTTTGTTGCTGGGCTGAAGTCTCAGGGCCAGGAACAACTTCTCTGAAATCTTACTTTTGCTTACTCAAATTATGTACTCTTTGGGTCCCTAATTGTTTTTCCTCAATGGTTCAGTGTTGAATTGAGAAGTTTCCTGTATTCCACATAAAATTGTTATTTTCAATTACTCATTTTAAACATTTTCAGGATCATTTTATACGATCACCAAATGCCTGGACTCCAGAAGGTTTATAAATCTCTGTGAGGTTCTCAGTCTTTTCAGAGGTGTTATAGCAGATGAGCCCATCTGTTCCCATTTCATTTCCATCTTCCATGTTTGTCTACCTTTCTTATGTTTGGCAGGATATGGATGGCAGAGGGTTTCAGCAGCTGGTAAAAAGTGCTTGATACTGTGCAGTCTGTAGAAAATATACCAAATTTTGAAACTTGAAAAATACATTTTAATAAATAAGTGAACAAATTCAGAGTTTGCGAACAGAAACTACGAAAAAGTAAAAACCAATCTACATTTATACACAGTTGGTAGAGGTTATATGTGCAACCAGCAAATACCTTGTGACCTTTCAGTTTTGATGACCAAATTACTCATGAATGACAGAACCTTTAGTGCATTATTAGCCATCCAATAAAATGTGTGTTCCTCTTGTGCTCTCTATATGCCAGCTAATATATTTTGGAGGGCTATGAGGCACCTTTCTAACTTTGGGGTGTTTCAGATTGCTATAAAATGTGACATAGCTGTTCTTGGAACACAGGCAGGCACATTGGTGGAGAAATTCTAAAGAAGGATTCCACAGTCAAAGATCCTCTCAGCTGCTGACAGTTGGGGGGTTTTTTTGTTTGTTTGTTTCTCTTTTTGAGGTCTTCTGACACAAGCTTTTCCAAACTATGAGGGGAGTCAGATCAACATATGGAATGTAGGTGAAGCAGACAGGTCCTTAATGTTGAATGTTATAACCTTCTTAAAGAAATTTTTACATTTTTTATACTGCCACAAAATGAAAAGCCAATTTCCTTCATTTTTCTGTAATTTCTGACGTTGGGGCACCTCATATCAGTTGGGTACAGTATTAACATTATCCCTGTTTTGTAAGCCAGGATGTGATGCATGGAGATTAATGCCCAAGTCCGTTTACGTGACAGCTGAGTTACTTTTGTGAGACCATAGCGAAAGTTTCTGTTATATTAAGCTTCCCAACCACATCCTAGGCTGAGGTTAGGCCTATTTTGGGTTCATCTTGGGCTAACAGTCCTGCACTCTTTTTTTTTTAGTGAAGTACAGTGACAACAGGCTGTCTCATGTCAGGCAAAGATTTGTTAGGTGTGAAACAAGAGCAAATTGTTCATCATTCAGATTCACTGCTCAGTTTAGGAAACTTCAGTTCACATCTGTGCAAGGGCATTCTGTGAAAAATATTGCTGTCTATTTGCTTTGCAAATACCCACTCTTTGGCCAACATTTGGCCCAAAGTGCTGGACTAGAGGTACGTTCATCTGCCCCAGAACCGTTCCTGTGTGACTAAACTGGCAGTCAGCCTGCTCTGCACTGCAGTGCCCCGGCAGACAGGCTGCAGGGCACTTCTGCAGTATCAACCAGGCTCTGTACCTCTCCTGTTTCTCGAGGGCTGCAGCTCTCACAGCAGGGTTGATTAGAATGAACGAGGCTCTGCAGTACATTTATAGGCATTTGCTGCTTCAGGATCTACTTAGGTGTGTGCAGGCCTCAGCATCTTATAGTAAGTCTTTTCAAATTGCTTTTACTGCCTCTGCTTGAGGGCAAGTAGGTGAAGACGGTCGTGAGTCAGAGCCCAGTTCAGTATATCAGAGGCTTACTCTGGTCACCCATCCAGTTGACTCAGAATGAATTGCCTTTCTCTCTTCTAGATCACTGGAGAGCCTTATTCTTACAATTCTACTTCTGCTCCGTTCTCTAAGTTTATACATACAAAACAGAAAATAAGATTATTTATAAAAACCAAAAAAATCACCAAAAATATACCTCTTCTTTTCAAGGAGTCTAACCACTCAAGAACTGACTAGTTATTCTGAAATATTGGAATTACTAACCTAATTTTGTAAGAGTTTTCTTTTCTCATGAGTAGTTTCCAATTAATGCACAATATCACTGTACCATGCAGCATTTAACCTCTCACTAATTGCCACTAATGACACGTAACTGCATCGACAGTTTTTTGTAATTGCTTGAGTGATGGTTTTAACACAATTCCTGAAGTAGTTCTCTCCCACTTCTTTATCACAGAAAGATGATAAAATACATGCAGTATTTCTAATTGATGACCTTTTCATTTTTGGAATTGGATGATTAGTTGAGGGCAGTGTTCTTGATCTCAACATATTAGAATTCTTTCTGCTTTGTACAGACATTTGACATACTTTATAGAGCACCTGTCTCATAGTGTCCTTTTCTTCCCTGTAACAATGACTTTGTGCCTTCTGTGTTTGTCAGAAGCCAGACCGAGGCCCTTACATGCATTGTTAATTTGTTGGGACTCCAGATAAGAAAAACATTAATTAGTTTGGCAAAGCCCCCTGTTTTTCTGTCATGTGATAAGAATTGAATAATAGACAGCCTATTTATAGTGGAATGAGATTATTGGAAATTATTATCAATGTGCAAAAAGGATGTCTAAATTGAAAGAGTAGGTCTCAGGTGCTTCTATAAGGCCGCACCAATTACAGTGGTAAAATCTCCATGATTAACTCTGCTTCTGAGAAAATCAAATAGACTGAGAAGGTGCTTGGAATTAGACTGAAATGTAGTATAGATTTTTAAATTACTTTTTACAGTTAACAGAAGAAGAAAAAAATATACATTTTAAAATGTATATTTTTCCATTAAATTTATTCATTCTACATTAGCAGAAAATATAGATGTCAACTCATTGACGTCTTCTGCGTTTCTGTGTAATGAAAACCCAGCTGGAAAGTTTCAGGCTCCTGAAAGCAGCCCTAATGAGCACCATTTAATTAGCTGGTCCCCGTCGGTGATCCCAAGCAGCCCCTTGCAGCTTGGCCGTCTGCAGAGGGACAGAGCGAGGCACGGAGCGAAACGCGCAGTTTTCTGCTGCGAAAGCTGGGGCTTGGTAAATGGGTCGGAGAAGTCGCCCCGCAGCAGTCGGGGCTGTCGGTCCCGGTGCTCTCCGCTGCAGGACAGTCTGTTTTAGGGTCCTGCTCCCGGCGCTGGCAGCGCTGCTGGGCTGGGAGCAACCTGCCAGAACAACCCCGAGGGAGGCAAAAGCGAGATCACCTTCCTTACAGCACAGTTCTGAGGTTCGAGCCAGAGGCATGGCAGGCAGATTTAGGGTTTTCCACAAAGGCAAAGTGTGTGCCTTCTCCAGCCTTACTCCTTTTCCATGATACCCAGAGATGGAAAATATCAGTAAAAATAAGAATCTGGCCACAGAATTCAGGAAAGCAAAACATCTCCGTAGAATTTGGGCAGATTTATACAGAGACTGGCCAGAGGTTGGCTGGCCAGTAAAGTACTGAGAAGGGAAAATTATCCTTTTTGCTAGAACTGCAAGGAAACCTGAGGGAACCAAGAAAGAATTGAAGACTATAAAAAAGCTACTACATCTTGCTCAAGGTCCTGATTCATCTCAGACTAATAAGAAGGAAACTCAGAGGCTTAATAAAATTGGATAAATCACAAGGACACCACAACTTATTGCCTTGTGGTGTTTGCTTTAGTTGTCAGCTGTGCTGTAATTCTTACAGAATCCAGTCAGTCCCTGTCCCAAATCCACAGAATTGGATATTGGATAGTTTTGTACCCAAGAGTCTTTTGAGTATTCAGAGTATATATTTTTTTTCTTTGTAGTTTGGTTTATTTGGGTTTTTTTTGGCTTATATGTGAAGAATAACATTCAAGTTACAGTACATTTGAACATTTTATTCTCATCAAACAATTTACCTTAAAATAATTTATTTTCCAGCAGCATATGTGCATGGAAGAGACTGAGGGTTCTCACTCTAACTCAGGAGGTGCTGCAGGGATGTGCTCAGCTTTATAGCCTGCATAGATAAAGGGCAGTATAATGGTTGAATTAGCTGGATTTGAGAGATCAAAACACTGGAGTTGAAATCTTAATGCAGATTTCCTCTCTGACCTTGAGTAAATCACATATAATCTCAGGGCCCATTTCCTTGCCTGCAAGGTGAGGGTAAATAGTGCTGTTCTGCTGGACAGGCAGGAGCTGTTGAGACTCTGAGCTATTTTGGTAATGGAAACCGTAAGTTTACATATGCTATTCACAGCTTAACCGGGGGATGCACAGCTCTGACTGCCCCCTGTAGTGGACAAACAGGAATTTAGAAGTTACAGTACAGATTTGTCTTTTTAAATACCCATCCAAGTATCTCTGAAACTTACTCATTCTTTTTAATAGTATATCAGATAAAGGGGGAAAAAAGCTCGTAGTGCTCCTTGTACAATCTGGACAAGGTTTTTAATATCTTTCATGTAAGAAGCGATTTTCTAAGCTGGCCTAAAAGTGAATTATTAGACAAATGCATGATAAGTAAGGGGGAGAGGTCCAGAAAATGGTCCCAAGGAACTGAAGCTCCTATTTGACAGTGCAAAGTAAATGCCTGAGTAGTTTCATTTTATCCTACGTCTACAAACAGGGATTTATTGTTCTTTCCTTGCTTCTCCTTGTCAATGACAAATAAAGAGTTGAGAGATTAAAGTTTATCTTAAGAACCTCAATTCAGTAGAAAATTACACCTCAAGGTAAAGGTAGACCACTAAATTCTTTTCAGACACATTTTTTTATTCCAGCATTATTCAACATTACATGGTCAGAAACTGTATGGGGGAAAAAAAACCCAACAACTCAACCTAAATTGAAAATTGATTCATCTCCTAATGCAGAAAAGGATTTCCAGTAGTTGAAAGGATGTCATTTTCTGCTTTGGATCTTTCATTATCATGGTCATATTTCATAATACATGCTGTCTTGACATCATGTTCTCGAGGTTCTCAGAAATTGCTATAGTTTGCAAACACTATTTTTTTATGAATACATTCCAGTCTCACAAAATACACTTGGCTGAGTATGTGATATAGCACAGGCACTGGCTGTAAAATGCGGATTTTCTCTGTCGTCTCGGAGCAGTTTGATTCTATCAGCTGGCATGTCAGATGCTCCCTAGCCACGTGTTGGACTGAGGGAAGATTTTTGGGGGTGCTGCAAGACTTTGTTTACTGGAATTAGAGGCTTTTGGGTTATTGGTTCTTCTTTTATTTTTGCTATATAGGTTTATGTTGTTTGATGCATATGAAAGGTGTCTGTGGTCCCTTTAGTCCCACAGATGCATCAGCATTACTCCACCCCGAAACACATTCAAGTAACAGATGCTTCTCAAATGGGAATATGTTGTTTTATTCCAGCATTTTCATGTGCTTCTAAGTATATGGAAGGAGGAATTCTTTTTTAACTACTACTGAATCACAAAAATTTTCACTGAAAAAGAATGGTTGAAATTCTAACATGGAATTTCTTTTCCAGATCACATTGATTCTTCCACTGAACTGCAATAATTTTTAATTGGCTTGGGTTTGAACTGCATTTTAACATACAGAGGAGTTTTTATGTGGCAGTATAAGGAAAGGTATTTGTGTTTTTGACAGGCAAGATAGCTAAAGGTCTGTGCTAATCATAAGAGCAGTTGTACCATTTGACATCAGAGGCCAAAACCCCTTTGCTGTATTTGCATGAACAGTCAGTTTTTGAAGCTAGCACGAGCATTGCTGTAAAAAGGCAAGTACTTATAGCCTAAAATTAGCAAGTAAACAAGTGATACCCAGAAATATGCAACATAAACATGAAAATTGTACTCCTTTAGAAAACTTTGCTATTTATAAATGATAAGATTCCATACTGCTGTTGTAGCAATTGCAATGCAGTATGACCAGCAGAGAAAGGACACAGTGGAGGTCACAGCTTTCGAGTCAGAAATAATCAGTGTCAAGAACCAGTCCAGAATAGAATCAGTTCCAAGACACAGCATATCCTGACTGGTTTCTTTCTGCCTCTGTTTGTTCAAATATTTGTGGTTTTGTCTTCATATTGACACATACATCAATCTTACCAATACATCAGATAGATATATGCATACATGTATATATATTATATAGATATATATTACATAGGTATGTACATGCACATGTATATATGATATAGATATAAATATGCAGGCATATACATATGTGTTTCATAATAAAGCCTCTTTAATTAATGAACAAAAGTTAATAGTATCCTAAAAATAATTTTTAAAAAACCTATTAAAAATGAATTGAGGTATTTGCTTCTACAAGCAGTCTATAATTTGGCAGTTTTCAGTTCATTATTGATGGAGTGATGTGGCTGAATACACTGAATGTTCAGAACAGGCCAAGCCCTAAAAAAAAAAGCCAATGTTAAATACTAGATCTGCATTCCAGTTAGACAGCTGTGCAAACTAAGGTTTTCTGAACAACTTTCATAACAACCCATATGTATTTGCATAACTCTTCTCAAGAAAACTTGGCAGGATTGTTAGGCCTGCTTCCAATTCTTTTCATTCCCAGAACTAGCATGGAGAATGCATTTCCAGATGCAGAGTGCAACAAGAAGGTATCAACATGCTGGTTAGTGATGGTAATTTCTAACCTGTGGCAAAAAAAATTACTTGAATCACTACAGGAGAATACAACCAAGATAACAAAATGGAACTTATGATCTTAAAACCTAAAGTTTGGAAAGCTAATACAGCTTCTAGATGAGAGAATTTAGTTTACAGTGTACTGAAAAGACCACTGAACAAACTAAGCTCTAATTAGCCTGTTTGTATGCTGGTTATTGTTGAGGTGTTCTGCAATGATCTCCCACCATGTGGGTGGTGTTGATACCAATACCTACCAAGCTGTGTGAAACAGGAAATGCTTTTACTTTTGCACCTTGATTATTGGAAGCCATATCTGTTGTCAGCCCATAGCAGAGAAAAACCTAACCACGTTAAAGAACTTTTCTTCAGCCTGAGATTGTCTGATAACCCCTTGTGTTTGAATTGTTTTGGTTACCTTCTCAGGAGAGGAAACGTCACCACGAAGATCTGGGCTTATTAAAGAGAATGTTTTGTTTCATTTGCAATACATTTGTTGTGACCTAAAAAAAGGGGGGAAAATCCCCAAGTGTCTATGCTGGTTTAAGTGGTAACAATTTTACAGTTCTTCTGAAAGGCATCTTTCTGACTTCTGATCTGATTGGTTATCCCCTTGTTTCTATCAGCTTGTCATAAAGCTCTGTGTTCTGCATGTAGCAAAGGCCATGTATATTAATAACTTAATGATACCCCTTGCAACCCTAATTGTTTTAATTACTGCAATCATGATACTGTAGCACCTGCAATTCGGAGCAATCAGCAGTTCTTGGATTACGAAAATTAAGTGTTCATATGAAATGTTAAGCAATGTGAACCCATGGAGAAGTCTGTTAATAGGTCACCTGTAAGATACCCTGCTCTGCCTCAGCCCTTTGTATAATTCTTGTGACAAAGAAATGGTTCATAAAGAGTCACCACTGAGTGGTGCTGTATGGTGTTAAGTACAGAATCTAATCGTTTACATGTGTGTACTAATGGAATATGCTCTCTGGAGCTCTAGCTTTGCCAGAAGGTTTGAAAATGAAATGAGTGGAAGGAATTAATTTATAAGTTGGGTGGCATAAGATACAGCTTCCCAGAAGAATTGAGATTAATATTGATTAGAATTATCTACCTCCATAAAAGTTAAAAGAGAGGCCTATTAGGAAATCAGAATACTGATTTCAGGCAAACTGAAGCCCAGAGTTAAGTTCTAAAGGCAAGTGTCCAAATGTATTACTGCAGAATTTCTCTGCTTAGATGCTAGATATCTTCCTCGGTGACAGAGAGCTGGAAGAGCACAGCAGCTGTCAGTCTGAGATGCAATCAGTGTCCTACAACATATGCTTGGTGACATGGAGAGAGTGGCACAGAAAATAAACATCATGGAGATTTTCCTGACTGAGAGAACATGCAATGCAGAAAAGCAGACTGGTTAAGTAGATTTATTTAAACTGTTAGTGAAGCTAAAATTTCTCACCAAAATCCATTTCAGGCTCCTTATTCAAAATGATTTGAATGCCTTTTGAGGCTTTACTAAACAAAGTAAAAATAATATTCAGTGACAGAAAATAAAATAGATTTTGTTTTGACATTTTGAAACCATATGCTTCAAGTTTTCATTTTGCTATGACATTTTAAAATAACATTTAACTAAATTCAGTGTTCAAGGGGAGGGGTCAGAGAATTTGAAAAAAACATTATAGTTCGACAGAACGAGATATTTTGTCAACTTCAAATGCGAGGTTTTTCACTGCTGCATTTGAATAAGAAGCAAAACTAAGAGTTTTGCTCAGGTATATTCCAAACAGGTTGTTTTCTCTCGGTGTGTTCCTCACCACACACACTGCACCAAGTAAGAAACGAGCCCATTTTACAAATGCTTATCGTGAGCAGTGGACAGTGCTACACAGAACTGCCAGATCTTAGCCTAACATTTCCCATTGTTTTCACTGATCCCACTCCATAATGATAAAGTTAATTTTTCTCAATTTAATAAGTAAATTTAAAGCAAGGGGGTTTTACTATAAAAAGATTAATTCTTGTTTCAGTGCAGTCATGGTAACAATCTCGGTTAATAAAATTGTTATGAATAAAAGGCAGTTCTTGTTTCAAACTGGATGATAAATATTTATCTCTGAGAGATATTCCATGGTAAAAAAGTCTTTAATTCTTCCAGTGAGCACTTGTGATTTTCTTTTAGGTAGATTTATTGCTGCCACCAGGTGAATGTTAGGAAACTGTGAGAGTATACAGTCAGGAAATTTGTATTTCTGCTAAAAGTCTAAAAGTTTTAAGCTGCCTGTCATAATATTGCCTTTTTTCTTATGCTGTCTTCTTTAGTAGAGATTAAAATAATGTGAATCAATATCTTTTGTGACATTTATGTCTTGCACATTGCCAAAAGGTATCATCATGAGCAGCGGAGAATAATATGGCAAAGAAGTAATTGATTTCCTTATCTTTTGAGTCTGCAGACCAAAGCCTCTCATGGAATGAGCATCCTTCCTCACAGAACTACAGTGACTTAGGTATTTGTAGTCTAACATCCAAACTTTCCTTAAAGAAACTACCTTTTGATTTTTTTCCCAGGTAAAATGCATTTTCTCAGGTTTCTAGTTGGTTTCAGAGGAACCACTCCTAAACTCTTTACGAAGCTCTTGTCTAGAAATTCCTTTAAACTGAACCCCAAATCTAGTAATCTAAATTATATTAACACCAGTGGGAGATCAGTGCACGGATTTAATTTTGAAGTAGGATGGCAGCTGGGAACTGAATTCTGCGTTGATAGAAAGAGGGGGGAAATTCCAGCTTCTGAATGCATTATTCAGTATGCAGATGAATGACATTCAGTTCTTCCCCGTTCTCACATGTAATATGTGTGATCTCAGAGTGCATAGAGGCAATAGTAATACACAGGTAAAATACTGCAGTACATTGCATTTTCTGAAACGTGGCCTGCCAGCCAAATGAAACATATGGTGCAGGCAGCTTTTCAGGGGTGATGTGTTCCTTGGCTTGGGCATGTGTTAGCAGAGAAGCTAGAAAATGATGTGCTTTTCACCATGTAGCAAGACTGTGCCACTACAGATGTCTGCAGTCTGTTTCTAGTCAATTCTGCTCTCTCTCAAAGACAAAATTCTCAACAGTTAGAAAAAACTCTTTAAAAGAAGCTTTGACTTGTGATTGTTCTATGTGTTACATAGTTAATTACCTATTCAAAGACTTTTTAAAAGGGGTCAAGAGAGGTAATACATCTAAATTTCATCAGAATTTAATAAATTGCCAGATTATCTGTGTGTTGTAACTTTGAGTTAAAGAAACTTGTATGAACCATTTCTTCTAAATTAGAAAAATGTACAGGGGTTCAGATACCAGAACTCCTGGTGGTTTAAACACTTAAATACTGCATCTAACAGCATCCATTAACATTTACAGTGAAGACTAGATCAGCCCACAGTTTTCTTTTGTGCTGGTATCACACAGCTTTATGTGCATAAAGCCTCGTAGAGGTTCTTTTTTCCTTAGTTTGTACTTTGGTATTTTCCATTCTCTAAATTTTGGAGAAAAGTTTGTGCTTAGCAAGACAGGGCACAGCAGAGCAGGTGCTGTGTTGTTATCCCATGCTATCTACATTGCCCTGCTTCCTGGTTTCTTAGGCTGCTTCCATTTTGCTAATTTTCAATACACTGAAATCAGTCTTTGATAGGCTTTTTTAAAAGTACATTTTAAAAAAAGACTGATTCTGGTTGTTAATTTTTTTTGCCTTTTTTTCTTTCGGACACAGATTGCATCTGACTGATTGCTTTCCAGTGTTCCTGAAAAGACCTGATAGCACTGGCTCAGCACACTGAGGTCAGCTGTTGGTAGCCAGGTAAGATCTGTTGATAGAGTTTCTCCTACCATTTACCACATAATGAAAAAAATCCGTAGGCTTTTTGCATCCTATTCCCAGCTTTCAACTGCGAATTAAGTTTATGCATTGAAAAATGCATCAAAATAGTGGATTCATAGAGTGGTTTGGATAGGAAGGGACCTTAAAGATCATCTCCTTCCACCCCCTGCCATGGGCAGGGACCCCGTCACTGGAGCAGGTGCTCAAACCCCGTCCAACCTGGCCTTCGACATTTTCAGATATGAGGCATCCACAGCATTTCTGGGCAATCTGTGCCATTGTGCCACCACCCTCACAACGAATAATCTCTGTTGGTTTCCAGGATGAGTCAATTAATCCGTAGAGAAATAATCCTGCTGTCAAAATGCCATAAAATGGTGACAACGGACTAAATTTTTACGGAACTGCAATGACAGTGGTTACCCAAGAAAAACCCCTTGGAAATGGCAGCAGCATAGGAAACTAAACTCCAACATTAATTAATAAATGTAGCATTCGTAGATACAGTTTCTGTGTAAGTATGTCTAACATACTCATTTTCAAATTATAGATTGTTTACTGAGTGTACTTCAGTGCCAGTAAAACTTTCCTTTAAATAGAAGTTTATAAGGCAAATTATCCAGCTGTGAAATTGGAAGCTCAACTGTTTCAGCCCATCTGAATTTTTTTAAAATGTTCCCCCACAGTAATCTGCACTTGTCTTTATAGTGCCCACAACTGAAAAGGATTATCTAGTCAGAATACATCAGTATATAATAAATGTGCTTCATTTCTTCCACAGTCCTTAAAGCTGACAGCTGAAATGAATGTTTGTCTCAGCATTGGCACCACTGGTACTTTTGTAGAGACTATTTCATGGTCCATTGGACCCTAAAGGACATTGTTTTTAAAGGCATATTATCAAAAGGAATGAAGCATACCATCAGAGAGCGTATCAGTATGTATTGAACTTAGGGCAATAGTATTGCTTAGTTGATACTGTAAGGCTCTCTAGTCAAAATGTATTAAAACTAATCTTGACTTTTATAATTATTTTTGTGTCTAACTAGTAAATACAGATCATAAAAGGCACTTGTAGAAATCCAGTAACTTTGAAAGAAGGACAGAAAAGTGCTTTATAATCAAAATAATTTACTCTTTCTGTATATATATATATAAACTACTATCACAACTGCTCTTATACTAGTGGGTTACAGTTTCACATTAATTAGATGTCAGAGCAGCACAGCTCTGAATCCCATTCTGCTGATTTATGGGGGAAAAAAAACCCTAGTCTACATTCCTTTAAAAGTATGCAAATTCACTGTTAGGGATATTATCATGAAGTAATCAGCTTTCTCGGAAACAGCAGCTGAACTGCACAGTTCGAGTTTCTGAACCCCAAAGGTTGAGACCTCATCAGAATATTCATTGGTCACCTCCCAGCCACGGTAGGACTGTGCAGGCAGTGCCTAATTTGATGCAGATTGCAGCAGTGTTCACTGGGTTAGATGCTGCATGGTCCTGACAGCTTAACTGTCAGATAAATTGCTGCAGTTATAGCACATGAGCAAGCCCATAAGCTGATCATATTAATGTTACAAAAATATGACACCAAAAACTAATAATGTTCTTCGAGGCATCTGGACAGAAGCAAAATCTAATCTTGTCTAAAAGATCTCCATTAGCAGTAATCATTCTGTAATATGATCAACATATTCTTGTCAAAGCAGATAGTACAGTGCAGTGTTAGTAAAACTGATTAAACATGGCATGCTCTACTAAAATAAACCTTCAACTCTGAGAATCCGAGCCTGCTGATTTCACTGGATTTGTTGGTTAGAACATGTCCAAGCCACTTTCAAAATAGCTTCTTCTGGTGATTTATTCTTAGTAAGGGAGAAATACAGAGTAGGTAGAAAAGAAAGCAGAATGAGACATTAGGACATACAGAATTTGAATTGCTTGAGGAAGGGGAGAAAGAAACATCTGAGAAGAGCTGAGCCCTTAGGATAATAATCTTTTATTGCCTCCCAGAAAAATGCAGGTTTATACATCCTTTGCTTGTAATACTTTGTGATCCAATAGTATAATCAAACCAAAGTTCCTTCAAGGATGCACATTCCTATAGCTAAAGAATAAATACATCAAGAGCACATCAGGCTGTCTACTTCTTTGTTAAAAAAGGCCTGAGTCTTTGGGCTAAGCCTTTGCAAGTTTTTTGGATGATTTGCTGAATTTTTATGCTGTGGAACATATGGTCCATGGTGCTCTAATATTCCTTGCAACCAGAGAAGTTAATGAATTTAGAAGTGAGAATAAACCTGAACGTCAAGCATCATGCATTTTTTCTCAGTACTGCTGCTGTCCTATGAATGATGCCCTAGAGCAATGCAGAAGTGCTAAAGAGCTGTAATTTAGTATTAAGAGAGCATGGGAATGTGGTTTTCTGGTAGTTGGGGCTTTTTGTTTGGTTTGTCTGTGTAGGGGGTTAATATAGATATTTTTATTAGATTTATTTAACTAATTCTTGTACAAGATCTCCCAAGTACAGCAGAATACATCTACTTACCCAGGAACGTGCATTCAAATGTCCAAGGAGCACACAGACTCTAGTTTAAATTATTATTGGGAAAATATTTCCCCAGCTGTGAACTGATTCCCTTTTTGGGGTTGTAAAAGGATCCAAACAGATCCGAGGAGCTTTAGTCTGCAGCATCTCGGTTCCTTAAGGCTGAGAGGGTTGTTGACAGCTTGTAATTATAGCCTGCAAGTGTTTACTTTGGCTGGAGAATTCCTGAGTACCTTCAGCAGCTGGCAGCAGCAGTTTCTCTAGAGAAGGAAGATGGGCTACAAAAGGTGCAGCAGATCAGGATGGTGCTTCCTGCTTTCCTGCGTGGAGGAACTGAGCTGTGGCTGGCTGGGGACTCTACAGATAATGATGAGGAAAAACAAGGAAGGAAGGCAGGCAAGGCATTAAGGGAGAGATGGAGGGGATTTTTTTCTTGGGAAATGAGGAGTTGCAGCCTCTTGGGTTGCATTTCGGAGATGGAGCCGGATGGAGCTGTCAGTGCTCCTGTAACTGGATGAGTGAAAATGCTTCCCTGTGTGACAAAGGGGTTCAGTGTGTGCAGAACTTCGTTATCTCAGAGGTGTAAACATCGCTGTGAAGTGCTGTGAAAGAAGGATGATGTGATTGGCAGACTTTAGGTAAGTTGTGAAGTTTGAAGACAAGATGGAAACAGCAAGATTTTCCTGCATCTGTTTAACATGAATTAATTAAAACCAATTTAAGGGTAGTTTTATTTGAGAATTTGACAGTAATTCCAGTGGTTAGATTAAGGAGAGAGCAAAGCAGTGAACCCAATGACAAAGGATTCGAGAAAGTAAAAAAGTACAGTCTGGAATAAAATACCCATAATCAAGAGTCTGGTTCCAAAATACGAATGAGATCATTTGTTTCTTTTCTGTAATGTACAGACAATGCAGCAACTGTTAATTAGAAAAGCATCGTGTCTTCAGCAGCCTTTTGCATTTCCTTTCACTCAGCCAGTTTGAACTGAACATCAAACATTTTGTTGTTGTTGTTCCGCTGACCGAAAGGAGAGTTGTTACACTGGGATAAAGCATTTCCCAATATTTATCCTTGTAAAATGAAAAATAGGGCTAAGTGTTGGAAAGGCTCAGAAAATTAAGTTTAGTTTCTACTGGCATGACCTTGTCTAACAGGATGGGCATCTGTATCATGATGTTATACTGTCCTCATGAGAGACATGCCTCGTTTTTACAGCAGCAGAGCTACTTCCAAGGTGAAAGATGCTCAGTGTTAAACTGTAAATTCAACAAGCCTACTCTGTCACAAGAAACAAATTCAATTTTACAGTAAAAATTGTACACTGAGTATCTGTGCTTCTAAAATGAACTTGGGCTGGTGATAAATGAGATCAGAGCAATAGATGTCAGACCCTCTAAGTTATATGGGCTAGACTGACACACACAGTGGAGTAAAAGGAAATGAGAGTGTACTTGTTTGTAGTAATAATCACATGGTAGGTATCTTTTAATCTGTGCAGGTGAAATAGATGAAAATATTTTCAACTTTTCCCCATCTGGTGCCCCACACTGGCTCCCAGGAGGTGTGGGGTTTGCTGACCGGTGTCAGAAAGTCTCCCTGGAACATTGCTCTCCCTTTAGAAGCAAGAATCAAGAAGGCAGCTGCCACCTGGACACCCTCTGGGTCAGTCTGCCTCCAGTGCTGATGAACTTACAGTCCCTGCTCAGGCTGCGTCAAGAACCAGTTTTAACTTCTGAGTACAATGACTTACTTTTATAGCATTTTTCCCTGATGATTTTACCCTTAAAAGTTATTCTCATAAGGTTAAACAGGATTTCAAACCAGAAATAATGCTTCAGTCATATCTTATTAGAACTAATAACTCACTCTATAATGAAATCTTAACTCCTCCAACAGTCAAACTGAATGAATACAAAGGAACATAGATACTCAAACACATAAAACCAATTATTTCATTTTCTTTTCTTCTGTCTGTACCATGCAATAATTTCCTTTTATTGAGGCAGTATATTTCAGAGGAATTACAATTCATACACAGTGAATATTATCTTAAAATTAATGTTTCTTGGATATTTTCAGTGAGAGAAATATTGAGCAAGTCTTTCCCTGGAAGAGGTAGAAGCAGAAATTAAACTGAAGGAGTGCTCTATGTCATTTGTAGTAGGAAAATATGGGTATTGGGTGCACAGATATTTATTATAAATACACAGGAACAGATTGTTGTGTTTCTTTTGAAAACTTTAGCATTGACATAAATTTGATAAAATGCGTTGTTGCACTTACTATATTGCATTGTATCCTGGACTTCTGGTGATGATTACACTTAATGTGGCCTTCTGATTTACAGCTATCCAGAGATGCACTGCACTGCCAAAGAACTCAGGCCTGCACTGATCAGCACAGACAATGGGTGATTTCAGAGAAAGAACGCTCTTGGGAATCATCTTTAAAACCTTCTCCATTGTGTGTGAAGGACATCCTCTCAGTTAAGGGGTTTGGTGGTTTGCTTAAGTCAACACTGCTGTGTTCAGCAGGTTTGCACTGAAGAGCAAGTCAGCTGGATTTCAAGATACTGCCATTAAAGGTAACTCTGAATCAAATCCCTATTTAATAATGTCCTTTCTCTAAAATTTATTACAAACTGCTTATGTGTGTTTTCTGTAAAGGGTTTTCTACAGATTTTGGAAGTTGAGGAAGAACTATCCTTTTCTTCCTGGTAACTTGTGTTTCAAATAGGATGGATCATAAATTGTTTCAATCTTGCTGGATAAGTGGTATGAAAAACTTATTTGACACCCTGACAAAGTAGAGCTGCTGATGCCCACTCACAGTGGTGTGTGTCCAGACCAGTGATAATTGCCATGTCTTACAGGCAGAAGACATTATGACTGTGATGCACTCTAATATAAAAATAAAGAGATTAGGAAGGGCACACGGTGGGGAAATATCCCATTCATGTGTTGTACCACTTAGAACTTCTCATAATCATAAGTTGCCTTGACCTTGTGAACTACAGTCCAAGAGCCCTGATTGTGTAAGTGTATATATTACAGTATAAATTCTTTGTGTGGTAATTTTGTTTAAATAAAATAAAATCAAACTGTTTATGAGAAAGGGAAAAGACATTACCAAAATTGCTCGTTTGTATTTTGCTTTGTAAAGCGAACAGAGATAAACAAGTAACAATATCACGTTTTATTGCAAGGGGAAGAGAGAGAAATGAGTATCATTTCCTGAGGAAGAAAATGCTAGTTACACCACCAGATGTTGAAATTATGCACGTTAAAATATTTTTATACTAATTCAACTTCTTAGCAGGAAATAGCTCTATGAATAGTTACACTTAACCTCCTTCGGTGGGCCAGATGGGTTAACAGGGCAAAACAGTATAAAGTTTTGTGGTGGTGTTGTAATTCAGTACCCAAAATGCTGAAATAACTGAACTCTTGAGAAAAAATACTTAATGTTTTTAATTATTGTAGGAAAGACTTGTGGTCCAAGGGTTATCTGTAATTACTCTTGGTGAGTTTACTTTGTATTATTTTTCCCTTTTTTCTTTAAAAATTTCTTCAGAAATGGAGAATAAATACTTGTTCCAGTGAAGTGAAACTAAGCTAATATGAAAGTTTATGAAATTAATTAAAAGTTTTTGTTATATCTTCTAGAGAAAGTGTTTCAGAAATCTTTTACACATTTTTGGAGGATAGTTGGATGTTTCAAAAAAGCAAGAAGCTTAACAAACTGACTCCGAAGAGGTAGTTATTAAGTACTGTGCACCTACAAGGAACTTACTACGGTAAGCAGTTTGGCATTTACTTGTTTCTAAAAACTGAAGCGTTGCGGGGAAGTTTCAAGCTTGTTTCTATTTTTTAACAACTTGCCTGGCTGAGGTCCGACACTGAGGTCTATCAAGCTCCATTTGATTTGGGTCAGTAGTCACAGTTGTGGGAACAGCCAAGGGACCGTTTCTGAAAAATATACCTAAACTCATATGATGTTTGAAGGTAATAGAGTAAGTTTTGTTATATCCCTCTCAGTAAAAACATATTTCCACCTTTCTTGTAAAAGACACTATAACATACATGTCTCTGAAGCCTCTGGAGAGACACTGACTGCAAAAGAAAGGGAACCAACTCCATAATATGTTCCTACATGTCTCATGTTGGGCCATGTGGCGCGATTTTTCTCTGTGGAAGCTCAGAGTGCTAGCAGATTGATATATAAACAGAAATGCCTCTCGAGCTGATGGTGCAGCCTGGTGCCATAATTTTGTTCAGAACCTTTTTTTTCCATTCCATGAATATTAGTGTCTAATGGAGTTGGAAAAGAGTAAAAAGCTTGATTATAATGAAAATAATTTTAATGAGCATATCAAGTGAGTGCAATTAAAATCTAAATACATAAATAATACGCCATTCTAATTAGAAGTGTGGGGTTTTTTTTCTAGAATACTTACTAAGGGTGTTTTTGTGTTTTATCTATTCTGATTTTTAAAATTAATTGAATGTATAGGCCACTCCACACTGCGAAAATAATATTCAAATTTTTTTATTAGTATTTTACTAAAGCCACAGCAATTACCCAATGTTCTTGATTATCTTTCCTACTGCAAAATTATTTTTTTGAAAAGGTGTGTCTGCACCATCTTCATTAATGCTCCAGCTGTTTTGGCTTGTTAATATTCATACCAGTAAGTCACTATTTCTTGATTGATAAGTGATTGAACTAATTCAGCATATTTTATTCTGTCAGAGTTCCGTTTTTAGGCCCATTCCTCTATTGAAATGTGCAGGAGTGTGCACGTGAGGAGAGAGGGAACGTGGGAATACAGAGAAGAGAGATCATGCCTTGCAGAGCCTTGTTAAAGTGTGTGCAGGGGAATTGTCTGGGCAGAACTTAGGCAAGGCTGTTAGCTACTGTGATTTATTTCAGTGCACTGGTGACTCACTCACCACTTCTCTGGGCTTGGTTTTCTAATTCAGGACAGGGACCATTAGGATCCCATTTCTTGTCTATCCCTAATCTGAAGAATTTAGGGACAGCATCACGTGTACAAGTGATGAAGGTTTTTGCCAGTGTACCAAAATCTACTTTCTAAACGCAGTACATGAATGTGCTAATAGATTTAACAATCTGCATGTTATTTTTCTGCCAAAAGCCAAAACTTTGAAAGGCTATAAAACAAAGTAGTGGCTTGCTGGCTTATTTTTATCTCCATTCTGTAAAAAATTACTGACTGGGTAGTGTATTGATGACACTGTGTAGGAAAAGGGAGACATACTTTGTTTTTAAAAGTTCATGGAACTACAGACATGGGAAACTGAATGGTGTATTAATTTGGTAATGTACCCTTAAGTATAGGATTGCTGTCATGCATCCAACTTACATACTTTTTCACATTAATAAGTGAATTATCATACTATGATTTCTAGTTCTCATCTTCTCCTGAAAAAAGATTCTATTTAAATACTTGTTTGGATTGCAACAACTAGAGATATTTTCTACACTCTGCATTGACTTGAGCTAAGAAAATAATGGTTTGAAAGGCTTCCAGAACCTCACATGCCACAGCATGTACAACTTTTGGTACAGTCACAGTGAGATTGACAACTTTATCAGACAGAGAGAACAAGAGGTGATTGAGACAGTTTAGATCTGGAGACTGGTGAGAGGAATAAACAGAGAGAGATCAGTTCTCTCCTTATTTACTGGTGCATCCCATGACCAGTCCAACATGAACTGGGTGTGCAGAACAAAGTCCTCTCAGCTCTGAGTGGGAGGCAGAAATGCCTGGATGTTGAATAGTACAAAGCTTGCTAATTTGCAGAAGAAAGAGTTGACCTATTCTGACACTCTGTATGTACTTTTATTTCAATTCATGAAACTTAAAAGCAAAAGGGAAAAGTAGGGGTAGGCTGAGATAAACTGATGAATGAGGATCCTGAATACCAGGTGCCAAGGGAGTCTGCACTGTCCATAACAAATATCTGCCCTCTGTGGGGAACCCTCAAAATTAAATCTTCCCCTTCTATTAACTCAAAAAAAAACCCCCAAACAAACACACACACACACACATCATCCTTGAATACTCTAAGCAATTACTGAGTGCCAAAGGACTTAATGTCTTTGCCTTTTCTAGTCACAGTGAATGACATGGAGTACCTGAGGGCAGCACTCCTGTGAGGAACAGGGAGATCCATGCTGTAGGATTCCCTAGCAATGTTGTGCTAAGGAGCTTAGCTGGAAAACATTTCACATAAATAGCTATTTGTCATTAAAACTGAGGTGGAGAAAGCTAAGGTTGAATGAAAAGCATTTAAGCTCTTATCAGGATAGGCAACATATTTTTCATGTTGGAAAAGCATGTTTAGACATTGAGTAACTGATGTATTTAGTTCTTATAGCATACTGTAGATGCAGATAAACTTGATAAGCAAAGACACATCTGCTGAATAGAAATGTAGTTTATCATTTTCTCCTGAGGTAATGACTACCTATTCACCCTCCCCTCCTCACCAGCATCTCTAAGGCTTCTCTGCATTCCCACGCACAGTGACAGTGCAAGTTGTTCTACTTATTATTCTTGTATTGCCAGCACTGTGCCTGTCTTTTTTAATGATGTATGGCCTTACCTTAGTGGTGGTTAATCCAGTGATGAACTAGCTCCCTGGAGGTTACAGGCAGCATTTTCTCTGTTTCTAGCTAGCAGTCAGCATCACACAATGATGAATATTTTGGGCTTCCCCCACCCCCCCATCCATGCTGACTGGGTGCACGTTTATTGCAGTGTGAAATTATAGCTATAGCTTCAAAAATAGCAATTTCCTGGTGAGGCATTTTTGGTGTCTTATGTGCTTCATTCACAAATTAGACAATGAAGTGTTTGCTCAGATTTAGCCACCAGTTCTTTCCTCTGACATTTTAAAAGACTGGGCTATCAGAGTACTTCAGGTCCTCTTCAATGGATTTCTTGACTGTTTTTATGCTGTAAAATCCCAACTCAAAACGTGAAACTTCTAATGTGAAACTTTAAGCTGTAAATTATTCTGGCTATTTTTTTAGGAGAGAGCAGGATTGTATTTACATTAGGATTCATGGAATAAATTCTTGTACTTTAATTGCATATAATGCCAAGGGGCTTTTGGTTGCATAGATTAAATAAGGAGTGCAACAATGTGGTTTAAATCCTCCAGAAACCCGATGAAGACAGCAGTATACTATACAGTTTATTTCTAATTTAATGGCTTAGAAAACCATTGCAATTCTCCTTCTCTAACAGCCTGGTGGAGCAGCTGAGGAAGTGACAGGACAAAATGTAGAGCCTGTACCAAGCTAATCAAATAGGGAGTGAGCAATTTCAATTCACAGTGTTATAGTGCTGATGTTTCCTATATTCCCACAGCAAGCTCAGGCAAGGAGGATTGTAAAATCACATCCTTTTTAGGTTTGCTGTAGTTTATACTTCCCAAAGACCGCTGGGATGCTAGATTCAATCAGACAAGGCACAAGAGAAGTCCCCAGATAAGTCATTTATTCCTCAGTATGGAGCAAACAGCGTTCTTGTAAGAGCTGAGGGGAGAAAGACCACTGTCATATAATGGGATACAATGCAGAGGTCCTACATGCCTCTAAGGTGCATCCAGATTTGTAGAGAACATTTTATCCCTTATAGGACAGCTACTGGAACAAGCAGATCCTGGTTTTTTTCCCCTCACCTGTAATAATACCTTAGATATCCAACACCAGGAAAGCCTTTTCTTCCTTCCTGAAGTAAATATCCAGAAATCAATACTGTTTTTTGCAAGTCTTCATGGGAGATACTTAAACAAAATCTGTTCTGCACTCAACCTGAGTATTTACTCTGTGTTTTGGACTACATGGAAGAAACCTCTGGAGGACTCAGTTCGAATGTCTTTAAAAGGAACAGATGCAATCTGACTGCAACCAACTGATCCTCAAAACTGGGATATAAATACTCCAATACATCTCAGTGATATCAGCAACATGACCTTTACAGATTAACGTATTCTTGTCTTTGCAAACAGCCCTATTTATGGCTGACCCAATTACTTAAGAGCTCATTATTCTGAGATCTAAATTCTTAGATGGGGAAGTTTTGAGTTGTCTTTAGAGTAAGCTACGTGTCCCTATTATTTTGGACAAATATAACCAGACCTCCCAGGGATCAATATACAGCTGATTTCCATTTACAGTTAGAACAGGGCTCCTGTTGGTGCTGGAGAAGGTGAGAGATGAACAAAGCACAGGAGTGAAAGGCCTAAGAGCATTTTCAGTGCTCGCTACTGCAGTTGTCTCAATCTCTGGATTTTCCATTCTGAAAACACAGAGAAAGCTGCTGGAGTATCACTGCCATCTCTTCCCAGCCATGAACCACCTTCAATCCAAACCTTGACAAATATTTCAGCTCAAAAAATCAGCACTTACTACTCCTCCCCCCAAAAAAGACAGGTAGTAGGAGATCACAGTGGCCCAGAAAAGACGAAGTAGTTGGCTCCAGAGAGATGGAGCCCTGAGGACTGCTTGAAAATGCTATCAAAGCACACTGATGTTCAGGAAGTTGTTCAGTAGCTGACTATACTAAACATTTACTGAGGGCAGACCTCATAGCAGTCTACAACTTCCTCGTGAGGAGGGACAGGCTCTGTGGTGACCAGTGACAGGACCCACGGAAATGGCCTGAAGTTGTGTCAGGGGAGGTTGAGGTCGCATATGAGACCGCTCAGAGGGTGGTTGGACACTGGGAGAGGCTCCCCAGGGAAGTGTCACAACACCAAGCCTGGCAAAGTTCAAGAGGCGTTTGGGTGATGCTCTCGGGCTCACACTGATACTCTGTGACCCTTGGAGATGGGCCTGGGCAGGACCAGGGGTTGGACTCGATGGTCCCTGTGGGTCCCTTCCAGCTCAGGGTATCCTGTGAGTCTGTGAAACAATCACCTCCTGTTAGCTGACATCCATTTAAAGTACGAAGATTGCCAATACTATTATTTACTGTTTTCCGTGTGGTTCAGTTACATTTTAAATATGTTATAGAAGGGAAAGCTTTGAAACTTTATAGTGAGGCATAAATTATTTTAATAACACTTCATATAATTGTGTTTATATTAATTCTCAATGGTTTTAAAATGTCTTAACTAGTTAAAAATACGTGAAGAGGAAACAAACTCAAAAAAATTGTAATGTAGATCCTCTTATAATTTTTAAACTGAATACATCAAAAGCCATATCTATATTTTTTAGTTGTATTTTATGTGTCTCTAAGTTTATTTAGTTTCTAACATAAAATTTAGAATAAGCCTATTGGTGTCATGACCACATTCATGTTAAAGGTAATTTCTCTGAGGACAGTTGCAGCTGTGTTCAGGACTTAGGAGTGCCGACCCCAAAGGGCAATGCAGTGAAAGTGCACGTGCAAATAGAATAAAAGACTCTCTAACAGTGTATGCACACGTGCACCCCAAATCCCGTCGCAACAGGTTCTTGTGATGAGCCAAGCTGTGCTCAGAGGGCTTGGAGGTTTTTTGCTAGAGCAATAACCGGTTCTGTCTGCTCCCAGTAACTTCATGTGACAGCCATAATGTTCCTACTCTGTCCTGATTCAGGACAGTATCGTTCCAGTGGCTGTGAAACGTGACAAAGCATTGTAACAAGCTGCAGCTCAACATACTTTTAAATGAAAACAGTGCAGAGAGGGTTCAAATAGCAAGCTAAAAATATGAGGGAGATCAGTGTGTATTTAACAACACCTCTTTAAAAGCCAGCCTTATATAACTCTGGGGTGTTACAAGCCCCTTATGAGCAGTGACATTTTAAGAAAGGCTTCAGTCCATTTCTCCTCCCTTTTGCCCTGCAGAATGCTTGCTTTTCCCTGGGCCCTCTTCAGTCAGGCCGGCGTTAATAAAATAAGGGGAAACAGTGAAAAATGCACAGTAGAAAAAGGAGGCAAGTTTGTAAGAGTGCTAAAAAGCCTCAGTTCCTGAGGCATAGGTTCTGATGGACAGTTTCTGACATTTGTTGCTGAGGTGCTGTGCTATGTGAGTGAATATTTTACCTCAGTGCCAGGTGGAAGGCTGACACTGAGAGTTTAAGGGTGCTTTCAAATCTGAATACAACTTCATTCAACAAAATATAGGCAGGAATATTGACCATCCGACTCATAAATACTTGCCACCCTGGTAGTACATCGAGAGTCAGGGAACAATATCATCCTCATTATATTCCCCTAGATACTATGCTGGAGAGGGATAAAGACCTTGCCCCTTACCATTCACTTCCCTGTAGTTGAAAAAGAGATTTGAGTTAATAGAGACAGCAGTACAAGTTATTTTACTATTAATCTAAAAACAGTTAGCTATTCCTTGCATGCTTACAGCTTGAGAAAACCATTCCTTTTACTGTTTTAAATTTGCATGTGATTTGGTGATGCCTTAATTTGTTTTACGTGTAGCACTGCTGGTGCTTACACAATTGTGTAAACAACTAACACTTCCTTCCAGTTATGAGTTAATAGAAGTCTCTATGTTAGAAAAACATATATTGTTTTTAGAAAGTCAGTGACAGTTTTGTCACTGGCCACATTAGAAGTTCGGTATGTTCCTACAGGAATATTAGGGTGCACAGGTGATGGAGTTTCTGGAGGCAATCAGCAAGCATGGCCCTGTGTGAGCAGGGCAGCTGGACAAGATCTCCATGGATCCCTTCCACCTTCAACCATTCTGTGATTCTGTGAAGTGAGGGCGATTGAAAAAGAAAATTAAATTAACGATAGCCAGCATTAAGGGCAAATAGATTACTGAAATTTTGAAACAAAATGCCTCTATTCAGTTAAAATTTCGCCAGTGTCAAAAGGTTTGGAGTTTAAGCCACCTTTAGATACTGTAGGCTTGCAAAGTGAAAGGCTGTTTGGAAAGACAATAATATCATTAGATGTTGCATTCTAGAGGTAAGTTTGTACCAGTATAAATCATTTCATTTGACTTAATTATACAGAAACAGTGCTTACTGTTATTATCTGATTATTAACCCCTATGTGAGCTATTTACATCTCAGTCTTGATTAATCAGCATAATGATTACCTGCCTGTTGTGGTAATTAAGTAGAAAATCTAGCAACAAAATAATGAGATTTTTAATATTCTTTTTAGGTTGGACGTAATGAGCATGGAGTGTAAGAGTGGGTCTTGAATATAATGCAAATGAGATTAACTTTTAAAAGGCCAATTTATTTTATTTTTTTCCACTTCCAGGTATTTATTTTGTGTCAGTGGAAAGCTAAAAATGTTTAGGAGCCAAATAAACTAAAAGGTCTGATTACAATGCATAGGACTTCATAACATGCCAGAAGAGGAGGGGTCTGTGTGCACCTGAATCACGTTTGTGCCAGCATTCACACAGGTGCTTAGCTCTGTAGGCAGCTCAGCACATCCTCAGTGGAGTGAAATGCCACCCCTCCTTTTCCACTGGTGGTACTGCAGCGGTGGAAATGAGAACATTTTTCAAATCAGTGAGATTCTTCATTGTCAGGGGTTTTTTTTCCAGGTACCTAAAGTTATGGATGTCCAGTGTTTAGTCAAATGAGGAAAATACTTTCAGCTTAGAACCAGAACAATATCACGTAAGGCTGATCCAAGGCACAGAGTTATCTCCAGAGGGAAATGAGAGAAGTTTGCTGACTGTGGGCATTTGAAATTAGATTCAATAATGCTCTAAGAAATTTACACCAAGATACTAATATTGCAAATGCTCCAGTGTACAGCATATGGCTCTGATCTGAAAATACTGAAGCATGAGCTCACTTTTACTTGAGTAGTCCTATGGGACTAACATCTTAAATTCAGCTGGATTTCTGCAGCTGGTGTACATTTTGGAGGATTACTTGTAAGTGTTCGTTTTGCCAGCATATTTAACTACTGCTGCATCACATTATTTTTTCTGCCCTTAATCCAGAATTAAGCATTTTTCACTGCAATTTCTTAGTATATTTTGCTCTCTTCTGTGTTGACTGCCTGATGAACTTATATATAATAGGCCATAGAAGATAAAGCCACTCACTATATAAAATAGGTGTCTTTAGAACACCAGACCTTTGGAGATTTTAACAGTTTCCTCTGAGCTTCCTTGATTTTGTTTGGACTTAATTATCTGCTCTTCATCTGAAGACAACTGAAAGCAACACCTTCAAGCCACATTATGAATATACATGCAAAGTTGTTATCTCGCTTCTTGATAATAATGTGCCCTGATAGCACATCTGACGTGTGTTGGCATTATTTGCTTCATACTTATGAAATGATCTTATATGCAAGTGGCTCTGTGTGCTGGAAGAACTCTTTTCTGACTGTCTAACTTCATTTGAGCCAGTTTGTAAACCATACCTCACTTTTTTCATTCAGTGTTTCAAACATACTTTGATTGTTTAGTTATTTTTTTATAGTGTTTAAAATGCCTCATTACTCTTGGTTTGTTCAAACTCACTAAGTGTGGTAGGACACACATGCTAATCAAGTACAGGTATTTTCTCTGTGGAGGGAAAAAACCCCAAACACAAATCATCAATGACATCATCTTTTATAAGATTAAAAAATCAAAATCTTCTTTGTTTCATTAGAACAACATCTGCAAGAAGGATAGATCTTAGTGGGGTGCTACTAAGCTGTCCATGGCTTAAGAACTAAAGCTTTAGTGTTCTTACTTGATTTTGATTCTGACCTCTTTGAAAGATTGATTGCTTGTGATCATATTCCAACTCTGCTCTCAAACGCCTCTTTCATCACTCTCTGGATGCCACGTGGAGCACTCAGAAGGTCCTATACCACTTTTCCCCTGAGGCCTTTCTCATCTGGTTTTGCTCTTTGTCTCTTTCTGTAATTGCATTTGTGTATTAAAGGTTACCATGTTTTATTTCTCCAAGGATTCACGTCTGGGGATGGTTTTTCTCTAATGCAGACTAGTCCTGAAGGCCTCGGCTCTGCACTGAACTGAATGGTGAATACATGATAAATACAGGAGGGCTGTTGAGGCCTGTCCAGAGGTCATTGCACAGCTGAGGCCAGAGCAGAAAACAGATTTTATGCAAACACTAAGGAATATGCAGCACCAACTTATCATAAAGTTCTCTGATGCTTCAAATGCTCATGTGTATTTAACTTCCCAGCCATGAGTAATTCACTGAGAGTAATGGAACTGCTTGTGTCCACTTCACATTAAGTGTTTGCTTATCCAGGAATGAAAGTTTATGTCCTCAGTTGCAGAACAGTTCCTTGGAGGAATGTTTTAACCTGCCTTTCTTCTCAGTGTAATGAACCTTACACAAGCTCTACATTTGAAGAACTGTCTTTAAACAAAAGGGAACTTGTCTTCTACTTTCAGTGGATATGTTTTACAACCAAGATATTTTAAACCTTCTATTATTTTTTTAAGCAAGGTAAAGTTGTTGTTCTCAGTAAAGAAAAAATACTGTTGTTTCGCTCTGCTCTAAGGATCTAGGAGGTCATTCTACATGCTGCATCCATGATTGGAGAACAGAGGGGAGAGAAGAGTAATAGCTTTTATTTCTTAATCTTATTTTTTTAAATATTGTTAATGACGAAAATGTTTGCAGAAAAGATTAAACTCAACCAAAGCTTCAGTAGATTGAAAGGAAGATGAGTTTAATGTCTGGGATTATCTTTTGAATACTTTCTCTTTTTTAAGCATAGCTCTGTCAGCTAAATATAGTTCTGATTTTTACATTTTTATAGACCATGTGAGTTCCCTGCAGGCACATTGTCTCTCTTCAGTGATTTATATAGTTTGAATTATAGGGAATGATAAGCATTTGCTGTTCAATAGTGTAGTTAATGCTCAGCCCCCCCGGGTAACAGAGCAGTGAAGCATTTACTACTCAGTGGTAGTTCTGCAACAATCAGCAGCAGTGCGGCTCTATCACGGTAAATTTATATCAGTACACTTCAGCCTCGGGGGGCTGAACATTCCCTCGACATAGCCTAGGGAAAACAATTAGAGTGGACATTTTCCAGTCTTTTTGGGTGGCACAACAGGAGGAGTTTAGTATTGTAACTGAATCAGAAACAGAAATCACAGATGTGCAACATGAAAATTATCCAACTTTTATTTTCTCTCCTTTTTTCCCGTTTAGCATGAAAAGTAAATAAATGCTTGGACTAGGAAGCGTTTGGAAAGCTGGAAAAGTTTCCGTGTTGACAGAGTCGCTGCTGTTCTGGTGCAGGTGCCAGAGACTGTGGGATGGCTCCTCGCCCTTCACTCCAGTGCTTAGCAGGAACCTCCTCTAGCAGGTAGGTCAGCTTTCAGGCACTGTAGCTATAGGACACTTCTGTTCCTGTGACTGTGATGAGAAAAGAGCAAGGACTGCACCAGCCAAGCAATAATAGTGTTTCTCTTCCAGGCTTTTTTCTTTAGCATGGCTGAAAGCATTTTACAGAGGAAGCCAATATTGTCAGGGATGAGGAGCACGAGCAGTGTTCTCCTCTGTACTTCTACTTGCAGGACAGGGTGAGGGAAGAAGTCTGTAAGCTTTGAGCCTGGTGTCACAGGCAGAATTTTGTCGGTTTTGATTGTGGGTCAGCTTACACCACCTGCAGGCAATAGATGTACACCTGCCTCCAACAGGGAAAGGTTTATTGCCCAGAAGTTAGCAGGGCTCACTGAGAGATTAAGCTGGATTTGAAGGGGGAAAGGGTTAAAACCAGGGTCCTTAGGGATAAGCTGGGGAGAGCACACCAATATTAGAGGTACTCAAACAATGTCCTTGAGTCTGCCATCTCAGTGGAGGTAGGGGAAGGAGATCCATGCAGCAGCAAAGGTGCAAAGGTTACTGATGTGTTAGAAACCATGAAGAACTTGAGGATGGTCATGCAGGAATTAGTATTTCTCCCCCCAGGAAGGTGATGGGATCTACACCAATGCATGCAGCATGGGCAGCACACAGGAGGAACTGGAAGCCCTCATGCAGCAGCAAAGACTATGACATAGTTGGCATCATGGAGACATGGTGGCATGAATCCCACAGCTGGAGTGCTGCAGCTCTTCAGAAGGGCTAGGCAAGAAAGGAGAGGTGATGGGGTATCCCTATATTTTAGGGAGTGCCCTGATTTTCTAGAGCTTAATGATGATGGCAACAGGGATGAGTGTCTATGAGCAAGAATCAGCAGGAAGGCCAGCAAGGCAGGTGTTGTTGTGGAAGTCTTCTTAGATCACCCAACCAGGATAAAGAGGCAGATGAAATATTCTCTAAGTGACTGGGAGAAGTTTCACCATTTCTGGCCCTTGTTCTTGTGGGGGACTTCAGTTTACCAGATGTCTGCTGGAAATACACCACAACAGAGAAGAAACAGTCTAGGAGGTTCCTGGAGTATTCCTTGAGGACTAGTGATCATCCTCCTGTATACCTGGCACCAGGGAAGCCACACCTTGAGTATTGTGTTCGGTTTTTGGCCCTCACTCCAAGAATGACATCGAGGTGCTGTGGAGCATCCAGAGAAGGACAGCAAAGCTGGTGAGAGGTCTAGAGAACAAGAGTTATGAGGAGCAATTAAAAGAGTTGGAGTTGTTTAGTGTGGGGAAAAGGAGGCTCAGAGGAGACCTTACCACTCTCCACAACTACCTGAAAGGAGATGGCAGTAAGGTGAGGGTTGGCCTCTTCTCTTAGGTAATAAGTGGTAGGATAAGAGAAAATGGCCTCAAGTTGCATCAGGGGAGGTTTAGATTGGATTTTAGGAAAACTTCCTCAACCAAAAAGGGTTGTCAAGCATTGGAAACAGCTCCACAGGGAAGTGGTTGAGTCACAATCCCTGGAGGTATTTAAAAGACATGTAGATGTGGCACTTAGGGACATGGTTTAGTGGTGAACTTGGTAGTATTCAATTAACAATTGGACTTGATGATCTTAAAGGTCTTTTCCAACCTGAAAAATTCTGTGATTCTGTCTTTGTACGAAAAATATAGAAACCAAAGCAGAGAGAGGCCCCTGGAGTTAGCCACAGTCCTTCAGCAAGACTGTGACAGAGTGAAAAATAAAGCTGAGGTTCCCAGGGTGTCTTGCTTAATGCTTTAGCTACTGCAGTCAACACTGCCCTCTCTCTCTGAAATGCACCTGGAAGCCTCAGTACAGCCTGCAGCAAGAATGAGGACTGACAAAGTTATTTTTTCACTTGTAAAATATAAAAGATGTGGCAGAGTAAGATACAAAAGATGAGGAGAAGAAACTACGGTGGACAAGATGAGTTTTCAGCCTAGAAAACACAGTAGGGAAGTGTGAAGTGGGGTTTCTGTGAGTACTCCATTCCCACAGACGCTGTTGTGACTGTGAGAAGAGATGATTGCAGTGAGCTGAAGGGGTGTTAACTCTGCTTTGGTGACAGGGAATCTGTGTGTAATGATCACTATACCTACACGACATTTTAAAGCCTGACTGGTTGGAGAGAGCCAGAAAGCATAAATATAGACATGCTTAAGTGCATCTCTCAGGGCCCTCAGACCTCAGCATTGCACATTTGTAGGCGTCTTACTGCACCAGAGAGCCTGACCAGGCTGTGTGCAGGGAGCCTTCAAGCTGAGAGGGCAAGTCAGGTTTCCAGAAGGTGTCTGTCCTAGGCTTTGTGCTTGCTTGCCCACCACAGTGTGGAAACAGCACGAGGGCATTGTGGAGAGCCTCAGAAAGGCTAATGTTGACAGGCAAGGGGTGATGATTGAGGAAAAAAAAAGCGTGATTTTTGTTAAAGTCATGGAGACAGAACTGCTGACATCCTCTGGCGGTGGTGAGAATGTGACACTACCCTGTGGTTGTGAATAATTAAAAAGCAGCTTGATGGCATTAGAATTGGGACTGTTTTAAAATCAGCATAAAAATTAGGAGTTGCAAAAAACTTTCACAGAACAGGAATCTGACGAATAACGGGGGGAAAAAAATCCTGAGAAAATCCAGGATGAATGTGATGGGCATGGATCTGTCCCTGCAGTCAGCAGGCATGAGCATCATTCCCCTACACCCAGGCTGACTGACCTTAAAGCGTGGACACTGACAATAAAGTGAGGAGGACTGCTTGCACAGAGCCTGGAATGAATCCTGTAGCACTGACAAAGATAAATCTTATCCAGCAAAACAGTATGGCCTGTTTGGTCACTGTAGTCAAGGAAATCAAAATTGTATTCGAGTCCTGGAAGGAAGTTTAAAACTGTGAAATGGAAAAAGAAAAGAGCTATGAATAAAATCAAGGAGGAAAATGAAAAGGTCACAGTTAGAGTCAAAGAGAAGATGAAGGGGCACTAAACTAATAGCAAACCAGCTTACTACGAGGCAGAATAATAATCTCAGCAGCTTCAGGATTCAGGTAACCAACCTGTTCCTTCACCTAAAGCTAAAAGACAGGTCTCTTGGGTAGAGTGGTGGTAATATTTGAATAATTTCAGTAGTAATATCGGAAGGAATTTGAGAATAATGAAGGATTCATTAGGTCAGGATTCAGAACCTGTGGTCTCAGAAATAGGAGAGGAGCAACTGTGGAAGGCAGATACAGTATTAATATTGTAAGTCTCAGTGCACATGTACATAATACAAAGAATCTGTATCACTTTATATCTGATAAAGCATTTACCTCTGCTGTTACCTCTATCCTCTTCCCTGCATCACAGTATGCCTAAGGCAAGAGGAGTGAGCTGAGGCATAATGTGGAGTTACAAAATGCAAATAACGGCAAGGGTGCTGCACAGAACATCTATTACAAGAGATAGTGTGTATGATTGAAAGAGCAGATGTCTTCAACTGATAAGAAAAAGATATGTCTTTAAACTTTGTCCAGCTGAAAGGGAAATCATGGATGCAGTCGGAATGGCACTGTACCAGGCTACTTTTATAGGCTCTTTCCAGAGCAGAATCACATATGGAAACAATTTTTGATAATATGTTGTAAAGTACATTCCAGGGAATAATCCCATACTGGCAGAGATTGAACTAGACAGTTTAATAAGCCTTCCATCTCTAATTTCTTTCTGCCTGTGATTCTTTAAGCTGAAGCCACATAATTTGATGTTCTCTATAGCTTTTCAGTCATCCAATATCTTCTGACTTCTAGCTTGACCTGTGTAACAGACGCCAGGTTGCTTGAGGAAGAAAGACACCCTAACCATAACAGCAGGTTTCAGATACCTCCTTGCCAACTCCAGACCCTGCTTTTATTTATTTATTTAGTCTGTGGAATGAAATACAAATAGGAAATACCTACATGGCCAGCCTCACTTAGGGCCTTTATTAAATCCTCATATTAAGAAAGTGCAGAGTAATAAAATTAATATAAAAATACAAGGCAAGATACACAGAAATTAGATGATGGTTTGGGTGAGGCCATCCTCATTTCTTAAGCATGAGTGTTGGGAAGAGCTGGACTTCATATCCTCAGATGAGCTCTGTGTATGTTCTGTGTAGTGTCCAAGGACTGTGCACACTGCACAGCCTTTGGTGGGCAGTGTGTAACTTTTGGAGGTCTTCATTATTTCCCATGATATGGATCCAGAGAAGACAACCTGTTTCTTCAGAGCATCTCTGAATTTCACAGCTGTATCAGAAACTACTGGCAAGCTGGATCTTTGACAAAAAGTCTGATACCTGAAACCCCAGCTTGGGAGTAGCTACTGTGGAATAGAGGGGTGGTTGGTCTCATCTCACCCAGCTGCAGACATCTAAATCTTAAAGTGAGAAGAATCACCTTCTGAAGGTGCTGCTCTCTCACTGTTCTAGTCTTACAAAATGGAGACACAGGGACTTTCATCAGCCAGTTTATCCCACCTGTCTGTCATAAGAGGAACAACTTCAAATTACCAAGAGTAAAACCTCCACAGTTCTAGAGATGCAGTTGGATGGTATAAATTCCAGTCAACAACTGGAATATTTCTGACTTTTTTCCTTGAAAAACAATGGGTGTTTAAGAGGGCTGAAGTCTGTAACAAAGTTGTGCTGGGATCCAAGGCTTTGATAGCCCATATTCTTACCAGTGCAAGCATGAGAAAAGTTGTAAAACTGCTAGAAACATTTATAAAAACATTTCAAAAATACTTTGATCTATGCAAGATCTTTCAACAAGAAGCTATCAGGTGAGACTGTTCACTGTTTTGTTAATGAGCAATGCAATCAAAAGAATTGTGAAATGTTAATAGGTGAGCAAATTGGGAATAGAGATCTAAGCAATTGTAATAATGACATACCAAAAGTAGTAAGATAAATGCTCCCCCTGCCCCAAATTCTATTCATTGTCACACTGAATGCTACATTTTTCCAAATGATAGTGAGTGAGGACCTGAATTGCAATTAAAGTTAATATCCAACATTTTCATACTCATAATTTTCATCGGAGGGGGGCTGGGCGAATTGAGGAGGAGGGAGAGTAAGAAGCCAAATAATACATTTATTTGTAATAATTCTGAACATTATATAATTTTCTGGTTTTAGTAGCATTTTAAATAGAGTGAGGACTGATTATGAATCATTAAATCACAATTAATTATAAATCAGTTTTCACTCCAGGTGTAATATCAAGTTTTGGAAGAGCTCTTGTTTGAATAACTAGAATTTCAGTCTTTATACTCAAGACATGGCTGTGTCACCTAGGGTTCTACCAGGAAGTCTGGTGTCAAACTCAAGCATGGCACTGTTGATTCCTCATGAAGTAGATGTGCAAAAAGCAAGTGACTGGATGTATCACCTGTACTGACTTTTCTATCAGCGAGAGCTTGCTGGGTCTGTCTTAATAATACAACTGAACCTGAGACAGAATAATTAAACATATCTAGGATGGGCTTAATCCTGGGAAATACAGAACACCCAAACTCCACTTTAACAAAGCAATGAATGGCGTATTTTAAGACAGTGTTTAGATCTGGAAGCTTCCTAAACAGGGTCCTTGTGGGGGCTGAGCGCAGTGACTGCCTAAACCAGCCTCCCAGAGGTGTGAGTGCAATGGCATGGCAAGCCCACACTCAGTGTCCTGTCTTTTTGGGTCGGTTTCAGTTAAAATTCTGTTTGGAACATCCAGAGGAAAAGTGCTAAAGTAGCTAAATTAGTAAGGGAAAAATCTGGTGTACATTCATTTACCTTCAGCTGGACCAATATGCAATTGCCATGTGCAATAGTGCAGGGTCTGAGCCCCCCCGTGCCTGAACGTGACCTGGTGAGCTACTCTATAAACACCTCAGACAGGAGGAATCAAGACTATTTATTGAAAGAAGACTGCTTCAAACATATGGCATTCGTGTTATGTGGCAATGTTGAAGCGGGTCTGTGGTTTGTATTTCCTTTTTCCAGAATAACAGAACAAATTCCGAAGCCACATTTCAGAATAAAGCACACGTTCAGTGAGGAGGTGGCAAATGAAAAAGGCGATTGATTTGTACTTGCAAATGATGTCTTTACCTTGAACACAATGCAATGGTCCAGCTGTGCTGGAGACTTGACTTTGTTCAGGGTAATTTGGTATTGATCGGCCTTCAGCTGTAGTGCTACAACAATCACACTGATCCAGCGTAATGCTACACAGATACGGCTTTTTAGACACATTATTTCTATGAGAAATCACATCACAGAAACAAAGCAGACTGGCAAAAGAATATTTATCATGTTTAGTTTCTTTTTCTCCCTTCTGATGTATTTGTATTGAGTTTTATTTTTAACATTGGGAAGCAGCTAAGAAATATGTGGTTATTTCAGACATTCTGTGAACATTGGTTTTTTCATCTGCACTAATAGTATGAACAAAGAACTTAAACCAGACATTTGAAAAAGAGGCAATAGCTGAAATTTTTCTTTTAGATTCAATTAGTTACTCCAGCCCATCTCTGAAATTCAGTAAGTTCTTTAAATTCAATGGAGTCTGTTCTCACTCACTTTAATGAAGAGAGTGTTTAGACCCTGCCAAAACTCATAAGTGACACCTGTCTTCCTCTAACTCCCTGCATTATAGTGCTGGCAACTATTTCCAGTGTAGCAGTTTAGGTTTTCTGTCATTCACCGTTTCCAGCCAGTCAACCCAGTGACCACATGAGCTTATATGTATATTTTCATATCTAATTCTGTTGTTTCTACTGTGACTTGATAAGATTGATCCAAACTGTATTGACATCTAGAAAATTTTTTTGGTCTTTGACCAGTATAATTTGTGTTGCATTTCTACAACCAGGTACATATTGAAAGGTATTTTATTTATAGAAAAAGTATTAAGTCTTATCTATGCTATCTTTTTTTCTGCATCATCAACATCTTAATTTTAACACTTCTCTTGAAAATCAAAAACTGTTCTTTAATGGGGAAATAGGTGTTCTCAAGAGTCATCCAATTAAAATTCGGGGAGTGAAAGTGTCATCCAATTAAAACTTGGGTAGTGATTTAACTTCATACTAAAAGGAATTTAGAATTATAGGCTTCACTCTCAAGTTCAATATATAAATAGAGGTAATCAATGTGGCTGCCTAAAATAACCTGTTTTCAGTGGGAATTGCAGCGGCATTCAAAATGCATCGAGATATGGATGTATGCTGCTCAGCCAAATAATCACCATGGGTTTGTAGACAATTAAAGGCATTAAATCTTCGCGTATTAAATTCTGAATAACAGAGTCTTGGGCAGGCTTCTTATACAAATAACATAAAACATGTTAATTAATAAGTCCAAGTGCACACTCATTAGCTTAAGACTGTAGAGCAGAAACATGAAAACAGTTACGTTTTTCCCCTTAGGATGAAACCTTCACAATTATAAACAGAGCCCGGGAAGACTCGCTTAGGAGGTCCTTCTTTTGGATGAGCTAATTAAAAACGTTCTGTTTGGTTTTGTGTGTGCCCAAGTGAACAGTTCTGTTATGGCAGGAGGAACAAGATCATTTTAAAATCCCAGTCACAGTTGGTTCGAGTGGCTGAGTTCAGTTTTGAGACAGTGGTTTGAATTCAGGTTGGACACACTTTCTGCAGTATAATTTTAGAAGATAATAAAAATGCAAACAACTCCTGAGGGTAAGTCATATCACCTGGAGGAGGAATTCAGATGCCCTCTTTAAATTAAAAGCACTGAGTTAGAAAAAATAGAAACCATGGTGGATTCAGCTAAATGCTTAATAAAAGATTTAGAAACCATGGCATTCAGAATCCTCTGGTCCACTGTTCCAGAGTAAGATCTGCAGTCTTTCCTGTGCAGCATTTACACTTGCTGCAGGATCATGTCTTTTGTTATTAAATATACATGTACCCATCAAAACAAATCCCACTGGTTACACTGGTGCTTCATTTTGTCATGATGCTTTGTCATCTGACAAGAATTGATTGATGTCACTGAAATAACCTCAGCAGTAATCTCTGCTGGTACATTCATCTGTTCAGGAGCTGAAAATACACACATACAAACATTTCTGCTGAGAGTCATTCTTTTTATGCTATCTTGTGAGCAATAATATTTACAGTAAAGTAGGATAGCTGCAGATGTAGCCCTGAGCACATAAAATCCTACAGCAGCCTTTTCAATTGTAATATTAAGGGTCAAACTGCCGTTATTGCAGGCAAATACAGCAGTGCAGACTACACGACTCCTTACTGCCTCTGTCAACAGGGTAAGAATCAAGTTAGCTTTTGTAATTAGGGAAATACCTCTCCCTGAATTGCCAGATGTATTGTATGTATATGTACATTGTACATTATAGAAAGAGGGAAATCAATGCACTTGGTCATGTCAGGGAATGTGTCAAAAAGCTGTGTGGGAAATTCTATCATAATGTAGCTATATTACTTTACCTTTGCCCAATATAATAATGTTTGTCTGCTTATTCTCGGTTTATTGCCAAAATGCATGTCAGTCAGACGTGAAGTCACTGCTTCATAGAAGACACTGTTGAAATCTGATGGTTGTCCTAGTGGAGGAAGGACTGGATTCTCTTTGTTTTGAATTCAATGTCCACAATTCTACTTGGTTCACAGTATTTTTAAGCAGAGTGGGGTTTTTTTTCCTATTGGGAAAGAGTGTATTTTGACTGGCTTGAAGGTTTAATATGCTCCCATGCACTTTTTATGACTTAATCATTAGGAACAAACAGCTTCTTGATCTCTGTTACTTGATGCAAGTTTATTGGTTTTTACAGTCCATCTTGATTACAAGAAATAGAAATGTCTTGCTGACAAGCCAGTAAGAAATAGTTTGCGATCATTTATTAGCTGTAGAAAATATCTGAGTTATGTTCTTGAAATTTAAGCAATGAAATTTGGGTGATTTTGTTCTGAGGCAACCAGTTGTTGGGCAGTGTCCACATTAATGGAATTTCCATCTTTCTTCTTGTCCCTCGGTCTGTCTCTCCGTGCCTGTTTGTGTTCTTCTACTTTTGAACTGACTGACTAGTTTGAACTGAAGTCTCCCAGGTATTTGTGCAAGGTATTACTAGAAATTTAAGAAAATATATAGCCAGTTGAAGAGGGAGATTTAGCATACCTTCTCAAAGGTACACTATGCCTTAGGGAAAGCAAGGCCATTTTTTCATCTCTGCAGTGGAAAAATAACAAGTCACTTTGTCGCATCTGGCCTAACTAACAGGATCAGGTAAATTCTCTGAATTCTCTTCCCATGTAGTTTGTCCAGAATCACAGCTGCTCTTGGCTGAAATTAATGGAAAGTGCTGGGGTTGCTGTTCTGATTGCTTAGTTAAATTAGTAAGGATATTTTCCTGGGGCTTCCTTGTATGCTGGAAAAATTCTGTGAACACTCATTAGGAGAAAAAGCTTTCTGTTCCTATCTAGTAAATGGAAATTTGTCAAGTAGATACTGTCTCTTGTTTTCTTGATAAAACAAAAGCCCAGTAAAACAAAATGTCAGCAGGTGAAATGGAACTATGGTGCAATTAGGATTTCAATGCATTGATAGCTAAGGAGCTGTGCAGGAAATCACCTGGTGCCATGAGAAGAGAGGGGAGGGGAACACGATCACATACATGTGAGAGTACTATTTCAATCTGAGAAATGCTAGTTTCTGCTTGAGCAAAACAAATTCTTGCACAGAGAAGGAGGTTTTACATCACTTTATGTTGCACAATTTTATTCTTTCTTTAATTCAGCTGTTCTACTACAGTGGGAATTTTGGTGTCAAGAAGGCACATAAGCCTTTGCAGGAGGCTGGAGGGATAAATCTCTTTATGTTTCCAGAAATGTAAAACTGAAGTGACTTGACTAGAAAAAGTCGTATCAGAATAAATAAACTTCCTGAATAGGGAATCCTGCTTACAAATTTAGTGCAATTGAAAGAGAGTACTTTATATTATTATAGTTATACTTGTCTAACCTGAATGCTTGAGTGAAACAAAAGTTTGGGATGTTTTGTTTTCAGGCTCAGAGTTGCTGTGCCCCTGCTCGGGTTTGTTAAGGAAACAAGAGACTTTCCTGCTAGTACCACACAAGTAACAACAACTCCAAGACTGTTCACAAGCCCATTACAACAAACCATATCATGTAAACCTTTCCAGTTAATTCATGCTGAAACCAGAAAGCTATAGAGGGTGCTGGGGTAGATTACGAGCTGATTGACAACAAACTGTAAATTGACCATAAATTCTGGTTGTATGGGCTAGTTCTCCTTGTACAGAAGAAACAGTTGTCCTCATGAATAGTTACAAGGCTGTTCAGTGACATCTTAGATACTGAAGTAAAAAGTTAGGCACTGGAGTTCTCTGTTTGAAGCTTTCTCTAAGTATTTTTTCATCTGCCACCTTCTTAATGAAAAAAGTCCTGTATTTCTGCTGTGCTCAAATTAAATGTCAGAACTTAATCCCTACTCTTCAAATTTTAGCCTAGTTCCTGGTTTGGCAAATTTGAAATATGTGTAGTTATGAAAGAAGTACTGTAGATTTGTTAGGGCTTGACATCAAATTTAAAAGAAGCAATTTGCTCATCTACACCACCTGACACACTCTGACTTCATCCATTCTGCGGATGGATAAAAAGTGACAAAGGAAATTCATTAGTCACGATGCCAGGTGAGCCCAAGATCATGGGAAAAAACAATTTTTTAAAAATAGAAAGAGAATTTATTCTCAGATGGATATTTTTATACTCCATGGCAGAATTCTGTTAAAGATCTGAGGAAAAGAAGTTCCTGAAAATGGGCAAGGTCATCTTCTGTGCATTATTTACATCCACCCTGAATCAACCTTAGGCTTCTGCTGAAAGGCTCTGTGTTCAGGCTTGGTTGTCTTTTAAAACTGCAGCGTTTTTACTCATTTTTTCTTTACTCGTGGTTCATCTGGAGATGGAAAATCTGTGACAAAGAGCAGGTAAGGAGACAAAAGGGGCAGTGACAAGATAAGAGTCTAGCCAGAGAAGCAGGCATGCCAAACAGAAGAACAGTATTTTTATGGGTGCCTTAGGGTCCCTGAAAAATGCTCTTTTTGCAGAATATGAACTTGAAAATGTAGCTGCAAGCAGAGAGTATGTCTAGGGGCTCGTTCCCCAGAAACAGGAGTCCAATTCTTGCCACACTCCTAATTTAATTGTGCAGATTCACCCGTTCAGCTGTGTTTCACACAGGCAGCTGAATGTTTGGGCACCTCTTTGGTTTGTATTGTTTTATTCAATGTTATATGAGCTGAGAGCTGATTGATTTGAGACTGGACTTCTACTGAACGTGAACCTTGCCCTCCAGTTTTTTAATTCTTGGGTTTTCAAAAAGCTCCATCCTGGTGATGGACTCTGTGGTTCTACCACCCATTAATGCAAAATGTTTACATCATTATTTCTAAATGAATGATTCACTTGTTAAAAAGTAACAGAGGGGAAAGAAAAAGACAGCAACAAAAAAACCCCAACAAAAACACCAAGCTTAAGGAATTTCAATAGAAATGCAATAACCTGGATCCCTCTAGAGGCCGTTTGTGTAATTTTTGGTAGGAAAAAAAAAGAATTGAACTTGTCTCACAATCCCCTCTCTACAAATAAAGGGAGCTTATCTATCTCATGTTGTTGCTTATTATCTTGCCAGCATGCTTCTGTTGGGTGGTGAAAGCTGCATAATTATTATACTTGCTCTCCTTCAAACCAGTTCTTGCTTAGTACTGAGTAATGCAGCAGGAGTTTCTGTATGCACTAATTCAGAGTCTTACATCAATTTCTAAAGGCATGTTTCCTTGAAGACTGTTTTTAGAAAGTGATTTTTTTTATGCCATAAGCCAGTTGCATCAGAAAGTGAGGTTTCCACTTACAATAGTATTGCCAAGGAGCTAATTTAACAGGTCAAACCATTACTTTGCCACCTGTGCATTGATTCTGACCTCAGGTATAGTGAGAATAGCCTTAAGTATGTCTGAAAAGTCAAAACTTAAGTCCCATAAAAGACAAGACGGGCCATTTTGATGGTGGAAACCTGCAGGCAGTGAGCCAGAGGGTGAGTGGTTTGCCTGGAGAGGAGCCCGCTCGGCACAGCGAGGTAGGAACAAAGCTCTCTGAACCTGCCCATTGTCGCTGGGGTGAAAACAAAGGCCAAATTTAAGGGAGCACCTGGCTTGTGATTCAGTTAGTGCCTGTTGAAACTGCACAATACATTTTCCACATGAAGTGCTGCCAGGGCCTGAAGCACTTCTACTCCAGTGGCTTATTCAGGACAGTCTGCTCACTGGGGGATTTACTTAAAGGATAGAGATTCCACTGGCGTATCAGCAGGCCCTGTGAGACTGTAAAAAAGTTGTGTGAAGTATTGACAGTGTGTCACAATCTGTCCATTGACTGATTGAAAAGCAGTGCCACAAAAAAAAAAAAAAAAAAGCCAAATCAATTTAGATGGCTAATTGAAAAAAAAAACCATATTCATTGTGATCTTGATACAATTCATCATATAACCTTTGCTGCCAGTTATGTATGTACTTTGTGTAATTTGAGCTGATGGTAGGTAAATATTTGCAACTTAAATGCCCCTTAGAATACTTTTGGTTCATCTCTGGTTCTTGTTCTGTTTCTCCTGAACGTTTGTCATTTTTATCCTTTCCAGCAAAGTGCTATAATCCTCTATCACTGTGTCATTCCAGGGGATCCTCCCAAGTATTTGAAAATCAATTTTAATTTTTTAACTAAATTAATATGAAGAGTGATATATACATTTATCCTTCTGGCATAGAGAAAAATAATTTTTGATCATTCATTATGTGCAAAATATCCTGTTGTACGCCATAAAATGTAATTTCACCCACAGGAGTCAATGCTGATGAGGTTCTTTTGGAGAACTAATTTTTCTCTAAAATTACTGGCCATATTCAACTTTTCTGTAGAGGTGAAAAGAATAACATTATAATGAAAGATAAAGATGTGGGAGAATATTCATAAAGGCCATTTACAAAAGAATTTACAGAAAACACCATCTTTTTGTGCAACATTATGCTGCCTTGGGAAAAAATCTGTAACTTGTACATACTGGGCACTACAATATAATAAAACATAGTCAGATTATGCATAATTTGGACTGATTTTCTTACCACAGAATGTCAGTGCACCAGGCTATAACAATCTGGGGTTCACAGGGAGTGCTGGTGGTGTAAAAATCCCTTCCCCTTACTCTTGTTCTGGAGCTCAGCCAAGAGCTGTTGATGACAGGGGAAGGACTCCAGAGGGCTTGGCATCATTCTTGACTCTGCTTCGCCACTTTGCCTAAGTGCCCCTTCACATTTTGCCCACGTACTTGTTCAAAGTTTCATTTCAGACCAGAAGTGTATTTGAAAGTTTGTGAGCTGTCACTGGGCACTTTTAAGCAACGTAATTCTTCTGTTCTGGGTTGATCGACTGGGCAATCGATTTATTGTTGTTTACTGCTGGTTCAGTAATTAAGTGGGAAGCAATAACTCAGGGGCTGCATCTGCCAGTAAGTGGAGCTCTTTGCTAGCCTGGGAAGGTGTGTCCTCACCAGGAGCCTTGCTTTACCCCTGCACTGAAACCACTGCAGAGTTGGTATTCAGTTTTCCTTTGGCCTTTTTGCAGCTTCCACATTATGTTCCAGCTCTGTTGGTTTGTAAAACAACAGGCTGATAGCTAAAATCAGGCAAGTTATAAATTATTTCCTTTGAGATTTTATTGCTTTTTTTCTCTGACAGCCAGATGTTGTCATTCCCTTTGTCCCTTAAAAGAAAGTGGTGATTTTAACATTTCATTTTTAATTTATATTTTTGTAAGAAATATGTCCTAGTAATTTTTGTAAAAATGGTGCAGTTTGCCATACAGGAATATGGGGAGTGGAGGGGACAATCTTCCTATACTTTTCACACTATGTGCTCGTTGCCCACTGATGAATATTTATAGGAATAGTTCGTTAGAGCAGAATGTCAGCAGTTGTTCCATGTTCTGCTTTGTTTCATAAATGGTTTAAAGCACAGGCAGTGAAGGATCTTTTAGTGAGAACCACTTTTCCAAGCATCAACTATATTTTAAATTCTCCTTCTTTTGTGCCATAAACTGTCTTGATTAGGAAGGATTTTTAATGAAAACATATGATTTTCCAGTCACATAAAGAGAAGCATGGAAAAAATTGTAGTCAACCAATATGAAATGTCAGGATTAGTTTTCTCACTCAAATTCTCAAATGAAATCCAGTTTGAACATACCATTTTCCTGCTAATGCTAGAAGTGTGCTGCTTTATGTATTTTATTAATGCTGAAGTCTCATTTATTTATTCTGGTATGTGGTTCACTTGGTATGTTACTCCATGTACAGTGGCAATGTTTTATCCTAATTGTTGTACACTTACACTGGCTAATACTAAGCCAGCCAGCTTTCTGAAAGTTGCTTGTTTGGGGCATAACATACACTCTGTAATACCTGTGTTTTTTCCCTCAGAGCTCGACCTTGTTCTTAGTACCCCGTGGTCAAAACAGTATTGCTTTTCTTACAGAAGAGCAAGACTATTTTGGCAGGAAAAATACATTATTTTAGGTGTGTAATTATGATTTAACAAGACAGAAAGAGGAAGATGCATCCCCTTCTTACACATCCTTGTGTGCTTGGCAGGGAACTCGCTCTTTCCTCCTGTTGTGTTGGGGATCAGTTAAGGGGGGAGAATTCACCACTGCTTGGCCATGGCTCTTGCTAACTCCATCACTTCAAACTGGAGGGGAGGTGAGACTGGATTTCTGAAGAGGTTTAGAAGAATTAACCCCCGTTTTTAAGTGCTTCTGAGGAGTATCAGTAAGTAAATGAGCAGTGTCAGTCGTGGTAGTAACTAAAAAGTCCAGGAAAGCAGAGCTGGCACCCCAGTGTACGGGTGGAGGCATAGTCTGGGAGATGGATTAAGTGAATTAGCACATGGTGAAGTCAGAAATCGTATCCAGCTCTCTTGTGCTCAAATCCTACTCCGTGAGGCCTCTCACTTTCTCTCCTTTTGAAAATACTGGTGTTATGAGCCAGCATTAGCTTTCTCTTCTTCCATTGCCAGGACAGAGCTCCCTGGAAATGCTCTGTAACCTTCCATGCTTGTCCAAGTCTTTATAGCCCTGGACATATTCGAGCAGAGCTTTGAAGGAGACCTTCACAAACTAACTCTGTGAACTCTGGGAATGAGGGAAATTCAAAATAGCAAAGTAAGGACATGGAAATACAATGGGTTTGTAAATTAGTAACACAAGGCTATGACAGCCTTTGCAACCTGCCTGCTGCTTCCAGGATTAGTTTTTGACTCTTTCAACTTTCTGAGCTGCAAGTAATCACATGGATTCTAGATTCCAGATTTGCTCTTGTGTCCCTGAACCTTCCTGAAGCTTCTTACCTGAGTTTGTTCAGCATCTTTTGTGAAAAGATGCTGCATCCTCCCTTCCTTACTGACCCATCGATTTCTGAAAGTATTAGAACAAAAACAGTTGATTTCTGAAAGGAATAAAAAAAGGAATCTTTAAAAAGCATGTAATCATAGAATGTGAATAATAAATAGCCACAATTCTCCCCTTGTAGAGGCCATTTCTCGAGTGGGAACGTAGGGAGGATCACTGTATCAAAGAATAAAAATTCTACCTAAGCATGAACTGAGAAAAGGTCTCTCTGACTTAAGCAAGGTATGAAATGGAGGGGAAACAATTATCATAAGACAGGAGTGGCTTATGTTTTCCACAGTACTTTCACTCCTTGTAACCTGTGGTGTTTCCCAGCCTGTGCAGAAACCAAAGCTCATCTGTGCTTTCCCTGAGCTCTTCAAGGGACTGATTGTTTTTCACAGTACAAAGACACACTTCATTTAGCTTTGGGGGGCTTTCAGCGGTGCTGTGAAGTCGCTTGTATATTCAGAAAAGTACACCTGTATGTCTCTGCAGGGTCACATTGATTCATTACTGCTACAGCACAGTGAGACTGCACTTCAGATCACTCCCAGGCAAACCTGGCTGTTGTTTCACAGAAAAGTAGAGTCTCCCATAAACCACAGCTCAGTTTAGAAACATACTCAGGGACTGTTGCCTCCTACAAAGTAAGGAAGGCAGTGAATAGTTTCACTCAGTCAGAACAAAACAAATAAAAAAGCCCTTCCCTGAGAACTCACCACATTATTGCAATAAGCCTCAAGGCTTCAGTAACTTCTGCTCCTCTCAATTGTCTGTGACTTTGTTAGAGGATTCATTAGTTAAGGCTAATGAGTGCTTGCCTATACACCCTCATCTCCATAACTAACACACCAGCACTTGTCTCAGAGCATTACAGTGACATTACATCAGCCCACACAGTGAACTGTGATTTATTAGGCTGCAAGACAACAGCAATGTAAAACTAGTTAGAATGAATACAGGGAGGAGAAAAAATATTGGACTCTCATTTCAGGTATTTCCTTAGGAGGGGATATAGACTTTCTGTCCAGATCAAGGCCCCTGTATACTCTTTGCTTTATCTTCATATTGAAAATACCATGTAGGGCAGGCTGGGTTTTATAACTATACCTTAAAATTCTCCTGTCAATTTACATGAATGTTGAAGGAGGTGTCAAAACTCTTTACATTCAAGGTAAGGACCAACTGACAACCTCATACCCATAAATTCAAATATGGGGAGGTGTAACATTAACTCCAGCTGAAGAGTGCAGGGACTGCAAACTGAAGTGCTTAACTGCTCTGATGGATCATTGCCTCCTTCTGCCCTGTTTTACATCAGACTGGTACAGTTGAACTGAACAGGAAAGACAGAGTAGTGTAGCCATAGCTCATGGACAGACTGCAAATTTAACTTTCTAAGACAGCCTTCCCTCTGACTTGAGTCAGTGTTGGCAGCTTAAATTAAGTAGAAGGATTATTTTGTAGCTTTATGTCGCTGTGCTGCAATCAGACCTGGAGAGAGTCTCTCAGAAGAGATGCTGGAATGACTGGAGCTGTTTTGAGTCACTGGAGCTGCAGGAGATAGTGCTGAGGTACAGAAAGTGCTCGGTGGGTAATCAGGCACTGAAAAGGGACTGATGCTGAAAGCCCTGACTGACATCAGCAGTCAGCACCAAAAGGCCTGCTCATTCACAGCTTGCAATGTCGAGGGCTTCTCTGAAGTAACATCTTACAATAGACCATTCCAAAGGGCAAAGATTACCCCAAGAGAAGTTCAAGGAAGCAGAGATGAGAAAGCAATGAATTATTTTGCCCTTCTCTTATGTTGTTCTACAAAAAATGGACAAGTTGCTTAACTACATTCTTTTGGTAAGTATTTTGATGTTTAATAATTATTTTTTCAGGTTAGTCTGTTAGATAGGTGTAGTCCCTGGATGTGCTGCAATTGCTATCAAATTAAGAAAAATTAATTCCCAAGTATGGCTTCCTGGTGCCATACAAACCACGGAATTAAATGTTATTGAGATCAACTTTGGTTGTCCTTTCAATGATTATCATGTAGGGGCTTTGTGCAGCCAAAATTATTTCTGAATCCTTTGTGAAAATAAAAAAGCAAACTCAAGAAAACAACAGGTTATATGAAAGTTCAATCTTAAGGAAGTATTTAAAAGAATTGAAAAGTTCCTGTGAGCTCCCCAGGATTATAGTTGAGTTATAAAGAGGAGGACTGGATGGACCTCAAATAGAGTCAGGTGAAGTTATTCAAGAAGAGACATGATATTTTAAACTTCAGAAATCTGAGCATGCACATTTGGAGAGTACTGCTGTTTCTTTAAACATTGGTTAAGAAGAAAACAGATTCATAAATAGTGTGAGATCAACTGATAAATTCAACAAAAGCAATTCTGTACCTATTGCACAGGCCTGACATTTAAATGAATGCCCACAGCAGTAGATTGAAGAGAATAGGTAGATAGCTTGATCCATTGCCAGCTGTCTTTCTTCTCCCCTGTGTTTTAGAGCAGTCATGGAATAATAGAGGAGAGATTTTCTTCTTTTGGTAGAGAAAGGACTAAAAAATTAACTCTTTTTGCTTTATTAAAATTAGGGTGCCATATCTTCATTTATTATTATCATCTTCCATTTTTCTTTTCAGGTCTAGCACGATATTTTGAGACTAGTTGGAATAAGCAGAGTAAAACTTCAAGTGAAAGAAAAGGTCATTGTGTAGAAATAAATATCAAAAATAGGTCAGTAGCCTGCATCATAAAGCCTTCTTTATGCTGCTCTGGTAGTGGTAAAGGTTATTAAAGACCCAGAAAGAGTCCCAAAGGTTACCCCTTTGGAAAAAAGTCACCATCACTGGATCATCATTGCTCCACAGCATTGCATGGAAAGCAGGGTTCTTCAGAAACCAATGGAGCATGGAAAGAAGAGGAGGAGAATGGCAACCTTCAGTCCAAAATAATGAAAAAACCCACCCCATTCTCTTAAGCAGTTTTAGTGCATCTCTGGAGTGCTGAGGTTGCCAGGGGGGTGTGTGGTAGAGCACAGAGCAGGGAAACGCTGGCTCTCTGGTTTCAGGCAGGTGGCCTGCAGAATTGTTCTTGCTGCATTTGCCCCCTTCCAAAACAGGTCTTGTTTTAGAGTGGAGTCAGTAGCATACGTGTCTGTGCCTTTCTTAATGTGAGCTACAGGAATTTCAGTCTTTACAGACTTGAGCCTGCTTAGGGAGAAATCCATGCCTGTTTTGCTGTTTTTTTTCCTTCTGTACCGAATGGGAAAGTTAGAGGGCACGTCTGAAGAGATTTGGCCTCCCAGGAGAGATGCAGCCCAGCACCTGGTAAGACTGAGGTTCATGGGCTGTCACTGGTAGAGCAAGGATAACTCTTACATGTGCTGTTGGTTGAACTCTAGCACACCTGCAGTGACGAAAGAAAACCGAATCCAGATCTGGTGCCAAGAGTTACTTCTCTGAATGGTATGTCATTTACCCAGAAATATGCATAACACTGCGTGGGGAAGTGTCACTGAGTGAGATGGAAGGCCCAAAACCCCATTAGTCCCCTAGTAAATCTGCTCTGAAGACAGTAAGGGCTAATCTGATCTATTGAACTCGGTACAATATTCCCCCAGGCAGATGATTTACAGTGCCTTCAAGTGCAAGTGCAGATCATTGCTGCTGCCCCAGGGGGTCAGAGGGGCTAAGCTCTGGTTGCTCAGTTTTCAGAGCAGTGACACATTTGAATTCTTGGTTTCAGTCGCAGTGAGAGGTTTTTCATTTGGGTTATACTTATTTTCTTTAAACTTTAATAACATGAGCTAATTACCTAAGTCAGATTTCTGCCTGTTCAAGAAGGACTAAAGGACACTGATGCTGTGAAATCTGAGCTGTAATCTAAACAGTGTTCAGTTTCAGGTATCAGAATAAATATCTCTGTGCATCTGAGCTTAAAACTACGATCCTTTCCCTCCTGACACTCCTCTGTCACATCCATCATCTCTCCCACATTGACAGGAAGCCTTAGAATCACGTGTTGGAAAGCAGAGCAGCATCACACACGTGTGTGAAACCAGTCAAAGACGGCTGTGACTTTGCTAGAGACCCACACACTTCCAAAAACTGAGAATAACTGTTGATGGCAAATGTACTGCTGAATGGAACTTGGGCCCTGGGCCTGATGGTGAAGGCAAGAACCTGGTACTGCCAACAGGGCCAGGGAACAGTGATGGCTCTGGGGACCTCCCTGCTCACCCAGCCACTCAGCTCCCCTGGCACAGGCTGAGCCCAAAGCTGCTGCTTTAAATAATCCCTGCTAAACTAGTTGACCTCTGCTATGTCACTATGTCTTTTTGGCTAACCTTTTTCATAAAATCTCTGTCCAAGAGCCAAATATAAATTTAAAACACTTGCTTCAGTTGGTGATGATTGAAGCTGCTGAACCAGTGGATGTCTCTATGACACACGTGCATCATATTCTGGTTTCAACCTCCGAATACATGAGCTTCTTTTTCCCCCCTCCCCAAAAGGAGTGGTTGGCCAGTGGAAGTTCTGTCCTGCAGCTCCATTGCTGCCAGTTTCTCGTGCAGTAAAGTCTCTGATTCCAGTGGAGCTGTAAACTCCATCACTTCTGAAAGCATTCCTGCACATGCTGGACTGTAAAGTGACACTTGCCAGGTGGTTTCTGTGCTCAAGTACATCTGCTTTGCCTCTCATAACTTCTTCTAATTGTAAATGCTGTTGGTCCTGGGCCTGAGCCTCGCTCTTACTTTCACCATTGATTAATGAGTGCAGTTTCTGTAGTCTGCTCTGAAATTACACCTAGTTACAGTGCTCTGGGGGAGGGAGAGAGGAGTTTCGCACCGTTCCATATTGTCTGTGATCTCAGGTAAGGAAGTATTACATTGCCAAGCACAGTATCTCTTATTTGTTGGATGATTCCCCTTGGTTTATATAAAAATTGTTGGAAAAAATTAAATGGAAGTTAATTAATTTGTAGGGCTATTTTGGGTCTTGAAAATTCCAAGGCAAATTTGTTTAAAATGCCAAAAGATTTTAAATGTGCTCTTTCAGAAGCTCCACAGGTCCTTGGAAATATCCCTTCCTGGAATGTAGCCTTCTAAATGTTTAATTTAACAGCTGACAATAGGGTTCAGACTCCTCAGGCTGAGAGCTTTCAGAAGTTTATTCAGTTTGTTTATCTAGACAGAGAAGCCACACAGCATGTAATTGAATAAACAATGGTTTAATTAATTTTTCAGTCTTGCAGTATAGCTCATTTATACATGTGAATGATAACCTGTTTGGCAGATGCTGGTTTCAGATCATAAAGAGACCAAAGACACAAAAAGTGGCTTTTCAGTCCCCATCTGTGCTTTACTAGTGAAAAAAGTACTATAAATCTTCCACCTTTTTAATAGCTGGTACAGACATACTATGATGCTCGTTTGAAAGTCCTTTGTCTTTAACGTGAGCTGGGGGAAGTCAGCCTGGGTGTCCAGGCCTGGTTTGCACAACATTTCCAGCAGCTCCCTGGGAATATGGGCTCACTGGCAGACCAGAGCAGCTGCAGAGGCTGGTCCATGATTGCCTGGGTGTATGTGTAGACACTACCAGGCTTTGGTTGGGTTGACAGGGTTGGGTGAAGCACCACTGCCAACTTAGTTTGCTTTTCTTCTGAACACAGGGCTGGGGATAAGAGAGAAGTCTGAGCAAGAGGAATTTGGCCATTCCTACGTCTAATGTGTAGTTTCAAGCTTTGGGGTTGTACTTTTGGCTTGGTTTTTTGCTTGTTTGTTTTGTCTCTTTCTACTGAAGCAAACACAGCATTTGTAAAGTGCAGATACATTTTGAAAAAACCACAATAAAAGGAAAGAAAATCACAATAATTAGACTGAGTTAAGGTCAAAGATAGAGTCGGTTAGAGTCATCACTCAGAGTTGCTCTGTAGTTTTCCTGTGCTGCATCACAGCTCCTCAGCCTTATGCTGGGCACTGCCAGTCCTGTTTGCTTGACTCTCTTTCTCCAAGTCTTAGTCTTTTTTTAGAAGTCCTGAGCCACAGCTGCATGAAGAAAGAATATACAAACACTGAGAAATGTATGAAATACAAGGCTGGTTTTGAACCTCGGTTAGGCTGAAGGAATCACACTGAGAGCTTAAATCCTCCAGTTTTTGCTGGATTTGTCTTTAAGTGCCATTTTTAGAATCCTGGTATTTTTACCATTTTTGATTTGTTCTTTGTCAGCGATTTCAGGAAAAAAGGCATGAATGAAATTATTGAGAAACTTCAGTTCCTGACACAGGTGGTGTGACTGGAGGATCACAGGGGTAATTTAGCAACTAGTATGAAAATGTTAGGAATGTTCAGGCTGTGTTTACATTGCCCTGTATGTTTTTCAGCTCCACTGATGTGGAAATACAGTGAAGATCTAACTGCAAGAAGGATTTGGATGAGTGCTGATTGAAATAAGTAAAGGCTCAGTAAAGATTTCTTCATTCTAATCAGACCAGGCATGTCAGAAAGTCACTGGTTGCACAGATTACATCATCTGGTAGCATCTGCAGATCATGTGGATTGAAAACAAGCAAATCCTTTGCAAAGAATTAGAATAATAGTAGGTGTAGAAAGTCCTAAGCAAATGTTAAGTCTTGAGAAAAGATATTTTCTGGCCTGCCCCATTCTGAACAATAATCAACTAATACCACAACTGATCACTCTCAGTAAGATCTGCATAAGAGAAGAGGAACAGAGGGGACCTCTCATCTCCTGCAAGAGCCATAGATTTTGGGAAAGAACGTGCATAAGGAAACATCCACAGATGTGCACCAGCAGCCAGGAGCTGGGAAACTGAGGAAGATGTTGGCTCAAAGCATAAACGTCAAACTGAAGGCTCAGCAAGCAAGATGTTAAAAGTGAAAACCAGCCCCCACCTACCACGTGGCTGACACGGAACTGGAGTGGAAGCTTTTGAAGTGTTGGCTGCATCTCTGGTGGTGAGGCTGTGCTCTCTCCACCCATTCACTGGAAAAGCCTCTGGTGTTGGCTGTTGGCTTTACTTATTTCTGGAATGTCCTTTGTGCTAATAGAATTGTCTCTGGGCCAATACAGTAAGAAGTTTCTTCCTAAAAAGAAAAAAGGCAAAACCAGAAACAACAAAACCAACAATTAAAACCACAATAATAGGATTTAGAAACAAAACTAAACAAGTTTATAGTAGCAGACTGGCTGTTAACCTTTTCTGTACAGATTGCTGTGATTTATTTTTGGAACAGGGTACTAAGCTCTAGGCTTATTCATGAGTACTCTGAGAAATTAATTTTCCTTTTATTACAGGACAGAAGATCCCACAACTCTCTGATCTTCTTTTCTTTCACTTTCTGCCTTAGAGTTTGAAAGACTCTTTTTTCTTTTTTTTTTTTTTTTTCTCCTGGCTCCCCTGAGTTATATTTCTTGGCTTTTTACAGAAGTACAATTTCTGTGCACCAAACTCTTCTCACATAATATAACTAAATCCATATGTCCAATTCATACAATTGAACACAAAACTCTGGCAGATGCCCTCTCAGAATCTGGCTACCATTTTTCAGCCCATGCAGTTTTTTAAGAGATTTTTGCACATGCAGCTCTAACGTTTGGCAATTGGAAATCAAAGCACCTTCTTTCCTACTGGAGACCATAAATAATATTTTAAAGACTTTGTTCCCATTTTTTGCATTCAAAGCACAGTGACTTAAAAATTAGCTGTCCTGTTTTCCTAGTCCTTCCTGTTTTTCAAAGACATGGGGAAATTTGAAGACATTTGTTTAAAAAGGTATGGAAACTCCAGCATTTTGCCTGATGTTCCTCTGTCTGCTTTGAAACACAAGTTGGATCAGCAGCTTGTACTTGCTTGCAGATGTTCTGGTTCTTGCTAAGCTACATGGGAGCTGAAGAAATGGAAGCAGTGGGTTGTGGGTTGTGTTTGTCCCTTACATTTCCCAGCAGCTCATCTTCTCGATCAAAATTGGCTCTGCCAGTTTTCTGCTTTTGATTTAGACAGAGAAAGGCACAACAGTATTCAAGCTCTTGCAACAGTCAAAGTCAGTTCAGTTTCCTTACCTGCAGACTGCCATTTGGGTTGAGATGCCTGTGAAATGAAGCTCTGTTTTCATGTGTCCTTGTTCTGTGACCAACCTCTGTAAATGGAAAGGATTAAACGCTAAAAGATGTGCTCACAATGTACTCCCCCTGCACTGAGCCCAAAAAAAGTCAAGCTGTAAAAACTGTCTGAGCAACCAGAAGGAGCTGTGAGGAAGTATGAGTGTTTAAAAAAATATTTGGAGAGAATATGTGTTTATATAGTAAATTAACTTCAAACAAAAGCAATTTATCTTGTCTGAAGATTTGCATGGGTTTTAATGAAACTGAATTAGAAAAACAAGAACAGGATGCTTGAAAATTCTTAACCTATTTAAAAACAGCGCTAGGCACTTTCTATTTTAGAACAAGATTTAATTGCTTTTTGTAAAATGCATTGGCAGGACAGTCATTTTCTCACCAGCAGGTAACAGCAGTTCCAAAAAATGTGCTTTCTCCAGTGTAGCTGTAGGAACTGTTGCTACCTAGAAACTAACATGGTCATTAATCAAAACAAAAAGAACAAACTGTTATGTAAAGCAATAATTTTGCTAGGCAAGTACTTTGAGTCTACCTAAAACAGATGATCAGAACATACTATTCAGTTCTTGGTTTATTGTCTCCATAAAAACTTGGAAGAATACATGTCTGGTCCAGTAAATGTTTTTTTCCAGGCACAAATATAATGGACTTCTGTAAGTGGTTTTGGGGATTTTTTGGTGGACTTTTTTCATTTGTTGATTGCTAGTTTTTGGGGGGGGGGGGAGGGATTTGGTTGGTTGGGTTTTTTAATCTTTGTAGTTCTTCAAACATTTTTTCCTTCTCGTGTCTGGCTTATTGCTGTGGTGGTTCAAGCACATTCATTCTCCACCTCGACTGCATTGGGAGTGCTGGAAAGGAGTGACCACCAGTGGGAAGTTTCCCTGGGGGCGTTAGTGTCAATAGGTATGTTGCTGGTGATAACATGGACATGTTTAGGATGAGCTGAAGCAGTCTAAGGACAACTAAAAGGATGAAAACAAGCCAAAGGAAGTTTATGCTGATTCTCAGGGAAAAATACTCTTTGCATCCTGTTAAATTCCCTAAAAAGTCACTCGGGAACCGGTGCTTGGAGTCATTTTAGACTGAAATTTGAGGTTCATTTGCAGGAAACTGTTTTGGCAGGATAAGGGACCCTTCTGATCCAAGGTTAATCTTAACATTTATAGCAAATGTTTTGATTCCACGGGCCTTGCTGAGCACTGGTACCTTTCTCAGTTTGAGTGTCCAAGTGCCTGGCATGCACCTTTTCACATCAGCACTGGGAATCCCCATTCACTGGTGATGATACCATTCATCTGCAAAATATTAATTGACCCAAGAGACATTTCAGAGCCTCAGCCACTACTGTGTTGTCTTAGCAAGTATATAAATTTATATAAAGTATATAAATTCTTAAGCAGACGCCTGTAATTGTAGCTCAAGCAGCCAATTTTCTCATAACTTACAGTAAATGGGAGAGAGGAAATAAATTAGTTAGAAACCTGAGCTTGAATAAGAAGTCATTTGGTTGGAAATAATTCAATAGTCACCCAACTATTTATTTTGTGTTTGTATTCCATTTCAGAGAGGCTGTACAAAAAAGGAGTACAGGAATTGACTTAATGGAAAGATAAAGTGAAATTCAGGTATGGTATTGTAGATTGTTTAATAATAATATACTACATTTATCCTACATTGGGCTACTTATTGGCTCCAGTAAGCTGCTTCTTTCACCCCTGTTATGCTCAATTTGATTTTTCTGTCCCTTTCTTATAGGGATACATCTTTAAATTATGTGCTAGTTTACTTGTGGCTCCTGCTCTCCTAAATAGTTGAGGATTTGGAAAACCATGTCTTACTTTTTCTACTCCTTTGTATTGTTGTAGAGGCTGAAGAAGTATTTTCTAATTTCAATTTCAATTATTTTTAGGCTAAAGGAGTGACTGAACACAGATTACCTCCTCCTGGTCCTCCCACAGCAATTTACCCCTGGCAAAAAGAGAATACTCTAAATTCCTTTGCTGTACAGTGATCTTTGTGTCTGTTATAACAAAGGCATTATAAGAAGTTTTTAAATATTAAAGAATGCAAGATTTTTCTTGTATATAATCTGCACAGCTAGAGCATTATAAAAAAGGATTTATAAGGATTTTTCCTCATTTGCTTGATAAAACGAATAGAAACACTCAATAAAAACGGGCTTGCTTGGTTTGGTACACATACCAGAATGCTTGGTAAGCTGCCCGGGTTGTAAAAGAGTGTGGTCCTTTCTGTGGCATTCTCATGAGTGACACCTTGCATTATATCCTGGTTAGAGAGAAATTTTTTTGGATGTTGTTTTGGTAGACATTTTTTACAGTACCTTGCTTTTATTATTGTAGAGCTTTTCTCTGGTGAACCAATGCAAGTCACTTGCACAGAAGTTCCATTCTATGACTCTTTGAGGTTGGTTTATTTACTTTTATATTGATAAAAAACAGCAGAGAGAAATCATGAATGTTTGCTTTCCAATTCATATTTGCCTAGGTCATAAATAACGCTATATCAAGTTGTTACTTAATACAGATATACTTTTATATAATAAGATTAGACTTTGTTAAAATGATGGGTAGAAAAACGGCCTTCACCTCTCCCTCTTTGCTGTCGTCTTTGTTCAGTGTTTGGAAACCAATGGCCTGTGAGAGTCTCTTAGAAATCCCGACGTGATATGTAGGAAGCAGTCGAGTGTCACTGCTGGTCTCTGGCTTGTACAGCTTCCCAAATCCCACAGATGTGATTTAAACAGCTCTAAACCTGCTTTTACACAACACTTGTTGTAAGGAAGCCAAATTGCGCTTTTCTAAAGCCTTGAATTCGTAAAAGACACAATTGGTACAAAGCCACCTTGAGTCTTCTTAATACTTGTTCAGCCTCAGCTAAATACAACTCACAGCTCTCTGACTGTACCTAAAAATGCTTCAATGAATAATTTCAAGTCTTTTCTCAATACTTCTAGGTATTATTTTCTGGTGTCTTGAGAAACTTTTTTTATTTATTGTGATCAGTATAATCCAAAAATGACTACTTTCTTTAGGTTTACACTTACATACTTTTAGCTTCAAATCTGCTCAAAAATAACATACTGTAGGATAACGTGGTGCATAAAAATCATTCTGCCTTTGAACTGTATTTGACCTATCAAGAGCTCAGTGAAAAATCACTAGTAGCCTGAGCTTACAAAGATAACAGACTGAGGTTTTCAGTCAACTTGTACAGCAAGTTCTGTGACGTTGACTTAAAACAGTCTGTGACCATTTATTTGTTACCAAGAAATCAAAATAGTTGGTTATTCAAATGAGCAAATGTAACAATATGCTATTACTGTCAGTTCAGCAGCTTCCCAGCCCAATTCTAAATTAACTGGTTTAACAAAGCTAATTTTCTTCCTGGAGAGGATGGCCGGGGGAAAAAGCAAAACAAAACCAGACCAAAATCAAATAAACAAATAAACCCCACAAAAATCCCCCAGTGGTATTTAGAGTTATGAGGCCAATTTACAGAAGTGTTGCATGCATTTATACACTCAAAGAGATGGAAGATAAAAGCACAGACTGTAGGACCAGAACTTCTTGACTGAAATCAGAATTCTAAATCAAAATGAGTAGCTAGGTGTCTGATAATTGTAAACTAGTATGCAATTACCTGCACCAGACAACATAATTTGATATTAAACACCTTGAAGAGCTTTCCTTTTTTTTATGGATATAATCTGAAAGGATTCCAGCTCTTATCCTCACCTTTATGCTAGTTGGAGCTCTATGGAGTTGTATTTAGTTCTGCCTTTAGCAAAGTTCTCATGTGTTGTACAATGTTGGTGTTGTCAACTGCTCTTCTGGATCCTGATAAAATGATTGCCATTGACATCAAAAGGTTCTTATCATGAAAGTATCACGAAAATAATATTTAATTAAATGGCATTTGTAGTGCATTTTTTCTCTTTCAGTGTTCCTCCTGTAATTACATTTCTTCCCCCTTAGTTATGTAGAAATTTCAGTCCAAGAAGCACTGGATGAGGCTCCAGGGGCAGCAGCTGACAGGAATAGTCAGAGAAGCACTGGAAGGATGTGCCACCAGCAAATATGGAGATCTGACCTAGGTACTTGTAGGTCTGTCAGTCTGTCTGTCCGATGTGGACACGTATCTCCATCCAGAGTAAAATGGTTTATGTGTTTTTGCTCAGAAGAATATTGTGAAGAATATGTTTTATCTTCTCTGGTTGTTTCGTGCAAACAGGCCATTATTGAAATGGGACAGAAGGAAGGGGTGTAAAGCAAATATCAGCAATTGCCATTTCCACTCTCCATGGGCTCAGGGCAGTACTGAGGTCTGCTCAGCCTCGCTGTGTCCTTGGCAGTGGCTGTGCTAACTCCGAGCTTGGAGGTGCTTGGAAAGGTGTAGGTCTTCCTGTGCATCACCGAGTGCTCGTTGCCAGGGGGGTTCCCATTCTAAGAAGGGGATCATTCCAAGAATTTCTGCAAGTCTAGGAAGTCAGCTGTATTTCATTGCAGTTCACAACTAGATTTTTTTCATCATAAAGTTTTGGAGATGAAGTGTTTCTGCAATAAAATTAATCTCTGTTTATAGATTCTATTGCATGTGCTAGTTTTTCTTATCTCAGGAATTAACCTCTAGTACCAAAACCCACCATAAACTGTAAAAATTAAAGAGGACACTAAAAACATAGTATTAAAAAGACATAAATCAAATTAAAAATAACAATAAGTTTTCTAGTTGAGCTGTTTATTGCCATTCATATTAAATTTTATGGGAGAATAAAAACGTCTGTTATTTCTGTGCATCTGACCATAAAATTGCAAACTTACCCATTAGTTAGAATAATGATGTTCAAATCAAACATCCATTCTGAATGACCAAACCATCTGAAATTTAAAAATATTTGAAATTAATGACATGGAAAACAATATATTTAAAACAAGTCTATACAAAGTTAATATATCTCAGTGTAAGTAGGTTCGAGATTATCAGCTTTAGATTACAAATTGTTATCTGCAATAAGAAACCTCCGTTAGCATCATTTACAAGAATCCTTTCACAGAAATACACTTGATTCACAGTAATTAAATCTCTTGAGTCACAAGTATAACAAGTGTCTGAAAAGTGATATAAAATCACTGCCAGAAAATTTGACAATGACAAAAAAACCCCAATACAGTAGCAATAAGTAATGGTGCTAGGAGAGTCCTACAGCTCAGCTTCAGTGAGCAATGTTTACTGTAACAGTGTAGATTACGGTTTCTATGGAAGAAGAACCCTTTATGACTAAATACTCAAGTTTGTATGTTCAGTAGAACTTTGCTAAGTTCAGCCACAGAGTTTCCTATAAAGTTTCTTTTTGGTCTTAGGTGTTGCTGTTTTAGCTGTCCTGAGTTTTTATTTGAGTCTGGGAATTTAAAAGCCTTGAAAAATTTGAAATAAGGGAGGCTGGTTTTCACATCAAAATGGGAGAAGGGCGAGTTTTACAAGGTTGCAACAGGAAGCCAAAATCAGAACTTTTATTTCTAAGCCTGATAGCAAGGCAGCTGTAAGTATCTGAAACCTGTGATGGGATTTGCACCATATCCACTTCTTTTTGACACTGGATAAGTTTTCAGTAATCTTCTATTTATTATGTGCTTTCTCTAATATTTAGCCTCTAATCTTGCTCTTGTTAAAACATCCTGTTGTTGCAGAATTTCACTTTGTGATGATTCACCCTGCCAAGATGTATTTCTGTTGCATTATGACAGTGTTGCTGAGTCTTTATTCTTTGTTTCATGACGTATTTAAAGATAAATAGTTCATACCTGAGATGCAAGTTCTTTTATGTGACTAAAATAAGTGATAACCAGTTCAGACTAATTCATTCCTCTGTGACCTTAGGCAGGACAGTTCAGTTCTCTGTAGCTAACATCCTTATCTATAAAATGTGAATGGCATCACTTCATTTATTACCTAAAAAGAAAGCAACTACAGAGCTTTTTGCCTCTAATGCACATCTGAGAGGCGTTACTGTCCATGATCAGAGAAATTAATAAGTACTACATGGGACTGAGCCATTGCTCTGTACAAGTCCAAGGCTCTGTTTTACACCCAGACACAAGCATTTCAACCTTTGGGTACTCATAGAGATTTGGGACTCTGCTTTAAGACAACCAAACAGTAGTTCTTCTGTTCATTACTGAACCTGCCACGCAAAGAGTTCAATCTGCGAGCGCATGGCATTTGATTTGCCTGGGGAGGGGAACAAAGAGCTGAGCCAGCAGGGTCTCTGGAGAGGTGCCTGGGAAGTCTAACGTGCCTTTAGGAAAACTGCAGAGTCTCCAGCCTGTCCATTTCTACCGCACTGCAAATTCCACACCGGCAGCACCATGACCGTGCTGTTGACTAATCTGCATGGAGAGTTTATTTTCTGAGTTGTGAGCCTGATGAACGTTCTTCATTTAACAGTGGGTTTTTTTATGATTTAACATTGTGGTTTTCGTTATCAGTATTTACACCTTTCAGAAAATTGGGTGTTGGTAAATGCAAAATAGGCACAAATATCTTTCGTGACTCTAAGTGGGGAGAATGCTAAAGGCCATAGTTTGTTTTTAATTTTTATTTTCGTTGTCAGTTGTGTGTATTAAAACTATAAACCACTTCCAACTGCCTTGCTCTAAGGGGTTGGATTAATTTTTTTTCTCTTCTAAACTGCTCAGAAATGCAGTTCATTCTTTTTCTCATGGTTTATGACTTTCAAAATTATTTTTTTTTATTACATCACTTACCGTGGTATTAGACTTCCTCTAACCCACAGTTTATCTCCATCTTCTCTTGCAGACTCACAGGAAAGTTCCTCCTCTCCCAGGCACACTTCATCTCGCATACAGGTAACTCCTTCCTGCTAAGCTGTTATTAAACAAAGTGTAGTTGTGCTGCTACCCACTTGAAAATCACAAAGCACCAAATACCCTTAGAACATATCAATTAATTTATCTCAGAGTTTCTGCTGTAAAGGATTGTAATTGCTTCGGACAGAACACGTCTACATGGCACTCCTAAACCTCATCAGACCTTCACGTTGTGCTTTCCATGGAGTACAGAGACAGCTGAGGAAGGCTTCTGCAGCACAGTTACAAAATAAGCATGGCTCAATTCTTACAGCTTTCTTTAAAGAAAATCTACAGAGGTATATTTATAGATAGATACTATTTTTGTTATTTTTTATTCTGCCCACTTCCAAATTTTAAACACATCTTAGAACATTTTGCTGCACAGGATTTTTGCACTGTTAGCTGGAAGGATAAGTGTCTGCCTGTGAGAAGTCCTGCTTTGTAAAGCCTCCTGTACACAGGTGAGACCCTGGTACAAACTATTAAAATCTTTCCTTCTGGTCCCTGCACTCTGGTTTCCAGGGGAAATGAACCCATGCAACCTGCACCACTGCTTCTCTGGTCTGCCTCCTGATCTGGATAACCAGGAACCCGAGACTCACCAAAGCAAACAGAGCACCCTGAGGAAAGTATATGGTTACCTGAATCTGGATTTTGAACTTGCATGTGCTTTCAGATAAAAAGGAGCACTTTGCAGGTCTCTAACTGGCACACTTAAATAACAGGAGCATTTAAAGTTCAGCCCCTTTTGTTTTTCTTTATAAATTGGGCTTCATTTGGGGGATTTGATTTACTTGAAACCCAGAAGACAAGGTTGCCATTGTATTGCTCTGTTCTTGCCATATAATGCCACCCATCACAGATTAAAAGGGTGATGGGATGATGTTTCTCTGTTTGGGTGCAATGATATTCAATATGCTTTTTGGAGAGCTGTATGGTCAAAGTCAGAGAAACCAGAGCTTTTCTTCTGACCTTTCTCATGTCCTTTGTAGAATTTTGATAGAGTGGGAAAATGACTTCTAGGTCTGTAAGGTCTTCTTAAAACAAATAAAGGGATGTGGATCTGGTATCAAGTAGCCAGTATCTTGAAGAACAAGAAATCATTTAAAAGTTGACACAGATGGAGTCTTTTATTTAAATTCTGATGTGCTGTAAATAAATTTTGAGTGCCCTAAAATCAGTGAGGTAGAACACTTCAGAAAAGTTTTAGGGATGACATTACTGTTCTCTAAAGAGGAGACTTCATCACTATTTTTTCACTCCCTGCCTCCAGTGTGGAAGTGCTTTTGTCCAAAAATAGTGCACCTGAGAGAGGGCTGCCAGCTTACAGGTTTTTTTGCATCCTGCTCTGGACTGCCTTTTTTTCCTTGGTACTTTATAAATTGATTGCTGCTTGCAGACAGAAAATGGCCTGCAGGTGGTAAGATGGTACAAGCATTAGGTTTAGCCTGCTTTGTATAAGAGAAAGCATAATGCAGGGTTCAGTGAAAAGACAGGTAAATGGCTTTGCTTCTTGTGCTTTCCATTTTAAAACTTAGGGAGTAACAATATATATTTTAATATACTTTTTATCTGTCCTTTACTGATGTATCTACCGCTTTGCCCAGAATATTCCCTTACAATTTTTTAAATACATTGCTCCGTTTTTGTTTTGCAGGATACACAGGGGAAAAGCCCATAGTCAATAAAATTTAGTAGCTATTGATGTGCTACTAAATAGAAATAATTCAGTATCTATACAGCAAGTCTGGTTACCATAAGCAGACATAAAAAGCAGTAAAAATTTAATTAAACAAGTTCTATTGTTGTTATCCTTCAACCTCAAATATGGCAGGAAAGAGTAATATTAAAACTGCTGAACCACATACTAGGAGATTTGCAGACATTTATAATTCAATTCAAGAAAGTAAATAAGATCAAAATTAGTTTTAAGTTAAACTAAGTCAATGGTTATAACATGAAGTTGTCTCTGAATAAAGTATGTCTTACTAGAGAAGAGAAACGAAAAAGAAATTACATCATAGATATGCTCTGCCATTTACATATGGGAGCCATCTGTAGCTGTTCTAGGAATGCTCTGTGTGGAAATACATGGAAGATGATTCAACTGGGTTTTTGTTTCCACAGTCTATTCCTCTGCTGGGCTTTGTTTGAGCACAGTAGAATTGTAAGCCCAGACTGATATTTCTGATCATTTAGAACACAGAGTCTATAAAATATTCATAAAACCTCTGCAATTTGAATTAGCCTTTCAAGTAATAAAAAAATACATCAAAGGAACACAATAAATGAGGGTGTCCCTCTACTACATGTGATATGAAGCATGAGGATTTCTTTTCAATATTTGATTCATGAAAAGTAAATGAGGCATTTTCTGATGCAACAATTATGGGATTTCACAGAGTATGAAAGAGTAACAAGAAAGATACTGTGTTATTGTTAACAGCTCTATTTCTTACCATCTAAACTAATGAGCACCTTTGATCTTCTCTGATCTCTTCATGCTTCGTTGTTTCCATCATTGTCAAAAGCCCACTTCTTCACTTTTCTTGGGAAATAATCTGCATAATGCAAAGTGACTGTTTGTGGAGTGCAGTGAGTATTCCACCAGCTAGGAAGAAAGGGCATCATCTGATAAAAGGGGACACATCCTTGAGACAGCTACAAAATTAGATAATTTTAGCAGAGAGCATATTTTTTTTTCCTGCCAGTCAGGATTTAAACAAAGAAATCATCCCACATTTGGCAAATAATTTTGCTTCTGCAAGGAAAACATAGCACTGAATGAAAAGAGTTAAGGTTTCTTTTTTTCTCAGATAATGTTGTTCTTTGAACATTTTCAACTGCCTGCTTAATGAAAAAGATAAAAACCTGAGAAACTGTGATAGTTATTGTTCCAGTGATATAGGCAATGTTCATGCCATCTTTTTATGAGTGCGTTTTTAATTTCAGTTTTCAGATTCCTACATCACTAATTTTTGCTCTTGGTCCCCAAACATCAGACAACAATGTAGGAGGACACCTGTCATCTTACATATTGCTGGCATACAAGTTTGAATAAATTTATTTGAAGCATTGACGTTGGATCTTAAAATGTAAGTCTTTAACCCTATAGCGTCTCTTAAATTTGAAAATACTTCTTAATTTTAATAGTGCCTGCCTCAAGTATACCTA
>JAYRBT010000010.1:13860636-13914478 GCA_036023395.1 Myiotriccus ornatus | reverse complement strand
TAGATTCCAGAAAAGAGAAGATCCTGCATGTGGTACAGGACCTCATTCATACTGCATTTGTGCCCAGCACAATTGCCATTGGCTTCAGAGGATTTACACCACTGTGAATGACGTGTGAACCCACCTGAAGGTCGCCGTGTTCAGGAAGGTAATTTAAAGCCTTTTCTGTCTCTAAACAGGCTGAATTTTCAAACTGAAAGCAAAGTCAAAGTGCAGCTACAGTATGAGCTGTCCATCCAAGGTGTCCAGGCACTCCTGGGCACCTTGTGTAGCTGCGGGTTGTCAGTTCTGCAGCACATCAGGCACATCCAGCGCCCTCCCCCTGCCCAGGGCAGCCTCAAACCATCTCCAGACACTCTGGGCCTCTTCAGCGAGACAGTGCTGGCTCCCCTGGGCCTCTGCTTGTCTGAAAGTGGGAAAACAGAGCAAAGTCTGCCTTAGGAATTGATCCCAATGGGACCAGAAAATGGACAGAGCTGAAGAGGCCACAGACTGCCCACCCACTGCTCTGCAAAATACCTGACTAGAGAAAAGCTAACTAAATTCTGATATTCCTTTTTGAAACTAGCCTTCCTTAAACAACAACAAGAAAACAAACCAAACAAGAACCAGTTTAACTCAAAGAAGCAGTGTGAGAGATCAGCAGTATGCTAGCTTAGCCCTAGAGGAAGGATAACATACTCAATTCCTCCTCTCATCATACACTCCCGGGAATATCTTGATCAATATCAGAGCTGTATGCAATATGTAAAAGAGATTACAGTTCATGAGATGTATTTTAAATTATACATTTCCACACGCTGTATTAATAAGAAACGCAACTTTATCTGATTTTAATACTTTAATGTTACCTTCCATTATTTGCACAGTAAGCAAATGAAGAGATGCACATGAAATCTGCACTTAATTAGATAGGACATGCTATCACTTACTGACTGACAAAAGTAGAATACATTAACTACAAGCATTATATAATACTCTTCTGTCCTGAGATGATGCACAGCAACACAACAGTTGCATTCAGTGCTGACTGCCAAGACCCAGCCGTCTGTGTTTTCTTAAAAATATAAAGTTTTGAAGAATGTAAACTGACTTCTTTTTTTTTTTGTGGCTGAGATTATTTACTAGATTTATCCACCTTTATAAAGCATTTGGTTTTTCTTTCAAATACTATCCTTCCAGCCTTTCATTAATTCTACTTATAATGACCAGATAAAAATACTCTGCAATTCTTCCATAGCTGAGTCTTGCTGGTATTTCTGTCAGTGGCAACTTTATTTACCTGAACGTGTTCTTATTATGCCACATCACCAGATGAAAGAATTGAAAGGAGAAGGAGTTTGAAGAAGGGAAGTTAGCAAGACTTGACCCAGGGCAATGTCTGCCTTCAGGTATTTTGAAAACCTACTACAGAACGAAATTGCTTTTTCAGTTTTTAGCTCCCATGGAGCATGGTCTAAATGCCTGTGTGATTCATCAGTGTCCCTGATCATTCTCTGAGACATCTCCTTATAGCCTTACTGATGCTGTTTCGCTCCTTGCTGCTCTCTGAGGAGGCGGGTTGGAGGAGCTGTGCTCTGCCAGAGGCTGGTACCTTCTGGCATTGCCTGGGCTGAGCCAGGCACTCACCCAGCCCTGTCCCTCCATGCAGAATTGGAGCCCCAGGGTGGATTTCACTCCAGCAGTAGCACTATTCATTATGGACAAATAACAGATGTTAGTTCTTGCTGCTATGCTATAGCTGCCCGTGACCAACAAAACCAAGGGCAGTGATCAGTTGTGGTTCTTCCATTGCTCTCGGGCTGCTTTTCCTCTCTGAGGTGCTGTTCTAACTCTTTCATTACAGTGGCATCTGAGCACCTCACTGCCTCTAATCCCTCAGCAGCCTCAAAGCTGTACCCAGCACTGTATCACGCAGCTCCACGGCCTGCAGAGATCTTCAGAGTCTTCAGAGGGGCTCATGCAGATGGTCCCTGCTCAGAGGTCAGCACGAGCTCACCTGGCCCCATCCTTGGCTCTGTGTCCCGCAGCAGCCTGCCTGGACCATGGTGAGTGCCCTGCACTGCTGTAGGTGTGGCCCTTCAGCTCACTGCAGCCACTTTCCTGGTGTGTTTGTGTGAGTGGACGTGCCCACGGCACCTGGAAGCTCTGCATCCACACTGTAATAGCTATGACAGTGCCACAGGACATTTGGAAGACACGAGTGTCCTAAGGCCTGACATTTCACCAGGGCAAGAAAGAGGATGGTGACCGGTGCTGTGTTAACTCCACACGTGTCCCTCTTCGTTGTTTGGGTTTTTTCTGAGTTGTTCATTGCCATTAGGTGAAAAGCTTTCTCCACTGCAATTTGTTATGCATAATTTACATAGAAAGCTGTTAGGCCATATTAAAACATTTTTTTTATTTATAGGGGAAGAGTCAAAATAAAACCAGAACCATTAAATTCCTGCCCATCTCAAGGGGTCTGATTTCCAGTAGCTCCTTCTACTTACACATGGCTTTTTGATTTTCCCTCAGAGCAGACTCTTTCTTATGCTCAGGAAACCTCTATATCTTTATTCATAGCTGCCTACATAAATTCTTGGGTTGTTATTTATGCTTTTATGATAATGCCCCTTTCATCTTAAAATACTGCACTGAATTTGTCTTAATTTTATGTTAAAGGTTACACTGACAAAGGCTGATAAAACACATGGAGCATTATTTGTATTTACTTACAAAGCTTTAGTATCCAGGACAACACCATTATTTCTATAAAGTATTATCCCATAAAGTTCATTTTGAAAGTGAATGCCATATCTCATTTTGCTTTGACATGCAAATGCATTTAAGCCTATCTATCTAAGCCTTCACAGCACATCCATCACACCAGGAGTGTGCTCGTGCCAGTGAATCAAAAGCTACAGCAGCAGTTAACAAGCAGTGAGCTAATTAATGGCTCAAACAAAAAGTTTTAAGAGTGATTTTTTTTCAGACACTTCACTCAAAAGTGATTGAGAAGGAAATGCCTTTTTAAAATTTTTATGTAATGTCACTCTAAATGAACCATAAAGAAACAACATAGAAAATACATAGCTTGGAATTTATGAGAACATTTTACAACTATTAAAGACCACATTTAAAGGTCTATATTTTAAATGGAGCTGAGGGACCTTTGAAAGCAGATTTACCAGCAAGGTCATCTTTAAAAATGGAAAGGAAGAAAGCCAGTCCCAAATGTTACAATCAGGAACATAACAAAGCCCAGAATTGCTGGATAAGAGAGGAAGAATGAACACTAAAATGCTAAGATACCATTATATAGATCATATTTATTTGAATCCAAAAAGAAATCTTGACTGTCAGTCACCTCAGTGAAACATGGCATTGCAGCTTTTGGACCAGCCATCCTCACTGGCTACTTAAAACTGCTGCCACTCACCTGCTTAGCTGATGAAGTGTCACTGCACCTCAGAACATACAAATCTTGCCTCATGAGGAAACAGTTGTCAAAACATTATTTTTTTTTCTGATGACATATGGAAAGAAATTCTTCACACATATTGAAACCATTTTTCTTCTTTTGAAGCAGTTTCAGTCACATGACATATGGTATAGTATAAAATCCAGTTCAAAAATAAAAACCTAGAACAAAAAAAACTCTAATAAGTTTAAAATATGTTTACTTTTGGGAGCATCTTTTCTCCACCTTTACATCAACACATTCAACTTCTGTGAAAGGGGTATTGCTTTTACAAAGTAGAGTTGATGTTGATAAGAAAGCTGGATTTGGATTTTGACTCTCTGGCAACATTTCTTTAAAACCTCCTTTTCAAACTGACCTAATAATACAAACATGATCCATATTGTGTGAAAATAAAGGTCCTTTTTGCTTTAAGTGAGGCAATTAGTTTCCCACCCCCTCCAAAAAGACAACCCCCAAATCCCTTCTTGAAAGGGAGTACAAAAAAAAGTCTAACTATTAATAATTTTTGGCAGTAAATATAATGTCAAACTCCTTCAGTATCTGAAAAATGCAAATCAAAATAAATAACAAATAAACCCTGTTGCATTCTTGGGAAATTTTTTACTTTTTCAGTAGCCTGTGCCCCCTCCCAGCTATGGGGTTTGTCACAGTTACTGTGTGGCAGTAATTTCAGCAGTGTCAGATACACACCTGCCCTTCCCCGACACAAAAAAACCAGAGTGAGGTCTGTCAGGAGAGCCAGGGCTGTCTGGGGAGTCACATGTTGAAGCTGGACGTGTTGAAACGTGATGGGAGGGTAGTGGGAGAACACACCCTCTGCATTAAACAGTCCAGTGATCTGCATCTGCAGTAGGTGGGCAGAGGTGGGCAGGGTACCAGTTTGTGCCCAGTGATGATTTAGAGGCGTTTTGCACCACTGAGTCCGCATTTTAATAATTACTGCATAACTAGAAAGTCCTTTTGCTCTGTCTCTGGGTGAGGACTGGGAAGAGCCACGGAGCTCAGGCTGCAGGTTTATTTCTGACTCTGGCACTGCAAATTCACAGTTTTAAGAGCAGCTGCAGTGGGGAGCACGGTGAGTGGGCGACAGGGGGCATGTCCTGGGCTTTGCTCTGGCCACACTGCCCAGGGAGGAGAAGGACAGGGCAGGAGCTGTGCAGGATGTGAGCACCCTGCTGTCACTGTTGCCTTCAACGAGCTGGCAAAGGAATGAGAAAAACTTGCCAGAGATTCCTCTTGCTTCTTTTCTTGCACAGCACTGGGAAAGGACAGTTTTCTGGCTGCTAAGATAATTCTCTGCTTGAAATTTGAATACCCTTTGCCTTTGACAAAGACGTTATTATTAGTGAAGTTTTTACAAAATTATATTACTCTATTTCAGATGCACTGAAGAGTAGCACTTCACTCACAGCTGCTGTAGATGTGTCCAGAACAGAGCTGAATGGTAATTAGCAATGATAACTGTTTGCCACCTTTTCCTTAGACATCTTCTAGCCTTGTAAATCAGAAGTGTCTAATGCTAATAACTTATTTATTTTTGTATAACATTGAACTTGACAACCGTTTTTAGTTATCAGTTCTTAAAGAAAACATTGTAGAGCTGGAATCTTGTAAAATTGCAGCCTGGAGCAGACTTCTCCAAAGTTAATGAGCCATGAAAAATAAGATTGAGCTTGAGAAAGCTGTTAATACATTTTTGCAGCTGTAGCCTGTACTAGCAGGCTATGATCAGTTAAAATAGATACCTCAATTAATACTTTCTTGGAAATTGAGAAAATAACCTATATGGTTTTATTAAAAAAGAATAATCTGCACCATCACTGCCACAGGCAAGGCATCAGGTTTGGATTTACAAGGAATCAAACTAACACATATCCTACCCAAGCTGTTTACATACCATGTCTGAACATTAATGCTTTGAAAACAATTATGAAATACTCTTTCGTATGTTCTACGTGATACTTGGTGTTGTCTTCTCTTTTTTTCCCAGCCTGAAACAGTAGTAAACTGTATCAGAAAAAAAAAAAAAAGCAAAAAAAAGGCAAAAATGCAACGGTAAATTCAGATGTCTGGGTTTTGATTTCATGCTAGCACTGTATCTACATATTTATAGGTTTTCCTTTAGAAGAATAAATTGCATCTTTTCCTACTTTAAGGATGTCACACAAACGCAAAGAAAGCAACAGAGAACTCTAAAACCCATTCACTTTTTTGGTAGGGTGAACCAATGCAGTTCATCTGTCATAAAGTTTTACTTTTATGCTGCATTCACAAATATTTGACTTTCAGGATATCCCTTTTTTTTAAGATAGAGGTCTGGAAAAAGCAGGAAACAACAAATTGTCTCTACATTCACTGTGTTGGTCTCTTATTCCAAGTGTCATTTTTGCTCATGGTGCTTGGTAAGATCATATAAGAAATGACAAAGAAAGGTCACAGAACTGTCACTTCTATATTAAAATGAAATACCCTCTCATTTGCTGTCCTTCTTCACAATTTTCAGAATTTAATGTCAGTAAATGAGTGGCTCACAAGTGGCATTTATAAATTCAGTTCATTTTGTTCCATATAAAAAACGGAAATGGAACTTGGCACCTTCTGTGTGCTTTCTTGCTATCAGATATTAGAAAACTATCTGACTACATGTAGAAGTATTTATCAAACTAAACATGCTATCTATATGTAAACACCCTTACCTGTTGCAGAGATTACTTTTATATCCCCATTTTTCTCCAGTCTTGGTGGCATATTGTAGAACTCAAAGTGCTGATAAAAATGATTGGTTTCTGCTGACTACACAAAGGGAAATGACAAATTGATTGAAATCTACAGATTAAAATAAAAATAATTGCTAAACTTGCTACTGTCGCTTGTACACATTTGCTTGCCACACAATGTCCATACTAAATAAACAAATGTAATAGATAAATGACTCTCTAGTCCCAAAAAAATGCTTGCACCAGAAGAGTCTATAAACATTAGCACTCCTTCTTGGAGGGCAAATGTTTTTATGAGGTTTGGCATTACTTTTTAGATATCGTGCTGGCTGCTGCCTGCCAGCACCTGTGATACATCTCTAAAGGTGCACAGTGCTGTGCAGTGTGACAGTGGGTGCAGTTCTTTAATACGTGGACAAGGAGAGCTCACACTCAGTACTAGAATAGTTTTCTGACCTGAGACACAAAGCTTACTATTTGTTGATATTTAAGCACAAATGTTGTGTGAGCTTCTATCGCTTTCAGATGAATTCCTTCACCAAACTTCACGGCAGGATGGAAAGTACCTTTTGCTTTGGAAATGGTGAAGACTTTCACCTGTAACAACTGCACTGACTGAACCGTCTTAGCAGTATCTGTTCTCCAGTCTGCATTTGGGAAGGTAAAGTATCTTGTGATCTTAGAGATCCCAGCAGTATTTATCCCCCTAGTAAAATGTGGTTTTGCCTTTATCCCTTTCCAGTCCACCTGAGCGGAGCAGAGTCATAAGAAGCAAAGGATTTAGGAGAGATGCACCCTTCACCACCAACAGAAATTAATCCACAGTAATCCTCCAAGGTGCTTTGGCTCCAGGCTCCAGCTGTCACCAGCTTCCCAAGCAGTGCATGCCATCAGCCCATGTCTCAGTTATGGCAGCAGCTTGACTGGTGCTGCGATGTCTGACTCATTCTGCAGCAAAACCTCTTAATTACTGGTTTACTCTCCTGAGGTTTTTTTATCTTTTTGTACTAAACAAACATTGCAGTTGTTCCTTTCTTCTTAAATCTAATAGTGTGACATTACAGCTAAGTAGCTCATGGTCCCTGCTGCTGAATAATGATATTTTCTATTCCAACAAGAATACTTTGTAATATGTCATGCAGTCAGTGCAGCTGTGAGCTGTGGCATTCTGAATATTTTCTGTCTGAGCCCCTGGAAACCTCTTCTGTGTTTAAGATGTACAGAGGGGTTTTCTTCACAGGAGATACAGTGACAGATTCTGCTGGATCAGGTCTCTACTATACACCTGTTACTGCTCAGGTAATGCAGATGAACGAGAGATGGGAACTCTTCTTCTTGTCAGTAATTACAGATTTTTTTGAGAGGAGTCGAAGTTCTTTTATGGAGAAGTTGTACGGATTTTCAATACTAGACTTTCTGCAATATTTGGGCTTGTGGGTGCAGGCAATCTTTTTTCATACCAAGCATAAGGACAAATGGGAACAACACTTTGCTGTTCCTCCATCTGTAAAAGTGATTTTCCTGTTGCTGCTATTCACTGGCTATTGGGTTGGAAAAGTAAATTCTGGATTTTGGCAACTTAGATCCATTGAAAGCAGGAGAAAAATGTACAGTCAACTTAGCAGAGGCTGAAGAGTGTGAGAGGGTCTGGCTTTATAGCACAGTTTGGGTCATATTCTGTGTAGCATAAAGCATATGAAGAATATCTAAGGACAGTCAGGAACATATCAACATAAGCATCAGTAAAATCAGTTGTGGTCAAGACAGTGCCTATGCAAGAGACAGATCTGCCAGGATCATCTCCAGCCATTCCAGAGTTTCTCTGGGATGCAATAACTGACCTGTTTTATGACCTGTAGCTCAAAACTACCTTGGTCCTTGAGGGCTGAAAAACAGAAAATATCACAAATGTGGGTCATGAGAAGGCCACAAAATTACAAGCCAATAAATCTGATATTGATACCTCAAAAATCATTAGAAAGTGTAAGAAAAATTGAAATAGATAACCTGAATATAGATGAGTCTTTATTCTTTGGGGTTTTTAAGCAGACAAAAAGTCTGTGATAGAGATCCACTCAGTATAATATTGGCTTTCCAAAAGGCTCTAAAAATATCCCTCATCAAAAGAGAAGGATTAAAGAGCTGAAAACAGAGAGTAGGAGTAAAAGTTGAAGCTTCACTAAAGAAATACCTTTGGAGGGTATTTCTGCAAAAACCCTTTGAGAGGGTCAACTGGTCATTGAAATGGCAGATAAAATTCAACAAAATAAATGGGAAATTATATAGATGAAGGAAAGAGGAATCATAGTTTCACATATAAAATGATGGGTTCTAAATTACTGCAGACTGCGTCTTGCAGAGTAACACACAATCCATCAGCTCACAGAATAGAAAAGATAAATGTTAGGAACTATTAAGAATAGGGGGAAAAAGAAAACTCCCTCTGACTGAGGTAGTTTCTGATTTCATGTTTTGTCTGAGGCATCTGCTTTTGGTCATGGCTTGAGACAGCATAGGAGGAACTCTGGTCTTACCCTGTATAGCCATTTTAATGCTTTTAATGTGTGTGTGTATATATATATATCTATGTTTAATTTTTCTAATCCGGAATTGCAATGTTGTTTTTATTCCGTCTTGTATTGTCTGTATTTATATCTCTTTACATGCTCCTAATATGTTTCTCAAGACTATGACTCTGACTAGGAAGATGAAGGAACATTAGATCAACCATACTGAACTTCTCTCAATGTAATTTGACTGGCAGTTTGCCTTAAATACTGTTTTGCTCCCTGTGTATCCTTTTGATTTTACAGCAGAAATTTCCCTTAGGCAGCACTTATATTACAATGCTTTAGCTAAGACAGGTTAATTGCTAGTCTTTTTTAATTATTCTCCACTCAGCTTCAGAATAGCTGTCAAAATATACCTTCACAGTAATAAATTTCATAATAATTGGAATGAAGACTGGACCACTGAAATAGTAGTAAAAAAAACCCCAAAAACGTTATTTCTGGGAAAGTTAGTTTTTCTCATCAGCTACCTTGGAAGAAATTGGCCCAGCATAATGCATTGCATACACCTTTTGCAAATATGCTAGGAACAGCCTACTGAGAGCAACAGACAGTTAAAACAGTTAAAATAACTAGATGGGGAAAGATGCAAGCATATAAAAACATACAAAAAATAATGTATTTTTTTTAGGTGCAAAGCACACACAGAATTGAGCTCCTTCAAGTACTGTCCTTCTCCTGATGTTCCTGCACCAATCTCAGAATTAAGTTCTGACTTATCTGAAACTGGTCACAGGTATCTAACATGGAATACAATTCTGGTTTAAGTTTGTAAGACAAAATGTAATCAAAAAGCTGTTCAACGTGGCAAATCTTTTTCAATGCAGAGCTTGTATTTTTCAAGCCTACGTAGTTAAACAAAAAGACAGAGGCCAGCACCTCCTGCACATCTCAATTTGGAAATAGTATTTTTCTGAAAAAGTAAAAATTCCGTTTACTTTCATGGTTACTGTTCTAACATGTTTGTTAAATGGAATATAATGCAGGCAGAGTTTCCTAATATTTTTTCTTTAAGAGGATTTTAAGAGAAATTTTTGTTCTCATACAGCTCTCTCTGAACTCACTGTTATCAGGCTGGCCAGATTTTAAAGAGAGCTCAAACTCACCCATGGGGAGAGTGAGTTTGGCTTTAGGCTTCAGAAAGAGCAGGAAGTGTTTGCAAATGCTCGTCTTCGTCTGTGCCTTTCTTTATGAGGGCTGTAGGTGAGCAAACCCAGGTAACTGGGCTGGGAATCAACAAGATTACTTTTCAGCTTTGTCTTACTCTGAATCTTGAGCAGAGCAGCACAATCTTTTTTAACAAAGTAATGTGTTTGAGGCCCAGGGTTTAACATTCAGACAGAAATTGATGGTAGGATGAATCTGCTACATTCTCTGCTTCCCACCTTCTTCCCTGAGCACAATGGTGTTTGTTCTGGAATAGAGTAGAAAGTATTACTTTTCTGCAATTTTTTTTTTCAGCATTTTGTGGTTGTTCTCAGTCTGTGATTTGGGGGCCTTCTCCACAGAATTTAGCCATTCCAGTGACACTTTGTAATTTGCTTTGTTCAGGAGAGATTTTCAGCTGCACAAGTAGCAGAAGTCAAGAATACAGAAGACCAAAATAAATGTTCTTCCAAACAGTGAGGTATTTATATAGAAGGCTTACTGAGAAGTGATGTCACTATGGGAGGAATCAGAATATGCTGTAGAGGTCTATTGGCCACATACAGCTTTAGTGAATAATGCTTTGTGTTGCTTGGAATACCTATTCCAAAAACAAAACCACAACAAAACCCACATGAAAGCTAGAAACCTTCGTCCTGCAATTTTCTGGACCCCTAAAATGTCAGATCTAAAATAAATTTTGTAGTAGAAAACTCTCTGAACCTTCAGAAAAAAAAAAAAAAAGTGTTTTTTTAGTGCTTTTGTTGTCATATTTCAGTGTCTTACTACAAAAATGTCTGTCTTAGCAAATGCCTGGTTTTTTGTAATGGTGCTGCCCAAATGGCACAATATGGGGTGAGCATTTCACGTGCACTACCCATGGTGTGCACAGACAGAAAACAATAAGCTCAGCACAAGAAATGGCAACATAAGTAAGTGTAGCTCAAATTGACTAAATGCATGACTTTTGACTTTGTGCTAATAAGATAGCAAAAATTAAATGTTTGCACAGGGAACAACTATTTTTGGTGCTGTTCCATCCCTGATAGCAGCAATGCAATTCAACAGAGGGCACCATGTGGTCCAGTGATTCACTGCAATACTGGCAATAGTTGGAGGGTTGCTTTTTATTCCATGTGATAATAGGAATCTCTCACTCTGAAATTCCAGCTTTACTTCCGTGTCAGTAAATAGGATCCTCACACCTCTGATGTTTCTGCCATCTATTTACTGTGTCATATGCATCATTTATGGGCACCAGCATTCCAGGCCAGGAATGCCATGCAGGAGGCTGTGCATGACCTGCATCGTGTGCACAGGGGGGCTGGAATGGAGTGATGGGTTGTTCCTTCCTCAGGACTGCAGTCTGCAATATATATGTGGCATTTCTGGTCACTGCCAGCTTAACCAGAGCATTCTATTTTTATGAGCAATTGCTCAATAGGGGTTGAAGTGTGCAATGAAATATCAGTACCTGTGGGTAAAGCTGTTTTCCACCTAGCCTGTTTTTATGGCTACTCTCGATCACTTTTTCATCTGTTCCCGTAGTAACTGTCTAGTAACTGTCTAGTAACTATCTAGTGACTGTCTAGTAACTGCCTTCTACCCACTCGTTACTCACACCCACGGTGGAAAATGGAAACACACCCACATTGGTGACAGCACCATGAATATGCAGTAGAATGCAAATATCTCCACCTGTTACCTGGAACAAAATAAATTATTCCTATGTGTGCCAAGACATTCTCAGGCAGATCTCACTGTTACAGCAGAATAAATCCAGCAGCTCTGTTTCATAGTTGAAGAAACATCAAAGGAAAGTTCACCATAGTATTCTCACAGTATTTTGTGTGGAAGTCACGTCTTGACCAAAGCTACAGAAAGCAAAAAAAAGTCAACAGCAGCCCAAGGTTGAACTATCACTGAAAATAAGGGGTCAGTCCCTCTCTGGGCAGCACAGGAGAGGAAATCTAGATCCCTGTATGTCACCACTGTCGCCCACTTTGTGGTTGTATGAATTTTTCTGAACTCGAATGTGTGCTGGGATTTGCTTTCTTCTGTAAAATTTGTGCTAAAGGTTTTAACCCTTTTCTGATTGCATGAGGAGGCAGAAATAGCAGTGCAACTTTCCTGCACTGCAAAAACATGGAAACTTTAACCACGAGAAGTTGTGCTGCACTCAAGGACTTTGACTTCCCTGATGGAACAGTGTGTTGCCATCAGTGGAGAGCATCCTAAGTAATGCCAGAATTTTATGACCAGATATTGTCCTCAATTTTTTTCCTCCCTTTCAAAAATATGAAAATAAAAATGAAAATCCTTCCTATAATAAGAATAGTTGTGGTGCAATTCTTTTAATTTTTCATAGTTTCTCTTTTTTCCAAGAGAAAGCACAAATCAGGAATATATACAAACACAGGAAAGAAGAAGCTTTAAAAAAAAAAAAAAGGATTCTGTGTAAATAAAAACCCTCTTCAATTTTTGACAAACTTCTTTTCCCTAATACTCTTCATGTTTTTTACCTCCTGGAAAGTAGGTTCAAACATTTCTTTCACTCGCTCCTTTTCACTGATTTTGAATTTGAAAAAATAAGAATTAAATGGTATTCTTGTAAATAGAGGAGATTCTTATATCAGAAAATCCCTATATAACTGAAAACAGGCCCTGTGCTGGCTTATTTCATATCCTGCTGCACAACAGCCTTAAAGAAAAACTTTTCCTTGTCAGCATAATGGGAGAAGGAGAATTTCCATTATGGTCTCTCACAAGAGACAAACTAGTGACCAGTACTGCAGTAATTTGCAGGATGCAAATTATGTTAGTAAAATTTTGGCTCAAAGTTTTAGAAGAAACAATTTGCTGTAGCTGTTCTGCTATACAGTATTTTACAGCTGGAAATTTAATGGGAGACTGGGGTGTATTCAATTCTCTTTTCCACATGTGCAAGTTAACAACCACAGAAGCCAAAACTTTTTCTCCAAGAGTGGGTGCATCCCATACTAAGTGTGTCCTGTCCCACTGGCATCACTTGTGTGAAAGCACTCCTGGCTGAGTTCAACATTTTCCTCAGGAGGTCAGCATACTTTATGTCTGACTGTATCTCAGAAACCATTGACAAACAGCCAAAAAAAGATGGCAAGACCTGACTGGGAAAAGTGAGATATAAGAAAGGAAATGTGCTCTACAGTTTGAGTTCTATGATTCAAATGGGGGAAAAATCATAGATGTTCATACCAATGAGGTATGAACATAGTTCACATTTGAATAAAATTTTGATTGGAATCCCAAATCTGTTGAAGTCAGTGGAAGGACTCTTATTGTCTTCAAAGAATGTTGAACTGGGGCTGGTTCCTCAGCTGCCTTTGGGTTATGGAAAGCCCAGGAACCATCTGCTGAAATCATTGTTCCAGTAGAAAAGTCAAGAGTACACTTTAAACCATTTTCCATTTAATACAGAATTGTTTCATACAGAGTGGAACCTTTTCTTTTAAATAAGGTGTCAAATATGGCTTTCTATATGCATCACAGAAATAGCTGTGTGGAAATAGATGTCACATTTCAAGCTGGCACAGAATTGCCCTTCTTTTTCATCTTAGAAGGTATCACAGATTTTTGCCAAAATACTTACTCGTCTGATCTCACTTATGTGTTAAAAATCATCACCACATACACTGCATTTAAGTTATTTTGACATTTGGTCTTCTTTGTGAATGTATAAAGCACATTTAGCCTACTTTCAAAAATATATTGTGTGCAATACAGTTTGTTTCTTCAGCAAAAATAAAACAGTCTGTGATGTACCTTTATGTGTGTTCTGCTGCAAAGCTCACATAGTTTTATGACTTCAGCATCAACTGCTCCTGAAAGGAGGTCACTTGGAGTCTGTTCTCTGCCCTTAAAATAAAGACTCTTGTGGAAGTGTCAAGAAGTCTGTACCCAAATGCTAAACTGCATGCAGGTAGATCAGAACTGCCATGTCCAATATTGCTTTGGTTTATGTCAAAGTGAGGACCGTGGATCTATGAATATACTACTTTAGTATAATATTAATATCTTATAATGATAATATTACCATTTGGGGGCCTTATACTAACGTTTTGGGCCTTAATGCCAACATTTTATGGTCATAGCACAGCTGTGGTGACACATCCAATCCTCAGGTTCATTAAATAAGCTTCCAAGTATCATCAAAATGGACACAGATACTGTCAGAAAGTAAATATGGGAGGAAGGATTTAATTCTGGTTTTTAATCTAGAAAATAATTTTCAGCACTGATATTATTTAGTGGAGTCACTGGTTTTCAGTTTAACTATGCTGACTAAATAAGCACAGGTTTAAATATCAGCCAGTAGAGTGGAGCTGAAATAAAGCAGCCCAGATTTCCTATTGTATCAAAACAGACTTCAGACAAAAGAAACTTGCTGCTTTTTGCAAGGACCTAAATACATGATTTTGGATTTATTTTAAACCTTTGCTCTAGACATTATAAACCTCTGGCAATAAACACTTTGGAAGAAAGCTAACATGGTTTTTGCTCAGTAGTTAAATTCTTCATTAGTTTAGCACTTTCAATGTCTCTTTTACTGCATGGAAAGTTTTGAAATCCCAAACCAAACAACAACAATCTTTTTTAAAAATGCTATGATGTTTGGAATTACATCATGGGAAAATCAGACACTTGTAGATGAACCATAAATTTTTTCACGTTTACATCCTTTTGTAAATCAGATCCTTCTTTTAGGAGACAGAACACAAACTGAGCTGTAACATGGCTTTAATAAATTTCTTCCTGAAACCTGAACAAGCCAGTGATTTTTTTACTGAATATCAAGCTTTAAATCTGCTTACTTCTATTTCAGTGCAATGCCAAATGGTGCCATGGTTATTCGGTGCCAGTATGATCAGGATAGCCACAAACACGCTTTTCTCTTGCTTTTTCCCACCATGTCTCATCTGCCTCAGGCCTGCACTGACTCCCTTCTGGTGTGAGAGACACACTCCTTCTCATGAATCATGAATTCTGTGTTTTCAAAGGAAAAATGGCACTGTTTGGAATCAGCTTCCAGTACTTGAGCAAATGCTGTAGGCTTTTCAGGCAGTAATGTTTGCTGCACAGACAGAAAAAGGATAGTTTAATAAAACAGGTGACACAGTCGCTCTGAAAAATGAAGCAGTTCGAAATAAGGATTTGTGTTAAGCTGCTGGAAAAATTGCTCCTGGGATTTTCCACTGGGATTATTGCAGACAAGATGAACCTAAATGACTATCAAATCCTTGTTTCTTACCTTTTGTTTTCTTTTTCATCCTGACTTCTACTTTTTCATTTTCCAGGTTTGGTGTTCCATCTTCTTTAGTGGTTCCTCCGTATCTTTAAAATTCTTTCCTTCTGTTAAGCAAAGCTATAGCCTTTTAATTACTGATTTTTTAACATTTTTCAAATCTCTTTCAGTGGTTGAAAACAATAAAATGCTATAGTTACTAGTAGTTCTCCACTATTTAATAAAAACAAAGTCCACCTCAGTTGTCACTCTCAGCATTCTCCTTAGTTCTTGCATTATTTTCCAGAACAAGACATGCCCCCTGAGTAATTTCTTCAGGAGAAAAGAAGCAATCACTAAGCAGATACTACAGTGCTTGGGAGACTATGGTTATTTATTTGATTAGCTACCGTGGGCATGTCAATAGTTGTTTCTTCTTGTGGCATCCTACAGTTAGACTTCAGAGAGATTTAACTGTTTAAGCTGGTTTAATTAAAACAATATCCCTGGCCTGGGTCCAGTTAGTCTGGAAATCTTCTTCCCAAGCTTCATGGGAGATTACTGCCTTTTCTTCCTAATATCTAATCTAAATCTACCCTCCAGTTTAAAGCCATGTTGAACTTAATCGAGTTTGCACAGGCCCCTCTCAAGTCTGTTAAAGTCCCTCTGAATGGAACTAGATCTCTTGTCAACCTACTTCATTTACAGTTCAGAGTACCCCTGAGTTTATGCAGTTCCTAAAACATGAAAAGAACTAATTTATGTAGCTCAGCTCTGGTCTGAACTGTTTCAGATCTGGACAGAGTGGTGAGACAAACACACCTCACAGGATACTAAGAACACATTTTTAGCTATTTCAGGGACATTACACCTCAAGCAAATTCAGTTTGCATGTTTAAATAGTTCATAAAACATAGTAAGAAAGTCCAAGTCTCTTTACAGTGTTTTAATGGATACATAATTTACTGATGAACAGCGTTATAATGACTAACTAGGAGAAACAGAAGAACCAGTCAAGTTTTCTAAGACAGAAAAGTGCTTTCTTAAAGAAAGAGAAACCAAGGTGGAAAAGGAGATAAGAGCTGTGACAAAGAAGAATTACAGACCTTTGGCAGAAAGGTGTTTTTCTTTTAATCTACTTTGTAGCAATCTTAACATCAAGCAAGTTCCTTTGGGCTCACTGTGAAATGTTTGCAGTTCTGGCTAGCTAAGTCTAGAAGGTGCTATTACACTTATCTGATTGGCAACGTTACTATTGCAGGGAGTAAATCAAAACAAAACCAAAGGAAAGGTAAGGAATGCAGATATTCTGCTGCTTTTTGCAATGTTCCTGCGTAGAAAGGATTTCTTTTAGTGCAATAATAAATCAAAATATGACAAAATGATAATAATACTGTGCTATATATCAAACCATTAAAATTAAAAATATCCCAACATTTTCCAATCAGCTAATGGGCTATTTATTGCTTCTGCAATTATTTTATACTTCCAGGTACTCAAAATGTCTATTAGAACATAGTTATAAAACCATCATCGAACTACAGCAAGATAGGTTGCCTAGAGAATATCATTCCAAAAGACTCAACTTACTTTCTCTTTGTTCTCCAGAACATGCAGGTTGAATATTTACTTTTTGCTTCAAAGCTAATTATTTTATCCATACAGTTTTCTCTCTTGAGCAGAGTTTCCTCCTAGAGCATCGCACTGTTTATTTGGCCAAAGCTCACCAAGCCTGCACATGTGAACTGTTTCCTCAGGCCTCTGAGTCTGGGCCAGGCAGGGATTCACAGGAGGACTATCAGCACTGCAGCTCCCTGCTTGCATCCCAGTGTCTCACACACACACATACTCTTTGTCAAGCAGAAAAGCAAGCATCCAGGAGGGTGCCAGTGCCAGGCTCCCCTGGGTTTCTGGCATCTCCCTCTCTCTGTCGTGAACTACTCATGGTCTGCCTGAACCGTGCACCACCTTCACAGGGCAGGCTTGTGCCCCTTTCACACTGAATAAGTTCTTTTCATTGTATCTTACAGCTCTTGGCAATTCCTTCTCCAGTAAGATGTAATATTTATGCTGGGGAAACCTTCCAAAGAGATGGTTGTATTTGCTGCTCAGTGACAGGAATGTCCTTCAGAGGGCTCTGCTATCCTTACTTTAATCATTCCATCTGCTCTTTATGCTACATACCACTGTTCTTTTATCGTTTCATCTTTTTAAGCCTATAGTTTCTTCTACTGATTTGCTGACTTAACAACCACTATGATCCACACTTTCTTCTTATGGATCTGATTTTCCACGATGGATCAGAAACTGCTGCAGGTACTGGACCTATGAGCCTGTGCAGAAACCACCCGACTGCAGTTTATGCTGTTTCTGCACTCCATCTTTGCCTCAGGCATCAGTGTCATACTGTCACCTGAACAGACCTACTTCCTCGCTTCACAACTGAATTTTTATCCTGGTTGATTTACAAACTGCTCCCAGACCAGTTCTTCTGAAAGATAGATTACCTTGGTACTTGAATCATTAAACTCATGATTAAGCCAATCTATCTTTAAGTCCCTAGACCTGATCAGGTTTAAACCCATTGCCTCAAGCATACCCAAATAAAGCTTTTGTACCAATTTTTCCCAATGCAGATAGCCTGGATCACACTGGACAGGACTATCTGACTCAAACAGGCTGCCAGCACAGTCCAGCAGGACTTCACAGCTCCAGCACACAGCAAATATTTTCCAGGCTGCTTTGAAGTTCAAAAATTGTATATACAGTGATCATCACCTCTGTCCCTGGACCTCTAAAGGATGAGCAGACTCTCTGAAGTCTCTGAGGTGTCATAACTGAGCTCCTGACCAGCTAAAACCTGTCCTAAGAGATCCACCTCTCTCCACTTTCTGAAATGCTGAACAGGCATTAGTGAAGCGTAACTGTTCCGTGAGAAGTCCCCGTGTTCTGTGTAATTAGTGAATGCATGAGCAGGCAATGGGCTAGTTAGGATTTCTTCTTGATTCCTGTATTGTCATACACGATTAACCTTTCATAACTTTCAGAGCACCGACCCTACGTGATGATGCAGAAACAGAAAAGGGCTATGAGGGGAAAAAGTTATTTGTGTAACAGCTGATGTACTCACTTCTGAGTCCACTGCACTCAGTGGTGTAGGAAAAATACACTTTGAAATACAGGTCAGCAGATTGCAGGCAACAGCTAAATAAGAAGGAAAAGAACTTGGCAGAGCAGACTTAGAATAACAAAAACTGAATATGAATCCCAAAGTAAAACTGTAGAATACTCATGTATAAGTGAAAAAGGTGACAGTGAAAAGGATGGTCTTGGATGCTCTTTACTAATGTGATATTAAGTAAAAGGGCAGGAGAGTTCTTATGACTTCAGCAGAAACACGACCATATTTCTGTATCACATATTTCACAAAACTAAAAGTACAAAAAGCTCTCTGTGATGCCAATAAAGATAATACCCATCAGTTTTCAGTTTGCTGAACTTAGATTCAGCTCCGTTTAAATTGCTTACTCAGACCCTCAGAAAGTGAATGTCAGCGCTGGGACTGAAGTCCAGTTAAGGAATTAAGACTGGAGTAATACTGAGGCCTCAGACAAGACAAATGTCCCATTGCCTCAGGTACAGGATAAGAAATAACATGGTGTTGGGACGTGGGCTATGGCATCAGAGGGGAAAAGTGTTTCTAAGGGCACAAAAACAATTCACAGATCTCTTTCTCTGTCTTAATAAGAATTTTTCCTTCTGTACCCTGCCTTGTTATGTGCTTTGTGCAGATGGCTTGAGCTAGATCCCAGTTGTCAACTTTTCTACTGGCCTGTTCTTTTTAAAAATAATAATTATTCTTATGCCCAGTGTTTATCACATGGGGAATTATAATTTTTTTGCAGCAAAATGACTAAATTTTTAGAAAATTTTATCAATGAGTACACAAACAAAATTGACATAGCTACAGCTTATATAACCCATCTTGTACCTCTCCATTTCTATTATAAATGTGATCTCAACAATTCTTTTCATCTTTCACAAAATACTTTAGAAAACACTTGCAAAAATAATAATCAGAGGTTTACCTCCTTACAGATCTGACAGGACTGTTTACTTGAGCTTTACATTTGTATTCTGAGAGCTCTATTGTTTAAAATCTGTTTCTCTATTCTGATGAGTAAAAGTTCTAAATGCCCTTGACCATCAACAAGATAAAAAAAATTAAGGTTGCTCATACTTTTTTCCATTTATAATTAATATCAATGAAATGGTATCCACCAATTACATATAAAAAGCTTTTACTTCCTAAGTGCCTTTTCTAGAGCCACCTGCTCCAGATAACATCCTGTTAATTTGCATTTTCAAAATGAAGAATATATTCAACTGCTTCTGCATAGTAAGTGCAGATTTTTGACAAATATATGCAGAATGATAGCTCTGCTGCACTTACAGGTCTTATTTAAATTAGATCTCAGCAAAAGGTTGGAATATAATCAGGTTTCAATGGACAAAGACCTAATTAATAAAGTGAAGTTTGCCAAAATACAAGTTCAGGTTGAATTTTCAAATTCAATTTAAAACATGTATTCCAAAGGAATGATTAATCCAGTAACTGGGGAGAAAAAAAAAAAAGGCAGGAAAAAGAAATCAAGCAGAACTGTTTTACAGTAGGATGGTAAAAAGTTTAAAGAATTTTAAGGCCAAAATTTAAATGTATGCCTACATTTTTAATAAAGATGATAAAGTAGACTATGGAGATAAAACTGTGGTTAACTAATGAACTGTGACTATAGAAATTAAAATTACAGTATTCAAAATTCATCCAAAGCTGAAATTTATGTGTTCATGCAAGAAATACCCACCCAGACTACTAAAAGAACTGGCATGGGGTCAGACTTGAGATGCCTCATGCCAGAGGAAAAGGAAAAGTAAAACTTCCATTGACAAAAAAAGGGAAAATTGAAATCCGAAGCACTGACTGTCATCACCACCAAGACAGAACAAATTAAACCAGAGAATATATGAATACCATAAAATAATGGAAAATATTGATAAAGAAAACAATGAGCAAAATGCAGCACTTGATTAAGAGTGAACAGATGTATCAAAGTCCTTGAACTGATTCTTGAATGAACACTGGATGGTTTTTTGTTGCCATGCTTTGTTTTTTGGAGATGTGGAGAAGTCTGTACCCTGCAGGAGTCATTTGGGCTGCTGAGAACCCTGGGGAAGGAAGGAGCATCCCAGCCAAGCAGCTGAGGCACTTGGGTCAGAGTTTGCATATCCTGCCATCTCCTGCTTCCGCCCTCAGCAGATTTGCAGATCTCTGACGACTGCACCTTCATTACAATTAGGAGACAGAAGGTAAAATGGGACCACTAAGTCACTACAATCTTAAGAGGACAATTATACCATTTAGCTATCAATGAATGTATCAACTCCATATATTTATAGATAAAACTGGGTGTGCCAGTTTGTGCATATGTGAGTAATTTTAGCTTTTTGGACTTTTTATTTCATGCAATATGTGGGAGACACAGTATTTTTAAAACCCACAAAACATAAGCTTCATTTCCTCCTACTTATAAAAAGATCTCAGTTTATACACTGACATGGAAATACAGTATTCAGCTTCCTGCTAAACTCTTAGCATGTTTCTGCCAGCTTCTCAAAATGTTTTCCTTTACCCTTGTTGATTGGGAAAAAACTCCAAATCTTGTGGAGCATATATACTGGAAAAGAACAGAAGTTATAAGTGGCTACAATTAATTTTTCACACTGTGAGCTGATATTCACGAACCTTTTTCCCAGAGGTGTGAAAGATGAGAAATCAGACCACAGGAAGGAAGAGTCTGGGCCTCCCCAACAGAAGCCATTTCTTCTGCCACCATGTCTGCCAACACATCTGCCACCATCAATTAAATAATTTTCCATGGACCACAAGCCCATCATTCCTGACAAACCTCTGCCCTTGTAAACTGTAACTGCATTTCCTAACTAAAGACTCAGCAGAAAAATCACTCACTGCTCCCTCAGCACTGGTGTAAGAACTAAGAGTATGCATTTATGTCCTTCAATACAGTCCATGTATGATAGAATCTGTGATGAAGAGCAGAGTCTTTCTGACTGGAATTCACTGACAGTGTAGCTGTGCTTGGGTCACATTTCTATGCAATATTTTTCCTCTAATCAAAGAAATTATTACACTTGCACTGAAACCAATACATTTCTTCAAAGCTGTGTCCTTAATGGAGTCACCATCCCACAGAAAGGATCTGCTCTGATCTAGTACAAATGAAACCTAAATAATGAAATACTCATGGCCACAGGACAATGATAATAACTCCAGCTCATGCTATTTCCACTGCCTGCCCCTACAATAATAATTTCTTCCAACTGGAGAAATAAAGGCAAAAAACCCCTAAGTTCTGCTGCCCAGACAGAGTAGGGGAAAAAAATTAGGATCAATAAAAATCTTTGAAGCTAAGTTTGGAATAATCTCCATCTTCTTCACCCCTGAAATAGCAACTTCACTTTTAGTAGTTGCTTCTTCCTCTTTTTGTTTACCAGATGTAGACAGTGAGTTATAGCAAAATAAAACCAGAACTGTCTTTCCCCTTCCAGCCCTTATTCCTGCATGCTTCTTCATATGGTTTTATTTTTAAACATTTTCCCATAAAGATGTAACTTACTTTAGGGCTTACTTCAAGGAAGCTTCCAACAAGTTCCCATATGTGACTGCTTAACCCAGAACAGCTGAGCTCTGTAAATCAGCACCAGACCCAGCAGCACTATCTGACTGCACCAGGCTGATGGGTTCTGCCTATTTGTAGTGCAGTCAATTCACTAATGAGGAGCTGGCAAGAGGCACAATGCCCCCTGGACCTCATTAACGAGCTTATTTTGGCCTGCTGAAACCTTACCTCAGGACTTGAGCACAGAGGCTGGAACAGAAGTGCTACTGCAAAAACACAGTCCTGTCTCCCCGTGGAAGTGGGGTCTTCATGAAGAGTTTTAAGTCGAGTATCCTCCCTGTCACTGTCTCTCTGGGTGTGATGTATGCTGTGACACTTTAATGGAAGTGGGCTTACCTCAGAAACTTGTTGATGTTCACCCTGAGAAGGGCTCAGCCCCAGCATGGGGACCTCTCTGCAGTTGCTCCCCCACACATGAACTTCTCTCGCGCTGACAATCTTCAAGCACATGCTGGCCCTGAAGAGCTGGCCAGTTTTAAGCTTAACAAATTGCACAGGCATCTTCCCAAAGTAAGGGAAGTTGCCTGAGCGGCAGCAGAGCCAGCCCACGCCAGGCGCTGCTCCCAGCAAGGCAGACTTGGGCTACAGAACAGGGAGAAGCACGTGAACTGCTCTAGTCAAAACTCATTACTCACTTCTGTCAGGTGTAGGGGACTCTGAAAGTGAACTGCAGTCATTAGTGCTTCCTAACCTGCTCTCATTCTCCTCAGCTGTCGTGTCCAGGTTTGCTGCTTCTAGCTCAGACCTGCTGGCAAAAGAGATGCTTATGAAGTGAAGCTCAAGTGCCAAGTCCAGTGGTCCCTTGAGGCTGCAGATTATTTTGCTTGGAGGCTCATCTCCACTCTGACTAAACAGAAGAACAAAAACACGAAAAATCTGATCAGTCTTCCCTCAGCCCACAAGTATGCAGCTTCTACCACCAGAGAAACTAGAACCTGAGGCTCTGGTTGTGCAAAATCCTCAGATTGCTTTAGAAGAGAAAGAACTACCTGAGGAGCACTTGAGCTGTGACGGCAGTTCTTTGAGACAAGAACAACTGTGCACCTCATCCCGTGCCAGAGCTTGATGATGCACAGTGCCTGCCAACTCTGCCCTGCTAATGGCATGAGCAGGAGTCCTGTGCAAGCACAGGGGGAGCATTAGGTTGGTTGGGGGAGCCCCTGCTGAGTTTTGGATCTCCCTGTGTCGGGCAGCCTCTGGGGCTAGTACAGGACTGTCAGCAGAATGGCCTTCTCCAGTCAGATATTTGCTTTTAAGTCAGTGGGTGTTGAACTGCACCCAAAGCTGCAGAAGTATTTGGGGAAAAGACTTAGGATCATAACTGCAGATTTTCATTAGAAAAGATTAAAAGCTACTTTAAGTTAGCCTAACTAGGGGCTTTACTTACTAACACAGCATTACACATTTCCAAGTCCCTCTAAGTGCAGCGGGAGGTGCAGTGTCAGCACGATTGCAGTTGGTGTCTGGAGACCACCCATGTCTCTGCCAGGTTGTTAGCCAGGCTGTGCAGGTGGTGCTTGAAAATGTCCTGCTGCTTGGCTATCCCTGCAGAGGCAGGATTTATATAAAGAGATATGTGAGATGTGCTTTTCTAAATTAGTAATGACTTTATTAATCTGGACAGGAATATCCTGGCCATGAACATCTAATAAGAAATGAGAGAGCTATTTTTGCTCTTCTGTGTCGGTGCAGAAATATGTTTGACAATGCTGGTAGCAGCCAACTTTCTGAGACATCCATCAGAGATACTGAAGCTCAGAGTTACAGCGGGGCATTTGTTCCTGACAGCACCCCCAGCCATCCCAGCCCTTCAGGGAGGTTGCATCTCCCACTGGCTCAGTGGGGTGCAGAGCTGGCTTGCTGTTCTCGTGGCTCTGGCTGTGCTGTCACTTCTGTCTGAGCCTTTATTCACTTGATTGAAACACAGTGTACTGAAAAGCAGGGACAAATCTCAAACTTTGTGGTGTGCCTTATTTGACAAAGTTCACACCTCTGCTACAGCCCTGGTTTATCATAATAAAGTAGCTGGTTTAGTGTACACAGAGCTGTTTCTTTTTCGGTCTCCTGTTCTGATGCATTGTGGTTTCACGATGTGTCCCCTGGTAACTGCTCTCACCACGTTTTCAGCAGACACATCTCGTGGCAGATTGCCATTTGGAAGGTGAGCAGTTTTTCCTGGTTTGAGATTTGCCATTCAGCATCTCTATGGAGAAAACTCACATTAACAAAGAGAAAGCTGAGCACACACAGCTCCTCCAGCACATCCAACTCATTCAGTTTATTACTGGACACAAGCTGTGAGTGACTTGTGTCCACTAGTTTTGATGTTTATTTGATGAGAGACTACTTGTTAACAAAGCTGCAAGGAGGTTTAGGGAACAATTCAAGGTAGCACTCGAAAGCCACCTTTCAGTTTTCTCTTATCTGAATAGCACACTTTTGTCTGAGTGACCCACATTTCATGCCTGTTACCTTCATAAGACAAAAGCAAAAGTAGAAAATTCCACCAACTTCACTCCTAGCATAGGGCAGCTCTCAAAGGTCTGGTGAGGAGCCACTGCATCCTGATCCTTTCTGAAATTTACCCATCAAAAATTGAGTGAGGTACACAGATAAGTTCTTTTGTTTTGGGATATTCTGCCTAGTTACTGATACAGGAAAAAAAAAATACATCCTGAAGAAATAAGTAGCAAAGGCAATAAAGAAAGACATTGAGTACATATATAATCATATTCGTCTCAGCTTTTTAAATTTCCACTAAAATTAAAATGTGTTTCCCATGCTTACCTACGGAACTTTACCCTTACAAGATTTCTTCTAAGATGGACAAAATTAGTATAAGACATTTACCTGTCTTGAGTGGTGTGCATCTGAGGGTCAGCTACACCATGGTGGCTGACATTGTGTTAGTAATGAGATGCAAAAATGCAGCTGTAGGACTGAAGCCTGCAGAAGCACTCACAGCACTGGACACCGGGAATTGTGCGAGATTCTGCAGGTTTGCTCTTGCCATGAGATCCTGAACCCCCAGAAAACCTTCCAGCCTGGTTGTAAGTGGAGGCCAGGCAGGCCTTCTGACAGGCTCTGTGGAAAACAGCATGGTAGCAGTAATTTAAATAATTGCTTTACATCAGTGTGCATGAGAAATATCTTTTCAGGTGAGTTCTACTGATAGTGGCTTCAGACTGAGCTGTTAAACAGATTAGTTCTAGAGGGGACCTAGCACTGCCAGTGCAAACTGTTTACATCCAGCTACAGTCACTAGGTCCCAGTGGAAATGTTTACACAGAACTACATCCCTCAAGCTGGGGAAAAAAATAAGGAAAAATTTGCACTTTTACTACTCAAGTGCTGAATTATTTATCTTCCACTTTCTATTTCCAGTATGAATTAAGCTGTGCAACAGATCCCCAGAATCACTGATCTGTTTAAATAATGTGACACACACCGGGCCACAGGGACCATCTGACACTGATTTCTTTAGTTTCCATTTGTGGAGCAGGAAGATTATGTACTGCACAGTTTGAACAGACCTACGCATGTGATTCCACCAAAGATCCCCATTTGTGGTGGTAAGTTCCACACACCACTCGATGGTATGTGTTTCATAAATGGAAACGTTTCTGGCTCTCAGAGGGCAAAGGAGATGACATTTCCGTAAGAGGACTTGCTACATATACATTTGTGGTTCTGTCACTGGCACAGCACTGGTAAATGCCAAACTCAGAGGGTTCAGGATCATATATGTGTTAACCACAAACTTGTTTCTCCTTTGAAGGAATTGAAAAGGAGCTTGATGGAAACTATTTTTCTGCCAATTTGTGATATGATTTAGAGGTTAGAAAGGCTAAATTCATAGGTCCCATTTACTCTCAGGCAGCAAGATTGCTTCCATAAGAAAAGAGGCACTATTTTCTGGTCTAAATATACACTGAATAAAAAGACTTCTTGCACTCAGAGTTCAAAATTGCACAAACAGTAATTGAGTAGCTGAGCAAACATTCAGGCCCCGAGTCAGGAACACCGCAGGAGAAGAGCATGTCTCTCCTCCCGGAGTGAAGGATGCTCTGTAGCACAGGACTCCTGCCTCTGCCTCGAGGAGGCATCTCCCTAAGATTGCCCCGCAGCCACACAGGGACACAGAGACCACCCAGGTCCAACAGACTCACCAGAGTAAAGGCTGTACCAGCATCGCCTCCTTCTTGGTCCTCAGGTTCAGGGACTTGAGTCTCTGGGTTTGACCTTGTTGTCAAGCCCTGAAGCAGCAAAACCAAGGCTCTACAAGCAAAGACTGAGCGAGAAAAGGATAGAGGAAAGTTAATTGCTCAGAAGAAGACCCGTGAAGGCACTCTAATGGCTCCCTAACAGAGAGAGAAGGAACCTAAGGCCGGGTGCCAGGTGGTTACACCATCTTCAGCAGCTCACCCAGTCCTCTTGCCATGCAACAGTGACACTGAATATGAGGGAAAAAGTATGTGAAACAGTAAGGGTTTGGGTTTTTTTTCATTTTTCTTAGATAGTGCTCTTTACGTGCCAGGGAACTTTTTGTGTATAAGGCCTTACTGCCAGAAGTGTTGATATTCCATACAAGTATTTTCTCATATACCATTATGAATAAAGGATAACGTTTCTCCTACAGACAGTTTATTTTGTTCCCTGAGTATTTTAGACTATTGGCAGTCTGTCTATTTATCAGAAAATTAATTTGATCAATCCCATAGCAGGCAGATCCACAGCCCTTCTCCAGACAGTATTGAAAATGCTTATATTTAAATGCTTAGCATCAAGGAGGTTATAAATCCACACGACGGAATCAAGCTGAAGTTTCAAGGAACAACTATACTCAAAAATAACTAGTTCTGTTCCTACAGCCTTGAGATAATTTCTAAGATAGCTGGTCCCTCTAGAATCTGACTTATGTGCTATTATACCATATTAACTCAAACAGTACTGTAAATCTGTAATCTATGCAACCCCATAGATTTCTAAATTTTCTAATGTTAAGAGGTAACCACATAGATTGACAGAGCAAATTAAAAATTATTTGAGAGAAAATGAAAATCTCTGGGCCCTGGAGTCATATAAAAAATCGAACTCCCCTATATTTAGACATCCCAGGAGAGTTTTCAGTTCATAAGCTTCATGCAGTTGGGAAGTCCTTGGTACTGTGAGAAGACCAGTAAATGTGATTGTGTTGAAGATCACATGTTCTGGTAATATAACTTTCCCATTAATGTCCTCAGGAACATTCCTTTGTCTCAGAGATTGATGTATGCATGTCCTTCTGCTTGGCGAGGCAGAAGACGTAGGAAAGAACAGCTCAAGTTTGGACAGAGCTGGTAGTAACTTGCCTGCCTGCATTTCATGGGGAGTAGCAGGCTCTCTGCATGCCTATGATAGAGGTGCTAACTCACATGTGGAAGTGTTAATTAATAACAATTCATAAGTCGCTTCTTTACAGATGAAACTCCTTCCCTGTGGAGAAGAACAGAGAGCCACTGTAGATAAAACAAACAGGCATGTCCATTCCCTGAGATTCTCTGCCTAGAAAAAAATATTCTAGCATCCAAATAGTTCATATAACTTCTTGCAGAATAGAAGCCCAGACACATCCTCTGCTGCAGAACAGGCATGTCAATTTACCTAATAAGGATTTACAGGTTTGTAGGAAAAGCTTGTAAATTGGTAACAAAGTGGAAAAGGAATGCCATAGAGCCATCTCATTTGTTTCTGTGAAAAAATATGCGACACAATGTACAGTTCCTGCCCTCCCTGCCTAAGCACCCTCTCTGAGAGAAGTGCTTGCAGGATAGCAGAGTGAAGGTCATGAAGATCAAGATGTTCCTTAAGGACTCCCAAGGCTCTGGGGTCAGTAGGAATTTGTCTTTAGATCTGTCTCCTCAAATGGCTTATCTCAGTCAAAAATTAAACCCAGGGAGGATGCTAAGAGGCTGGTTCAGAATGTAATAAAAACCATCTAAGAGGGGTATATTCCCTGGTTTCTTCTCCTGAGTGAGAGGGTGCTAAATCAGCTAAAAGAGCAAGCAGAGACCTGGCTTTGTTGAATTATATGTCAGAGAAAGAGAAAATCCTTTGTGTAAGCCATTTTCCTACATGGTGAGTCAGGGAATTTACATCCCATTTTGTACTCAGCAAGAAGTGTAAAAATGCAGCTCCTTCAGGTAGGTGTGAATAGACACCCAGGATCAATATACCATGACAAAGCCTTTGTTTTCCAGTATCCTGTGGGCTAGACTTTCACAGAGACACTGAGCAGGAAACATCAACTAAAAAAGAAAATTGATAGGGTATGAATTAACATTTCCTTATGTCAGATCTTTGAAGGTTGGATGACGTACAAATAATATGCATGTCCAATTGCCTGTATGCCACTATGTTTGTTGCACATTAGGACAAGCATGATCAGGTGTGTGGTCTGGAGCAAGACTATAGTCAAGTTATACAGTCATTTGGAGAGAGATATTAGTTGTACTCTTTTGTGACAGCTGAGGTCCCTGCATGTAGAAAGCTGCTTCTCTGAATTTTACCTGTGAGGAAGGGACTAAGCATCCCTCTCCATGTGGGAGCAACTGGAAGAATGCTTGGATGAGCCCTGAAGTCCATATGCAACTGTGCCTCTTATGTCTCTATTTACCAGAAATACCGAGTTTTTGCACTCAGGTTTGACTTATGCAACTCCTTCTGAGCAAATGGAGCTGCTGCTTCTTTATCCATCTGTCATGGTGTGAGCTAGCTCTGCTGCCACAGATCCTTGTACTGAGTTTAGCCCTAAAGCTATTAGAGTTTCACAGGTACTAAATTCTCCAACATAATTTTCAGAAATATAAGATAAGGCAGTAAAATTGTTAAATTAGAACTCAGCTGATATATTGTCAGCTCGAGGCCTTTCTAAGAAAACACACGGCAGAAAAGCGAAACAAAACTAAACAGTAACATAAATTCCAAGTTCACAAAATGCTCAGTGCAATTTTCAGCATTGATAGTAGATACAGTTCTGTCTTATATTGACAGGACGTATTTAAACATGCTTACCTGTACATGCACGATCCACCCTGCCAGACAAAACTATGTGCTCCATAAAGACAGATGGGAAAGAGCTGTTTTTTCTGTACTTGATTGCTGTGTTGTGTCAGACTAAGACTGGTCATAGTCATGAAGTTGGTTCATGCAACTATATATTTACCTAGAAGCTCTCAAGGCAGTCATGGAAACAACAGTTGTTTTCTTACCCAAGAAATCAAACGCAGAGGGTTTGAAAGTATGTGGGCTCTTCTGGAAGATGCCCTTGGAAGCAAAGGTTGCCTAATGTTGCCTTCCCTTCAGTCACACAGGCAGATGGGTGGAGTGTAGCAGGCATTGGACAGACAGCAAAGCACTGGGATCTGGGAGCCAGACCAACATAACGAAGCAAATGTTGGAGGGAAAACCTGTGAATCATTCCAGAAATAAAGTGGTAGTGATTTAAGCTTTGGAGAAATATTACTCTGCAGTAAAAATACCTGAATCTTCATCAAGAAATAAATCTAAAACAGGACTATTTTTTCAAAGGACTTCAGAATTAAATGCCTCTGTCATTCAGTAACTCTGGAGTTTGCAAGAGAAGTATAGACCATCTGTTCAAGAGACCAGCAACAAAATCTGTGCAGATAATCAGCGTGATAGCAGTAGGAAATGATTTCACAGGGACCTATCACATCTGGGTTTAAAACTAGTAGACTTTTTTGTTTTAATACATTCTCTGCATGTCTCACAAAACCTCTTTGCTGATAGGATTTGTGCTTTAGTAGGCAGCTTTTAATTTTCATCAGTCTCTGAACAGGAACACATGTGAGTACATAAACACATACCCAGTCCAGTGCCTGGGTATTCCTGCAGCCTATTACTACTTCAGGGAATAGCAGTCAGGTTTATCTCAGCAATGGATAACATCACTATCATTATAAAAGGCTAATATAAAAATCTCTTCACATAGACAGTTTTGATTATTTAAAGAGAAGCAAAAAAAAAAAGCAGTGCCCCATTGATTGAACTCCCTATCTAATTTTCATTTTTACTAGCCTACATGAATTACTGTCTGAGTATATTTTTTACTCTTTTCAAACATTTTGTTAAATTCTGAATATTGAAATCTGGAGTGCTTTACTGAGTGCATTTTCAATGAATTTATTTTCACCAAGTATTGAGAAAATGCGTGTTAAAAAGTGCTACAGTTTTCAGAAATCTATTTACTGCTTCTTCCAGTGGGGGAAATATCTGATACAAAACATCTAAATGAACATGACTTAAAGCATTTGGGAGAAAAAAAAAAAAGTATTATCCGGTATTTCTGAGGATGGTGGGAGATGCAGTGGGTTTTTTTGCTGTTTTTTGCAGCAATGTTACACAGGTCGATACAAATATCCTGGATATTGTACCAAAACATCTTTAATGCTTCAGTGAATCTCATTTCCTTTAGCACTTACCTCTGTAAAGTCTACCTGACTGCTTCCCTGGAAGGATGGCTGTGTGCACCACGCTTGATGCCAGGGCACAAACAGGTCAGAGATTTCAAACAGCTTCAAGAAACAAACTAATAAAAAACCTGACCACATGACTATTCCTGTTGGTCATTCCCCAGTAACGGAGGAATTTCAGAGGAAAAGCCAGATGAACTCTGTAGAAGGAACAACAACATTACAGGAAGGAAAAAGCCTCCTTAAGCATTATCCGCAGTGGATCAGCTGCGGTTCTCCCACCCCAGGAGCGAGCACACGGTGACAACAAACCTCAGGTGGCACCAAAGCCCAGACAGGTCTGACCACTGGTCAAATGAACGTGGACCAAGTGGGTCCACTGCTCACCTTGCTATTGGTACAAACAGGATTTGTTGGCAAGAAAGGGCGTGGATGGCACCACGTGCTGGGGACTGTGACCTCTTCGGTACCACCTGCACCGTGAAGCAGTCATTTTATAAGTCATTTTATAAGTAGTGCTTTGAGCTGGCTGAAACATAAAAGACAAGAAAGATGTGTATATCACTTACTTTTAAATCTGCAAAATACTTTGACATTTGTTACATCTTCATTTTCTAGTGCCATAAACACCGAGATAAAAATCACCTCTTTACAAACTATCTGCTCCTCTAAGACCTCTTGGGCATAAGCACAAGAAGTTCAAACTGCTGATAACCTTAATAACCCTAGATCTGAACATTCTACAACTGGAGACTAAACACTGTTTGATTGCTGACAATAAGGCATTAAAAACAACTTTTGAGTATACAAAATTGATTTCTTTACTTCTTGGATGTACGGATCTGGAAAAAAATACCCTGAGAAATAAACTGATAGCAAACAGAATTTCACACAAAGAGCAGCAGGAATGATGTTCACACCACCATATGTCAGCAGCTTGGACAGTCAGCATGAGCAAATGAAAACAGCAATGTGCTATGCATCTTTGTTCCAGCAGAAATATTGACTCTGAACTCCACGTGCCTCTAGATGTGTAATTTTGATGGTTTATGGGATTTTCACCTGATTTCACTAAGTCATTACGTCTCCAAATTATTAAATCAAGCACGAGAGTTCAAGAACAAAATATCTAATCTGCCATATGCAGCGAGAACGGCAAAGCATGAATGGTCACTTAGAATAAACAAATAAGGAAGAAATGGAAATATTTGAATGACTTCTTTACTGAAAACATTCAGGAAACTTAAAGATCCCTTTCTGTGGGATACGGCTTGTTCTGGTGTCTTACACTCCTGTCCAGAGAAGACTAAACACTGTCGTTGATGGATTTGGAAGCAGGAATGCATTTCCATGTTAAAATGCTGGTCAGCTCCACTGATAACAGGGATGCAGCTGAATCTGTGAGAAAATGGGCTGGGCCCTGAGCAGTGAGGAGCACGGTAATGGCGATGGATCAGCCTGGAGAGTTTGTATTTTTCCTGAAAACAAATCTGACTTGTTTGTTATCCTCATCTGTTTGCACATGCCATGTGTTGTCAGTGTGTTGACTGTTACAATATGGATTGGCTTTCTGGGAAAGAAGTTTTCCTGCACATGAACTCCACTTGAAAGCAAGGGTGGGCAGAAAGGATCAATGTGCATTCCCAATTTATAAGCAGTTCTCAATCAACTTAATTTAGGTGGTCCCTGGACAATGTAGATGAATATTTAAAGCTATCTGATTAAGATTAGGCTAATTAAACTAATTTTGAGCCACTGGGTTTTAGTAATAGACTACTGATGTGCAAGAAAGTAAAAGAGGCTATTTGAATTTAATTTTGATTCCAGATCTGATCTTTGCAAGTCAGTGCCTATTTTAGATCTGCAACCAGTTTCTTTTCAAGGCACAGAGACAGACAGGGGACAATTTGGCACCCACAGCAAAATTTAATCCTCCTGCCTGTAGGCACGAAGGACCATCCTCTGAACCAGGGAAATCCTGATCAAAAAGTTTTGCATTTCTCTTTTTTTTTTTAGTCTCAGAGTCTTTTCCAATATTTTTTTGTCCCCATGCTGAAAACTGTGCCACTCCTCAGGAAGAAAGAAGTAATGTTTCTATTTGAGACAGAAAGCACTTCAGAGAATGGTGTGGTTTGCTAGACATACACAAACCAGAGTGACTTCCATCTGAGAATCTTCAAAGTAAGCACCAGATTCCTCCTCCCCACTGTGGATGCTTTACAGTGCCCAAGTGGCAGCATCTAAAAAGGAAATATGGGTTACTATAGTACATTTTCCTGAGCTTTCTATAATCAGTGTAGAGTCTGTAATGTCACCTAACGCAGAATACAACTTGCCTGTGTAACACACTGCTGCAGTGACAGAAACATTGCTGCCAATGAGTTCATTTGGAATATTGATCCCAAAATAAAAGGCTCCTGTTTAAAAGCCTTCTTACTGTAACCCTTTCAAAACATTTCAATGAACTTTTCATACTCCTGAATTTGATCAAATATGTTTCACATATTTAGCATATTACCCAGGTACTAAATTTGCTAAACTAGGCAGTTTGAGGTCACTGTGGTGTGTATCTGCTACCTAAGCACTAATGTTTCCCACCACAATAAAGAATCTATGCCTTGACTTTACTTTCCCATCATTATTAAATAATCAATAATTCTGCCACAGAGGGCACCTAAACATGATGGGCTAACCCGAAGCACCAAACTGTCCATGCAAGTCAGACACAAGTCTCAACAAAGTAATAACATATAGCTGTCAAAGATCATTGAGAAATACTGAAGAGATGAAACCACCCAAAATCTGTCTTTCCTTGCTTCACTGGTAGTCAGCACATGAGACTCAGTTTTCCAGATCCTAATAGATTTCTGTATATTAAAAGGGTTTTACAGGCATTATCCCTTGAAATTCTCTAGTCTAGTCCTTCTGTATAGATCCTGAAGGTTAATAAGGTAGAAATTTTACTTACAGGGAACTTTTTTCCAATCAAGGAGTAAATTATAGACAATTTATGTGTGGGAAAAAAAAAAAGAGAAAAGAGTATACGTGATAGTGCTTTAAAATATTAGCAGGTTAATGACATTTTAATACATTCTTTAAAGCTATATTTGCAGATGGTTACTCTAAAAAGACCGTGGATAATTATATACATAGATAAATATCCAGCTGACAATATTATAGCTATAAATAATGTCAGAAAATCCTGTGGTTCAAATGAGCAAAATATGGAAAATCAGCACTCAGGCTTTATTTTCTTATATAAAAGAGATGTTGAAATCCTGTACAACACTTTTTTTTGAAAGCCAAGGTTATCCTGACTTTTATGGGTTTTTTTTCTTGTGTTTGTCCTTAGATAACCTGGAAGACATTGAAGGAAGCCAAAATACCTGATGGGGTTTTCTGATGACAGCTATTTTTTCAAAGCTGTATCAAGAATAGTAATCTCTTAAGACTTTATATTTCCTTTCTTTGTAGTACTAAAGACTTCAACCAGAAGAAAAATTCATTGGTAAGATTGCCACAAGTTGCCCATAAAATGTATATAAAAGTCAAATAATACAAATAAATCATAGAAACTTTGTTTGAGAGAACGACTACCTAACAGTTTATCAAAACCATAAACTTTATCACAGATGAGATACAAACCATGTCCTCTAGGTAGCAAAGCAAGGGATGGCAAAAAAAACTTTGCAAAATGTTTGAAACCAAGTCTTTTTTTACCTTTTTTTTTGCTCTTGAAAGACTCACAAAGATGAATACCAATTTTCAGCATTAAGGGTGACTACTACAATGCCAAATCCTGTGCTCTGAATCTATGGACACATGAGAAATTATTCCATTCTTGATTTCTGATAGAAAAGGGCTTTTTTAATTAAAAAAGAACACAAAAACAACTCCCTGAAATGTTTTAATAATTTGATTAAAATTCTCATTTGTTCTTTGTGAATTAAAGTTTGTCTCCTGGTATCTCTGATGTCAGTAATATATAGCTTTTTGATTAAAGCAAGCAGCAGAAAAAGACATAGCTGGGAAGAATCTCAAAGACCTTAAAGAACTAAAAAAACCCCATCTTTCTTAAGCTTTAGAAACCATTAATATAGAAAGACTTATATTCCACTTTAAACAAAACCAATCTAGCTTTCACTGAGAATATAAACTGCCTTCCTTCTCCAGTATAGATACATCCTTCCTATTTTGTACTAAAATCCTACTTAGGCTTCAATATACATGAAGCTTAAACCAAGGCATGAAAAGCAAACAAGTTTGATAACTGAAAATCCTGTGCAGGTGTTTTTCCAGTAATTAATAAGTATTTTGATTAATCCCTACTCTTGAAGCCAGTGATGGTTTTATCATCAGTTTTAATTGTAGTAAGTACACATCTGAAAATTACAAACACATTACAGAAGTTTTAATAAAAGGACTGGATATTCTAGAGCATTTTATATAGATTTCTAAAACGAACTTTTTAACTTTTTAATTTTTAAATGGACACTTAAATAAATGATGGAAAAAGGCTGGTTACTGCCCAGCTTTGCACACCTACCAATTCGAATTGCTCTAAGTATTTCAGCATTAAAATATTTCCAAGTCTGAGCATAATGGTTTTCATCTGTTTCTTCTGGGCTTTTACACCTGCAGCCAAGTTAGAGCTTGAGAGCACGAAGCCCAGGAGGAGAGAAGAACCACTGCTCGTGATCTCGCAGTTCTCCTTACGACTGCTCCTCCAGGAACCCCCCCAGGGTGGGAGAGGCTTCTCCGTGTGCTCAGGCAGGCCCAGGAGCACCCAGGGACAGGCTTGGTTTCTGGTCGTGGCCTCTGGAGCAGGTGGTGCCCAGCAGGTGCTGTCCAGCCTGGGGCTGGAGGGGGGCTCGGTGCCACGGGGCACGGCTTGGAGTGCTGGAAACGTCCCTCCCCTCTCGCTCCAGACCACACACAAGGAACGAGGAAGGAAGAAGGGACTGGCTTAGATGAGTGCTAAAAGAAGCACAAACCTTGTGTTTTCAACAGCCAAGCTAAAAGAAATTTAAAACCCCCAAAATCCGTAGTGGATTGAACTCCCTGTCTACGCCCTCGTCACTGAGCTGAGACGTGTGAGCAGGAGATGCCACAGCAGACTTTACCCTGCAGGACAACATCATCCAGCTATCACTTTTAGAAACATCTTTCTAAAGATGAGCCTAGACTCAAAGGCATTTTAAGCTGGAAATTAAAGAATTGAGAGAAATTATTCCTCAAAGGAAACCACCCATGTAGTTAATTAGCAATGAGCCCTTCCATGACAGGGTGCTTTTTCATAATTTTACTTCCACTGAACTCAAATGAATCATATATTAAGGCAAAAAATCTTCATTTCAAAGCGTTTTCAAAAGCTAATATAAGTAGTCATAAGAGAATGTAAAGGGGGTTAAAAGTTCAGGAAGATACTCGAGACAAATAATTGCATAAAATGTGTCAGTACATTCTCGAGGAGGAGAAAAAGCAATGGCCGCATATGAATCTTTAATGATTTTACTCCAGGATCAGCGAAGTCTTAATCAAAGGGGGATGCATACTTAGCCTGAGCAAATAAGGCATGAAGATTCAAACATTCTTTCTGAATACTAATGTGGTTTTATACTTGGACACTTAAGTAACTGAGATTTGAAAAACGTTGGAAGACCTCCAGAGCATGTGGAAGAAATTCATGATTCAGTTAAATATTTTAACTTTCATGTCTTGACCACAGATATTATCCTAATTACTGAAATTAAAGTCTCCACTAAACTTTTTTTTTCCAAGCACACTCAGGAATGCTGAATGCCATTTGCAAGCACACTCTCAGAAAGGTCTCTGAATATTCTCTTCAGCATCAGAAGCTTTTTATCTTGCCCTCAGCAAAGAGCACAGCAGGCAATAGTAACAACCACAGAGAAATGCTGAAAGGTAGGAAACTCCACCCTTCTATGCTATGGCAAGATTGCTAGATGTGAAAATGGTCAAGTATTTCCCAGGAACAAAAAGAACTGGAAGGAGAAATATGCTGCTGTTTTGGTTTTGCCAAACCTTTTTTTTTTTTCTTTAATACTTAATTTACTTTGCTTTCTAATCAATTCTACTGCATTTAACTGCAAACATGACCTAACAGTTTATTAGGTTTTGTAGTTAATTAAAGCTACAGCTACAACAACAAGATTTTGACTTATCTCTACTAAACTGGCCATTCTCCAAGGATACCCCAGTGAGAGTGCTTCTGCATGCCTGGACTTTGCCTTTTTTTTTTGTTTTCACTGTTATTACATGTGTTTGCACACATTGTCTAAACCTGAAAGAGGAAGAAATACGAAATCACAGCTATTAGTAACATCACTTGTCTATGATTTGTAAAGCTCCCTGTAATCTTCTTTCATATCAGAAGGAAACTGCTTAATCAGTTGTATGGAAATTCAGTGGTCAATGATCACTAGTCAAACCTCTCCTATTTTCCAAGACTCAAGGTCTACAGAGAGAAAGCCCAAGATATTTAATAGTAGGCAGTATAGACCAGCCAACACAAGCATTTATTTTAATGAGCGAGAGGGGATTGATTTTAAGGTGTTAATACAGAAATATTTTTACGTAATGTATGTTCCCCACAAAGACACCTTTAGTATTTCAACATTTAAAATATATATACAGGAAAAAGCCTGATATCCCTGGGAAATAATAGACTGGGATCTGCAATTATTTTTAATGAGTGATGTTTATGCAGTTAATTTTTAGAGGCTGAAGAGCTACGTGGATCAATTACTTATGAAAGAGGATAGTGCTCATAAGATTTTACTGTAGTTAGACTATCCAAAATCTATTCATTGGTAAATGGGTGCCACAGAAATCCATGTAGAAGACAGCAAGCAGAGAGAAAACACGGTGAATGTATGAATACCAACGAATATACAGCGCAAACATTTGTTATTCTTAACATTTAGGAAATGGATCCTTATCCCTTTAATGAAGAATCAGGATTAGCAGTTCCTTCTTGTATGTACACTGAAATAACTTGTACTTTGAGGAAGAAGATTATTAGATTTGTGCCACTAAAACTAATAGGCAGCCCTTTTTGCAGTTTAGTACTACAGAGAGTTAGCCTTCATCCAAATAAGTGTTGACAGAATTTTAACATAAATTCCTCTAATATGCATTTAGAACTGCTAGTAATCCGCCTACTTTGTTTGTCCATTTTTTTAAGGGTTTTTTTAAGTGTCTGCTGAAAACAATTCCACTGTTATGACAGTCAGAATACCTCACTTTAACCAGTATAGCTGTGATGTAAAAAATGCAAGCCAGCCATAACCAAGGGGAGCTGGATGCAAACGGATTATTCTGACGTTTGTTGGTGGTATTTCCTTCCCTGGCTTCACGAAATAAGTCTTAAAAGTATGAAAATCATCAGCACTCACAGCAAACTCTGGAAAATATTACGAAACCTGTGCTGTTCAACTTGCCTTTTGCTCCTGGAGGTGGCCCTTTCAAAACAAAGCTGAGAGTCTTCACCAGTGCTCAGTGCCAGCACTGGTATTGCTGAGCTTGTGCACACACAAACTCAGAGTTTCCACCTCTGCTGACATTTAGCAGAAGTTCTTTTTAGGAAGAAATGAAAAAGAAATCCTTTTTTCAACGGGCTATCTGAAAAAAAACAGATTTTCAAACAGCAAAAGATCTAGGATGGCTTTCTAAAGTCAGGTACTTCTGTTTCTAGAATTCCTAAGGGAAAAAGTCCAGTCAGTTCAAATCACAAGTATTTGACTCTTACCAGCTCTTCGAGGGCACTGAGTCTGTGAGAGAGTGATATTGTGTCTAGCAAAAAATGGACACCACAGCCCATAGACTTATGGATCCCTTGTTTGATAAAGAAGGACTAGCAACAAGTCATCGATCCTGCAGTCAAGAGCTGATTTCTAGTCACCACTCCCATTGTTTAGAGGAACGCCCAGGGAGACCCAAACACCAGTTCTGAGGCTCTGCTCAAACAGCACTGGCATACTACTGGATCTAATGGCTCCTGACTAGTTTGACAACTGGGAGGATGGACTTATCTATACTTGCTGGGCAGAGAATTGTTCTCGGCAATTAGATTGTCAAATCCTTAAAAAACTTAGATAATCTGAAACTTTAAATAGTAGTTGCTTTCCTTTCCTTTGTGGTATTTATTTTTGAAAAATCATTGTTTTCTGCCTTAGCAATGCAGATATTTGGGACTAATAAGATAAAACAAATATATAGGGACATCTAAACTCTCAAAATGGGAGCATCACATGCTCCTTGTAGTTACTGTTCCCAGATATATGAGCTCCTTGCCTGTTCACTCTCGAATGTTTTCATAAGTATTTTCTCCAGAGGTGACATTTCTGCTCAAAATCTCAGTAGAGAAAGCATAAGAAAAGGTTGGTTTATTATCCGTGGCTCTCTATTGGGGTTTTATTTTCTGTCACTACACAAGTACTGTGTGTTTAGATCTTAGAATAGGTATCAATTATTAACAAAGGTGGCGGAGAAAGCAAGCACAGTTTCTCATGACAAATGACACCATAAGCAGAGTCCCATAATCCAGCATGCAGCATTTTCATTTTTCAGAGGACAAAGAGAAAAATGACTAATACATCAATTTCAGTGCTGTTCCCTTGCCTTTTTTGAAAAGCACCTTGCTATCTAGGACCACCCTTAATCTACCATCTTTTCAAGACAGAAAATGTAATGAAAACATCCGTCTCTGGTTTCAGCTAGCCTGTAATATTAAACATCAAAGTAATAGTTATTCTCCACCCACTCATCAATCATGCCCTTGCTCTTCTGACACGTAATTTAAACAATCTAAAATGGACTCCCTTGCTTAAAGAAATTTCCACTTTTGTGGAAGGGAATGAGAACTCTGAATTCTATGAAATTAAGATGTACAGCCCTTCTCTTACACTGATGATCCAAAGCTTTAGATATTAATTCCTTAGTGTTGTTCAGGAATTTAGAATTCAATTCATCATGAAATTCCAGATGCCAGACTCTACAGCAAGAGCTTTATGGGAGACACATTATCACACACTTCAGAATTAGGGTGCTTATACCCATCTGAGAGCTTCCCATCCTTTTTACAATTAGATAAACAAACTGTGCTTTACCTACCTGTGACACTCAGAGCCAACGTGGTTCACTGTGCCCGTGCCCTGGAGGACACAAGCCACCTGACCTGATCCACAAGCCACCCCTGGGCTCGTTTCTGTCCACTACCCATCCCCATCCAGGGAGCAGGCTTGCTGGTTTGTGGCACACAGCAGCATCATGGAAAGCTTTGTAAGCCACAGTGAAACACTGCCAGTCTCTCCTTGACAAAAATTAATGGCAACTGCCTGTTTCTGTAGGAGGAAATGTGCTTTTCAGCTGCAGAAACTGATTGTTAACAAGCCTGGCTGCCACAAGGTTCTGTGTGGCCACGATGTGCAACCTCCTACCAACCCATCTGCCCTCCTTTACAAAGTTCTCAACTTCCCCAGCCCCTCACAGCTGTATCTCAGGGTCCTGCCCACAGTCACCCAGTGCTAGTCCCTGAACCCTTTGCAGAGTTCCTAACTCCTCCTCCACAGGAGCAAGTCACTGCTGGGGACTACATTTCAGATCATTTCTGAATGTTCAAGGGCTTCAGAAGCTGGGTGTCTAAGGGATTACAGACAGAAGATACAGTGCATGCTGAGCGCTTCTCAGGAGCACAGTTCGTGTGTGTGCCTGCGAGGGTAGGTGTGCTGAGCACATTTTTCAGTGACAGAATCTGGAAACAAGTTAATCTTCCTAATCCTTTCATCCACTTCACTGACCTAGGCATAGACTCTGCCTACCCTGGCTAAGGCAGTCACTACAGCTGTGTGGATTTCTGCCACATCTGTAGTTACAGTCTCAGCATCAGTGAATCACAGCCCAGTCCTGGCACACATACCAACGGTCCAGAGGCCAAGAAACTAATTGAAATCAGCGAGTTTATACACAAACACAACCACATGCACACGAAAACAGAAGTTTCACTTTGGAATGCATTAATATTTTTCAGTTGAAAAAGTCAAACCAAGCCAGAAATCACTAACCAGTCCTTGGTAGCAGGAAACTCTAACACACCACCCTAACTGGTGTGATGTGTATAGCCTTGTCCAAGGGTTGACATAACTGTTCAATGTTTGACATTTTCTGAACCTTGATGTATCAGGGCTACAGAGTAAAGAAGTCTTTCACATTTACGTTGAACCAATATTAACCCCTGTAACAGCCCCCTACCCCGTCTCCTCCCACAGCTTCAGATTTTCCTCTAAATTTCATCATTTGACACTTTATTGTAGAAACTTGGCCGATAACTGGATCCAGTCCAAATGCTTCATGTTTTTAGAGGTGGAGGGGGAGAAAAAGGGGTTTCTTTTGATGGGCTGTGTTTTTATGAATATCATATTTCCATACTACATCATCCCACTTGCTGTAAATCAGCTGTCAGTGAGAATTTGACACTCCAGCTTCACAGGCATTTCTCACAGCAGCAGCGATACCTTTCAGATGTTTCTCATCCGGTCCCAGACAGGATTTGTGCAGCTCCTCAGCAGCAAAGGCTCACCAGGGGCTGCCACGGCAAGGCAGCAGTGCAGGGGCTGGAGGAGGCGCTGCCACCAGAGATAGCTTGGGAAATTACTCATTGTCAGAAGGGGTTTGTAGAGAGCTCCAGGAGGAGAAACAGCGGGCTGGACAACAGGGGTTAGGGGTGGCATGAGAAGGGAATTTGTAGACAGAGAGAAACTGAACAGATTTGGGACCTCAGTTTGAGGCAAGTCAGGGCAGGTTACGCTCATCTAAAATACTGTCTTACCTACTCCTGCTACTCTAACCTCGGGTTTCTGGGAAAGAGGGACTGAAAGGGAGGGCTGGGATTGGTTCACCTGTTGTGTGAGCAGGTCACTGGGATGGCAGGTGCGGCTGGCTGAGCACTGGTGGCTGCCTTGCGTGGACTCCCATAGCCAGAGGAAGTGCTGTGCTGCACACAAGCCTGAGCCCTCCTCCTGCCATCCACAGCGTGACCACACCTGCATATTTCCATGTGTCCACCTCCACGTGCTCGTTTTGCCCCCCTTTTTTTTCCTGGATGTGATATACCTGACTGCTGCTTACAGGGCAGCCCTCCCCCGTAGCAGTGCACGGACCACCCTGCATTTTGCATTTTGACAAAGTGGCAGGAGGAGGTAAAATATAAGAGGGACAAACTCCCTAAAATTCTTCAACATAACCCATCAAAAATAAGTCAAATGTACTTGTGGAAAATGAAGTTATTTTTTAAGAAGTAACTCTTTAGAGAATTAAAACTCATCTGTGGTTCCTTGGGGTTTTTTTTGTCTAAGTTTTTATTAGCGTAATTGAACTTTAAATAAAAGCACTGAGCATTGTTATTACTCACCCTGAAACAGATCATTCTGATGAATGTCTTAGTATTTCTACTTACACCCTTTGCTGATAAGCTGAGTAAATGCATCCAAAGACTTACAGCTCTTACTGGCAAGGCCAGAATGGCACAGACAAACAAACATGTTCTTTGAGATCCAGTAATGCAAGTCCAACAGAGTAGATTCAAAGACCAGATCATATCTAGACATTTTTTTTCCTTTATTAAAGGATAATGATTTGTAATGGTTTTCAAATGCAAGTCTGGCTCCCAAGGACCCAAGAAGGGCATTTGCTGATAAGAGCAAAAGAGACACAAGTCTGTTCTACTTGAGATTATTTTGAGTCTTTGCAAGATTGAGAGTTTCCCAAAATGTCAATTCCCAGAGAGTTAATCTTACTGGCTATATGAAATTATGTATCTGCCTTGGGCTAAAGTACAAGTGATACACATCCAAACAATTGCTTTTCTAATAAAATACTAGAATGTGTATTCTTTACACACCAATCCATCATCTACAATGTCCTGTCAACACTGTTTTAGTATAAGTCAATATACTTCAGGAGTTCCTAGGGAAAAAAAAAAAAAGGGGCCAGGGGGAGACTTAGTTTGTTCTTCCCTGCTTCGAACATTAAAAAGGGATTTCAAGTACTATCTACTTGCAGAAACATGAAACTATGGAACTTGGCACAACAATCCATGCCTCGTTACAGACTCCTGTAACTCATTTTCAGTTTCAAAAATGCTTTTAGCTTATATGGCTGGGGGAGGACAGGAGTTTCCAAACTACAGATTTTTTTTAACTGGCAATATGTTGCCTTTATGAGTCCCCAAAGTGCCTGAACAAAGATTTCTTAACCATACCATAAACTTCAGTGTAAAAGCTGAAACTTCCCTCAACCTGAGTGTGGATCAGTTAATTTAATAGAGGACACCACTTTTACTAAATAACTTTGCCTTGTTTATCCTTCCTGATAATTTTGGTTAGAAACACCAGTATCTGTTATACCACAACCTCCACCTGGGTCTCCATCCTCCCTTGAAGAAAAGGGCCTGAAAGCTCAGGTACCATGGTAATTCCCCTGGTGAAAACAGCTTTGCCAGCCAAAGGGATGCATCAGAGGTGAGGACTGAAGGTTTGTGATGTCCCTGTTGCAGTCACTGCCCCTTTCTCCCCTTCACTTACCACCAGCTCAGCGAGCACCCAGGGCTCAGTATCCCCCAGTGGAAATGGGCACCAGAATGTAGAGTAAGCCCCTGCACATCACATCTCCTTGCTAAGTCTTTAGCCATTTATTCTTTACTACTTTTCTTCATTTCATCTATACAAAGGCCTTATGGCAATAATGATATAGAGATCTCTGTATGTCCATAACAAAATAAGCAATCCTGCTGTCTTCATCCAGACAGGCCACAGCTCACAGGTTCTATGCCTGTTCATTTGCCCTTCCCAGAGTTCTCCATGCCCCTTTGGTGCTCTCATTCCACCTGGTTAGCTCAAGTTTTGACTCACTGCTATTACTCCTGAAAGCCACCTGCATTCCACACTACAGCTCATGTGTTGCCAAAACAACTGAACTTCATGCTATGAGTATCGTGCAATTCCCAGCCTGCAATCCATGTAACATAGTCCTTAACATACAGGTACTCTTAGATAATGCCACAAATCAAAATCATAGCCCTAATAGTCCATTTCTCTCAACACACATTACTATGCAATAAAGTTTGGAAAGAGAAGCATGGAATAAAAAAACAGAGCTACCATCTAATAAACAACTTTGTCTTTTTGTTGACAACACATTGTTGTTGGCCACAGATGACAAAAGCAATTTAGAACAATTACAGATTAACCACAAATACAACCAAACCCAAAGTGGATGCAGAGCAACTAAATAGCCACAGTCTATAATACCTCTAAATTAGCTAATTCGTTTCAGTTCATTGATTCTTAACTTAGTGAATTGTTCACCTCCTCTGGCAATGCCTGCTCCAGCAGCAGCTCGATGTTGCCCTCCTGTGGGCCGAAAAAACAGGAGAGCTCTTGTGCTCTTTCACGCCTTCACCCTATCAAGAGAAATCTGGGCACGGTTTGCTCTTTCCAGCTGAGCTGGAGTAAGCACAGATGAGCTGAATCCCTGTGAATCATGTAAATGCAACACTGTTCTCCAGATAAAATCACTTGTGGACTACTTTTGGAACAAGTCTGCTGCACAGGAAATTATTCCATAGGAATAAACATCTACATCTTGCCAAATCAACTACAGCTTGCAGGATGTTATTTATGCTTTCTTCCAACTGAGAAAGGGGTGGTGATATATGAAGTTTGCTGGAACAAAAAAAAAAAAAAAAACAGAGACCCCGCTCTTCATTTTTTTCAGCTTTTGCTTAAAATCTGAGGAAAGCCTCTCCCTTGACTAGGCTGGGGTGAATTTGTCTGCAACAGCCTTTTTGTCACTTGTGTGACACTGCCCATGCTTTTGTCACTTGGGGACTGCAGGTCCCCATTTCTGTACCAGACTGAATTTGGGGCCCATCTGTATTTCAACCCGTGGCTGACTTAATTTGGGACAGTATGTAGTTAGGTTGGTCTCCAGCTACTTTTCCACTTATTAAGGATGGGACAAAGAGACAAATTCCCCACCCCTAAGAGGCAGGAAATGCTCCAAACCCAGTGACTCGCAAAACACAGACACCACTTAAAAACTGGGAGGGTAATATTTGATTTCTTCATGCCAGAATCAACAGGCAGGAGACAGGATAGGATTACCTGTGAGAAAAGACCATACTCCTTTTACTGAGCTTGATTCATGAATAGTGAGAGCTGTTGAGGAGCACAGAGGAAGAGGGCTTGTTTTGCCATTTACACTGGTAGTGAATAATCCTTTCTGCAAAGCCCCTAGCATTGTCACACCTGCCACTCCAGCCAAGGTTGACTCCCCCAAGACTCCTCCTGGAACTCCAGATTTAAGGAAAGGAAAAGGTGTTTGAGGCAGCTGCGAGCAGATACTGAGCTCCCATTCCTCTTAGAGCAGCACAGCCCAGGTCTGTGCCAGGGTCAGTGCGAACTTTGGGGAGAGATGGTCTCACTTCCAGCCTATAAAGTGAGACTATCCTCTGTCCTGCCATACTTATGGCCCTCAAGAGCAAAAGCACCTCAGGCAGAGACTTTCAGGTTATTTAATTCCTCTGAAGATGCAAGCTGTCCATAGCATTCTTACGAAGGAACAAACAAAGGGGTTCAATTCTTAGGAATGGAATTTGACTCTACACGTAGTCAACATGAAGCAATAAGTTGTGTGGTCTTGACTCATTGGTAAAATCCACTTCTGAATTCAGAAATGCACTTTGTGGTTGGGTTTGACTGTTGCTACGGGCCAAACCAACTTTTTAAATCCAAACATAACCTCAAACTGAGGAAACTGAGGTCAGACAATTGTGGCTGGGGTTCATGTCTGCTTGCTACCAAGTCAAAGGCTTCCCTCTTGAAAACAGTGCTAATGACAAGCGACAACCCAAATGCAAACAAGAAAAAAGCACCAAGAAAACATCTGGAAGCAATCCTGGTAGGAAGAGAACACGGAGACGTGGCCAAATGCTTCGGTGCCAAAGAGGGGTGAAAAAAAAGGAAAATATTTACGACAAGGGGCTTTTCCCTGCCTGTCTTCAAAGACCATCACCAGAGCATCTGTGTAGAATAAAAGACTAGGAGAGAAAGGAGATACGTGGCGAGGGAATGGGGAAAGTAGAAACTGCTAGAAAAGCAACTCCAGACTAGCATTTTAGCTGATTAGTATGCAGTCAGTTGAGATCTACACAATAAATAGCATAATCAGCATTCATATACATCTGTCCAATAGAGCCTGTAAGAGCCATGATTTTCCCTTAACAACCATCAAGTTTAAATCAGAAATTACCATGAGCTGGCAAACAAAGTAGAATTTCTGAAATCTTTCTTGCCACAACTGATCCATTGATTAAGCATCAGGATAACACAAGAAGTCAAACTAATCAAAGTCCCTGGAAACTTTTCCAGTAGTGCTTAGGCTACAGTGGCTGCTGACTCAATGAATTTAAATGAATCCCAGAGACCAGCTGGCAAAGAAAATATGTTGAAGCAGAAAGAAATTTTAAAAGCAAATCTGTGCATTTCCTGAAAAGGTAATTTTGCTGGATCTTGTTTCTGAGGAGGGGAAAAAAACAACCAACCAACCAACCAAAAAAAAAACCAAAACCCACAAAACCCACACAGCTTCTTTTCTCTCTCCTGCAGCCACTTTAACAGAAACATTCCTCCTTATTCCCTGCCCAGTTCTTACACATACACACCTTCGGGGCAGAATTCCAAGTATTAGGAGATGGACAGAGATTAAGGACAAATATTTACTCTGTTCTGAGAAGGAGAAAATGAGCGGCAGTAAAACCCAGGTTTTACTGTCTTAGGAAAGGAGAAAGAGACGCACGTTGCCAGGAGCACCCGTGGCCTGGTTTACGTTTCCCAGCTCCCAACACCTCTCTGCAGGAGTCTGAGGCTCCTGCCGGGGTCAGCAGAGCCCACAGCCCGGCAGCAGCAGGCAGGACTCATGGGCTCTGTCCTCAGGAATCAGCTTTGGCACACGCCTTCAAGCTGAACTTCCTCCTCGTGGGCTGTAAATAGATGAGCTAACTCCCCTCACCAACTCAGGACACAGAAAAATCTGTTGTCTGCTTTTAGAAGACCTGGTTCTGCAGCTGAAAGCACTTTTAACCTACTGTCAAATTATATAATGGAGCAAGAGACAAATTACTGCCTCTTTTCAGCCCTGCTCGAAGTGAGTTTCACAGACTTTATTCTTCCTCTGAATCACTTCAGCTCTGAAACAGTCTTCCAGTTAAAAAGCCATTTCTGAAAGTGCCTTCATCCAAATGACAATTCGAATAAAATATATTACACACATTTATTTGTCCTTAATAGCACCTTCCTTGATGGATATATACTTTCCATACATCTAGGAAATGAAACCTGACCAGAGATGTGAAGAATTTGCAAGAAGGCAAGACCCAGTGAGTACGGAGCTGCTTTATCAGCAGCCATACAGCTCGTGATTTAGAGGCTTCATTCACTCAGAGCTGAGAAACTTCTGTGCCTGATGCTATAAATGTCAGTCAGGACTAAAAATGGCAACAGGACATTTCTGTTGTTGCTTCCCAGACATGTCACCCGAGCTCAGTGGAGCTGAACGGGTGATGGAGGAAGCAGATCCCCTGGCAGCGGTGCAGCAGTCTCATCTCTCGCATCCACACCTCCTCCTCCTGTGTTCCTGCAGCAAGGACAGCTGTCGAGGGAAAGCAGAGCCATGAAAATAAACAGGTCTCCCAGTGACTGCCCAGCAGCCCAGCACACACTGAACCCACTCTGCATCTCAAAACTTTCCACTAATGTGATGAAACCCCGGTCTCCCCAGCACTGCTGCTCACTTGCAACACTCTCTGCTCAATCCCGGCCAAGAATGACCTCTCAGTACAAACACAGCATGATTAGCCCAGCTGAAGAGTGCTGTAGCATGACCAGGGCATCCAGCAGGACACTGTGGATACCAGCACCATGGTATTTGTGAAACAGTGCTGACACGTGGCACGAGAGCGACTCGATGTACCTTCGTGTTACCAACAACCCGATTTCTTTGTAAAGAAGTTGTTCTTCTGCCCCTGTCCTGCAAGTCTGCTTTAACCTGACTCAGTGCAAGCAACCACAGAAGTCCCATGGTAATTAAAGACAGTTGCTACATTTTCCATTCTTATAGGAAAGATTGTTCTTAACCCTTTATGCTCCTTTAGTTTTTAATGCATTTAGAAAGAGAAAAACCTTAGGTAACCAGCAAACAAGACAAGGATTCTTTTCTGGATTAGTTTTTAAGGCTAGTTTTGGAATTTCTTCCTTTTCCAGTTAATACTTTCAAAATGCTCTTCCCATTCACTACAGGTAGAAAGGAAATCCTGCAGGATGAAAAGGCTCTATGTGTTTCAAGACTAACTTTTCAGCTCACATAGAAGAGGGAGTTAATACTCTGCACTAAGAAAACAATTCTGCAGTTCTATTCTCCAATCTGCCACACCCACAAATTCAAAAGCCAATCCAAAAAACTCAAACTGGCTTTATTCACTAAAAAATTGCCTCTTCTCCCAATAATGACTTCCTCTGATGATAAAATTACATGGAAACAACTGAACTTTGCCAACAGAGAACTTACAAATAGCTCAAAGATTTCACATCTATCAGTCAGCAGCTCAAGATCTAGTCCAGAGCAGGTAAAGGAAATCAAATTATTGTTAACAATGAATATTTATAAAACATAATAGCCCAAGCATTTTACAGTTTTAATGTATAAAATGTACATCATTTTTCCTTTATGCCTATCCCTCTGCAGCCTACAAACCACACAGCCAGTTAATACGCTCACTGAAGTATAAAAAGAGTTTCCAGTTAAATTTTTCCAACTTTACTAAAATGAGTAGGCAAATCCATTGAATTAGAGCTGACAAAAATGGCTCTATCCAGCTACCTCTAGTTAAGAAACTCCAAGAAATGGTTCTGTGTAAATTTATTTTTTTTAAATGCAGTTTTAAGTTCTATATTATTTTTCTGACCTGGCTTTGAAAAGGTACAACGAAACATATATTTCAGTGGTCACTTGAAAATTTGACAGTGTTTTGTAAGGACTGAAGATACCAAAGATAAGCAACCAAAAAAAAAGAGCACCACCAGAAAATAAAATTAGTGCTTCAATACTTGGAATAGTAAATAATTTCAAAGAAACATGATGGAATTTTACTTCTGGGAGGTTATTGTTATTTTCTCTCATCCAAATAATTAGCAGAAAGGCTTGAAAAAGGGGTCACACCTCTACAGGTAACTTAATACTTACCACATGCACTGTACTGAAATGGCACATCCCACAACATCTAGGAAAGCAATAAACAAGTTACTCCATTATGTATTAACACAATCCTTACATATTAACATTCAAACAGGCAGAGGCAGCATTTCATTAGAGTGTGAAATGAGTGCCAGGGTGCCAGGTACTGTTCAGTGTAGGGAGGTGGAGGCCTCTCTGTAGACAGGAGGAGATGCTCCCACAGCACTGCATTGGCTGCTGCCCTTGGCTCCTGCAGTCGGGAGATTTTGGGTTCTTACTAGAAGGCATTTTTAGAAAGGAACAGAACAGGACTGAGAAGACGTCCCACACTAGACATCAGCTCGTTGGGAAAGTTTTGCCTTACTCTGTTGCTCTACACACGCAGCTGGCAGAGGGCTCTGTCTGGTGTGTGGAGCACGTCCCTCCTCACCCGTCCCGCCGCCCCAGACTCGAGCGGGGCTGCCGGGAAGGAGGGGGATGAATCAGGACACTCGCCTGGCAACCGAGGCACTCAGGCAGAGCTCAGAGCCAGGACTGAAAACCGGGACTCTGCAGTCTCTTCCCAGATTTGCTGCCAAATGGTATGAACAAATCAGTTCTTCTGAGCCACAGTTTTCCCATCTACTTACAAAATACTTTGACGCATTTGGATGAAAGGCTATACAAGTACAGCTCTGTTACCAGACACTATTTCATCCTCTCTCAGGTTATAAATTGCAACCACTACCTAAAAATGTGGGTAGGCAAGTATTATTCTTTTTTTTTAAGGTATGCATGTCCAAATATGACGATATTGCTAGATTTGAATTCTATAAACGTACCTTAAGTATTCTGTTGAAGTCTTTTTGCAGCTATTATTTCTATCCTAATTTCTATTATCCCCACCCCAATCTGTTTTTTTTTAACAGTCACTTGTAAAATTCAATTTTGGCTGCAGGATGGCAGACGAGTATAAAGGCACTATTTTATCTTCAACTTCTACTCCCAAGGGAAAAAGTAAATACATAAGCCAAAGCATTTTTTCTTTCCACTGTCTGTTTGCTCATACTTTTATTAACTAGGTTAAATACTTTGACCTCCTCAGTAAATTGCAGAAGAGAGTTTATAGAATGCACAGATCATGAAATGAAATTGAGAAAGAGGAAGGTAATTTCCAAGAAGAATCTTAAGTCAGATGTGCAGAAATTCAGCAATTTGCAAGCGTGACTCGAAAACAGATCTCACTATTGTTCATGCATACTGCTACTTTAATTGTGTTAAAATTACTGGTACTTAGTTCTTTATTTATGAGTATTAAAGATTATTCTTGTGAACAGTCTTAGGTAACCACCACATTAATTAAATCATGTTCTTGTGGGATATTTATCCCATACATACCCAAGACAGCAGAATCAGTGACCAGAAGCTTAGCAGACAGAAGGCTATTGTAGGCCTATCCAAAACTCCTAAATTATAAGCATTTTTTCATGCTGCTATTATTCTTGGTTTAAGTTTAGTGAATTTGAGAATTTTAATAGCCTTCTGCCCCGGCTTCTCAAGAAAATGAGCATAGAAAGCAACATGAAATATTCAGAGGGCCTTTTCTGAGCTTTGTGTGTTATCATTTAACCAAAGCATAATTCACTCCAACTTGCAGAGGCAGCAGTTCAGGTCAAAGAGTTACAACACACCTTCAAATAATTTCGTGAATGATAAATGAATGCAAAATTGTCACTGTGCAAAGCTGTTAGTGCACTATGATAGTCTTTACACAGTCCTGAACCTATTGCTGGTCCTAAAAGGAAAGGAAAGCTTTTCTTAGGCATTTGGTTTGAATATATTTATTTCTGAACTGAAGGAGGGATGGAGACAGAGAGGAACTGGAGCCCAGAGAAGCATACCATGAAGAAACACTGTTTCACATTTAAGTAGCATTTTTATTGCCAATGGTATTGGCTGCATTGTTGGAGTGTTTTCTCCCTTCCCACACCACTCCTCTACAAAGAAAAACATTCACAATTTGAAACTTAGGCAGTTGGAAAGCTAGCTGGAAGGGAGAATATTCTCTTTATCAGGGTTCACTTTATACAGAGGGCTACCAACTAAATCCAGGTGGGAATACAGAAAGAAGCTCTGTATCTACAACCAATTTCCAGGAATCCAAGAGAAGTAGTGAAATGTTTCATAAAGTGGTAAGGAAGGACTGCAGTCACCTCTGTAATGGCTTTACCAGTGGACCACAGGCATGTAGGAAAATACTGGATTCAAGAAAGAAGTTGGCACAGAGGATGGAGAAATGCCATGTCTTAGCACTCTGCTTGTACCATGAGACACCCCCTCAAGCAACACACAGAAGGCAGCACAGGAAAGTCAAAAAATAATGAATCAGTAGTGAAAGGAATACATTCTTCTCATTAGCAACAAACACTCATCACTTCTTAGACACTTAAAAGAGGAAAGATAAAAATCTAGTAAAGTTTGCTGTAAGTTTTTATCGTGAGCAAATATTCTCTGGAAGATGTTCAGTCCAAAAGAGCTTCCTTGGCTTATCTTTGAAGTAAAGAAGCAGCACTACAACACAGCATGCTGCACATAAAATCTTCAGTTTGAAGATAAACACATCAAAAACAAAAGAGCAGAAGCAGATGGGAATATTTATAAAATAACTACACAGAAGCAGAATTTATGTATGAGTTACAGTAAATGCAAGGGTATCCTTCTCTAAAGTTTCTTTGTGAAGCAAGGAAATATTTTTATGAGACCAATTCCTTTTGTGTTAGATAAGAGCTGAAGTTTTACTTTGTGCATATTTTCCTCCATTATCTGAAGAAATCAAATAATTCTGTAAGGGTATTTCCAGCAAAAAGAATAAGATTTGCTTACTGCAGATCCCCTACACTTTTTCAACAGGAATTTCTTTATATTTGAACACTCAGATTATGTATTTTATCTATTTCTCTGAAAGAAAGAAGTGTTCATTTCTCAGGTGTTAACACATTTCTACAGTTCTGGTGATTTCCATTGCTCAAGAAGTGTATTAGCTTCCTTCATTGCCCAGTGTCAGTTCCTGCAGGAAATCTGTCAAAAACCCACCTGTCCCTACACTTGTCTACTTTTTTCCTGCTAGCTTTGCAGGATTTACTTGCCATAGGATTTGAATGCCAAGCGTGAGGCTGGAGAGGCATCAGAGCTACACACAGCGCTGCGTGTGGGAGCCTCTCAGCTGGGGAACGGTGCCTAGGCTGGAAGTTTGGCTGTATTTCTGAATATATATGCTTCAGTGATATCTCTTATTTTGGTTGTACATGAAGAAAAGACCCTTTAGGAATAAAGTCTGCATCAGGAGATCTTTAAGACAGTTAAAATGGCTAAAAAAAAAAAGAAATAGGTCTCCAGGCTATGGTATTTTGATGACATTCCTCAAGTGCCATCTCAGGGTTCTGGTCATAAAATACTCCATGTAGGGAATATTTTTGTTGTTTTAATGGCTGCAAAGTTTTCCCCTCCTCTGCAAAATAATCTCAATTTATTTTTATTTTTTTCCAAGCTTCTGATTCCCAGCATTTGAATGCTGCCATGGCTTTATAATGTGCTTTTGTCCCCTGCAGACTAAAAGTAAATAAAAATGGGAACAACTTGCCAAGAACAGATCCATTTATTTGCTCAAACAACATTTCAAGAGCACCTGCACAGCTATTTTGGAAACATACTGGGATGTCCATTCAGCTTTTCCTGTCTGTATAATTTCAGGTAGATTATGTCTACCTAATGATGAAAAATGTGCAGCATTTCCTGTACTTCTGTGTTCAAGCTGAAATATATCTCATTCATCCTTCTGCTATTTAAACAACTAATATGGATCAATTAGTTCATGCAAAGTTCATATCCATATTCCATGTGTGTCAATGATATTTAGAGAAGAAAATCAAGCCCTGTCTGTGTACTCTTCCGTGTATTGTAGTTTTCAGAATAAGGGAATAACATTTTTCAAGTCTGAGCTGCACAAAGAAAAAAATCCTATTTGCAGATCAAGGCCAAGCTACAGCTAGGCTATGGAAAAAATCAAGCATGGGTTTGTGCCAGTACACACACACACACACAGATGAATAATGAGATGAAGACTAAAAAACCCTCACCAAATACACACCACAGCAGTGAAACATGGCAGGGGTCACGTACTCCAACAGCCACTGGCGATGCCACAGGTCAGCATGAAGGACCTGCCTGTGGGATCCGGGACACTGCTCTTGCCTGGAGCCCTCTGTATCCACCCCATCCCACTGGCTGCATAAACTATAAGGGAAAAAAAATCAGGAAATGTAATCTGTGCTGTTTTACAGAGCCTAGCTCAGTTATACCCCTGATAAATAACAGCTCCCTAGTTCTGATCCTAAGGCATCTTTCATTACCACAGAAGAAACAGTTTAAAAATGCACACTTCAGGAACACTTTAAAATAAAGATCCCTTGTCTCTGCCTTCCTTGCTCCTGCCTACATTTATGCAAGAGCCGTGGGGGTTTTCTTGTCCCTGATGGAAAGCTGACATCTGGCAAACACATGAGACATGAAGGGGGCATGGTTTGGATGGAAAGAAATGAGCTCGTCAGGGATGGGGGCACAGGCAAAGAGTTTGGGAGAACCAGAAGTTCACAGCTTATGTGGCAAAAATGCTCTCATGCAAATTAATGCATGTGATTGAAGTACAAGAACTGATAACTTCCTATTTTTTCAAGTAATGCTATCAAAACCTCCACTCTACAACTGATGATGGCACAGCAAAGAAAAGTCTGAGACAGCTGGATCTAGAAAGTTTAGGGCAAAACACCATTTTATACACCAAGACCTGTCCTACTTTACATGCTACGTGTTTTAAAGAATGACCAAATGCTTGAAATAGCTCCCTAGTGAATCACAGTGTACAGAAGTGATTCAGAGATGATGAGTCTCTAAATCTGGCTGGGCCAGAAGTTCACTGTTACACTGTGCACCCACCCACGTCTTACATTCTCCCAGTACTGCCAAAGGGAAAAACTAGCTTTTAGTAGCTTATGCTTAATAATTTCTGCCTCGAGTTCTCATAGTTAATCCCCCAAATCATCGTTTCTCCTAAGCTCAGACACTTGCTACAATTTAGGAACTAAAACATCCGAGGATTTCGTCCTT
>JAYRBT010000010.1:13836627-13860536 GCA_036023395.1 Myiotriccus ornatus | reverse complement strand
CCCCCAAATCATCGTTTCTCCTAAGCTCAGACACTTGCTACAATTTAGGAACTAAAACATCCGAGGATTTCGTCCTTACAAAGCACAATCCATTTTCTCCAAGCACTTTATACACATCCTGGGGCAACTGAGCTGGATCAAGCACTGGCAGCAAACCCTAATTTTGTAATCAGTGTGGTCACTGTGGGACTGGAGCAGATGCAGCTCGCTCTCTCAGGTACCCTCACCAACTCCACCCCTCCACCCTACCTGCAAACACAAGGGGATGAAGAAAGACCTATCGTTCAAATATTAACCCCACCAGCTGGACACACCTACTCCTTACAGAAGAATAACAACTGTTATCAGTCAGCAAGTTGCTTGAAGGAACAAAGACCTGAGCAGTTATTCTGCTAGTTCTGCTGCTGTATGACTTTTTAAGCCTGGAAGAATATGCTTTAAGGTAAAACTGAACACTACTACACTGAAAAACAAGAACTGGAAACCAGCAAGGTTGCACACCTTCTCTTCACACATCCACTGCAGTGGATGTGCACTGTAAGAGATTAATAACCCATGTCTGAGAAAGCTTAAAGCCTGAAGTGTTAGTCAAGCCCACTCTGAAGGGCAGGTCTTGATGTCTTAAGGTATTAAGTATAGCAGACCATCTCCCAGGCTTGCAGTACTGCTCACATTAACTGCACTCCAGCTGAACCTGTGGAAATGCAATGCCTTCGTGCCCTGATCCCTTCCTCCTCTCTGCTCCCCACCCTCAACAGAGTACAGAAACAAAATGGTGCAGTCAGCAGCAGCCGAGCAACTCCTTTACAACTAAGCAAAATTCTTGGAAATAGAAACATTCTGGTTGGATGCCAGAAGATTAGTTCCTGACTGAACTTGTTACTGTGTGACTATACATTTCCCTTGCCAACCCGAGGCACTCTGAGACATTCAACAGCCAGAAACCAGAGGTAAGGGGAGTAGGCAAGAGCAAAGGGATCAATACTCAGGACCCAAAACACACGTGAGTTTTTTCAAGAAATGGCAGTTTTCTCCACTACCTGAGGGCCGTGGCATCGCCCCAAAGCACCGCCTGCAACACAGCCAGTCCCTCCTCCCTGGCCAGGCTCAGCTTTGCTGCTTCTGCAGCTGCACCGATGCCAATAAAGGCTGTAATCATGCTAACTGAAATCCCTCTTTTGAACTGTTGCCATGCTCCATTAAATAACTTAAGACCAATATGTTTTTATCAGAGAGCTGATCTTACATTTGATCCTTGTGCAAAATAATCCTGAGGGGCATTGCTTTAACACAGCCAAACCAGCTTTTCTGAAGTGAAGCTCAAACCAGAAAACTGACTTTCCAGAAGCAGTATGTCACCAAGAGAAAAAGATGATCCTGCCTTTAAGAGCCTTAGTATCGTGCCAGGATCTCAGCTGCTTCTCAGATCTCCTCCCGCCAGCTTAGGACTGAAGTGCCATAGGAACACAGCACACAGCTCTGCACTAACAGCTGCAGAAGGAACCAACTGCATGGGCTCAATTCTGAACTGTCACCCATTCCTCCCTTATTTCTCCTTTCCCCAGCCCTGAAATACACTAGAAGACAGCCCTCATCCTGCATGCATTTATACAGATCTCACTCATATGTCAAATGGGAAAATAATTATAGAAAGGAAGAAAAAAAGAGGGAAATGGCTAAATATTTTGCTGTAGATAAAAGCTTCTCTTTCCAATTGTATTTCAAGTTTGGACCAAGGGTCTTCAGTACTGTTGAGCAAGGCCATCTGCTTCATTAGATTCCAAATAACTTTTTATATTGAGGAAGCAAGTATTTGGGAAACCATGCTGGAGAGCTGTTTGAAGTGACACTTCCACCATCTAGGTACAACAAAATCCTGGCAGTCAAATCAATTACTTATTCTTGCAACTCTACAGTTAGCTCTGTTAGTGCAGATCTCATCTCTAAGAACTACCAGTCTCAATTGTACAAATGTATTTTATGAAAGCTGTGCCCACCAGTTCATACTCTGCTATGGAATCACAAACATCCCATAGCTAAAAACAGTAAGTCATTTATCTGACACCTCAGTCATAGAGGGCTGCTGAGATTGGTAACGTGTTCCCTTTCACTCACAAAAATAGCAGAGCAGCCTACTCTGCCATGCAAGAGAGTGAGGATTCATGAAAGCAAAGATTTAGAAAAATACTCACTTGTTCCAGAACTGAATCCACTGAGGCCACGTCAGAAATAAATCAAACAAAACTGAAGTTCTTCAAAAATCTCGTTGCAGTAGCTGAAAAGAAAAATCTGAACCAATTCTTTCAAGCAGAAAAACAAAAGCAAAACTAGATACATGCACATGGAAGGAAAGCATCACAGAGGTCCTTTCTAGACTTTTCTGTCTCATTAATATCCCCATCTCTTTACTTCATACATGCTGAGAAACTGCTGTGGAAGCCCTGCATTGAATTAACATTTATTCCACACATACAGCAGATATGGGGGAAAGGCATTATAAAGAAATATGCACAGTCAAATAGATTCCATTAGTATTGTCTCACTGAAAAAAAAAAATCTATCTTCTTCTGGGGCTTGTAATAGCCTTACTCCTACCCATTACAGTAAGAGTGAAACAGTAACCCTCTGGGAACAACAACAAAATAACCCCGAAGTGAATACATATTGGAATTGTTCAACATGTGTAAAGTACTACTAAATGTCTTGAACATCTTTTAGAAGAACAGCTGGAATAGTTCACAAATACGAAATAAAACCAGGCTATACTCAGTATTTTTCACCAAAAGAAGACTTAAGAAATCTGTATACTGCTCTCTTACCCACACCACAGTCCCTTCAAGTACTTAGCAGTGAAGAGTAAAGCTAGGGGGAAGCAGAATAGACAAAATATTTTACAAATGTTTCATCTGCTGCAGAGCACCCTTATGTCCCTGTACTCCCACGGTTTCTCATACAGTGCTGGAATTAGGGTTGCTGCTTTCCTACTAATGCATGTATCTTCCACACCCTGAAAAACCTTTGTTAAGGAGACATCAGAACCTAAGTGCTTTTAAAAGTCATGAAACTTTAAAAAAATATTCTAATAGTGACAGTTCTGTTTAGCCTGTGTCAGCTTGTGTACTCAACAGTATAGCACAGCTTTTGGAACTAATTCAGGTGAACTGTTCAGAATAAACTTCTTTTCCTGGCATGTGTCAGCTCCTTAGAAGTCAACAAGAACACTTCCATACCTGTTGCTGTCCACCTGAAAGGCAGCTGCCAGCTTTTGCAAATGCTTCATTAAAAGAAAAAATAAGTGAGAATCTTAGTAACTTGAGCATGGTAGACACATTTTCATGTTTCCATACACGTGCAGCACAGTAAACACTGCATTATGTGTCACCATGTGACAGAGTGAATTAATAGTTGCAAACAAAAAGTTAACAGTAAGTAAAGCCATTCATATGTTTGAGGGGAAAATATGCATTACAAAAATAAAATGTGACCGAGAATATAAAATACATAATTAAAATAAAATTTGGAGGGGGAAGGTGAATCTGAAAAGAACTCCCCCTGTGTCACAGGATTGCATTTTTGTGAGTTTTTTCCAAGGAAGTTCCTCATAACAGTAAACTTACTGTAACTGATCCAGTGGTAAAAATATCATTCTAAGTCAGCCTAAGAGATCACAGGCAAATTCTCAGAAAAAGATGATTAACAAAGGCTGCTTTCATTCTGAAGGCTTGAAGGTTTTGTTATCTGTAAAGATTGCCTAAGCACAGATAAGAGAGAGAGACACTAAGACAGCTGCTCCATGCCTGGAAATAAAGTTGAGGGATATCAATCTCCAAATATTAGCCTGGAAAGAAGAAAAGTTGACAGTGTAAAGAGAAATTAAAAGAAAGCAAAGAATTTCCCATCAAAAGCCATTCCTTTTCAAGCCAGCCCACTTTAATACATTATTGAGGTTACCTCACTTTGATGTATTTGCTTCAGCATAACTTTACTTACAGGAAAATGCAGAGCACAGAAATAAGCAGACATGCTTATTTTCAGTAACAGAAAAAGCTTTGAAACCCTCTCCCAGTCCTGGCAGCTGCAAATAAAGTTTCTGTTTGGGAAATGTGATATAAAGCTTCCTCAAAGATTCACAGGCAAAAAGTGAATACTGTTTAGATCATCAAATAGCCTCTATATAAAAAGCTCCTGCTGGGGTCGTTCTGAAAACGTTGGCACACGGGCACCAACACACATAAGAAATAATTTCGGTAGTAAATAAACCAAATCCTACACTTAGAGAAACCTCCCATTTAAATGTATCTACAGATCATGAGAAAACACCTGTCCGTAAATCAACGGCAAATGCAAAGGAACTATCTAATACAGTCAAGTAACAGCTGTTACATTAATTTAAAATTACCCTTTATTTTTCACAAGTATTTCCAACATGTTGTGTGCATTTTGGCACGGTAGACTTTGAGACAGCTTCAAGTTTCTTTAAATTACAAACAGTAGATACAGTAGGAATATTTTAAACCAATTTCTTTAAAATAAATGTCAAGTTAAGACCCTTAGCTTTAAAGAGAGACTGCCACCATTTCATCTTCCTGATACAAAATTCAAGTAATTTTAAGAGTAGAAAATTGTCTCTAGAAAACATCCTATTATTACAATTTACCAGCGTTCTGAAAATAAACATCAAATTTCCAGTATCAATTGGGTGCAATTACACACTTAGAAAAATAACTCACTTTAAATGAAGGTCACTTGCTGAAGAAAAGTAAGTTTTCAACATGATGAGTTCTCAAACAAATGACAAAGCATTTTTTTTCCTTGGATAAATGATTTAATCCTTGTTCCATCTCTGCAATTAATTTATTTTTTTCTTCTAAAGTGTACATTTCAGTATCGAAAATGAATCCAGGAAACAGGCTACGGAGATATTTTCCCTTCAGTATATACTGGCTTATGCAATTATTGCTTATCCGAAACAACTGTAAACAAGATGCACTTCATTTTGTTTTTATGTTGTGATTTTTCATTGGTTGGCACCAAATATACAGCCCACACAAACTTTAGCTGTGTCACTTTACTAAATGAAAACCACAATCATTTTTCCGGTGATTCTGTATCTAGAGTTGTTTGGGTTTGGTTTTTTTCAGCGAAGAAAAGGATTCACTATGCTTTTCCATTTTCCCTCCTTACCTACTCTTTAGGACAGCAGAATGGAAAAACAAGCAGGACATGTTTATTTGTGACTGAAGGCTCAGAGCAGACATCAAGAAATCTTCAACAATATCAGAACATTTTCTGGTTTTCATTCTTTTAGCCCAAAGTACCTTTGTTGTGTAGGAACAGGAACTTAAAAGTTTCTTTTATCACCATCTTCCAGAAGAAATCTATAAATAAATGTTTGTGTAAAGAACACTGCTGTTGAAGAGGGCAAAAAAAAAAAATAAAATTAAGGATCAATAAATGATACTGCAATGTATCTTGTGCCATTCAAGATAGGAAGTCCTTCATGTAAATGTGTAAGTCTTCCTGGGTGCATGAAGCTCCATCCTTTCCTGGGAGACTCAATGGAGCAGTTGTACCTAAGAAATTTACATCCACCTCCCTGTAGTAAAAACACAAGCAAAATAAAAGCCTAAACATTTATCCTGTGTTTTAATAGAGTAAGTTCAGTTTTATAAACCCATGGCTTCAAATATTTTACTATTATTCATAGGCAGTTAATTTTTTTTCTTTTACTACCCCATAACAAGGTTATTTAAACGACACCATCTTTAGAGCATTACACAACAGACATGCATCTGCAGTCAAAGATTTCCCCTTGCTTTGCTTTAGCATTTGCTGGATAACAACTCACTCAAGCAGCACCTCTGACAAACATCTTCAATAACTTTACTGGAGAGAAGCAAATCATGTTCACAGGCCTTGTTTCAGGACTGCACCCCTAACCAGGGTAGCATTTAAACAAATCTTAAACAGATTAATCTGGCTGCTGCTTTCAAACTGAAGGTGTGCTTTTTAGAGTAGTAACTGTGGCAAGCAAATTTATGGGTGTTAAGGACTATGGATGATACAGGCTTATAAACACAACAGGTTAAGCTCCTCTATTAGTCAAAGTTGGATATCACTGCCACTGCCCTGCCCAGCTCTGTCCTCTGAGGACTGTTTTATTTGAATCAGTATCAGAGCAGAAAATAGTTTAGCTCAGAAAAAAACTAAACAGGTAAAAGAGTTGAACATTTTCGTTCTGTGGCTGATTTAAAAGAGAACCATTAAAAAGGTTCTACAGAAAAGAAGCCATTCGAGTCAACTTGGCCCTATTTAAACATGTACAGCAATGAAGCAATTCAGAAATATTAAAATGAAATGGTTAACATCTCCAAAGTTTGTCTTTAAACCACTTCTCTCCCACCATCTGAAGCCAGTTTGATCAATTCAGCCTGACTGCACCAACAGTTCTGAATCCTGCAATTGAGCAGATTTAGTACTTGTCAAAAAACACCAGGGCATTAGATATCCCCATTTGTGATGTGCATCTCCTCCTTTTCATCTGGGCCTCTAAGAGTGTGCATTTGGGCACTAGTTTGAAAATAATACTGGACACATTTTTTACCATTTTTTAAGTAAGTTGTCAACTTACTTGAAAGTCCTCTCCTACTTTGTTGAGAGCGATGTTGATTGTGAATGTAGAGGAATCGTGATGAGGTCTGAGCGACCGCTGTCTGTCAGGGCTGTATTTCACAACAAAATTCAGTAAAGCATACCCCTGAAATAAAATGTACAGTCAGACTTCAGGTTGTGAACTGCCAAGTCACATACAGGACTCTTGGGATTTGTTCAAGATTAGTTTAAAAAAAAAAAAAAATCAGCAACATTCGTTTATAACTACTGCTGTGACATGTATGAACTCCCCAACAAAACCAAATAGGGTAATTCAACAAAGTTCTGAAATTTAGTCATGCCATGGAGTAATTATCTGCAGAAGTTTTAATCCCATACCTTGGTATAATAGCCAGCAAACACTTTCAGCGTTACTGGTGCAATGAACTCCCTTATGAAATGCAGCCATTCATTATCCAGTCCGATTTGCTTCATGTGAATATCATCAGTTGGGACATTTTCATAACCTCCAGAAATACGGCTGTCCTAATGAAAACACCGCAAACAGCCATGAGACATGAACTTGGAATGTTTCTGACAGTTCTACAGATATTTATTTGAAACCTGCAGGATCACAGAACTGCAACAAAGCAATACTTCAGTAAGCATGATATATAGTAAATTCCATAGCTTACTGTCATAGAAACATCCTGAGATATTCACAAGGAGAAACTGGAAATTTTTTAAAGGATGAGTCAATATTTGGATGTGTTGCCTGTAAGTAAAAGGGCTTCTTGGGGCAATGGTTTAATTTATTGAGTTGCAGATGGAACTGAAGTTGTATCACATTAAGAGAGTACAGGCCTCAACTTGAAATGGCAATAAACGCTGAAATAACTTGAAGATAAAAGTATGGTAAAATCCTTTCTGGAGGCTCCTACCTTCAGTAAATTGTGACTACAGTTATTCCCATTTCCATGCTACCACATTTGTGAATTAGTCATTTTAGTGGTAGTTAATAAATACCTTGAGTTTTCTAAGAACACTGGGAGACGGTGTTTTTAAGATGTGGTTTCACTGCTCATTATATTATCAATCAAATCAGAGGAGGAAGCAAACTAATCTCCTCAAGCTGAGTCTGCTCTGCCTTACTATTGTAAAGGTACTCACTCATTAAGGTCATGTTTATATAGGCTAACACTTACTTGGTGTTTTCCACCAGACCATTGTCCAAAATGTTCCATTTCTTCTACCAGTTCGTCACAGGCAGTATCAGAAAATATGGGAAACCAAAACACATCTGGGCATGGCTACAAAGAAAATAAAATTTAAAAAACTGATCCACAAGTGCATTCTCACAAGAGCAGACTATGAGCTACCTCACAAGCCATGACCCAGCATTAACAGCTGTCAGTGAACCCACACATTCTGTGCCTTATGGCTCTGAACAACAACCCTGATCTTCCACATTACAAGCTATTATGAGGAACAGTTTAAAATTTAGCATTGTTTTAAACACAAAAACAATTTATCACAGTTCTTAAGGAAGCAAAGTCCATTAAGTCACCGTCCCTAATTGTCACAGAACTCATCATCCAACACAAGTGCTCTGTCCAGATCAGCTCCCTGCAAGCAAGAAGCCTGGGCCAAATGGACCATCATGGCAAACATTCAGTTCTGAGCCAAAACATAAAAAAACCTGTTCAGTCACAGACCAAAACAGCATTTGCATGGAAATAGTTACCATGTGCCAATTTACTATCAATCAATCAGTCCCACAAATTTTTAGAAAAGTACTTATACCCACCTGTTCTACTATATTATCAGTGAAGATCTTTGAGTAGTTTGGATTTATGTAAGTTTCCTTCCAGTCCTAAAAAACACATGATTTTAAAACATTACAACAAAACAAATAAATTTGTGACAACAAATAACTTATAATTTATTCATTTGCTCTACTGAAAGCATTGAAACAATTAAACAATTTCTTATACCCATAAAAAATTTGGTTCTTATGTCAAAACTCACAAAACCTGTTACATCATGGCCATATCTCCAGCTCCTTACTCTCATCATCAGTTAACTTATAGCTATATTGTCATTTGCTTAGATGGGTCACAGAGAACACCTTTTAGTACTTAATCAATATTTGGTGCATAGTAGACAAATGCTCTCCATATAAAGTCTTTCAAACCTAAGCCCTTTACAATATATAAACTTTACTTTTTTTTAAATAAAATAACTAATCAATAATTAGATGCATACCACGGGATTTTCAAATATCTGCCAGAGGTCATTGTTGTAGTGGGAGGTATTGTAGTTGGCTGTAGAAAGAAGTCTTCCAAATTCATGTCTGTTGGTAATGTACATGAAAACACCCTATACCAAGCAGAGAAAGCTTCATTAGCAAAACTGCCCATCTTAGCAAATACCAAGTTTTTAAAAAGTCTGTTTATGACTGCACTTCCATAAAATACATCACACACTTGTACACACCCATTATACGTGCTGATCATTTAGCATCCTAATTTTCAAATGGGTGACTCTAATCACCAGCTACTGTTCATAATATTTTCTTTACAAGCATTCAGTTGTATTATTTTCTAAAAACACTAAACTGAAACATATATTGTTGAGAACATAAAACCATGTACAGTTACAGAAAGGAAAAAACAGAGAAGCGACTGGTTGATTTGTTTTCCAGAAAACCTAAGCAGACACACTGGAAGCATCTGTTCTCAAGCTGAAAATGCTCACACAAGAAAACCAACATCTAGGGTTTGTTTCCAATTAAAAACTGAAAGAATAAGCTAACAATCGAAGGGCTCTTGGAAGTCAGAGCAAGAAACTTATTTCAGAGTATTCACTACGTGATCCATCTGGTGAATTGGCCTGAAATAAAAAGGTATTGGCAAATACAGCATACAAGAACATTCAGATCAGCATACAAAACAGCTGAGCACTCTGAAGTCTGGTCACAGAATCATGTGCAAGATATGAAGTGTGGTAAGACACAGCTTTATTATCAAGCTATTAACAGAAGATATTAACAGAACTCTCTTGATTAGAAATAGGAGTAGAAAATAGTATTTTTAAAAAGAAATTTAGGTTCTGTGGGACTTTTTTTAGTTTACAGTTTTTCAGACTAAAACTTCACTTCTGAAATGTTTGTGACTTTTGGGTTTGCAGCGGATGAAGACATCACGATTTGGGCACTTTGGTATTTCTGTCTGTGTTTTTGTCTGAAAAAGAGTTAAACTATTAGAAAGATAATGATTATGTTAAACATGCCCAGTTTTGGGCGCTTACCAAATCATCAAATGGCTGCAGCATGGAGAATAAGGAGGGCCTGGGTCAAGAAATACAGCTTAAAGTAACAGTGTGGTCACTGAGGGGGCCTTGGCAGACATGGGTGATTTGAGCTTTACTCCTTCCTAGGACTGCTGAATCAATTTTAGCTACAGAGGCACAGTGTCAGCACACCTTGACCTCAGCAGCACAAAGAAACCTCCCTGGGGAAACAGTGAGCCTCTCTAAGATGCTTCGAGCTGGTCATGAAGAACCTGTCCCTGGCAAAACCTTGAACCTTGGAAGACTGCAGAGAAAGCTAGAGGAGTATTTCATTAGAGTGAGTGGACAGAAGAGAAGTATCTTCCTGTGCTAGAATAATACTGCATGTAATAATAACTCATTAATAAAAAAAAAAAAGCAAAACCTTTGGGGGTCTGAGCATATGGAATGTTTCCGAAGAAGGGGAGTCTTTTTCCCTTTGTAAAGTCTAAAATGAAGGAGAATCATCACATCAGTTTTCTGATACATAATCTTTCTCTTTTTCTGACTAACAGTAGGTTTCCACAGTTACATCAGGTAAATAGCAGCCTTTGCTCTGTAGCTGATATGCCTTTACAGACAACATGCATCTCCAAGCAAAGCTCTCCATACACATGTCCAAGCTGTTTCCACCAGCCCCTTCTTATCTGCTGCCAATACAAAAACAAGCACATACCAAACCATCCTACAGCCCAGACCCAGAAGGAGGAAAAGAGAAGGTCATTTTCTGAGAAGCCAGTCAGATTAGTTTAATGAGCACACGGAAAGCACAAGTTGGCAATAACTGATGCTGAGGAGGTTTGAATACAACAGGATTGGACAGGAACGTTCTGAGGAATCAGTACAAACAAAGGAGATCATGCCTTGTTATGAGGGAATAAAAAAATCAATACTTGCCAACTTTTCTTGTTCAATTCAGCAAAATTATTTTTCAATGCTATAGTGTCTGGAAATAGGTCTGGTTTAGGTCTTATTTGTTTCTGTGCTGAAACTAGTGTAAATATCAGTAGAAATGTGGATTTACATATTCATAACTACAGTACAAATACGTTTTCTCTCAGTACTTACAGCTTAATGCAAGTAACACATTTCTGAAACAGTTTTTATCTATCTAGAAAACTTAATGAGTAATTCATGCTCCTTAAGAAGATTCCTACCACTTGATAAATGATTTAGGCCTTTCATATAACATCGCTCACCATTATTTTAAATATACACCTACTTAGATAAAAAACTTGCAGAATATTCCAGCTTAGTCTGCAACAAGTTCCACACTCTATAAAAACGTGCATAAAAGAGACAGTCCAAATGCATTGGTAAGTTTTAAATAAAACACAGCAGAGAAGTTGAGCCCTCTTTCATCTGCTGAGGCTGTGCCAAGGAGAAAGCTATTTTAACCTCAACAGAAATTTCCAGGGAATTTAACTAGAAGCCATCATGCAGTCAGTGCACCAGTGCACTGGCTCTGCAAAAACCTCTGTTCTCAACAATTTGAAGAAATAAACCTAAAGTGTTCTATCTCACAAAAATTGGCCAGTACTTTAAATTAGAATTAAAATATAGTATCCAAGCTCAATCAGGTCAAGCAGTGAGGTACAGCAGGGCACAAGCCACGTGTGTATTTGAAAGCAAGCTGCTGTAGATACTCCTTACCATTTCCCTGGCATTCCTGCAGAGTGCCATGTCAGGATCCAACTTATCACGCAGGAAGTAGTTCTTTTCTTTCATCTCTGATCTGAGAGTTTGTCCCTTAATTAAGTATATATTAGCCATGTAAGGGATATTCCATACTCCTCTGTTGAAAAAAAAAAAACAAAAACAAACCCAACACATACAAATAGTTTAAACCTATGAAAACTAATTTGTTGCTTATTCTATTAAATCAGGATCTCTGTATCTGCTGACAAGACTAAGCAATTTGCAAGGAGAAGAAGCTTAAAGGTTCCCAAGGCATTTGAAAAACTACACCTGGACATCTCAAACATAGGCGTAGGCAGTAATTCAATTTTTATGAAGTATTGTTATAAAAATATAGAGAGGTCAAATTCTCTATCGAGTTTTAACTACAAATGTACTTCACGTTTCCATAGTTAAAGCAATCAGTCAAACTCTCTTAAAATATTATTCTACACTGCCAGATGGAGAAAGTAATTCCAAAACAGATTTTTAAATGAGTTTAAAGGCTTCACAGAGACTTCACACAGCTGGTCTGACCTCCTCACACAAATAGCCGTGGACCACAGCAGGCTGTGTATTTACGTGAGTTGGGCCAATGTCAACACAAAGCATTGCTTTCAGAACGCTCACTCTGCAGATTTCCTCCCTCTCAGCACCACGAGCACATCGTTCAGCGCAGCTGAAAACAAGCCAATCTGTTCCCGACCTTTCTGTTCCTCCAGAGCAATGAAAAGGCATCACCACACGGGAAAGTCAAGCTTGGAACAACTTACATCACGTTCATTTAGGGGAAGGATAAACCCAAACGTTTATCCTTGACAGAAGTTTTGCTCAAATGCTCCTTAAGATATATCTGACATAATATGCAGGATGAAACACACAAAGAAATTACAGCTGTCCCACAGGTTAAGCATTTGTCCCGAAGAGATGACAAAGTCATTTGATGAATGCAACAATCATTCCTTCTGGCTGAGGTTCCAGGGACACAAAATTTTGGGGTTACTGTTTGTTTGTCCTGCCTTTTCCTGCATTGTGCACTGCTAGAGTAATCAGACACAAACAGACCAGTACTAGAAATTACTGTATCCAGTACTATCACCAGCTCTTTAGGTTAAGCACTTTGCTTTTTTTTTTTCTCCAAGCTGAATGGGAAATAAAAGAGTATTTCTATGAAATCAAAAATGCAAAACAATATAACTAACCTAAGATCTTCAGGAATTATACCATATTCTTACATTTTCATGCAATATGTTGCTAATAACCATACTGGGTGCCTTGACTTTAACAATCAGCTTACAACTACTTACACTCTGTTCCCTTGGACAATATCAACATAATCTTCTGATCGGGCATAGTAGCCATCTGGGCTCAAAGCACCCCAGAAATTGGACCAAAGCTTCCCATGACGAGTTACGAGTGGAGCAATTATCTTTCTGTGAAGTGACACATTGAATAAGAAAATATCAATCTCCCAAGCACTTGAAATTCCCATCAGGAACTGCTGCTTGACAGGTACAAAATGCTTTGTGAATTGTTGGTCTCCAAGCCTGTTATGAACTATGGCAATGAAACACCACAGGTAAGCAAAGAGGATCTAACTCTGTGAGAACAGAGGGGATCTTATTTTCTCTGGATGGGCCCCAGACCATCCTTTCAACCCAAAGGAAATTCTACAAAATAAGAAATATACTACACCTGTTCTGTTCTATCAGTATTCTCAAAGTTTTTGGGTTTGTCAGCACAACATCTGCATCTATGCTTAAGTAATATTCACATGCTTTATCCTGGCGACAGAGGTCCCTGAAAAGACAAAAAAAGAGAATGATTAACTCCCATGTGCCCAGGAAAAAACAAAATCACAAACAACAAAACAAACAGATAAAAAAACCCCAAACCACAACAACTCTACTAATCCATTGCATTAAAAGCCCTCTGCAGCACAGTATTGTAAAGAAAGGTGTGTTTAGATTACAGTAGAGTGATTAACTGGAAGAAAAGTTAAATACATGGATCAGGTGCCTTATATTTTTCTTTTAATAAACTAAGTGACCTCTAACCTTTACCAAGTTCAGTAATACCTACTATACAATGTCCTGATGGAAAACGGGGTGGGGGAATCATGCCAGTAATTTACACAGCGGGGCATTGGTACAGTCACTTAGTAGTGAAGTAGTGAAGTATGAGTAAGCTCCTCCAGCAAGTAACTGCATGTGGTTGTAACATTATCTTTGAAAAAAGATTCTACAGATGTGATCTGCTGATCTGAATAGTAATTAAAACCTTATGGAGGGCGTAAGACAAAAAGTATAAAGAAATGTACATTTAAAGACCTTTTGTTTGTCTTTTTTGTGACTTACAAGAACAACAGGGTTGCTAAAGAGAAATATAAACAAACTGCACAGGCAGTGCATGGAAATTAGAAAAAGTAATTGAATTTGTCCACACACTATTTCTATGTTACTATTTTGATCTCAGAAGAATAAACTATCTGTGCAGATTCCCAGGCCTTCAAGAGAAAGCTGCCACCAAGCAGAAAACACCTTGTACTGTAAACATAAAGGATACAGGACCACATTTCTACGTTTCTGTCAGGGTACACTTGCTAGGCTATACCTGCTATAGTGAATTTAGCTTTCCTGTGCCATCAGAACAGCAGGAGATTACAGCAAATCAAATACAATTTTTAGAGGAAGTGGAACAATTTCCTCAAGTCAATACTACAGCAGTAGCTTCCTATCATGCAGGTGGTAGTATTGATTTCGTGTATTTTCCCTATTTTAATTCCATCGTAACACCAAAATTATTTTACATTCTTCTTCTAAAATACCTATAAATACTGCTTTAGTTTAAGTTCCTCTTGATTTGATTGACTGGGACTGTTTTCTGCAAAGGGAAAGATCTCTGTCACTTCAGAAGGTCTGACAAACACTCGATGTGACAGGTTACATTCAAGTCAAGACAACGGCTGGCACGGCTTCCTGCCTGCTCTTCTTCCCTTCCCTACCACCACCCAGCACTAAATGTTCCACGAGAACTATGACTTAGCAACCCCTCTTAGGTCTTTTTGTTCAAGCTTTCTTCTGCACAAAGGACTGAAGAGGTGTAACTTGGTTAGAGTCACAGAAGGTAGAGCTTTTTTATTCCATAAATTTAAGCCATCCTTCCTCTTCAAGTCTGATCACTGAAGATGTGATAATGATTTGAGAGAAATTTTTAAGATACCCAAATGTCAGAAATGGTCTTCCCCCTACTGCTGAAATCACTGTGTTTGGACAACACCCTCAGTTTAAATCTTCACTCAGTCATTTGAGGCAAAAGCTAAAGACTTTCCTCTATCTTATGCATACATTTTTATGACAGAAATTCCTTAATCAGCACTTTCACACATAATTGCCCCAGTGGAAACCATCAGGTTTTATTTTGGCTGTAACATGGTCCTACAATTCAGTCTTTATGACACTGTCCATTACTAACCTATTCTATTCAGTGCTTTACAACTACTGAATGCAATTTAGATGTAGCTTTATCACTAGCTTAATTACAATTACTAACAGTAACCTGACTTCTATATTGCACTTAGCACTGGATGTTAATTTTCTGCCAAAAGCATTCAGCTCCTTTGTCATTATTCTAATGAGGAAAATAAACCTAAGAGACCAACAGACTTGATGCCAGTCCAGGGTTCCAGCCACAACACTGGCCAGCACATCTGCAAAAGCACATAAACTATTTGCTACTAGGAAAAATATGAATGGAATTATTGTATTTAATTACAAACATGTGATAAAGTGGAAAAGATATATAGTTAGTTGTAGGTAAACATAACTGGAAAGTTAATTAAATAATAGCAAAATATAATTATCCTTCAACTTCCGCTTTTTTTATTTATATCCCCATTCCCTTTAAATCCAGGATCAGAGAATTCTGTTACAATTGGTCTCATGTGCTTAGTGTTAGAAATCCTCCTGTTCTTCAGTCACACAGTAATCCAAACCACAAAATACTAAAAAGCTTTGGTCTAAGTCACATTCATTCATTCAGAAATCAACTGAGAACTCTTTCAAAGCATTACTGTCTTAAACAGTCCAGGAATGCCAAAGTTCCCATCCTGACTTATTTTTTTCTCCTGTTTCTTTCTCTACAGCATTGAAGACTGGATCACCAAATGGCAAAACTTATTCTTCACATTTGACATGACAACTTGTATCTGAAAATGCTGGGAGAATCGTGCTGTAAAACATCAAGTTTTGCCTTTTGGTGATCCTTTTGTGCTTTAAGCTCACTAACAAAAGTCTCCCTAAAACACTACTAAGACAGTGCTAAAAGTTTCAGTCAACACTGATAAAGCAAGCACGATCTCAAGAAATTCCTGCATCTTCTCTTCAGGCTTTCAGTGTTGCCAAGTAGCTTTCTCAAGGAAATAAATGTAATCGTGAATATTCTCATGCTTTAAAGTATTACAGTATATGTTAACCTCTCCAGAGGCAGAAATCCCAGATCATATGTGAAACTATTTGTTAGGAACAAGTGGAAAGTGCTTTCTAGCAACGCTCATAGGTATTGTAATATACTTTCTTGCCTAAATTCAATGGCTAAAACTTTCAAACTACTTGATTTACACTCCACCTGCTCTAAACTAAGACCAAATGTTGAAAAGAAAGCTGTGTTCTTGTACATAGAGTCATTTCAGTGTAGTGATTCACAAAAATTTAGAAGGCGGCCAAGATTTTTTAGTTGGAAGTGTAAAGTGAAGCTCAGCAGATCAGTTTAAAGTGTTTTGCAATCAGAGTGATGTTTGACTTCATTTACAAACCACAAACCCATCTGGAACAGTGACCTCATCTGAAAATGGGAAAGTGTCACAGTTCCCTTCCTCATACTTTCCACTGGGATATTCCAAAGAATTAGTTGTTTATAACAGTGAGACATACTGTCTACCCAATTTCTTTACCATTGAGCCACCTCCTTTTTTGACATATTTTGAACTTGCAATTAATCAAGTTACTGTTTTTACACCCCTCATTTTGAAAATACAATTCCAAACGTGGACTAAAACTCAAAGTGGGAGCACTTAAACCATCTGACAGACCTTTGAAAGAAAAGGTGTTCCAGATACAAGACTTCAACACCCGCTGAAAGACACCACCTGCCATTTAGGGTTACATTTTGCATCTCTCCAGGCAACCACAACAATATTAAGAAACTCTTATCAGCCATCACTAAAACCAAACAAATGTAGCCAGCAAACAGCACTAATGTTCAGTTTTGCCTCTCATGGTTAAGCATTGTTACCACAGTCACCACACCTGGAAGCGACAGAAATCGGGAACAGGTGGGAAAGTTGTTTTTCTGAAACACTCAAAATTCAAAAGATTCCTCCTCCACCTGAGGCTGAAACCCAAAACTGCTGAAGTGTTTTGGAGAAGCAGCTCCAGAAAATCCAAGTGTCTGATGGAAAACACGTGAATCCAGGAGACAAATCCCTGCTCTTACTTCAACCACAGCCAAGACACTCGCCCTACTCAAAGGGCTGAAAGGGGGTTCTCCTTTGTCCATGCCTTTGTTTGCAAATCCAAATGGGAGCTCAGAGACAATGATTTAATATCCTCCTTCAAGAAACACCTAGGAAATCCCAAATTTAGCTCAAAATTCAACACAGTGTTGTCAATGAACTCTGATTCTGGTCTACTCTTCCTGAAACTTTGGAAAGCTTTCAATGTAAACTTTCATTAAAATGTGCACATTACCACTAAAAGCTGAGGTAAAAGAATTTTATTTTTTTTTAAAGTTAAGGAAAAACTCTAGGCTGTTCTGTTACTAATGTTTTTGAGGGAGGAAAAAAAAGAATCAATGCCCCCAAAAGAAAAACCCTGAAGACTAAGTACTGGAGGAAAAATATCATGGAAATAAAAAACTATTTATAAATAAAGCCTCAGAAATGCATGAGATAAATTCCCATATTTCCTGACTTTCTGTTATTGCTTAAGCATACTTAATTGCTATTTTATGTTTTCTGTCATAACAAATTCTGTAATTTCAGGTGGCTGAAATCTCAGCAGCAGCCAAGGCAGAAATCACAGATTTTTTTTCTTAAAGAAAAAAAGAACAAACTGTAAGAACTATACCTTATAGACAAAGGCTACGAAACAAACAAACAAAACAAACAAAAAACCAACAAAACAAATAAAACAACAACAAAACCACACATGGAAATGCTAGTGTTTTGAGTGATGTACATTCAGGGAAAATATTCAGAAAACATGCAGCTGATCCTTCCTTCTCTTTATTCTACTTTGTTCTCTTTCCATTTTGACCCAGCTCACAACAAGGAAAGCTGTGCACTCCCGTTCCCCAGTATTATTGAATTCTAACAAGTTTTTGCAGACTGCACGATTTTTGGTCCCTACTCAACTTTCACAAGTGCAGGAGAGGGTTTTCCATGTCGAGAAGAAGCAAGAAAGTGAATGCTTCAATTATGCTTTATTATACAAATGAGAAAAGTAGATCAACTGTATTATATACTCAAAGTATTCTGCTGAAAAACTAGTCCTTCAGTGCTTAAGTTCCCCCTCTCTGTATTTACTGAATCCTGTTTTGCTTCTTCAAATAATTAGAGTGTGTGTGAAATTTGCAAATGAGGAGAACAAATTATTCTAATTCTAATGGAAATTAACAGAGATAGTAAAAACAGCTAATTTGGAAAAGGAGAGAAAGGAAGTGTTGGAAGCAGATGGAACAAAACTATCAGTCAATAATGCAGAGAGAGGCAGGAGAAAATTAAACAGAAGACCGAATATATCAATCTCTGTAAATCAAACCAATAAACAAGTTTGAAGAATTACTCTTTTCAAGTTATTCCCATTGCAGTATTAGTGAGAAATAAATGAGGTTATGATGCTCAAAGCCAGATGAAAGGTTGAAAAGCAAATAATTTATTATAATAACTGCCCTTGCCTTGAACATCCTGTACTGCCAAATTAGACTTTCTAAAGAAATGTAAAATGTGTTTGTTTTGGTGAGGTTGGTGAGGCTCACAGGGGCAGCCAAGCAGACCAGGTGTGCAGAGCAAGCAGCAGATTAACTGAATCTGCTTCAGACAGATTAAAAGGAGCCACTGAACTATTTCTACACTGTTCACACAAAAGATCCTACTGCTAACACTCAGGCATCTGAAGATGGAAAGTTGTTAATGGTTAAGATGCAAAATAACATACATGCAAGATGAAAACATGCTAGTGGTATGCATCAATAGAACACATTTATAAATTAGAACTTACATTCCCATGTTTCGGGCTTCTGCTTGACTCAGATTTTCTTCAGGTCCAACAATTTTTATACTTTTGATAATATTCTTGGCTTTTTCCCAGAATTTCTTGATGTGCTTTTCATGGTAAACCTCCTGTAATCATGTTAACATTGTTTATAGCAGATGTAAAGTACACTGCTATGAAATCATAAACACAAGTGTCCAAGAACACATTGTATTCTGCCCTAAAGAAACAGATGCCAAACATTTAAAATAAAGCTCTTCTGTCCAAAATTTTAGCAAAATAATCCAACACATCAGCAACATTAATCAAAGCTCTATGAGGATGCAAGATTCACAGACTGTTTATGCAATATTTTTCAGGATATTTATGTTACAATCTTTAAAACCCATCCTATGACCTCACACAAGAGTTTTTCATGCCAAACCAAATCACTTTAGAGAGGGAGCTGCCACCTGTACCAAAGTGTGCAGGCACAGTCACTGCTTCTTTAAAATGTAGTCACACAGTCACACTGATTGTGTCTTTAATTTCTATTTACCCTACCTCCATTTACAAGAGCTCAGCTGCATGCAATACTTCCAAAACAGCACCTGCACTGGAGCTTCTACCTCTTATGCCTGACTTTAGAATAATTAAAACACGGGGTAGGGTTTTTCCTCCCACTATAATGAAAAGCTATTCAGTCTTTATATTCATTTCAAATACCATATGACTTCTGGCTGAAGCAACAGAATAGCCTACAATTCCTGTGTGCATGTCACATTTACACCTTTAACATCCCCTTAGGAAAGCACACTGAAGGCTTTAAAGATAAGCTCCATTTCTATTACTTATCCCCTTCATGCTCTCATATCAAGAGTAATGCACACACCGTGAAAAGGGTACAATTCTGTTTGACTCCCATTTCTCTTCCAGCCCAGTTTCTTCCAAAAGAACTGTACACCTTTGACACCTCACTCATTAAAATCACAGAATCACAGAATGGTTTGGGTTGAACAGGACTTAAGGACCATCTCCTTCCAACCCCACACCTTCCATTAGACCAGGCTGCTCAAAATAGAAAAACTGAAGTCACTGGTGAAGCTCCAGCAACAGCAGATCATTTGGTAACCAGCAAACAAGTATTCAAAAGCAACTTCTCTGTAGTACCAACCAGATTATATCTGAACACACCAGTCTTTCCCATGGGTCCCTTCAGGAATGCCAAGAGAAACACAAGATGCACTGGGGTATCAAGATGAAAAGCAAAACCCGTGGCAATTATTGGGTGACAACTATTAATAATATTTGGTCAGTCCTGAAGAGGTCAGGCAGTTGGCCTGGATGATCGCTGTAGGTCCCTTCCAACCAGAACTTTTCTGTTCTTACTCTGCTCTCTTGTTTTATGTCAAGCTGTACCTCCCCCAGAAGCACACACTGCAAAATACATTTTCCTTAGTAAAAGACTCTAAGCAGTTTCTTTCAATAGACTTCAGTAAGCCCGGACACAATTTCATTTAACCTGGGCAATTTTCACAGATCCGCACACTAAACTCCGAAAAATTTTCTCTTTCTATGCATTTTAACTGTGTTTCTATAGAGATTCCATGTGCTCCCTCACACACTTTGATTCATCACAAAATTTCCAGCACTGAAGTTTTGCACAGCAGTAATGTCATACTTACGTTATTATGAACGAAGATACTGAGTGCCTCCCGTGGGTAGTCCAGAGTCAACAGTCTGTCTAAAAATTTAGGTAGGAAAGGAGTTGGTTGTTCAATGAAAACACCAATTTTTACTCTTGGATATTCCTAAAAAAAATGATATTTTGACATAACCAGTAAGATTTGCCTCCTTTCTAAGATTAGTTATATTAAAGAGCAACTAATGTCACGTTGTAGTAAATTTAGTCCACACATCTTTCAAGCAATCAAAACCAACCAGCTCAAAAGTTCTATGTGCCCTGCTTATCTTCACTGGTTTCACAAAAAAGCAAAAATAATGGATTTAATATTGCTAGATAATTCTTTGAATTCAATAACAAACTGGAAGCAGAAAATAATGTATTACTGTTTTTAAAATTCTTACTTTAAAAGAATACTAAAACACCAAAAGAAGTATTTAAGGAAATATACCTAGAATGGTATGGCAAACTCATTTTTGAAAATAACACACAGACATACCTAAGTTACATTTACAAGAAAATATAAAGAGGACTAGTTTTTTAAAAATAGTTAAAGAATAAATACCACAAAATATTTTAGTCATTTGTCCTTTAAGATGAAAACTGCAGTATCATTCTGCAAATGTATATGCACTATTCCTCCCTGATCACTTTAACTGGGCTTTGCATTACTTCCCAACTCACTGATTTCAGGAAGACCTTTGATAAACTGATTAGAGATTCTCTCCTCACATCCAAAGATACTGAACCTTTATCCACCTTATTTTAATGTGAATTCACATCTTCTGAACAGTGGTATTAATTCCTGGTGTGGAATTCCTGTGCTCGATGGAGACCATAACCACTAAAACAAACACTGACAGCACCTTTGTGCTTTGTGTATTCCTAAAGTATAGTATTACAGTATGCAAGACAAAGAAATTTAACCTTCAGAGGCCTCAACTCCTACACGAAGAAATACATTGATTTAACAAAAATTATTTCCATCTCAAACCCAGACAATTATTATAAACGTCTAATCCACTACAAGGCTCAGAGAGAAACCTGATATGGGTATAAAAGGCTGCCAGTTTGCTTTCCTTAGCTTTCCAACACCCCCTCGAAGAGTGTCTGGATAAACCATCAACACATGCTGAGATTTTACAGTGTCACCGTCTACATCGGAAATCCAGAAACATCCTGGCGAAGGCACCAGGTCGGAAACATTACACACCAGTGCTGACCCTGACTATCTCCATCCACAGCTTCATCTGCAAACCTAATAACACGCACAGGGAGAGCCTAATAACTTCCATACAACTGATGAAGACATCTGTTGATGTGTCTTGAAACGGGCACCTGAGGGTGGTGTCACTGGCACCACTGACGGTCAGCACAGATTGTGCCATCGCACCAAGCTGAGCACACACACGTGCTGCCAGTGCCAGAACAGCTGCAGTAACTGCAGTTTGTCATTCTCCCCTTATCCTCTAGGACAAAGGGAAATAGGCTCAGGCTGGACCTGCAAAGATTTCCGGAGAGTGAGGAATTGCTGACACTGCTTCAGTACATACTGGAGTGTGAACCACTTGGCTCTGCACTAAAATCTCAGGCGTGTGACCAAAGCAAAATAGTGTTGAAAAAATTAAAAGAGTAAAAATTCCTGTAAACTGCATCTTCTCAAAGCAAGAGTTCATCAGTGTATGCCTTGGTTCACCACAGAGCTGTCACTGCATAATCTGAATCTATATTACAAGCATTTTGAGTATATTAAGTCAGAGGTTTTGGTTCTTCCCAGTTGTGCCTCAGCAAAAACACACTGGAAACACACAGTCTGCACCAGGAGGTTACGTTTTCACTGACAGATTTTCTCTGAGGTCATACATTTGACTTTTAAAGTTTACTTTTTCACAAGCAGTAGTGGAGCACGTGACAATTTTTGGAAGAAACACAGGACAATGTCTCAGTACAACTGCACCGAGCAGAGTCCCAGATCTCCTGACAGAAGGTGCCAGCGAAGCGAGAGGATGAGTGAGGACATCCTTTCCAGATGCACTGGGAAGTCTTCACAGCAGTAGCAAGGTTTAGGATTTAAGAAGCAGTTCTAGGGAGATTAAGTTTGTTGTCCAGTTTAGTTTAGGTTTTAGGGGGAAAAAAAAAAAAAAGAAAAAACCCAACACCTTAAGAAAAGTGGAAAAAATTTAAATTTTTGTCCAGGTGCATTCTTCAACTTATTTTCCATTACCCTGCTTTTACCTGAAGAGATAACTGATTTGGGGGTGGCACAAGCTGCTGACACTACCAGATGAAAGCAGTTCCTGAGTGTTTCCACACCTCACCACGATCACTGCCCAGGAGATCCTGTTTCTCTGAAGGGCACAAGGACAGAGCAAAAGACTCTGCACATGAAGCTTTCAGCTCCTTTGAACATAACTCCAAAAAAACAAGCAAAATCCTCAGAAGATACGAGTGTATAGATGCAGAAAGTTAAATAAAACAATATTGGAAAAATTATTAGAGTAGTACTGCTCTTTTCACTGAGGATTTCTTGTCAAGTAGCAAGCAGGCAGGCCTGAACAGAAAGCACATTCAGAAAATGAAATACTGCTTGTACTCCGAAATGCCTGAAGTAAACACTTCCACAGGGCCAAGAAACGTCTTGTTATTTCTCCTGGCAGAGTAAGTGAGGTATGAAGTCCAAGGATTGCATTACAGTAAAGACACATTCCAAGGAGATGTACATAAACCATAGGAAGTTGTCCAGTAAATCATTGCAAACTGCTCCCCATTACTGGCTTTAACTGCTCCCTCAACCATGCTTTAATTACCTACACCATCAGAAAAAACTTACACAACTTGTTTTCCTCAAGTAAATTTTATCACGTGAGTGCAAACACTATTTCATCAGATCACCATTCAAATGTTGCATCTTAAAAACGAAAATAAAGTTTAAAAATATTTTAAAAGTCTGAAAGTTATTACAATCCCAGCAATGACTTTTTCAATTTATATCCCAGTCCATTAGCTACTTATTGCCTAGAAATTCCTTCACTTTTTCCTTTCACTATGAAGATAACAAGCCACTACTTCTTTCATGCTATCCTCAACACCACCTTCTAAGACCCCTCCTTCAGTGCAGAACAGACATAAAACAGCTGCTGGGAACAGCCTGTTAAGAATAATCAGAATTTCCTCTTAAGTACAAGCCTCAACATTCCACATGGTAGAGCTTAGTCTTTATTTTGCCCAAAATTTACTGAGTACAAGCTGAAATATTCATAAAGACACTAGAGACATCATACTTGGAGCCAAAGAGCCAAAACTGCCAAATACTGGATATAATCACATGCCATGTGTATGTTTTTTCTACAAGAATTCTGTACTGAAATCCACTCTCA
>JAYRBT010000010.1:13797316-13833524 GCA_036023395.1 Myiotriccus ornatus | reverse complement strand
TCATTATGTATAGTCACTTGCTTGAGAACATCTAAAATGCAATTTTAATTACCTATCGTACTCCTGTAATTAGGTTTCTGAACGTTTGTGAAAATTGTTCTTAATTCTGTATTTACTGCTAACTTAATTTATTAACAAACTATTTTTCTATTTTAAGTCCAATATTTTATCAACATGAGAAATCAATTAAGTAATTAATATTCAACTGAAAAGACCTGTAACTAATCTGCTAATCAGGTCTACCCATCCAAATCTTTCCTTAAAACAAGCATGTGTTTAGGGAACTACATTCATGGTTAAGCAAAGACAGTATTAATAACAGCTAATAAAACACACAATGTGCAAATCATACACCTACCAACAGCTCCATTTAGGGTCTGGAAAATTGTACATTTGTGGTCCAAAGTGATGTTAATGCGTTCCTGAAATAAAAGTACCAAAGATGTTGAGGCATTCTAAAAGTCAATATTTTTACAGTAATGTTGCAATTATACCACAGTGGCAGCAAGTAATCAGGGAAAACTATGCTACATGTTCACCTCTTAAATACAATTCTTTATTTTCTATTGTTACTTTTTTTGAATTTCAGAGTTGTGCAGCTATATAACAACAAGTTCTATATATGCAGAAACTTTAAACTTGAAGGATAAAGGTCATAACTCTCCAAAGAAACAGCACTTTAGCAGTATAAGCCAAAGCAAATTTCTGCCTTAAGAAAATTATCAAGTCTTGTCCAAGCAACAAAACATACTGTGTTTCACAGTCTCAAAAATACAAAAGTCGAATTTAAGTATCATGTCAGAACAGAAAACACTGGTGGTTTTAAAACATGTTTCTGTTGTATTATTAATCCTACCTCAATTCTTACTTTGAGTACCACGTTTCACCATTTTTAAAAAGTTGATCAAAGCAGATAACCTTTAAAACACAGTTAAAAACCCTTCCACTGATAACACACTTTGTTTTGGTCTTCCCAGCTGTCCTCACATACTCTACAGCACTGCCACAGGCAGCAGTGGCACCATGGAGGCACTCTGAATCACGCTGCAGCCGTGCCTTCAACAGAGAGACACGTTTTTTGTCTGGAAGACAATCTGTTTAGACAACTAATTCTATTACTCCTGACTCGGGTGCAGAGTCAGCTTTAGTGTCTCCACACCCTGTCTTTTCAATTGCACGCCTGGCATCTGACTTCACTTCCACGGAATCAATTCAAACGTTAAAGGCTGGCAGGAACGTCCTGTGAGGAGCAGCTGAGGAGCTGAGGTTTGTCTAGTTTGGAGGAGGTGGCTGAGGGGTCACCTCACTGCTCTCTACAGCATCCCGGGGAGGGGAAAGGGAGACTGAGCTGTTGGGAATGGTTCAAAGCTGCGCCAGAGGAGCGGCAGGCTGGACAGGAAGCGTTTCTTTACGAAGAGGGTGGTACAATCCAGAATCAGGCTCTCTAGAGAGGCTGTCAATGCCCCCAGCCTGTGAAGCATTTAAGAGGGAGTTGGACAAAGACCTTAACAACACTCTTTAGCTTTTGGTCAGTCCTGTACTGGTCAGCCAGTTGGACTAGATGGTCACTGTAGGTCCCTTCCAACAGCAATATTCTATTCTATTTCTGAACCTGCATTCAAATAGACATGATTTTTCATTAAGTTATGCCAGAAAAAACATGTATATATTTAAAAAACTTTGCATCTGCCTTAAGCATACAAATTATCAAAATAATTTTCAAAAATTTTCTAAAAGTCTTTTTGCATCGATAGACTGTTAACTTTCCTTAGCCCTCTTTTTCCAGCAGCAGGGAATGCCTCTGACATCTATCATGCTTTAATGCTGCTACTCAGCAGAGAACTTTGTTAAGCTAGGGCACAAAGAGGTCTTCAGCCAAAATTTACGATGCAGCTCTATTGAACATATTTGCACAAAAAGCTGAAGGCAGGCTCTGAAATGGCAGCAAGCCAAAGTGTAAAACACTGGTTCAGCAAGTAGTTCAGTGACACCCTGGAAAAATGCCACATTCTCTGGCCATCAAACTGCCAAGTACCTGGGACCCTCATTGAGACGAATGTGTCTGATCATACACCTCAGAACTATTATTTCTAACAGTGAAGCACAACCTGCCTGGATCTGAAGACAGCCTCAAATAATAGATCAAGTCACGACCCTTGGGAAGCCTGTTCATCATTCCTGCAGCAGGAACCTCAGGAGAGCAAACACAACTGTCAATATGGCACTCTGGAATAAAGAGACAGCATTCCTTTCCTTTTTATCTCCTGGTGTTTTGGGAGGAGCAGCGTGTTATTTCAAGCAGAAAGAAATGAGAAAGCCATTCACTACCTACCCTTGCCAATGGGTCAACATAGATTTTGGTGTAAAACAGCTGGTCATCGTCATTATCCTGCAGATTCCATTGCTGCACGATACGATTTATATATGGAGCATAACCAATAAATCCTGCAACATCACACACACAGAGGTTATTGCCATAAAAAGCACTACCCTGCCAATGCTGTCCACCAGTCAGGAACTTCATTCTGACTGCTGCCAGCAAAGGAAAAGTATGAAATTCATACAATTTGGCTCAGAATTCAGTTTTCTTCCTGTGATATGTAACAGTTCTGTTTCAAAGAGCTCATAATTAATGGTTACTTTTATTCTAATGGTATTTTAAGGGAAAAATTAAAACAGATCTGTTTAGGGTGGTCCTGAGAACACCAAAGAGATCAGACTACCACTTTTCCCAAGAAGCCCATCTGTGGAAAAAGTTTGATATTCATCAATCACTTCTTACTGGCAGAGATGCCTGATTGTAATACTGCCAGAAAGATGAAAAGCATTCAACTCAAAAGCAATATATATTATTTTTAAACCAAAAGAAAAAAAAGACAGGGCAGATAGGTGAGGTAAAGGAGGAGGCAGAGAAACAGGGAACTCCCAGACCTGCATAGTGCCCAGCTCCATGTACCTTGAAGTGACATACTGCGCTCTGCAGCAGTTACAGAGTATCAGTGTCAGTGCACGTATTAATCAACTGCAAAATTACTACCAAAACTGGCATTTATATGAGGATTCCATAATTAACCCGTCACTGAATTTAACAGGAGTAACTCCCACTCCTTTTGGGATGAGCTGTGTAAGCCATGCTGACAGGCTGGGCAGAGCTACCAGCACATCTCCCCTGCCTGCAGAGATCCACAAGAACAAGGCAGCCCAGCCAGGAAATTCCGACCCAGCTAAACTGCACCTACAAACAATAACCGTGCTGCTCTGTCTGGGCTTGAACACTACATTGTTTCTGAAGCAACTGGGTCATCCTTGCCAGCATTGCCTTGCGATGCACACTGGCTTGCTAAGCTGTCACTTTATTTACCTGCTTTTTAGAAGTTATTGCCAAGCAAACTATGCAAATTCAAATGAGAACTACGCTTGAGCACAGAAGGGCAGCTATTCAAGTGGGAAGGAGAGGGGGAGAAGAGGACAGTAAACTCGGTCCTCAATTTTATACTTGGGGAATTCAGGAACAGTTCCACAAACAAATACATAAAACAGATAACAGAAGTGAGTCATGTTCAAGTTCAAGAGTTTAATGTGCTCACAAGAGGATCACACTTGCCTCCTGAGTTCAGGAATCGTTTTCCACTCCGGACAACAGGATACTTGTCAGCTAGCCTTTTATCTGGCCAAATTAGTCCATCTGCTGCAAACACCACTTTATGATTAGTTTCCTGAAATTTCTTTAGGAGCTCTTCAGGGCCCCCTGCAAAGATAACATCATAGCTGAAAAGGGAAGAAAATACATCCATTAGAGCAGTTTAATTTTAATGCTTCTGTGTCAAAAACAAAAAATCATTGGGACTATTCAAATTTTTAAAATCAAACAGCCTTTTTACTCTGAAAAATGACTGAAATCATGTTTTACCACCATGTAAAAAAATTTAGACCTTTCTAGGAGAAAAATTTCAATCAACACTATTTATCCAACACAGTTTCCCCTTCCGTTTTTAACCTCCCACATTTTGGACATTCTTTTCCTTTCAGATTTTGTCTGCCTGAAATCGATTTTCCTATTTCAGGTATTTTGAGGAAAAAAAAAAATCCCTTTAGAAAACAGCAACTAAAAAAAAAAAAAATCAAAACAGATGAAAATAGGACTGAAAGATGACTTAGGTGACTTTCACTGGGAAACTCTAGATGACCTTGTTCCAAAACACAATAGCACTGACTCTTCAGAAAAGTATTATTCAGAATGAATTTAGATCTCAATAAAGTCTAGTTGCACATAAACTTAAACTATGCTGCATCCTGACAATACACAGATTTCTCTCTAAGCCTCTTTAATGTGCTGAAGACCTTAAAAGGCTCTAAAGATCACAACATGTATTTATGAAAAACTTCACCTGCCATTATGTGTTGATCAGATTTAAGTCTCAATTCCCATTGAGGACAAAGACCTAAAGGTGGAGGGCTCATCTTCGGCAGTTACCCACAGCCAAAGGTCACCACCACCCCAAAACAGGAAGAAATCTGCATGGGGTTGGCAAAGGTCATGTAAGGATGTGGCATCACAAGCTTAGTGGTTTCTTGTTGCTGAACCATATCTAAATCAATGCCTCGGAGGGAGGGGTGGAGCACAGCCAACCAAACCAACCAAACAAAACCACACACAGAAACCAAACCAAAACCTCAAAATACATATAAATTATTAAAATATTCACAGTAAATAGGGTTTTTTTCGTACTTGAGATCCACATATAAAAGCATTATTCATGGAACGGTTTGGGTCGGAAGGGACCTTAGAGATCATCTATTTCCAACCCCTCCACCACGAGCAGGGATGCCACACACTAGCCCAGTTTGCTCAAAGGCCCATCCAACCTGGCCTAGAACACTGCCAGGGATGGAACATCCACAGTTTCTCTGGTAACCTGTGCCAGTGCCTCCCACTTCAAGGTTCACTTTACACAGCATGAGGAATGACACAGTAAAATTGGAATCACGTCACAGATTAGTCTCCAGCTGAAGAAGCACAACAGTTTAATTTAATGGCAGCATCTCAGCCTCAAAGTTTCCTCATCTGAATACAGGCATATTCTTATTCCACACATGTACCTTAGTAATTGAAAGTCAACAGCCCTGATAATGGGCAAAGGAAGAGTACAGCTGCCAAAAATCAAGGTCTAACCTTGACCAAGATTCTTTTTCTTGCAAAGCCTTTTAGCTGCAGCAGCTCTACCTCGGAGTGCACAGAACTTTCTGCATTGCAATGTATTATTACACAGCAACAGTGCCAACAGATCAACCATTACTGACTTATGGTACTCCTTTATTATAGTTCTGAAGTTGTTCAAAACGTCTTTATTTCAAAGGGGATTTCATGAAATTGGCCTAAGAGAAGTAACAACAGCTGGCTTACAAATGCAAAAGATTTTCACCACAAAGCAAAGCATGAACCCTGGAGAGGAAGTGTGTTATGTAGTCTATATAAGTAAGTGGGTTTCTGAAAACTCTCACTGTTATGTTTTTCTGTAACTTTGGCAGAAGAATGCAGGAAAGAAATATTGTACATTTTGGAGTTTCCCCAGTTTTGCAAAAAATGCTTGTTTCTGCCCAAGTATACAGGAATACACTTCACTCTCTTTTCCATTCGATTTCTGTAGCCCGACTGAATGCCAGAATGAGCCCGTAGAACATGCAAGAAACAGGAGACAAGTCGAAGGCAGACAAAAGGAGATTTGTCTGAGGCTTCAACTTAATAGCTTATGGCAGGCTGTGCTTCTCCTCTTTGATCAGGTTAGTGCTGCTGCTGCTATGACTTCCAGCTGCAGGAAGGAACCAAATAAGCCTGGAACATTGCTTCCTAGGACTGTCATTCTGGAAAAGAACGCCAAAGTTGAGCAACATGCTGGGCCAGCCACAGGCTCTGTTTGTGAAAGGGATATGCTACTTAATACAGTACAGTTTATAATCCAAAGCACAGCACTGGGCTGCTAAACTGCAATGGATATTATGCAGCAGTAGTAATCCAGCATGAACCTACATTTTCCATTAATGTTCAAGGCTCTCTCTTTTATCAAGAGGTGATTTACTGCCACCACACCTCTTCCTGGGCAGGACCTCCACCAGCCTTCTGCCCCTTGCTGCCAGTGTCCTCATCAGCTGCTTGATGAGGCTCCCACTTTTCTCCCCGGTCTACACCACAAAGACCATCATAAAACAGGTCCTAGCACTACCCTTGACAGTTATTACGGGTGATGCACATGGCTTGCTTTACAAAGGACTTCAAAATTTGACAGGGAAGAGTGTGGATATATGCAGCAAAAAGCAGCCTTCCTTGGCAAGCAGCAAAAGCTCAGATCCTCTTATTTATTCTCCATAATTCCTTCTGATTAAGTAGAAAGCAAGGGGAAAAAAAGAACCCAGAAAGTTTCCACAACCCAATCCCCTTTCCTGAGGCTCCCAGATGGCAGTGGCTTGGGACTGGAATCTCCCCACGTGTCCTCTTTTGCAGCAGCAAAGCACCCTGGCAATGCACCCAGCATGAGAACTCGTTACTGTTGGAGCTGCAGGTAAAGAGCTCAAAATACAAACCAGAGGGCCCACTAGTGACTAGCAATTCAGGTCCCCTATCCCATCTATCTTAGCTGCATCGTGCAGCCACACAGCTATTTTGTCATCTGCACTGCATCCCCACCAGGATCACACCTTAAACATTTTGAGATATGTTTATCCCTTGAATTGTTAAAACCTAACATTTTAACAAATGTTAGAAAAACAACCACAAAACAAACCAACAAAACAAACAACAAACCGAGAGGTTTCAAAACTCTTCCAGGATACAAAGAGATGGCTGTGGGAGTTCTGGATGAACAGTCACAGCATCAACCAATTTATCCAGTCTATACTGGCCATTAGCCAGTTCAATCTGAAATGGTCCAAAATAAACCAGTAGTTATCTCAAGCAAAAAAAAAGCCTCATTTAAATGAGGTTCCCTCTGCAGACATTTTTCTATCTACACCTAGACATGAACTGTCCACAAAAGAAGCTCAAACTATTTCCAGCATTCTGAGCTATTTAACAAACTGCTTAGAAATAAAAAAAAACCAAGAAACTAAGTTTCTTAAGTAAACAGTTCCCTAGAAATTATTTGCCTAGTTACAGTAAGCAAACCAGACATTTCCTTTCCCCACCCCCAAGATTAATATTCCAAATGCTTCACAATGAATATAATAAGAAACACTTGAAGAAGAAAGGAAGTTCACGACACTTGTCTTTTCCAAACTTACTGCTACACTGATCAACATTTAAACTGCAAACCAGGATTTCTGGAAACAAAAAAGCTCATTAGAATTAAAGTATAATGCTGGAATCAGCAAACTATTTTTTTCTACTATCTGGAAACAGTTCCACCAGTTTTAAATAAATATGTACTTGGGATTATGGACCTCAAAAATTTGTGAGGCCTTAAATCCTGAGATTTTTCATGGCAAGAAAGATTATCGCCTCTGCACTTTGACACACATGGTCCTCTGTACTCTCTCCTCCAAGCCAGCAGCCAGCCTGCCCCTCAGGAGAATAAATTATGTTGGAGAGAAATTTGAGCTATACCCTGATAGCACTCTGATAGCAAATTGGCATATTTTACTATATAGGAAGAAAATAATGAATCAAGATAATAAACCTGAAAACAAAGAAACTCACTATAAGTTGAAAACATTTGGGAAATGTTTGATTCATCTGAGCTTTAGTAATGAATAACATTTTACAAATTAATCTTTTAAAGTTTCAGCTATTGTATAATTAGTAGGATAACATTATGAACAAACATATAATATATTTACGTTTAGAAAGATCCTTTTTCCACTTAGCAAATGCAAAATTGATCAAGTCAATAAGAAAAAAATTTCAAAACCTGAATGTCTACCTCCAAACTGCATCACCTTTACAGGCAACTAGGTGTACAAAGAAAATCTTCAGCATAAGTGTCCCTTATAATGCTTATTTATAAATTGCTAAAGATGATTTAGTTTTCTGGCTTTCTGTGTCTATCTTCAACTGTGCTATGAGCTACAATCTGGCACCTGCAGACAGCAGGACTGTCTCCCCATTCTTCTATCACCCAGGCAGGACAGGCACCAGGGGTACAACTGCCACCAAGTCTCCAGTCTCAGTACTCTAACATATAAAAGTTCTCCTGCTAAATGCTTTCCTCAGGGACACATTTTCCAGCTTCCTCCATATCACTATAACTTTATGGAACAAGATTACGCCTCTAGTCCCCACTGGCCTCTTTATTTCTGGAGCTGCTTTTGCTTCCCCTCCCATTCACACTCCCAGCCTGCAGCCACGTCCTGCTCTCACCACAGCTGAACAAGGAGAGGACAAACACTTGCCTAAAAGCCTGTCAGCTCTCAATAACATTTTTTTACCCCCTTGAGGCAGCAGAACTATGAACAACTCTTACATCTGTAAATCTGTTAAAAAAGAAATGATTGCTCCAAAAGCAATCTGCTATTTTTATGAATGAAGGAAAATAGAAGCAAACTCTCTGAAATAAAACGACGAGGAGGAAAAGCAGTGTGCAACTTTCAGCACGTCACAGCAGCTACTTTTGCAAGCCTGCCCAGACTAAAATGTAAAGACAAGAAGAGAGGTTTGCTCACCATTCAACAAACAACACAACCAAGTCCTCTTGATCAGCACAGCGCTCCATGCCTTCCTTCAGCAATCGGACTTTCTGCCCTCCACCAATGGAGTTAGGCAGCTCACCACCTTTCCACTCTTCCCCTTTCCCTAGAACCTGGAATAAGAAAAAAAGAAAAGCACTTATTGCTAGTACCCAAAGCCATGAGGCTTTTTTAAAGCAGGCCCTTATTAAAAACAGATGCTAAAGCAGACGCAACACACTAAGGCATAGCAAGGCAGCATTTCCAGCATGGTAAGTTTTCCATGTCTGAAGCAGCATTCAGCACAATGACATCACTGCCAAAACATGAGAGAGACATTTCTTAACCAAATAAGAATCGAGCAATTGCCTGTTACTGCCATTTATTCCAATGTGCCTCCTTCAGAAAGAAAAAAAAAAAAGGCAAGAATTGTACCAAAATTTCTATTAGAAAAACATTCTGAATGAGACTTTTAAAATTCAATATAATCACTTCAGGAACAGGAGGCTCAAGAAACTTTGGTGGATCAGGGTATAATTAATTCAAATTGCAAGCACCAGTCTTTTTGCACAAAAAGGGAAGGACAGGTTCTCCAACTATACAGCTCACTGCTAAAAATCAGCTAAACAAAAAATTCCCCCCAAGCCAAGTACTATAGCAGATTACCAATCAAAAAGAAGAAAAAAAAAAAAACCTCTTTATGGGTTTTGAACATTAGTGTTTTTGGAACGTATAAAGGCTGGAAGAACTACACTGCGTAATGTTTCAGACAAATCTGCAAAGCTAAGAGATGTATCCAGAGCTCAGGCTTCCCAGGTGCTTTAGTACAGCTTTATCATACTCAGAAAGGTTCTCTCAGCCCTTGACATTCAGTGGTAGAAGTCAAACTTCAGAGACCCAAATAATTTCCTATTTATAGTGCAGGCACTGTGGTAAGTAAGCTGAAAAATTTCATAACACCATATGAATTCCTGGATTTTCTCTTGGCAGAACCAGTTTCTGGAGAACCTTTAGAAGGCTGGTGCCCTCCCTTTTCCCAAGGTCATGCAGAGGCCAGCCTAAGAACGTGACATGTGGGGGCGTGGAGTGAGGCAGAAAAGGCTGGTAAGAGTTAGAGAAATGCATTGTCCTCTCAGAATTAGAGGCTCCCGGTAAACAGTGAAATTTTCAGTCACAACCCTCCCTCCTTCCTTGCAGCAGCGATCCAGCCTTTCCTGAGGAGAGAGATCCAAAGCCTTGTGAGTGCAGTACAGCTTCCTGCAGCACTCATGCAAACAAAAGTAGCCACACTGAAAAACAAGGCTCTATGACAAGTCATGACAGAACCTGTGAGTGACTGAGGATGCTGACCACGAGGGCTGCAAATCTGTGAAGCAGCTGCTAAGGCAATGGAAGCATCTCCCTCCCGTGATGCTTCAGAGGGGGACCAGCAGGTGAGCAACAGAGACAGCAGCAAGTGCCCTTCTGGCCCACAAGCTCTGCAATTGTTTCACTTTGTCCCAGCACACAAGGAAGCTCAGACAAGTTCCTCCTTACTGGTTCTGTTTTACAGCATGTACATATGAGTATTTGGTACAAAACATGCAATACCTTCACTGTGTAGTTGAAGTGCTTTGCAGTTTGCATGAAGCGGTGAAAGCCGTCGGTCTCTTTAGTTGCTACAGTAAAGACAAGTAGTTTATCTGAGGGAGAAGAAGAAGGAACACGTATTAATATGTTTTCAGAGCACAGTTTATAAGCGAAAATGCACGGAACAGCACCGGACCAGGGGGCTTTATTACCTGCCTGTACCTCATTCAAATAGAGGAGGCAAATACACTGTCATATTCAAACATCACCAAACAAGAACTGCTACGGACAAGGGTGCTGTATTTAAAATTCTCCTCAGGAAAAGGAAGCAAATAAACCTGCCTACTCTGTAAATAACTAGTTCAAGACAAAAACAATGCTAGTATGACTACTGGACAGGAAGGAATCTTCAAAGCAAAAATAACTTACTAGTTTTCAGTCTGAGCTAAGCCTGTGACCTCTTCTCACAGGACTGAATGGTGCCAGAGAACTTCACCCAACCTCAGTAACTCCCCTGAAAGCCAGTGGTTCATACTCTTCATGAAAACAGGACAAAAAAACCAGCCATGGAAATCAGTCCCCCACAGAACAGCATTTAGTGCTTTTAAGTCCTCGGGCAGAGACAAAAGGGCGGGGGTTTGCTTGGCTGGTTTTTTTATTCAGAGCCTATGTACATCATAGCAGTGGTAATTTTGCCCTCTTTCTGCATGCAGGCAAATGACCGTGCAACCCATTTCCTCGTCACATTCCAGAGCTTTTAACACGGTTCGGAGAGGGTCACAAAATCCCACTAAACAGCTCCCCAGTTAAACTACTAAACAACATTTAGAACCCTATGCATTATGCTGAATAACCAAACTGTGTAATTCAAAGCTATGAGGAGGACAGGACCCCTATCCAAAATCAAGTATTTAGTCAGACCAGCCAGGATGCCAGAGGACACTGCAGTGCCCCAATTCAGTCCAAGTGCACGCAGCAACTGCCCTCTGAGCAGAGCCCATGAGATCCATCCTTACAAGGAAATAAAATCAATCGCCTACAATGAGCATTCCAGACACAGTGCTTGCTGCTGCTCCACTTTCTCAAAAAACCTCAGGATTTATCTTCACCAGCCTGGTAACATGTGCTAGAAGTGGCTACTATGGAAAACATTCCTATTAACCCTTCAGCCTTGTCCACCACCGCAGGCTTAGCTGCCCTCAGACACCCCAGACATCATCCTAAGTATTAAAATCATTCACTGCTTGCCATTTTGTTCATGTGACACCAGCAAAATTAACACACAAGATGATAATCCACTTCCCACTTTGTAGAAAAAATGCACCTTGCAAGTTACTCATGTGATGCTCTGCAACCAAGTACCAGGGTCCTTCAGGTGTACCTCTGCTCAGTCAAGCAAAAATACCTGTCAGAGCACAGAGTCTTCAGAGAAACATAAAAGCCCTTGCTGCAACACAATGCACAGCCAAGAAGAAACTGGAAATAAATACTTCAAATGCTTCAATCAACTTGAACATCCAAAATTTTTGCTAGGACCGACGTGAAAGATAAATTGCTCCATCTTTATCCCACTTAAGTGCTAGCAGCCTTTGTAGGCGCAAGGAGAAAATCCCACAAGTACGTCTCAAAAGGACAGGAGGACCTCCAGAGAGGATTCCAATGCAAGGCATTCACAGCCACACTGACTCAGAGAGAGACACAAACGCAGCAATTGTGGTTCGATACCTCCAAAATCATTTATTCGAAAGGTCATGCGATTTAAAGTAATTCCACAGAAGCCACCACAGAATGAGTAAAGAACACGATATCTTAGACCATGACTAAAACAGAAGACAGAGAATAGGGTTTTCCTCTATGGAACAGATTAAATTATGACTTTTTTTTCTTTTTTTTTTTTTGTTCAAGCACTACATTTTCAAATTACAGGGAAGTGGAAAAATCTGATCATACCAGACTGCATCACCAAGCCAAGAGAATCCACTACTGAAAGTTTCCTAGGTGATCAGTCAAGCACTGACTAGAACTACGGAATTTGCTTTGGAGTAGGCATATTTCACACCTACACCTTCCTGAGGAATGCTAGCAACAAGGATTTCAAAGATCTGTACTTGACAACATCATGTTAATGACAAAATGTGGGCTGCATCAGATTCCCTCCATAGTCACTAAGTCAAAAAAAGTATTAAAGTAACATACAAGTACAGTTTGGCAAGCAAAAAATAATCTACTGTTCTTTATGGGATATTGTTACTCTCTCTTAATGGAATACACAGGATTCATGTATTTCAAGAATCACTGTGGGGCCTGGTATGTTACTTGACTTTTGTGGAACAGGAGGAAAGAGAATAATGTGCCAAAGCATAAGGGATTTCAACCTGAGCTATATAAAATGAAGAAAGCTGAGCAGACAAATAATGCAGTTTATATTGACATGAAAAAGCAAAGAAACCTGTATTGCACTGGCAGTCAATGAAAAAATCTAAGTAGGCTGTCTGAATCAGGTTTGCAAACAGACACAGGACAAAAGAAAGCCATTTTAAAAGTTATTATTCACGTTGAAAATGTTTTCTTTTTAACACACTTGCCTATGGTCAATTTTTTCAAATTACAGATGAAAAGGTTTAAAAGGCTCTATTTTCATGTCTCTGTTGCACCACTGACTTGTAGATGCATGTGGTACTTAAATAATTTTTAAGTGCAGCAGAAGTGTAATTATAGGATTTAAAGTCCCTTTAGAATTAGAGATTCTTTATAGATTACTTAGGCTTTGTTGTTTTGTGGGGTTGTGTTTTTTTTGTTTGGGTTTGTTTAGTTTGTGGTGGTTTGTTTGGGTTTTTTAAAGTAAGCTGTGTCTGACCAAAGAGCAGAGAAACATGTTTGTATTCTATATACAGTGTGTATGGAGAGACAATGCGAAGTGCATGAAATGAGAGTTACCTTGGCACATTATAGAGGGTATTATTAACCAAATGAGGAAAGCAGAACTATTTTCCTCTAGCTAATAAAAAAAATTAATTTAATTCCTGTAGGCTGCTGTGATTTTATTTAGATGTAAGCGACAACTCGCAGTTTCACTGGCAGGCTTCCACTAAACATAGCATAAAAGATACTTATTTCTTCCAGTGGAAGTGAGTGAAGAGAATGCTTCTGACCACTAAATACTTCTGATAATTTCTTTTTAACCTTTTAACTTCATTCACTTTGAAAAATCTATTCCTCGCTCACTACATTTAGGTCCAACAACCTCTTAGAACACTCGTCCCGTTTGTGTTTAGCAACACAAATCCAAAGTGACTTTCATGATCGCCCAGGAGTGTTAAAGTGCAAGCACAGCTCCCGAGGGAGTAAGGTGATCCAAGTGCCGTTTCCATCTCAGGGTGTGCTGAGCTGCATCTCCCTCAGCTGCAGCCACCACAGTGTCCCTGCTCTGCAGAGCAGGTCTGGCCCCACGACAAGCCCTGTGTGCACCAGAGCCCTCGCACACAGAGGTGAGTGACCAGCCCAGTGCCCCCAGCAGCATCCCTGTGCCAGCCCCAGGGCTCCAGCGGGGTGCAGTTTGACCAGGTGTGGCAGTGGAAAGATGCCTGCACTTACACAGACCGCTGTGGCCCGGTGCTCCCCAGCGAGAGCGCTGCAAATAACCACCAGGATTTCCAGCTGCAGCTAGTTCCTGCTTCCCCATCCACTCTGCACAAACCCCTGCCCTCTCCTGAGCTGTCCACCCTAAGGAGCTCTGCTGTCTGACTATCTCCCACGCACAAGGGGTTAGTACACACTCTCAGTAATATCTTCCAACAGTAACAGCATCCCCAAAGTGCAACCATACATGAAAACAAGAACACAGCAGGTGCTCACATTCCTTCCCACTCACGTTCCTCTGAACTGGGATGCCACAGAGGGTACAAGCTGCCTGGAAGGGCTGGGCTACCCCAGCACACAGCCTGCCAGAGGCATCTTGGCAGTCACTGGAGGGGATTACCAAGCCTGGTATTTATTTCCACAAGTAAAGTCATTTTGTGTAAAAGGGAAATGCAAACCCTATACTGAAGTTCAACAGCAAGGCATGAAAAAAAATCTCTCAAGAGCTCCATGCCAGGTATGAGGGTGCTTAAGTTACTAGAATGCAATTTCTTCAGGCAGATTTCCAGTAGTTACACCCACAAAACAGCTGTTCTGTTTTGAAAACCAGCCTGAGAGAGCACGTGTTTGGCCAAGGAAAGTATATCCAGCAGCAAACAGAATTCATTTTTATATGCAAATTCAGAAACCCTTTAGCACAGACAACACTGCATATAGAGCACATACAGCTCATTAGGAACCGTAGTGAAGGTTCATCAAAACATTTCACTCTTCTACTCATTTTTGGTGCTGCTTTCTTCAGGGACCTGGCTGCATCATAAATATTTATTTCCAGAAATAAGAACAATAAAGCAGAGCCTTTGTCCTCAGTGAATTGCCTGGCCAGGGCTCAGTCAGGAATTTCCAAGCAGGACTGCTTTAAGCAGCAGTGACCTTTCTCCTTGTACCCTGGCAAAGAGGCATGCAAAGAACTGCAGTCATTCCTCACTCACCCACATGGTTCTTATTTATCTTGAATGAGCACTGTCAGAGATTACTGCATAATTTCTACCAGGGGTTGTGGGCACTAGTAGAGTAGATTCAGAGCAGCCAAAACGGAGGATATTGCTCACAGCCACACGGAAGCTGACACTGAGCCCTGGGATTCAATACCACGGACTTCTCTGCAACAGAAGCAAGCTGGAAGATCAAAGGACATCTGTGCATGGTACCACACTATGACATTAAAATCTATCTCTATCTTTAAAACTTGTGGTTTTTAACGGTAAAAAAAGGATGTCTTGTACTTGTAATACATTTTTATCAATGTTCCAGTATCTACATTAAACACAATCTACTTTCTCATTTGCACATTACATCCCAACCAGAGCTGCTCAACAGAGTAATGATTGTGTACACAATTACACTATTAAATGTGTAAAGTTATGTGTAATTGAAAAGTAGATCACCAGAAATTTCCAGCAAGCTAATAAACAAGTTGCTGGAGATCACAGAAGAAGCTTGGAAACCAGAAGCATACGAGGAACACCTCCACAGATTTAAGGAAGGGGAAAAGAAAGCACACACACTGGCAAAGAAAGGTCAGGTTAAGGCATGGATTAAGCAGATACCTGGAAGAAGCACATGGATGCATCCAAGCCCACTGATTTAAGCTATGTAATTGTGCCCACTATGTCTCTTGCACCTCTGGAGATCCGGGAAACCAACAGGATGTAGTTTCCCACAAAAACAAACAAACAAAAAACCAAACAAACTCCAAGCAACTCACAGGCTGGATTCAGCTTGCCTTTACACCCCATAGGACCATCACTGGAGAAGTGCACTAAAGCTCAACACAACTAAAAAAGTGTTTTCAGCCTGGATTCCTCTTGTCACAGTTCAAGATCACAAAAAAAACCATTTTTCTATATGCTTTCAAGACAAGTTGAAGCTCTGCAGATGGCTATAGAGTCATCAGTGGTACCAACAGTAATTTCCCTTCCCTATTTACATGGACTTAGACTGTATTGTTCAAAATCCAAAGAACCACTAAGACAACTAAAATATCAAAGAGCACTTTCAAAATCCAGATCTTTTAGCACAACATGATCTTCCACTTATCCCTCACAAAGGCAATGTTAGACTCCTCAAAAAGAAATTTGATTTTAGGATTATTGCCTAAACTTAAGATTCTGCATCAAATAAAACCATTGAAAATCCACATACTGTGAAAAGATGTCAAACAGTCAGAGACAGGAGAGACCCATCATATACCATGTAACCACGATTACAAGCTATACCTACAGACATAAACTTGGTTAATCCAGCAGCAAACAAGTATCTTAAGTACACAAGGACAAAAACACAGGCTTTAAACATATATATCCATCCAGTGTGACCTTGTGACGTACATATGGTCAAAGAATGCACTAAGCCAACAGAAGAACTTCTGGTCAAGTAAAACTTCTGGCATAAAGAGAAAAAAGACAGAGCCATCCAACAGCTGTTTATTTTCTCCCTAGGATTCTTCTGAAAGGAAACAATGTGCTGAAATAGCAAACATGGTCATCTTTTCTCGGTAAATAAATGTGCATTACACTGCAGGAGAGGGAAAGATGAATGGGGTATAAACAATACTACTTCCTATTTGGAAGTCCTGAGGTTTTTTTAATCTGATCTTTATATAATACAGTCAACTTCCGCTCTGCACAGGACACTGCTGCATTCCTCCATTTATCCCACATTTTAGTGCTTCCCAGAAAGGCAGACTGGTTTCAAAGTTCCACTAACCATAGCCATGATCATGTTATAAAACTGGATTCTCTGCAACTAAATAGCATGGTTGGATTGATGCTAAAAAATACCCTTGGATGGGAGACAAAATATGCTTGAAAAACTCATGAAAGATCAGCAAGAACCAATGCTTCAACTACTTCTGAAAGGCCAGATTTTGAAGAAGCAGACCCTTCTGTACCAAACTCTGAAAGTTTGGTCTGTCTTGCTCTGTATCACAAACCTCTCTTTAATCACTGCACTTCAATACATGTGTACATACATGCCTTACTCAAAATACAGAGTAGCACAAACATTATTTATGTCATTTCCAAAAACTTACGAGATCCTTCTTAGCAGATTTGTGGAAGTCTTTATTTTGATGGTATAAAGTTATTGCAGAACTAGCAGAGGTACACAGGTATCACCCCTGCTACCACCTGATCCTTAAATTGGTTCTACCTGCAGGAAAAAAAGAATAACTATTGCACTGAAACTGTTGCAAACAGTTTATGACCACAACTGGCATTTATGGGTATCAGGATCATGGGCTATCTGTGGATAACCCTTGTGTGCTCCTCCAGGTTGTTTGCAAACCTTGCTGCAGTTACAGAGCAACAGCTAGCGGTGTCAAAGCTGCCAATGCTGCTCCAAGACAGGGAATAGAACCAATAAATGCAGGAAGCTTTCAGGAGCCCTCCAGGGAGAGAAATACAGAAAGTATCATTTCCTGGTTTCAGTTAAACAGCTGGTACTGTTGCGACTTCCTCAGCCACAGTACATGGTCCTGTTCTCAGGTGTTTTAAAGGACAAAGAAGCTTGGTTAGCAGAAACCCACACTTAGACTAAGCAAGAGCTGCTCTGAATTTTCTCATATTATAGAATCTCTGTTAGATTAGCACTTGCTAGCACACAGCCCCTAGCCAGGACACTAATGGGGTTTTTTCCTCTTCTTTTTCTTTTCTATAAACTGAAATTCCCTCGTGCTTTAATGCACTGTGAACACACATTTCCCTCTCCCATACAGACTGACTCCAGCAGCAACACTGCTGAGCTGCTGCTTACTGCTGTCTATTATCACATCATTTCTGATGTTGCATTGATGCAGCACCTGAAATGGTTACATTAAAGTGATCAAATGGTGAACAGAGCCAGTTCTAAAACAATTAAATAAAAACTCGTGACCCACAGGCTGTAACTCTATTTTTCTATATATGCACATACATTACCTATACACAGCTTCAAAGATTACTCCCAACATACAACTGATTTCAGGAAACATCTGAAAGCCGATTATGTCTCAGCTCTTAACTTACTTTTTTAATTTAGTAGTACTGAATACACAGTCAACAAGAGCTCATTAAGAACTGTATGTGCACTCATCAATCACACACATCAGTCCCGGGTGCAGTGCTGGCCGGTGCTTAGGCCTGCACTCACTCTAATGCAAGATTTCCCTGTTTTGATAGTTGAACAAAGCCAAATACAAGCAGCAGTAAAGTGTTTTACCATCAGTTTCAGAGGACTTGGATCAAACCCTATTTAATGAGTCAGTTCTTCTGTAGTAAAACAAAGATAGGACGAGTTCCTTAGTTCCCAGACGAGAAAAAAATTAAAATCAACTGTTTGTAAATGACATCATTGCCATGCATGAAGGAACTGCCTAACTTCCTGACAAATGGGGAACAGATCAGGTTACAGCTGTTTATTGGTGCCCAGATAGCAATCAAACCACAAAAATCTTCTTGAGAGTGGGAATGGATGGAGTCATGGCACGGGCTGCATCTTGCTTGAACGCACTGACTGGACGGCCCCGCTGTCATCGGGCTGTGCAGCTCAGAGCAGGACACAACGAGCATCAGCTGGCTAAGTGAGAACGTTTACTCAGCTTCTGCCTTTCTGCAGCCCTGCCCTCTGTGCTTCTCTCATAAATACGTATCTAGAGGAGAGCATGCTACTTCTTAAGCCGTTGTTGAGCAAACCCAGCTGTTCAAACAGAGGCGGTCACACGCTGCACCAGGCATTGTTAACGTCTGCTTTTCGAAAGGTAATCAATCCATCAGTGAAACTCAGCAGACAGGACTTGCAATAGCGGTTTCTCCTTAGACTAGTCTTTACTTTAAGAAAAGAGAGAGATTTAAGCTGGAGCTGGAGCCGTCCTGAAGACACAGAGCTGTCCTTCGTGCCCACACTGTGGCTCATGTTGTAAGCAGATGCTACCACCCCTATCAGTCAGTTCATTTGTAAAAGCTGCCCTACAGCTTCACATCTGGCCCTGTGTACAAACACTGGACATCTAAAATTCTCCAAACAGAACCACAGGCCACGCTACTCTGGAAAGGAAGGAAATCCCGTCCTTTTCAAAGTTCTCTTTTCTGTGCAAACAAGCAACTTAAACTCCACACTGGTGGGATGTAGGTCAGTGCCCTGTTTTGAACAACTCAGTTCTTCAACTCATGAAATAGCACTAAAAACTTCTGTCCTATTTCTGACACAAGATACCACGACATGTCATGTATGATGCATGTCTAAAGATGCTTTTAACATCATACACTTGACCCAGCAACTTCAGCTCATAAAGTTATGGCCTGGTTCTGATCCAACAGGAGTAAAACTGCTTTACAGCAAAGTAAAACAGAATCAGTAAACTGCTTATGAAGACAGTCTAAGGAAACATTTTACTGTAATAAAGTTTCATGTGAACTACAGAACTAAACAATCTAATTTTACTTTTCAAAAAAGTAAAAAATTAGGAAAGCAATTCTATCAGATACTGATTAGTTCTCACACAGCTGATTTCAACAATGGGCTCATTCAGAACACTAACACTTAGACCCACAGGTACAGAAATCATTCTCAGAGGAGTGGCACTTTAATGACAAACCTATTCTTGTTTAACCTTTTTTCCTGTGTCCTTTTTTTCCTTACAGTTTGTTAGCATTAATTACGAATACTGCAGCTTTAAAAACATACTTTATCTTCCATTACAAGAATCAGTACTACCATCAAAAAGGATTCCCCACACAACTTTTCTTTCCCCCATGTCTATTTTTAAAAAAGATCCACAATGGATCAAGAGATTGGCAATTTGTCCAAGAAGGAGCCCTCAAATATTCTCAAAGGGCAGACCATAAGAGCTGGTGAGCCAAACACCAAAATAGAGGCAGTTTCTTCAGAATTGTCCTAGAAATTCAAGAGTAATGTTTCAAACCGAAGCAGAGTTCTACTGTTCAGCTTCAAACTATTAAGGAAATTAGTCTGTAATTACTTTGTACTCCATTACAAAAATAGTCATGTCTTACAAGAAATTATACAGTTATACAGAGGATCTTTAACTTTGGTTCATGCAGAAACAGAAAAAAATATTCAAATATGTCAACTGTATAATTTGTCAATAATCTAAATATCTAAACAATGAGTAAGTACCTAAGTTTTTGCAGTCTTAGTGTTCATTGGAACCAACGTTAAAATATTATATTAAAAAACCCAGTTCACAGCAAGAGAGGCATGCACACACACGGAAACCACGAAGAAACCAGATTATTTTGATGATCAAATAGTGTTTGTTTAGTGCACCTGTAATTTGTTTGTTTTTCATTTGTTTGTTTTGCTTCTACTACAAATCGTAAACAAATTCTAGCTCCTGGAAAACAGATATCTGAGATGAAACAGTGACTTTACATGTTTAGTCTCCTCATGACCAGCACCACCCATATTTTTAAAAATGAATTCACCTTAAGGAAATACTCCAGAAGCAGTTCTATTAATCCTAAAGCCACTTGTGGTGTCAGGCTGTGCCTGCAAACATGTATTCCTTGATAATTAAGTGTTGTTTATTCTCTAGAGCTACAACACTCCCACACATTAGTAGCAGGATTGTGTCTTATCTGTTTGGCCAAGCTGTGTTTTGTGCTTGAGAGAACCCTGCTCATGTTTAAATTAAGAGGGATCAAAAACATTCTTCACTTTCAAACTTGTTTGCAACTGCTCCCTCAAAAACTATTAGAAAACCTGACAACATAAATAGAAACAAAAATGCCCTTATTGCAACCACATTTACTCTCCATGACAAGGAAATTCACTTGAGCAGCATGTCAAGTAATTTGTAATTCAGACTGGCAGCTCTACACAAATGGAAAGATACTGCTTTTGATTACACAACATAACAGTGTTAATTCAACAGACAAACTAAACACTTCCCTATGAAGAGACTGAGTCACTTTTGCTTAAGTAAGCAGAAATGAGGAAAAAAGCCAAGAACTTGCACATAAATAATGACCCTCCAGAATGCACCACCATCATAAAGAAAACCTTGAGAAATAATATTAGTTCAGACCCCTGACAGGGACACATCTCACACCAAACACCCCTGGCTCAGATAATCATGGCAGTCATCCCACTGTACCGTCACAGTGCAGTTTACAGCATCTAATGCTGATGATAAAAGTCACAACTGTTTCTCTTGCTAAATTAGAAATGCATTTTACAGTCAAAGTTGCACTAATTCCATTGTATATCACAGAGAGAAGCAATGCCACATCCATCTCTGTGGTCTACTTCCACAGCCTCAGTATTCCCTCTACCTCCAGAGAGACAGAAAAGCCTGACCAAAAATGTCTACATTTTCTCGTGTTTTGCCACAGATACTGGCATTGTGCAGCCTCTAAAACAAGTGCTACACAAAACTCAGACTGCAAACTTTGGGTGTCTTCAAGGATGAGTATTTTCATAGGAAAAATATGTGATGAAAGAACAACTTTGCTGTTTTGCACCTCCACAGCCATATTTTCTTACTTTTAACTTATTTCCAAACACCCCCACCCCTCACTAAACACTGTTACATTTGTCATTCACTACTGGTTTCAAAGCTGCAGGCTAAAGGTATCTTTTGAAATAGGTACTCCCCATCTGAAGTGGTGCACACTGATGCTAAATGCATGATGGTGCCCCAGACACAGCGAACCCGAGCCTTGTCTCCTGCAGGGTCAGTTCTGGGCTCACCAACCTCTGCTTCTACCATTCACCTCTAAGGGGCAGGTGGCAGCTTTTTCATACAGTCCCCACAAAAAGGGCACAGCCCCTAGAGACCCAGAGGAGGTTTTTCCACAACACAGGTTTATGCAGGAGTTTTAGGTACTGTGGTGACAAGAGGAGACAGAAGTAGCACCAGCAAAGAAGCAAGAGACTGAAGATTGGGCAGAGAGATGGAGGCAGGCACAGAGTGCTGTATTTATGACCTTTCCTCCACCAAGCAGGCTGAGTCTGTCAGTACTTCTAATAAGTATGTCAAGATGGCTGAATGACCAAAATCTCTTGCTTGGGCACCACAGGCAATCCAGAAGGAAAGGCCTATTGATGGCTATCACTCGGAGATACTATTTTGGCTGAGCCCAAAAGAGTCAACACAAATGGCAACAGCACGTGCTGTTCCAAGTGGGTCTTCACAGCGCTCGGCCAGCCAGCAGTCCCTGCCTGAAGCGCCTGTGACCAGCAGCGGCGACGCCGAGGAGGAGGAAAGCCCACGGGCTCCGAGCGCTGCCACAGCCAGCTGTGCTGCCCCTCCTCCTGGCCAGGCTTCTCTGGAAAGCCACCCACGCTGCTGGAGCCCTCTTCCCCCCAGCCCACCCCTGCCCCTTCAGGAGCACACGCAGACACCACGGACCCACCTCAAAACCCTCCTGTTTGCCGCTTTACAACCTGGCCCCCGCCTCATCACAGCCATGTCCAGCCCAGTCCCCACAGCCCCTGGGAACAGACTCAAATACTCCTTTCCCAGGCAAACAGCTGGCTGATAAAACACTTTAGGTGAGAATATCATCTGGGTCTGTTGCCAAGAGCGGTGTCTGCCTCTCAGGCAATGGCAAATGTCATTTCCACTGTCTTTCTGTGGGTCACGATCAGCAATGTGCGTGCAGCAAGCGTGGTGCAATGGAAATATTTCCATACTGGTATTTTAACACAGAAACTTTGCATCTTCACCACACAGGGGCCAGTGTTTCAGAATTCAACAGCGCTCTTCTCTGCGACTGCCCAAAACATAAACCTGCGGCCAAGGAAGGAACACAGGACAGATTTCTGCAAACACTGTTTGCCACAGGGCCACACTGACTCCCACTGTAACCAGTGCTGTGCAACAGGCAGCTCCTTCCAAAGACTTTTTGAATCAAGTCTTATTAAGAAGTGAAGATGCAGCTTGGCAGTCAGTTTCAGACACTCTTGTTAGAGTTTTTGGCTCAAGCAAGCAACATGAATGGACCCTGTTAAAAACTGACATGCAAATTGTGTCTTCCCCTGCTGCTTTACACCAAACTGCACAAAGTATCAAGAGACTAGAAATTAAAATACAGATTTCTAGAACTAGAGGCACCATAAGGTCTTCCTCTCTTCAGGCAATACAGCACACACTCAGAGAAAACATTTAAGGGTTAAAACTGGAATAAAAACACATAACACAGCAGGAAGTGTCTGGGGTCAAGAATACTCACAGAGTGGTTTCAGCTCAGCAGAGATTTCTGCAGTTCAGGCTACTCATGTTTAAACTAAAAAGAGTTAAGGTCTTTCTGTGTGAACACCTATATATAAACTTATCAGTGCTTTCTTGCACTGCAATTTGTGTAGCATCATTTTTACTATTGATACAGACACAGCAGTCTATTTTTGGGATGCTGAATCATACAGTGCTGTCTGGACTAGGCACTCTGCTTTTTACAGATTTGAACAGCAGCAGGATTAAAGAAAAATCCTTACCATGCCAGCTATTAGTTTCTATCAGCCTGAGATCCCACTTTCAAGCGCAGTTAAAAAAAGCATTATTTAAATAGATACGTCTGCGAAAATGTAACTGTGTTTGCAATAACTGATTTCCAAAGGATCTTGACTTGCAAGCACTGCCCTGAAAACAGGTATAGGAGCTCAACTTTTTGCTCAAAACTGCCCCTGTAGGGTGCACCTCTGAGGGGCAGGAAAGGCTGAATGGTAACGTTCACACCCCCCTGATAAACAGCATCCACACCATAGCCTTTAGGTAAATGCTCTGAGTGACCAAAAATAGCAAAGTACCAAGAAAACTGGAAATAAGAAGTTCATTGAGTGGAGCCTGCTGTTCTTCAACACCGTTTTTTTGAACTGTTTTAACTTTTTACTAGTTATCAACCAAGTCAGCAGTTTTCATACCAAAGAACTTGCTGACAAAATATGCTCCTCAAATAAAGAAGCCTCCTTAAGCACGCTGGAAAATTAAGCTAGATATTAAAAATAACTTGATTACACTCTCGACTAAACAAGCCAAGAAATGAAACTATTTTGGATATCATATGGTAATAATCTAGTGAGATGAAATACCTTTGTACGCTTAGAAATCAGAACTACGGACTCTTAAAATAAAAGTATTAGAGCAAAAAATATGTTTTGGCATATCGATGGACATACATGTGCTTGGACACCTCTGAGGGAATTTCCTGTATACGTTCCTTTATTTTACATGCTGAACATAAAATTTCCTTCTACCTCCCGGTTCTTTGAAGTTAAAGCTACTAAAGAACACGAGCGAAAGGCAAGGCGGACACTGCGGGGCGAGAAGGGGCACTGGAGTGAGTCTCCAGCTGACTTTTGCACGGAGTAGGAAACTTCATCAGCGGTTGCTACAGCTCAGAGAAACAGCGACTGACGCGATTGCTTTCCCCAGCCTGGAAAAACATGTTCATCAACACCTTGTCTCAGGGAGAGGGAAGAAAACGGGGGGGCGGGCAAGGCTTGAGCCTACGAGGCTCAATTCCCTTTAAGGAATCCTTTCTCTTTCCTTGTTTTTTTTTTTCTCCCAAGGGTGATCATGCATCTATGACCCCTGGGCGGGTTAAGGCACTTTCAAGCCGAGGGGTTCCTCTCCTCGGCAACCCCGAGGAGCGCTGCTCCCGCACGGCCGAGCCGCTCCGCAGCCCCGAGCGGTGCGTTACCGTGCGGGGAGGGGAAAAAGAAATAAACAGCCCGGGAAAGCGGCGGGTCCCAGCCTCCACCCAGCCGGGAGGGCTTCCCCTCGCCGGCAGATGTTACCGAGCCGGGAGGCACAACGCCGCCGGTGCCGCCCGGCCGGCAGCGCATCCCCGCCGCCCGCGGGGCACCGCCACCGCATCCCGCCCCCCGCCCCGCACCGAGCTCACCTGCGGGGCCAGGGCGCCGCTCGGCCGCCGCCCGCAGCGCCAGGGCCAGCAGCAGCAGCAGCGGCAGGAGCGGCAGGAGCAGGCGCGGCCACCGGGCGCCGCTCCACGCCATCTTCCCTCCGCACCCGCCGGCCTGCCCGCGCCACCAGCCCGACCGCGGGAGCGGGGCGGGCGTGCAGAGCCAGACGGGAGAGCCGTGCCTGGGGCCGCCGAGCCGCTGCTGCTCCTCCTCCTCCGCGGCGGGCAGGAGCGAGGGGCGCTGCCGCCCGCCCCGGGCTTTATACGGCGGTGGGAGGGCCGGGGCGGCGAGGGCACCGGCGGAGCAACAGGAGCTGCTGGCGGAGCGCGGCGGGGCCGCCGCCGATGCTGCTGCTGCTGCTGCTGCTGCTGGGGAGGGGCGAGCGGCCAAGCCCCGCCTCGGCCCCGCGCCGGAGGTGCGGGAGCTGCGGGGATGGAGCGGGGGAGGCAGGGATGGAGCGGGAGCTGCGGGGATGGAGCGGGGGAGGCAGGGATGGAGCGGGAGCTGCGGGGATGGAGCGGGGGAGGCCGGGATGGAGCGGGAGCTGCGGGGATGGAGGGGGGGCGGCTGGGATGCAGCGGGAGCTGCGGGGATGCAGCGGGAGCTGCGGGGATGCAGCGGGAGCTGCGGGGATGCAGCGGGAGCTGCGGGGATAAAGCGGGAGCTGCGGGGATGGAGCGGAGCGGGCCGGGCTGGCGGGCGCGGGACCAGCGAGACTCGGCTCGGCCCGCGCTGTGTCCCCGCGTCGGTACCAGCCGGGTGCGGGGCCGGACCAGCTGCCAGTGCTGGCCGCGTGGGCAATTAGTCGCCTGCCTCTCCAGACAGTTGCTCAGAGCTTTCATTGGCTGTTATGTCCCCGTAAACCTATTTCTGAAAATTTCATTTTGTTCGGGCGATTGTGAGCACCTGAAGCTGCTGCTCCATGAGCCAACAGAAACGATGCGACCCTTTCTCATGTGCGCCCTGATGGCATCGGGACTGTGCTGCTCATCCGCTCTCCTTGTGGAAGACATACCTGTCAAATACTCCATCACCTCAGCATTCAACTTTCCATAAAGACACAGCTTGTTTGCCTAATCTTAACACACAAGACTCTTACACTTTTAACATTAAAGAAACGCCCCAAAAAATCACTGAAGGCAAGTACAGCGATGGTAAAGGAGGTGTACTGACCCAGGCCACTCTTATTGTGATAGAAAGTATATTCAAAAAAACTGCCATAAATCTTTAAAAGTCATGTAAAATTATTAGAACAGATGTCAGCCTGTTGGAATCAGTGTGGATTTACACCTTGGAAATACTATTTGAAGACCAAAGGCATAATCCAAACCAAAAATTAGTGGTGAAAGCAACAGTCATGTATGTGAGATCCACCTACATAATCATCAAACACACCTCATTTTTTATCCTAAATGTGTCTATGGGCTTAACAGATGTACTTTCTTGGAGCCACAGAGAAAAGAAAAAAGGGGGAAAGAAGGGGAAACTTGACCTGGCCTACTGCAGCTGTAAGAACTGTGTGCTTTTATTTGGAACTCAGGGCAGAAATCAGAGCTTGCATTATGCGCCCAGATACGTTTAATTGGGAGAGCTCACGCTTTCTGGAGCAGGCAGCACACACAGCAGGGAGGGAGGTAGAGCAAACCGAAGAAAAAGACTGGGTCTTTGGTCTGAAGAGCTCCTATAACATAGAGGCCCGTGAAAGCAGCACTGGGAACTGAAAATGTAATCATGCCATTGACAATGGTGCAGCTGCAAACTACGGAGAAACAAAAAAGATCCTCCAATTCTTGGGCAGTTACTCATGATATACTTTCTCCTGCCTCCTCTGCCAGGCACACAGAAATTCACCAGAGAACACGTACCTTTCGAATGTAAACAGTAGGACCACATTTATACACGTCCATGATGGGATGATACTAAATTTTTGTTTATGTTTTTTAAACAAGTTCAAGAAATTTTGCTTATGAAAAATGACAATGGGAAAAATAATTAATATATCCCAGCTATAGTTTTAAGGTTAAATGCTTAAACAAGCATTTCAAAAGAGGTCCTCAACAGATCAAATCTCACCTCAGATCCATAAAAGCTTAATCGTAACACTTGTGCCGAGAGATATAAAGAAAGTGTAATTACAAAGCTGAAAAAAAGTAAAAACACATCGAGAAGATTAAATCAGAAAAGACATGTAGAACACAATACCATCACCCCTGAAAGAAATGACTGATTTTGTCAATAAAGTCTGAGAGGAAAAAGACAGGACCGTTGGGTAACATTTCAGAATACCATGGAGATGATGTCATGGCTCCCATGGGTGGGACGGGAAGCAGATGAAGCTTCGGCCTTGAGAACTGAGAGTAAAATCAGCAGCTGACTGTCACGTACATACACAGTGCTCTGAGAGATCAGCCTGGCACCTCCCCTGTCAGAAGCAGCTAGCTTCACCAGAGAAAATACACAGGCCCTGAAACAGCACTGTTAGGTGAAAACCAACAGGCATAAAGAGGAGGGAGCAGCCAAGAGAGATCCCATGAGGCATTCTGTTATCAAAATATACACGTAAACAGTAGCGGGGAAGAATGAAAAGAATTAGTGAAAGAACTCTGTAAATATGCAACAATGAAAGGAAAGGAAATTGCTGGAAAAGACAGATTCCTAATGTATGAGGAAAATGGGTTGAGAGAACTGTGATACAAACACAGGTCATACCTGTAAGTGCAAGCCCAGACTCGGACTAGAAACTTACACATTTTCTTGTCATTTCCTTGGTCTCTTGAAGGCTAGTTTCATTTTCCACTGTTCTTAGAAAATGCAAGCTTTGTCCCCAGAGAGAAAACAGAACTGAAAGCTACCCAAAACACTCTTTTAAAGTGACAGATGTGGTCAAGACATCTCCCTCCCCCCAGAGGCTTCACTCGGACACTGGCCGATGGAAAATGCTTGTGAAACTCCAGAACTGAGCTCCACCAGCTGTGCAGTGCCCAAGGGCTCCGTCTCGCCCTGCCTTCACAGACACTTGGGTTAGAAATGCTACTTTTGTCCACAAATACTGACTTCAAGGCCTGAACTGGCAACTGGTACTTAGCAGGGTCTTCAGCTCTCCTGATGCTGTTGCTTCAATACTGTATTACTGTTAGAGCAACTCATCATTTAAACCTCTGAACTGCTCAGTAGGATCTTACCCTCAAACCAAACCAATTTTAAAGAATAACATAGGCAGTGTGTAACATAATGTGCAAATATACCTGTTATGCTACAGAGGTTAACTGCAGAAACAATTCCTACATCTGTCCCAAAAAACAGGGTCACATTCTTGCTCTTGTCACTATTTGTTCTTTTGACTTTTTACCTTATCAAGCCTTTTTCCTTCTCCTCTGCAACAAAGCCATTTCTTCATGATTCTAAGAAATGAATCAGTTTGGCTAAGTAGACATGGAGGAGAAGAGAGAATTTTAGCTGTGGGGCTCTGAATGTGGGAGTCCAAGGAGTTTTCTTGTCCTAAAACTACAGCAGTAGTGAGGAAAACCACAACAGTTTTGCAAGAAGTCCTCACTCCGAAAGTAACTATGAAAAGTGATTTTCTAACTTGTTAATCAGTTTCCAAATTTTTGATTTTTTTTTTTTTCAGAGCCTGTGCATTTTCAACAGATCAGCACTGATATCTAGGATTCAGCTGGCAAAATTCTGGGGCAAAATTCTACAGGACCTCTGCAGAAGACAACAGCTTCCTGAATTGTTTCTAATCTCAATTCCTTCAGTGCCTCTTTCTCAGATGTTTAGAGAGTTCTTTTATGGTCTTGGTAACTCCCTGTCCATATCTGCCTATCCATAGGTCTCTTTCTTGATTGTCTGCAGGAAATTATCATGGGGTTGGCAGCTTCCATCTTCCCCAAACCACCACCAATTTTATATTTCAAAATGCACAGAGATGGTGCCACATGGAATGGAAACAGGGAGAGTTACCATTACCAGCCCACCACTGCAGTCAAAGGGAGGGAGGTCCTGTCACAAGAAACTGCCTTCTAAACCACAGACACTTCTTATGGACCTCTTTCACATCCTCTGACTACTCTTCATTTCACTGTCTTCATAAAAAACAGTCTTTGTTCCTGCTGTGCTTTGCTTGTCCTTAAACTCACCTCATCTTGCACCCAGGCTTCTCAAGGTATTCTTTTATTCTGGACCCCCACTAGAATATCTTTTCCATAAACGCTACGATGGAAAAGTGTTGGTCACATAAACTTCCTTCCATAACCTTATAACAATGAAATTGTTCATTATACAGTAATTAAAACAAAAGAAAAATTACAAGATTGGTCTCTTGAAAGCCACGTGACAGAAGTAACAACATTTCCCCAGCAGCAGTTACAATATAATAGTAATAGAAAATGACATTCTAAAGTAATAAAAAAATTAAAAATTGCTTTTCAGGCATAGGAAGAAACCTTCTTCAGATACGTTTCATTTAGATGCCTGAAGTTATTTGAATTTGACCACAAGCCAACAAAACAGTAGAATTAAATTAGAATTTTTTTTTTCACAGAAACATTAATATGAATGTGAAAGTCCATCTGGCAGTAATATGGCATTAAACTGTGCATCACATTGCTTGACTTATTATGTGTATAAGAGCCTGTAATAAGGGCCTCTTAAGTACTTCAGCTGTAATAAGATACCTTCCATAGACAATTTCCAAAGACTCAGGCTAAATATTACTGAAATTCTAGTCTTGCTGTCTGAAAATAGTTTCTCTTTGGCTGCCTCCCTTTAATTTATCCTCAATTTCAATAAGAACATTTCTTTGAGTTGCTGTGGGTGTGATCCAGCCCGTTGCCAAGATGTGCTGAGTGCTCCTCAGGGATGCTGAGCCCTGCTGGGGCCTCAGCACCTTCTGCTGCTGAGCACTGAGTGAACCCTTTGGGCCACAGTCATAGTTTCTTTCCCAAACCAACCAATCAGAAATCACTTCATTTCATTCACTCATTTATAATTATAGCTATAAATGGCCCATATGAGCAAAAGATTAATAGTGTTAGCAAGCATTTTCAGGGTATAATCGGCTGTCATCCCATAATTACTCAACAAGATTGAACGAGTGGCTTTGAAATTACAAGGGGAGTTACATTCCTGTACTGAGATGGGAGCAGCAAGACATGAGTGCTCACGAAAAGCCGTGCTAAGTTTTTGTCTGTGGTGCATCCTTTGGCATTATGACATGATCGCTCCAGCCTCGAGGGCCTATCACTGCTACAGAACTCAGTGAGCAGCATGAGAATAAATCCTGCTGGCCTGGCCTTAAACCAGATGCATTAGACCTCTGTCACTGTTTCTGGTGGACACAAATATCTGATCCCCGTTTTTCACTTTCATTGCATTCATGTTTATGAGATCTACATAGGCAAAGAAACTAAGCATTAAATCTTCAGACTAAGCTGATCACGGTTGATCTTGTAAAGATTTCACTCCCATCACCCAATAAACTATAAAATGCTTCCCAGAGTCTCAAATGAGAGGTGTTGAAATGCACAGTTAATCATGATGACTAATGTAAAATGTTGCTTTTGTTATTTTGGGATGCAGAAAAGAGCATAATAGAAAAAGAATTGACAATCAAGAAAAGTGGCAAAAAGAAAAATAATTTTAAACATTTACTGTGGGATTCATAGAAACTAGCGGAAAAATGCCTTTAAGAAATTTTCTGAAGCTGGGAGGCACTTGAAGTTTTGTGTGTGTCAACAAACGATCGCAGTGTAAAAGTGTTCCTCTGCCCACGCCTGTGGTACTGAACAGGCTGACGTGTGTCACACGAGTATGATCCACAGAGGAGGGCAGGTCAGTGGGGGTTTTACAATAGTTGACCTAAAGCCTGCTTTTTTTTGTGATTTCAGAAGACTAGTGGAGAGTTCTAGAGTGGCAATTTGGGAAAACCGCTGGAGCAGAGACGCATGTCCCACAAGTATTCCCCTATGGGAAGACATCAGATTTCATATTCTCTGTTACTGGAATGGTTTTGGTTGAAGTTTCTTTTCCTGCCCCTGCTCTGGGAGTTTTGTGTCTGTTCTGTCTGTCCACAGTGATCTCATTCTCTCCAGCTGACTCGTATAAGGTAACTAGAAACTGCTGTCTGACAAAACCTAATTTTGACAGGTAGGTCTTTTTAGTAATTTAGTTTGATTTATAACAACATTGCCATTAAATTAGTCGTATTTCATACTTTCTGTATGATCTAAATGAGGAATCCCAGATGGCCCCAAAACAACTTCTGGCAGCATTTCTGGAGCACTGGATTCAAGAGAGAAAGAACGGAGGAGCACTGACCATTATTTTGCTGCTGCAAAGTCACATTGCACAGAGCCCTTCAGCTCCCACTTTTCAGCAGGACCAGTGTGTGAAAGAGCAGCCACAGGCAAGGTGAGGAAAACCTAAAACCCACAGATCTTTCCTAATTTAGTCATTGGTCAAAATATTATATGGCTTTGCAATACCTAACTATTTTGCCTCCTGACAAAAAAACCCTTTTATAAGGTAAAAAGGTGGCAGCCAATAAAAACAAGGTGTGGAAAGTAAAAACAGCATCTTTAAATGAACAGCTAAATACAGTTACCAGGAAAGCTGAGGTTTTGAGCAGCATCCTTGGCATAAGCAAGCAAGCAAGAAAATCTCATGACTGAATCAGTAGGGGAATGTGCTTTCAAACTTAGAAACATTTAGGAGCTTTACACCTTTTAGGGTTTTTTCCTCGTCCTTTTCTCCCATCTTGCACTGTGTGTGCACATAGTTTTATTTGATAAAAGGGGATATAAAGGGAGGTTAGGTTCAGATCACTACCAGAAAACTTTCTTTGCAGAGCAGGGTTCACAACTGTTAACCACACTTGTGGACTTTAAATCACTTCACTCAGTCACTAGTAGGGCAAGTGTGAGAGTAAAACAAATCCAGACCTTTAACCCTAAAATGGCCAGGAGTTACTGATGCCATGAAAAAGTTTTAGGTTACAGGCTGTGTACTGTGAAAGGGAAATACATCCAGTACACTGGGTGCTTCTTCTCAATTGTATTTTTCAGGCCAGCGAGCAAAAGCACACATGCCTTTTTTTGAGACTGGGAGCTTGACCATTCTGAACTTACATGGAAAGGGGCACAGAAGAGGCAAACTTTGAACAGCTGCATAGTTTTGATGAATCCACTCTGCATTCAAAACAACTCACCTGTCTGCTGTTAATAGAATGACTGGAATAAATTGAGAACTTCCAATAGATCCTCAAGAGGACTCTTTTCAAAAGATTTTGAAATGTAATTATTTTTAGCACATCACTCAACAGAAGCCAGGAGGCTACTTTGAATCTTTTTAATAAGTTCTCAGAGACTGCAACTGTGCTGCTTTAGTTTGGGTGCTCAAGAAGATGAAGTCTCTAACTAAAATAATTCTGATGACTTGTCAAGGTTGGCAAAGCCTGACATTGGCAGTACATCTTGCTCCTGTAGTCTGGGCTTTAGGAGGGTAGTTTCAGAGGTGAGCTGGCTGCTTCACTTCCAGATAATCCAAAGCCTGTGCTGTTCAAGGCAACATACAGATTGAGTCTACATTAGGGAATGTGATGGAATGAAATTCCTTCCTGTTTAAAGTAAACTAAACAAACTCACTTTACGTATTGGAAGGAGGCAGCAACCTCCTCCAGAGGGGGGAGAAACAGTGGGATGGATAAATAGCAAGAGTCACAGGTAGCCCTGCAGTGCTCCAGCACCGTGAATGGCTGTTTATAAAACCCCAAACAGAATTAACAAAGTGGCCAAGATGGCACACAGACTAAATTACACACGCTGGCAAACCTGCGTCTCTGTCTTCTCCAGCTTTTCCCTCTTCCTCAGTCTTTTTTGCACTCCATCGAGAGGATGTGTGTAGTATGTTTTCCTGCAGCCAAAATCACTTCTGTAGGGTTTAGAAGAGTGAAAATTGCAATACTCAACTTAACAGTAACCTCAGATAAACCATGCAGGCAGCCTCCATTCCAGGGTACCTAAAGGTCCAACCTGGAACAGTGTTCAGGAACATCAGCACGCCTTTCCAGCCCTTTGGTGAACGGATTCAGCCATCAGCACAGCATTTCCAGTCACGTGGCCTTCATCTTTTATCAAGATCCTTTTGAAGTTCTTGGGTCATGGGAAGCAAGAATCAGATCCCAATACTGTGCATCACTTTGCATGTAGTTTTATACTCCAGTTGGAGTGTTTGTACCTACACTGAATGCAGATCCAGGCAGTTGTTGGCTCAGGCCCCTGCAGGGTAGTGCCATACAGAAGATTTCAAGTTGCCAGATAACATAGAAACCATGGTTTCCAGTTCTCAAAATAATATCCATGAAAGTAATTTCAAAATTGTATTGTATTCAAGAAACTAGGGACTCCTACAAATGTTACTGATTTCTCATCCCAAGGCAAGGCAATTAGGTAATTTCTTATTTTTCAACCTTGCCTTCCTAAACAACACATCCCTATTATAACCATCTTTGGAAGTTTTTCCAAGAAAAAAAAATATTTAGTAAACATTTTTCCTCAGCAGGAAAACATGAAGTAATCCTAGTAGATTATTATTAATTTGATTTTATTATTGCTATCAGTTTAGTAAATATGGTATTGTTTGACTCCAGAAGAGTGTCAGACACATTGTGCACAGCATTGTGGCGACAGCCTCAAAAGCCTACTGAGCACCACCTGGGATAGCAGGGGGCTAGCAATCTGAATGACGATGTTGAGAATGTTATTAAATATTTACTGAGCCATCAGGACTCCTCAAATGACAATATAAAGCTGTTGTGAGGTATTATTATTCCCACAGGCTATTCATGTTACTCAGTTTTAAGGTTCACCTCCCAAGAGGTAACAGTGATTACATTCCCAGCTTACCAGTCTAAAGAATAGAAACCACTTGCTTCCAAAAAAAAAATACAATCTTTAAATTGGACCAGACTCCAAGTAGCTACCAAAGCCAGAGATAGAACTATGACACAATTTCCAAAGCAAAACAAAGACAATATAAAGGCAGAAAAAATTCCCCTTTAAATCAGAGAAATTCAAGAAAACTCAATACACCACTGAAGCCAGGATTCTGTAAAATCTCAGTAGCAGCCTCTTTCTGTCCTTGCTATCTCAGGTATCTTTCTTCAAATCAAAATCAGAGAGAATGAAGATTCTTGTTTTAGTGAGAGTAGGCCATTTAATCCTGCTCTTCATATCTTCCTTGGGCTGCTCAAAAGCAGCCCAGATTGCTGTATATCAATATGCATTTGTTCTGCTGAATTGCTATAAACAATCCTCTAGTCCTCAAAAATGATTTTAGCTTTTTATTCCCCCTGTGCTCCAGGACTATTTGAGGCAGCTGATGGTGTAGCTGAATAGAAGCTTCCCTAAACAAACACTGCGTTGGAACTGAACTGCACGTAGGCCATCCACACAATCTTTCCACTCTGGCTGCTCCTCCCTGCAGCCAGTTGGGGAAGATGTTTTGGCTGGGAATCCATTAGAGTTATTCCACGTCAGACCAACAGCCAACCGGAGTGAGGAAAAAGCTGCTGGTTAAACGTCCATGGTTTTCAGTCAGCATGCCAAGAGGCTCTGACACGGTGCACCCTTTTCTCTTCTGAGAAGGATCAGCACTCCCAGGCTGGCCTTCAAAGCTGAGCTCTGTTTCTGGGAGTCTGTGCTGTTCACCTCTCAAAGACAGGGAACTTACTGCAGCAATTAAGACTTTGCTGTCTGAGTTTGCTTTTCATACAGTGCAGAAGGGATATCAGGCAGGGATTTGCTTTACAATCAGCATTTATATCATTTACTCCGGTTCTTTTCATCCCAGAGAAAGCCTAACCTTTTTCCCATGGAATTTCTCTTAAGTGAGTCACAGAAGTCAACTGCTGCCCAGGCACTCACAGGAAAAAAGGATTTACATTTTATGTGCATTTTTAGGAACACTCTTCTGTCACACCATTCATCTCAATGCCTAAATTAGGTCATCCCTTTGCTTTTTTCCCTCTTTGCATTGTAGAGGAAAACAGACGTGATTTATCAGCCTCTCATTATGGACGAGGCTTGATTCTGAATTTGTCCATCCACTTCTAACTCCACGCAAACCTCAGCCTGTGATTCCCATCATTCTGGGGTTCCATAACCAGAGAGCATGACTGGGCAGAGAAAGGCTTTGACACCTGGGTGATTAAACATTTCTAAAACACCTAATTTAGATGACGGGTGGATGAGAGCAAGGAAGCAGCACCTCTCTGTGACATGGTCTCCCCATAACCCGCTGGAAAGTATCTGGCAGCAAGCAAAGATTCAGAAAGCAGGTACTAGCAAATATGCTTTGTTTCTCCACGTATGCTGTGGCTAAGGTGCCTGTTCATGAAAAGTCACTGGGGGACAGCACATGTCACTGGGAACAGGAGCTGCAGCCCCTCTGACAACACCCTGGTCCTCCCCACCCGCCCCGGGATCACTGCCCACAGCAGCGCTGCTGGGAACCCTGGGCCTTTTCAGTGGTGAAGAAGTGAATGCTACTTTTAAGGCAATTATTCCTGTGAATGCTTTCCAGCCTTCTATAGACTTTAAATGTATGGAATAAATGCTTAGTCTTGCACCACAACTCATTTGCGAGTTGCACATGTAAACTTTGAAACCAAAGCAACCTTTTGCACTTGTGATCTACTCCATCATTACCATGGAACTGATGGGACTTTGAAGAAACTTAGTTACTGCTCCACAGTCATGGAAATCTCCAATAAACAGGGCAGTGTCTCACTAAATCCAATATAACAATTAATTCAAGTACCTTATTTAGAAAATGCCATCATATTTGAAAATATAAAAACCTTATGCACAAAATTGCTAAATTAACAGGAGCATCTTCATCATTCTTTGTGGCTTCTTTTCTTTCTCCTTTTGGGAGAAAAAATTATAGTTCTTCTTTTTTAACATGAGAAGAGACACTTAATCAGGTGTTCTGACCAGAATGGCACACTCACTGTATTCCTCTTACATACACTCATATTACAGCCAAAAAAGAACATGCATTAGATTAAAACAATTTGGTCCTCAGCAGAGTAAACTGTTGATGCCATTCTGACAGCCATCAATTATTGGTAGAATTGCTGTGGGAGTTTGTAAGAAGGCATTTGCAAATGCTTTATCAATACAAATTTACCTCAGCAGCAGCAGGACAGACAGCATCAGTTGCAGACTGGGTGGATAAGCCTCGTTCTTCCTCCTAGCTGAACAAAAAACCTCAAATCAACATGAATTGCAGGAAGATAGCTCAGGAGCTATCTGGGGCAGATGGTAATGGTCTCAGGGGAGGAATGAAATTTCAGGAATTGCAATAGTTTTACAATTTTTACCTGTAATCTGGCAGCACCGAAGCACATCTCCAGGAATGCACATCTCCAGGAATGCACATCTCCAGGAATGCACATCTCCAGGAATGCACATCTCCA
>JAYRBT010000010.1:13778092-13797216 GCA_036023395.1 Myiotriccus ornatus | reverse complement strand
ACATCTCCAGGAATGCACATCTCCAGGAATGCACATCTCCAGGAATGCACATCTCCAGGAAAGCACATCTCCAGGAAAGCACATCTCCAGGAATGCACATCTCCAGGAATGCACATCTCCAGGAAAGCACATCTCCAGGAAAGCCCTCATCATGCTCTCTTATCCGGTCGCTCCAGGCTGCGGCTTGATCATGCTGATATTTTTAGCTCCCCCTCTCTTGCTTTTTCCCCACTGTCAGCAGCTATATTTGCGTTTCTAAATGGTCAAATTCTAATCATAAATGTACATTAACCAAGAATCACCTGATCTGTACCTGGGTAGGAATACTGCTCTGGCTGGATCCGAGCTGAGGGGCAGGGATTACGTGGTGTTAGGTGCCCTCTGGACCAGGTAGCTAATTGCCTTTGGCTTTGCAGAGCTGTAGCTCAAAGGATTTTGAAGTCAAACATGTTTTTATAGATGTTTACACCTCATTACATCTTTCTGAAAAGATAAAAACTTGACTTGTGCATACTTCTGTCTGCAAATGTGGCTTGAGTTTATCTGATAGTGAAAGCTTTTGCTAAATTTCATCACATAATTACTGAAGTGCAAATCCCCAGGAAAAACAATTTGCTGGGAAGATTTCATATTTGCAGCTTAAGAGGCGTTGATTAGTTGCTGTTTTACTCTGGCACCACATTGCAGTAGCTTCCTTAGAGCATACATAACCACCGACACTTTTTAAATTTATTTTCCATTCCTTTTCTTTAATATGCACTTTTGCACAAATATTTCCTTCAGCTAAACTTACTGCTTAAAAAGTTGAATACCATAAATGAAGCACAATGTTCATAAATTTAGTTGATTTATTCAACAGAGATTTTACCTTTCTCTGTCTTGCACTCTTCTCTACTATTGAAACATTAACTAAATAGTCTCGTTTTTAATTTCTTTTTTCTTCCCATGTTTTCTGCAACACAGAGGTACGTTCTTGTTCATTTCAATGGCTGGCTTTAGTTCTTGCTGCATTTTAATACTAGCTTACTACCTCTCATAGCCTTTCCAGTGTTTGTCCAGTGGAAAGGACAGGGCACAGTGAGCCCTTGTCTGTGTTGAACAACTTTGCTTGCATTTCTTTTCTGTCCCAGTCTGTCAACAAGCAGGATACAGACACAAACAGAGAGTCAGCAAGCTCAGCCTCAGTCTGCTGAAAGACCTGTATTTTCCAGGAGCCACAAATTCTCTCCTTAGGAAAATGAGACATTTGCTGACACAACAAAGCAGTGTGCCTTGGTTCCATTGTACACCCATAGTCAGTGGGATTTAAAAAAGTTTTATGCCAGTTGGAACAGGATTGGCTGCACGAGTAGAAAAAGACAGGGTTTAGGTGCTGATGTGTAGGTCTTTGGCAAACATACACAGCCCTTAAAGTATCAGGATTGATTTTGTTCAAATTCCCAAGGGCAAGTGTCGTTCCTTGTAATACTAAACGCTGGAGAGAGACAGAACCTGAGCTGAAATACTGAAATATCAGCTGGGGTTGGGAAAGAGTCATGAACAACTGAAGGAGCACCTTACAGCCTGCAGAGACTGTTGGAGTGAGCTCCTCAATGATGTATATGACAACTCAGTTGTACAGCAGGGCATAACTAAACAAAGTGGACCAGCACAGAGCAGTGCTTGTGCAAGTTCAGATACCTTGGGAAGTTGTGCTGTTCAAATTGTGCCAAAAATAATCCCAGCACTCAGGAGGAACTGTACACTCACACAAGAGGGACTATACTTCAGAGCAGGAACGTGCAGCCAGACCCTCAATTACAAAACACTGCTGCACTGACGTGCAGGTCATACATAAACCAGCAGAACTGCTGAAAGCACCAAGTCAAGGCAGACCCAAAGTCTTTAGTGTCGTCAGGGTCAAAACATGTAACTGGGTCATTTAAATTAGCAGGTTACCTTTTGTTTATACTTCTCCTCTTATGAATAGCTCTAATTACAGCCTTCACCACAAACCTCAGCCTCGCTGGTTTGCTTAGGAGTTTCCATAGAGCATCTGCCGCCCACTGCTCCCTCCTGGGGCCCTGTGCCCGCTCACTGCACCCCCCAGTGCCAGTGCTGGCTCCAGCTCCCCAGGCAGTGCCACGGCAGCGCTGCAGTGCTGAACACTTACCTCTGGAATACACCTTTCTCCATGCTCCGTGAAGTTGTGATGTAGAGCTGCACAGGAATTTCCTGCTGCTGAGCATCTCTGTGTCACTCCCTCTCTGCAGCACGTGAAGCAAGGAAGAAGAGGCTCCTAGCCAGAGGGCAGCAGGACCATCAGTACCTGCACTGCACTGCATCACTCTCCCTTCTTTTTTTTTTTTTTTTGGCATGCATCTGCCCTCAGGGGCTGATGAGGGTCGTGCATCAGGGGCAAGGACACAATGTGCTTCCAGGGTCCTGGAGTATACGGGACCAGTGCAGGCCTCCCTCTGTGCTGCTCAGCTTCCCACCAGTGCCTGTGTGTCTGTTTGCTCCTCGGTAAAAGGCAGGCAACAAAGGAGAAATATTGACTTCCTCAGATGCTACCAGCTGCCCTGGTTCAATAACTAGGTCAGCTAAAGGTTAAACCAGCTGAGGCATGAGCAGCAAGTTTAAATTTAACACAGAAAAAAAAAAAAGAGGCCAAACACAACCAGAGGCTGGGGGGAAGCCTGGAGCAGGTTCCTAAGCCTGCCTGGCACAGGTCTCCTGTCCCTCGCCCTCTCCTCCACTGCCCTGCAGCACAGTCCACGTCACAGCCACTCACACTGAGCCTATCTCCCGTCTGGGGGGTAAATGCACCTCAGACATAAAGCAGTGACACTAAGGCACCAACGAAATCAGCCCTGCTGTGATATATTAATGACTTTTTGCTTTCGGTAGTAAATTCTGTCAGAAATCATAGTCCAATTCCAAATTATACCATTTCCCAAGCTTAATGCAAGTTTAAGGACATTACACAGTATTTTATCTAAGCATTCTAAATCAATCATGGTTCAACATACTTTCATGCACATTTTTTAATTTTCCTAGTGGTGCATAATTGCATTTGAAGCTTAGGAGTTTGCTGCTTGGGTGGGAAAGACAGATTGAGCTTTCCACACTCATGTGGGGAATACATACTTTGGAGATAGTGTAATCTGAAATTCTTCCACTAAGAAAATCAGAATGACATCTAAGCAAACTGCCTGTGGATCTCACTGCCAGGTTTTAAGCAGTGAAAAATTAATTTCTGTGCTAACACTGCCACCCATCGAAAAATAGGAGACACAGCCATTGTATATCCCTGTTCTCATCTCTTCTCCCTCTTTGGTATGCTGCAGTGCTCTCAGGTATACTTAATCATCACCACTGTCTTTAATAACAGTGTCGTTAATAAAGCCTTATCAGGTATAAAATGTGAATAAACTAGAACTAAGAGACAGGTCAAATGTATCTACAGAAAAGAAGATAAATTCTCTCCAAACAAAATCAGTAATGTATGGAAGTCTCCCTGTGAATGGTGACAGGTGACTGGAGCCCTAGAGCAAATCTGATCAGTACATAAGCACATATAAGCATATATATCATGAAAGAACACGAAGCCCTGATCCAACCCAACAGTACTGTCCACTAGCCAGGATCTTCCATCCACCCTGAGAGAGGTTTTTTCTTCATTATTCTCTCCCTCTGACCTCTTGCTGTTTTCTGTGGTGCTCTTATACTTTTTATCTCCTGTCTCACTGATTTTAAGATCAAGTCACGTAATTGCTTTTTGCTTGACGTGGCTTCTTCACCTTGGGGTGTAGTGGTGGTTTCCCCTCCATGCAACCTGTACCTGTTTCCTTGCCCTGATCATAAGAGGCAAGTTTCTCTGGTTCCACAACTTCATCCCTGCATCATGCTTTTACCTTCACCATTTATCAGTTTCGTAAGTGCTCCTGTCACAAATTATAACTATCCATATCACACAATGTCCATGAGTAGTCAAACACTTTAGCCATGCTATTTTTCAATAAGTTCCCTTGAACAAAGATTTGATTTTCTTTATTATCACTCATATTTCCAGTGAGTTACCCCTGGACCTACAGTAAATGAGCTAAATTCAGTTTAGGAAAAACAGCTGCCTTCTCCTTCCCTGACTCACCTTTTGTTGTGCAGTCTTGCTCCCACTCTCAGCTTCTGGTCAAAGTTATTCTTGTTAGTAAAACCAACATGAAGTACGTGAGGGTTGTAAGGGCTGCCCTTGGGTCAACAAAAAGACCCAAGGAGACCTTATGATGATCATTACAAATATGAATTAAAATGTTTTTAAAAGACCAACTATTATAAAGTGTACTTTAAAACAATGCTCCATCTCTCCTTCAGTTGGCAAGATTATTCTCTCGTCTTCAATCAGCAAAAAGACAATCTTGATTATGACTAAAGGAGTAAATTACTTTTTTTTGTTTACACTTATAATTTTGGTTTCTGTGAATCAGAATTACCTATGCTTTTTTACTGAGAAACATCTTATAAATTAAATTGTCCTTCTGTGCTATACAGACCCTAGGGTTTCATTAAGTGACTGCATCTCCTGTTCAGCTGGAAAGTAAAAACTTACAGGGATGATACAGATGGAAAGTTCATTAACTGAACTACAGAAATCCATCTGCAAATCTCACTCTGTAAAGGTTTTCTGTAATGGCTCCATCCCACCGAGATGCTATTGAATAACAGGCAGCATGCTGAAAGTCTTCTAATGCTTTCCAAAGCCTGGAGTTATGGATGTAAATCACTCCATTGCTTATAGCCTGATGGATGAAGAGTGGAGAGTTCTAGTCTGGTGATTTATTAAATATGGATGCTGTTATGGGTTCTTTCAAAATGAATAAAGACGGCTCAAAGAATTATTTATTCTGCATTTAGCACAGCTTCAGAAATGAGAAAGTCTCCAGAACTTCTTGTAAAATTTAAAGACTAAGCATTTTTCAATTAAATAGCAATAGGAAAAAAAGTGAGATTATAAAGGCGGTATTGTTTGGTTAATTAAAGAGTTACCCCTTGCTAGTTTTAGTTAGGACTTCCCATGCAATATTTTTACCTTCATAAGAGACTGTGAACTGTTTCACAAGACGAAAGTTTATGAGGTGTGTGACCAGTATCAGAGTTATCCAGTTACTCAACCAATGGAAAGTTCCTCTAGTTCGATGCTCTCTCTGTGCTTTTATGATCTGAGGCTGCAGAACTTCTTTCCTGTTCTTACCACAATTCTGGCAAATCTAGGATGCTTAGCTTCCACTTCTTAGTCCTTAGCTGGAGTAAGAACATGTTCTCTTGGGTTATCTAATTCTTCACCTTATTTACTAATTTTCCTAAATATGTGGTAAAGGAACAAGCTGGAGTGATTTGACCACTAGACTTGAGCAGCATAAAATCCAAAAATCTAAATGGCAACAGCACAGCTTCACTGTTGGGTTTCACTGTATTTGAAAAACCTGTTTTAAGCACAGATATCTTTGCTTTGAGTATACTTCACAGAATTGTTACTGTCTGCAAACTGAGATTCGCCTGAAGATGTGAGAGTTGCAACATTTTTTTCCTCCACATCTTGACCTGAAGTTGATCATTCTTAACCATTTGCTTTCTCAAATTCTTCCCTTACTGCTCTACAGAGACGTATATGAATTTTTCTTTGTAACTTTGTATGCAACATTGTTGAGACAATGGTGTTTCCAGGACTTATGCTGAATACCTAAGAACAACATTTGAACAAAAAAATTTTAATTATTTGGAGGAATAAAAATACAGTCTCCGGGTTACGCTGTGTTAGCCCAAGCTCCTAACACCTTACTTAAATTTGCATACACACCCCAGTTTATTGTCAGTGGATGAATTTGTGATGCCAAGATCCTTTTTACCATGGGCACAGGGATCCCTGTTTTGCTTACTTGCAAAATATTATTCCATCCTGTTGTCAAACAGCCACAGACCTCATTCTAATGCAAACTGTAAACTTAAACTCTGTGCAGCACTTCCTGTGGAAGTAAACAGGTATTTTCTAGTATCTCCAAAACAATCTTTATGGAATATTTATCTGAGTAACTCTGCTCCCTGCTGGAGTCAGCTATCAAATGTGCTTGAGCCCGGGACTTCAGAGCTACAGGCAGAACTGAAGTTGTGTGTCGCCCCTTTGCAGGGGTGACAATGGTGCACTTACCCACAGGAATCCCTAAAGGACAGGTCTGGTCCTGGCTCTTTTGCTTTGGTTTCTAACATATGCAGCTTCTATGCCTTACCCAAGCAATCACAGACTTTTAGCAGATTTTAGCAAGATTGAACTTCTGATATCTTCTTAACAGCTGGTTATTAAAGCACAATTTTTTTTCAAAATAATAATAATAAATTAATTCCCTAAGAACAGTGCTGATGAATCAAAAATGCACCTCCAGCAATTCCACATACAAGGAACTTTAGACCCAGAAGCTGACTCTAAAAAGCCATAATACACAATTTTAAAGGCTTCCAGAACAGTCCGAACTGTTGTCTCAAGTTTGTACAATTCTTCCAACATCAAGGTACGCAGCAGCAACGGCACTTCTCTTTCCCTCTGCTTTTTTACTGATCAGGAACAATCAATAAACTGAAAATATCGAACTAAAGGGATCTTCAGCAGAACTAGAACACAACTGAAACTACTGTCAAGGTCCTCTCCCCATAGCTGGATCCAAGAACTGTTACATGTACGTTCCTGTAGGCTGGGGTAACAAATAGAAACTTTCTCCATTGCTCTGACATGTAAACAAAGCTATGATTCTAAGAAACAGACTTGCTATCTCATGTGTCTGCTTTTGAAGCGAATTCTTCCGTTTATTATTCCTGCACCCTGACACCAACAGGCAGACTTGAAATCCATGAAAACAATGGAATGAATGAGGAGGGAAGGTAAGTGGAGAAAGTGTGGAGTAACTAACTAGTTTTTCCTTGCCTCAGGACACACTCATGCACAAAGCAATTACTAAAGGATTATTAAACAGAAGCAAACACGGACATTTATAGTTCCTGTCTTCTCTAAACTTCCGTTACTGAAAATATAAACTTTAAGTTTTAAAACAACCAAAATGAGGAAACACTTAGGAGTCATACTTGACAACGTATTTGTCACCAGATGTGGTGGGCTGACCTTGGCTGGATGCCAGTTGCCCACCAAGCCACTCTACCACTCCCCCTTCCCAGCTGCACAGGGGAGAGAAAATAAGATGGAAGAGTATTCATAGGTTGAGATATGCCAGTTTACTAAAGCAAAAGTGAAAGTTTGTGAGTGCACAAAGAGTTAAAAGAAAATAACCTTATTCTTCTCTTCTTCTCTCTTCTTCTTTCTTCTACAGCAAGTGATGTCTGGCCACCTCCTGGGGAGCAGAGCTTCAGCACGTGGAGCAGTTTCTCCAGAAGGCAAACATTAATGCCCCTGCTTCCTCCTCCTCCTTTTCTGAGCTTTTATATCTGAGCTGACATCAGATGGTATGAAATCTCCCTTTGGTCAGTTTGGGTCAGCTGGTCTAGCTGTGTCCCCTCCCAGGGTCTTGCCCAGCCTCCTGATGGGGGGTGAATGTTGAGAGAGCGCTGATGCCATGCCAGCTCCGCTCAGCAGCACCCAAAACACTGGTGTGGCACCAACACCCTTCCAGTACCAACACAAAGCACAGCACTGCGAGGGCAGCTGGGGCAAAATGAAGCCAGACTCAATACACCAAATTAATACAATTTTACTCTGGTTTCAGATAGTTCTTTTCACATCCATTACATTGTTTTGAACGTATATATTTGGATAAGAAGTTGAAAACTACAGAATGTGAACACCAAGGCAAAACTACCAAAGGATACACAGGAAAAGATCAGCATCTCTTTTTTAGGCTCACTACTAACATTAATATTGAATACAGAAGTAGTCCTCTTTTTTAGGAATCAAAGCATTACTATAAGTAGTTAGAAATAACTACTACAAGTAGTTACTTTACAGTTGCAAATCTCTTGGGAATAAAAAGGTTGCCATATATTTCTATAAATCACAGTATTCATCTATGCAGATAAAGGGTTCCTATTTCAATACTACAAAGTATTTCACCAGAGAACAAAAAAAGAAAAAAAAAACCAAGAAAAAAAGGATAATAAAGCTTTTCTGTTATAGAAATGTAACTGTAATATGTACACTTCTCACATTCTTACTGGAGCTCTGCAGTTCACTGGGAAGCTGAGAGATCCATGTTCTTCTTTCTTCTATAAAAAACTTCTAGATCTCATCACCAAACTCCCGACTGCTGTTTCCCATCAGCACCATGCTCAAAAAACATGAAGTCCTTAGGGGGTAAAAAAAAAAAGCAAACAAACAAATACTTAATGTGGTTGTTATTTAAGAGATCTCCTGGCTGCTTTGCAAGGTTCTGTTTGGTTCTTGCTGCTGCAAGGTTCTTTGCAAGGTGGGGGGCCTGTTGCCATGCCCCAGCACTTGGGTCTCTCAGAAATGGGACCCCACAGAGATGGTGAAAGACCAACATGGAAACTTTTCATTTATCACCAGCCAAAGCTACTATTCCTTTGCTCAGGATTCCTGCCCTGGTTTGTTCAACCTGACTCAGTCCCTTTCATGTTACCTCAAAGTGGATTCCATCGTAATAATGATCAAGTTTACACGTGGGGCCCATTTTCTGTGCCTGGAGCCCTGCGTTGCTCAGACTCACTAAGGCTGTCCCTGATGCACAGGAACACGCCCAGCTAAACAAAGCCTGGTTCGTGCACAGGGCTGTTAGAGGCTGGTGAGACCTTCCCAAACTCAAGGTGCTTCCCAAGCCCCTCTGCTGCCCCTCTGCAGCCCTGCCAGCACAGCAGCAGTGCACGTTCTGCAACTGCACCGATGCAGAATTGGAAGGTAAGTGGAAACACAAGGGTGTTGCACACTGTTTTCAAGGAGCAAAGAGAAGCGCCCTGCAATCTGACACAGCAGTCTGAGTGCAGCTGAGAAGTGCTCTAACCAGTTCAGTGTGCTTAGCCTCCACAGTAGCCCCTCCATTTGGAAATCACTCCCCTGAGAGCATTTAGTCCTGCTCAGCTCAGTGCTTCACGTACTTCCGAGGAGAGTCAGGATGAACTGGCTGCACCATTCAGCTGTCCACCAGCTCAGAATCAAATCCTTTACCAGCACAATTTGAACATGAAGATCAAACAGTTAGTTCCTATTCAAATATTAGGGAACAACAGACTTACGATAAGGAAGCAAGCTCCAATCATGACAGCTTTCATTTTCACATCAAGGTCCATCGGGAATGAGATTCCAAAGTTATCTGCATCTGTAAAGGCTTCTTTCACAAACCCAGTCCAATGCTTAGAAATCCTCCCAACAGTACAGGTCTCATCCACAGACTTCACCTGGTTTAATATAAAATTAAAACAACATCATGAAATTTGTCATTCATAGTATTCCCAAATTCATTTCAGGGTAGGCCCATTTGAAAGCTTCAGACTATGTTATGTGAATTAATGTAATTACTGAATGCAAGTGTTCGTACCAAAAGGCAATCAGACTATCAGAAAGTCATTCTTTAGTAGCACAGCAACCACACACACACACATACCCCCTTTCTGCTGGAAGTGTTGTCTTTTAGCCAGGAGAGTGAATTATTTCCTCCTGCCATGTACCAGGAACAAATGAAAATTAAACAAACTACATTATTCTGTTCCAAAGCAGAGATTAGCCCTTTGTCAACATTATCTTTCCTGAAGTTAGGTTCAGTCTTCTGGGTCATGTGAAAGACTAGTCCCCAAAATAAAATCATACTAAATTTGCTTCAGTAACTCTTTGCAACATTATTTTAAATATTAAATGGTAGACTAATATATCTACTACTTAATGCGCATTAACCACTATTAATTTAAAGTGAAAGTTGCAACTCCTCAGTCATTCAACTCTATATTTTAGGTCTAAATTATCTTAATTTATTAGTTCATTGAATGATTATTAAATTATTAAATAAGTGATTGTAGAAAGTAATTTCAATAAAGACCTAATACAGCTCAGAATAATATTTTTTGTTAGGGCCTAACATAATAGATTCAAAAAGACTTTGCTCCTCAATTTTTTCATTAACTAATCTGTGTGCAGCCACAGGGAATTATTCTCACTGATCACAAATGAGTGACTTCAAGATGTAATTACTAGCATTTCGTCTGTTTTATCTAGAGTAATTTAGATATCTAGAGAAGTGAGTTGATTATACCAGCACTAGAAGATTATGTACTAATTACTTAATATATTACCTGTCAACAGAACTGTAGTTTAAGTTGAGCCACAAACTACTATCGAGCTACTATCTGAAAACACATACGTGCAACCCATTTGTAGCCTTGCATACCTCAAAGTTAACGTCCTCACAACAGCTGCAGACAACACAGGGGCCAGTAATTTTCAGTATATCCATTCTTTTCTCATCTTGAATGGTAAACTTTGGCAGGCAGGCATGCCAGTTCTGGACAACATAACCAACTGTTGTTCCTGGAGGCGCCTGAACTTCCATCTTTGCAGGAAAGAGAGAAGCCCCAAGTGAGCATTCATGCTTTGATATGCTCGTGAGACAAAAACCCACAACAGCACAGGAGGAAACAAAAACTTATTTTTCCACTACAACCTGGCCTTTCAATGCATGAGCTGCATGGAATTTTCTGAGAGTGCTTTCAAAAGACCTCAAATGCAACTTTTGCCTTCAAGAAAACAGTAAGAGACTCCTCAGACTATGGAGTACATGAGCTATGCATCTACAGCACAAAGATCAAAGTCCAGTGAAAGAAAGGCAGTAAATGAAGACATTATAGGGTGCAGCTACTACAAACCCCTGAGTAAGAGTTCTAAGTAGGTTCAGATTTAAAGCTGCAGAAGTTGAATCATCCCAGAATTATGTCATTATTAAAAAAACTCATGATCTCGTGAATTGAATTTCCCTATAGCTTTCACAGCTGTAAAATGAAAACTCTAGCTGTAATTTTATGAAAGCCATTGCCTTACTCTTCCATTCCAAGTCCACCTGGAGTGCAGATTTCAGCACTAGCCACAAGTTCCCTGACACGCTGTTCAATCCCATTTTTCGTTACCGTAATGGGAAATGTCCAGCATGACTCCAAGGGTTCCAGTGCACTTCCTTCTTCCCAGACCAAGAGTCCCACGCACAAATCCCACTGATCTCTCCACAACAAACAGGCAAAGCCCGGTTTGTTTCACATCACCTCCTGATTCAAGACCACCTCATCTTAAAACCGCACGGCAGGTCCACCCGAGGGGCGGCGGCGAGAGGCAGCGACTCACCTCCTGCAAGCAGCAGGGGCAGCAGCACGAGGAACAGCGGAGAGGCCTCTGCAGGGTTATCACCTCCCGGCCCAGGTTGTCAATGATGCGGATGGAGAAGGGCCGTGACGGCCCACAGCACATCCTGGTCATGCAGTCGGTGTCCTCTGCTGCAAAGTACACCCTTTGCCCCAGGGCGTTCTTGAGCTCGTACTTGTTGTTTGTTTCAAAGCCAGTCAAAACTGAAAAACAGGAAAAGAACTGAAACGTTTCCGAGGTATGCCTGGTCAGAGATCTCTCCCTGCTACCTCCACAGCTACCCTTTGGGAAGGTAAGCCCCGCTCCAAGTCCTTCAGAGGCAGCAAAGGGTAACGGCAGGGAAGGACCCTGGAGCAGAGAAGCCTGATGAAGGAGTTCAGAGAGAAGTTACCTGAACAAGGACATGCAGGAAGAGCACAGAGATTTCCACCAGCCCCCATTCCCACCCCACCAGACCTGGACACCTGCTGACAGAGCAAGCACCACAGTCACCAACAACAACATGGAAGACTCTCAGGGAAGAGCTGAACGGATGAGAAGTAAAAACACCTGTGACTCTGGGGGTGAAGCCAGAAAAGGGCACAAATACATTCAGAATGAGAAGGCCACTGAAAAGCCTCGCAGTTAAGATTCACAGCAGCACACACTGAAAGCATCAAGAACCAGGACAGAATTTTTAATTAATTTCTACAGCAAATGAAAACACTCTTTTAAGTTTTATAGAAAGAAAATACAGTAACATTACATGTCAGCTGAGATGTATGGTCCATTTTATTTCTTCTATTTGAAAGACACTGATAACATGACTTTGATGTTCTTAAAGAGAATGGAATGAGGGGAACAGAAGAAAAGCCATTCAGTTTGCTAAAACAGCAGGATTGCCTGTAAACAGGATCAAACCACATGCCAGTCTGTGGAATTAGGTGGGGTATGACAGAAAAAGTCTTTAAGTATGGAACAGAGGAGAGCAGAAATTGTGAATTAATAACATTAGAAATGTGTGACTACGTCTATAACTAGCTACCGGGATTATTCAGTTTCATTGCTGGGTAGAACCTGCTTAAAATCCTCCTCCCTCTTAATTTCTCCTTCCTCTTCTCCGTAACTTCTGCAGGAACTGAGACAGGTTACTAGAGGCAGGAAAGAGAAAGGTGATGATCCACCTTAAATACATAGAATTAAAGGAAGTTCTTGGGATTATTAGATTTAAATACTTTGTACTTACTCTCAAGAAGTTCAATTTGCTGATGAATTAATATCTGGTCAATCTGCCCATGGTTCAAAAATTAAACAGAATAAATAGTTAACAAGTTGTAACTAAGAGAAATGTAGTTTTAAGAGCCACTGCTGTTTCATTTCAGAATGAAAACCTGTGGATCAACACACTGTATAGAGGCAGACTATCCACCAATAAAGCTGAGGGAGCAGCTCACACCCCACCCTTGCCCTGTCCTCTGCCAGTGCAGCAGAAGAGCGCTGCAGAGCACTGGAGCTGATGGCAGGAGCTGCACCCAAACTGCTCTGCTCTGGTCACCAGCATGCAGGACTAACATGCCTGTGCTCCTTTCAGCACTCAGAGACTGACAGAGATCCGACATCACAGGTCCCAGAGCCTCCATGCAGACCAAAGAAGGAAACTGAGACATTTTAGAGCAGAAGCTCAGCTATTGCTCAGCTCTGAGGGAAATTCAGGGAAGATCAGCCTCTCCTCACCATTGCTAAGAAGTAAAAATAAAAAAAAATAAAAAGCAATTTGCAGAACTGGCAACAATAGGCCAGTGTTAATCTTGCCAGTGATGAGATGAACTGTATCTTACAGTACAAGGACATATTCTGTAACCTGGAAACAATTTTGCTATTAGCATTCTCTGTGTTGTGAAGCCTGACTAGCACCTCCACTAACAACATTATGAGGTGGTGTGAAGAAAGCGTCACGTAGGAAATTAAGCCCCTCTAATGTTCTCCAGTTGCCCATATTACAGATATTGTTGCATACACCGTGCCAAACCACGTTCCATCTCCCAAACAGCAGCTTCAGCAATGGGAAGGATGTAGGATAGTCCTGTGCCCCTGGCATCCTGGACAAGTGCTAGAGCCGTCCCAGGCGCCTCCTCACTCACACACACACCTGAGGCTTCACTCAGCAGCCCAGATGCAGCAACCCCCACGGCTGCAGCACAGCCAGATGCCTTATTCAGCTTTTTCATGGATGCAGGCTGCTTCCCAGGCAAATACCCGACCTCTGGAAGGAGGAAAGGTGCAGGTACCTGTGTGAGGTATTCCAGTCCAGGAGGGCAGTTGGGTATAGAAGGAGGGACAGGCATCCAAATTGTCCCCTCATGCATGACCGGCTGATTCTGGACAGGTGGAACAGCAGGTCCGCCTGGGAATCCCATGGGCTGGGCTTGGAAGCCATAGTTCCCTGCACCTGAGACATTTGGCATGGTAGGAGAGGTATGAAAATTAGATACTGGAAAAGAATTGCCCCACTGACCTTCAAAAGATTAATAAGGTCCCTGTTTTGAACTGTGGAGATCCTTACAGCTTCTGTATTTCAGTTATGAATACAACAACCTTCACGAAAGAAGTTACACTGGATTGGGAGATTCTACTGCCTCAGAAGAAAACCCAAACAAAATAAACAAATGCAGCATTCTTGAATATAGCAGACATTTCATTCACATAAAGATAGAAGATTCAAAAATTAGAAAAAAATGAATGCATATTATTTCTAAGTAGAGAAGACAGAAAGCCTTAAATTCCAAGAAAAGCACTGGTATTTACAAGTTGTCAGTTGAGTAAATGAGTAATTTTAAAATAAAATTTTCCTGAAATTATACCTTCTACTTATGTGATAGTAAAAGCCCTTTTACCAAAGATCATCTGTAGTTTTCAAACCAGATGACTGTGACCTAAAAACTGCACCTTCCCATTTGTTTCATGGTTTCTCCGTCAAAACCCAAACAATCATGCCTCCTTCACAGAGGAAGTGCATAGCAAAGGAGGAAAGAGTTCCACGTTTTGTGAATGGCCAGTAAGTCTCCAGCTGGTGCTGAACAGAAACACAAGGTCCCAGGGAGCAGCCCAGCAGATGGCACAGGCAGCACTGCCCTGGTGTCACTGCCCATCCCTCGTCCCCTGCCAGACCCTGCCCTCCTCCCACCACCACCCCTGTCGCTGCAGCTGCAGAAGTTGACAGTGGAAGTTGCAGAACAACATCTGTGGGTTTTTTCCCTCATTTAATACCTCCTGGTTGGCAGACAGGCTTTCAGTCTTACACGGGGGATTCTGTATTTTACTCAGAAGTGAGCATAAAACGCAGAAGGCACACAGAGTATTTCTGTAGAGCTGTACAAATAGTTCGAGATACTGACTTGTAGAATTATCTGTAGTCCACACCAGCTGAGCACCAAATTTCACATTATGTTGCAGTACATAGACTGTTACATGTGAAAGATCAGCCTGTGGCCATAACCAGGCCAGGAAACAGCTGTGGCTTCACATTCTATAGGTGGCCAGCTCAGCCCAGAGAAGAACCCACCCTTTGGAAACACAAAATCACTTCTATGTCTGAGGCTTTACACATAAACTGTCTACTGCTATTGTGTGCAAGTGTGTGCACATACAATTACTCAAAATAAAAATGCTCCCGTGACCTTCATGGCACGGGCAGTGAATGCTCATTCCTTGCTGAAGCCAACTGTACTCACAGACCCCAGACTGCCTTGCTGCAAGATGCACAGGCTTTAACTTATGAACAGCACAGTACCCTAGGCCAAACATTCTGCATTTTACCTGCAACTTATGCTTTGAGGCTGACTGTTAGATACTGCACATTGTGAGCTGGTGCTTCAGAAAGCAGTCATTGGCAGAACAAGAGCAGCTGTTCAGGAGTGCTGCATTTTGAATGCAGAACAGAAAATAAGAAAGGAGAAAAGCAAGTGAGGGAAAGTGTAAAGTATAACCACATGCTAAGTACAGTACCAGAGCAAGAAAGGGGAACAGAATACATGGACCAGCAGAACTGCAGGAGCAAAACAACCTTCTTCAGTTCTGGATTTCTTGAGAAAAATAAAATACTGGAAGAACAATCAAAAAATCTGATCATCAGTAAGAAGCTGCCACACGTTAATTGCTTTGCATCAGTTAACCTCCCTAGCAGTGAAGTTTGCACCAAAAACGCCTCCCTAGCAAACTCCACTCAGTGACCACAGGGGGATATCTGCCATTTTTAACTCCTACCGCTGTTGGCACTGCTCAGCACATACTCAAAAAAGAGAGAAATTACTTTCCAGAAATTAAAAGAAACTTTAAGAACGAATAGCAATAAAGTAAATTGGAGATGATCACACTCGTATAACCCCTTATTCCCCATGGTTATTTCCTAATGGCATTGCAGGTCTGTAACCAAGCAACCTACCTTGGTAAGTCCCAGGGACGTGCTGAGGGAAGCCATAGGGGACTCCAGGTGCTGTGGCAGGTTGAGGTCCTGGAAGAATGGAACATACTCCCTGAGTATTGATCTTCTCCTCCTATCCTAGGGTTAAAGACCCCCAGCACTGCCTCCTTTTCCAGAGCACACACATAAATTAGGCAGCTGTTTTCTGTATAGCCAAAATTGTACATCAAGCTCGTATTTATGAACAGTGTGTAAGTTAAACATCAGTATAACTCAAAGGAGTTCTGGTCCTTAAAGCTCAGAGAAAAAGGCAGGTATTGCCCATGATGAATGGGCATGAATATGTCACGGAACCATTCGGCTCAAAATGACCCTCTTGTGACCACCTAGTCCAAGCCCTGCTCAAGAGGATCAGTTCACTCTGGACCAGAGATGCCTTTGTGCACTGATCTTTAGAAGGAAGCTTTAAATCCAAGCATTGCCAGGAAACTCCCAGGCTGCCCTCCAGTACAGAACATGGAAACGAGCCACTCCCTTCCATGTAAAACACCTTCTCCCAACTTCTTCAGGCTCGGACTGTACTACTGCCTCACCAGCAGACTGGGAGGACTGGGAATTAAAAAACATTTGCCAACTTCAGTTTTTAAGCAGAAATAAATCGAACTTTAAGATTACTTATTTATTATGTTTATTTCATTTCAGAAATCAAGAACTGAAAATGTAAGCTCTGTGTTTTTTAAAATTCATTATAAATTATTCAGTTTTAAAATTTCAATTTAACCCTTTCATACATATTTCATATAATTAGAAGGTAAACTAATAGCTAAGCTAATATTGCTTGAACACCTTGGAAGGACCCATGCTATCTTTGACATTAACAAAAGATGACATTTTGTTTGTATTTTACTCACCTTGCATCGCCGTGGATTTGCTTACAGTTGTTCTGCAAAAGAACATTTTTATTTCATGATGTTTTTAATACGCAATTTCACAAAAGAGTTATTCAGAGTTCTCTATTTATTATTGATAAAAGATATTTGCCTGTCTAAACCATATGGGAAAACTGAAAGGTAAAATAACCTTAAATGTCTCAGCTTCCTTCTAAGCTGTCTCCACCACCACATAAATCTGAATTATCTATGCTTCCATTCATGCTCTGAGTATCCTGAAATCATCCCCAGCTCAGAGAAGAGCACTGGGACGTGCCAGACTCCACTGTGCAGCCACTCAGAAACATCACGCGATCCACATGACCAAACTGCTGCCGTAATTTCGGAGCAGCTGGCTCAGTGCATTGATGCTGGCTACAAAACCTGCCGGGTAAATCCTGGAGCAGCCCCATCGCCACGCCACCCCCCGGGCAGTTCTCTAAGCTGTTCCACTTCCGAAGCGCTACTACCACACAACACCTGTCCAGCTTCCAGCCTGAGAGACGGAAAAGGGGAGTGAGATGCCAAGCACAACACCGTGAGCGAAAGGGCCCACTGCCTGTCCTTCTCCTTCTACTCTTCCAGGTTGCCAAAGGAATTAAACCAAAAGCAAACAAACAAACAAAAACAAATCCGCAAGCAAACAAACACACAACCCCCAAAAAACCACAAACACACTACACCAGAAAGAACATTTACTGATAGCAGCACCAACCTTGAGAAATGCTTCTTTTAAGTCCCGGGGGGAAGTCTAAAAAAGAATGGAATAGGCGCTCATTTTAAATAGAATCAAAAACTTTAAAATAAAAAAATAAGCCTAGTTCCTCTTAAAAAATAATCCAGTTCAATTTGAACCAGTAATGTATTTTGTCTGTTATGGATCTTCTCACCACTTCAGTTCAAGGAAGATCGTTGTTCAAAGCTGGGAATGAAACTGAAACTAAAAGCAGTTCCTGCTTCCACTCCCAGAGTAAAAGCAGATGTCGTGGATGTTTATTGGTTCTGTGATGTCACGGAACTAGCTCATTTCCCAAAACCTGCACAAATCCTCTGTTTATTAAATTGCTCTTAAAACCATCCTTCTTAAAGTATTTTTTTCTTCTATTTACAGTTATACATCTGATTTAAAAATCTGAAAAAAACACATCCAAACTACACAACTCAAACCTTGTTTTCACAGTTTATTCTGTAGAGTGACAAGTTTAATACATGACCATATTAATTGCGTTGACAAAACTACCAGCTTGTAGGAGTATCACAAATTAAAGAAGAATAAACAATGTTATTTCAACTAGCAAAAGATCAGTTTAAACTGTGAGATGTTCCAGCTACCTGACCTTCAGTGCAAAGCTGAGAATTACAGCTAAACTCTTCAGTAAAAGGAAAGACAGAATCATAAGATTTATTTTTTTAAAAAGACTTTATAGTAGTCCAGAATTGTTTATTGTCCCCTACAACCACACATATATGCCACTATACAACCTAGGATTTAGAAAATGTTGATCTGCTCTCTAGCTAGAAAAGCAACAAGTATTTTACAAAGCTCAGCCCCCGTTTCATCAGACATGATGCTAAAGAGAATAACTAAGATTATGTTTTTAATTAAAGTTGTCTCTGTTCTTCTACTGCCCTTTATCTAGACTTCTATTACCTCCAATTCAGTCATCACACATGGTCAGTCACACCCTGCTTTTCATCTGGGAAATTTATACAGATTGTGCAATAACACTGAACTCTGAAAGACCACAGAAATGAGGAACAAAAGCTCACTTTTGTCAACTTGTATATTGCACAATATATATTTTTCTGCCAGGTTGTCACATGTGGTGAAATTCCGACCTGGAGAAACTTCAGTCAAGCAGCAGTAGTAACAGGAAGACTAGTCACTCAGAAAACGTGTCCACAGAATCATGCAATCTCCTGAGTTAGAAGGAACCCACTAGGATCATCAACATCCAGCTCCTGGCTCTGCCCAAGTCAGCCCCAAGAATCATACCATGTGCCTGAGAGCACTGTCCAAACGCCTTTTGTCAGGCTTGGTGCTGTGAACACTTCCTGTTGGTTCCACCTGCCTGGGCTGCACACAGCAATGAACTGAAGCCTACATTTTCATTTCAGTTTAATAAACTGTGGCTTTACCCATAGCTAGTTTATATTAGTTCTAGTAGCACTTTTAAAATAAGTATAGAGAACAGTCACTGAAACATTACTTACATAGCAGGGAAAAGTGAAGGGTTTTGCATTTAGCTCCCACTAATACAAATGAGGGTGAATGCTATTTCTTCATAATGGAGTTAAAATTACATAGAATTAAAAAAGAAAGAAAGAAAGTACTTCAGCAAGTAGAAGTCTGCTCATGAGAGAAAGGAACTGATACCAACAAGTCCGACTTTTCATACCCTGTCCCTCTATACTATACTATCTTGAACCCATATTGCCAGCCTTCTTCCACACCTGTAGGAGT